>CM053993.1:478344-1127510 GCA_028641955.1 Protonibea diacanthus
TCAATCAATCAATCAATCAATCAATCAATCAATCAAACAAACAGCCTTTATTTGTATAGCACTTTTCATACAAAATATAAGTGCTTCACACAATAAAACCACAGACCCTCTACTAATGTAACTTAAACATGTAGTTGTCATATTGCATCTTACTCCAATCAAAAGTGATTGATCTACATTTGTTCACCGTTTAGTTTAGTCATCTTTCCAGCTTTTATCTACCTACAATCAGGGCCATATTAACACTTCGCTGTACCCTGGGCAACAATATTCAAGGGCCCCATCATCACGACCCCAGGATCACCATAATCTGGCAAAATACAGAATAAATTACAGTAAATATACTCAATACTTCAAAAAGTAACTGTCATCAAGTGCATTTTGTTGTACAGATGTACAAATGCTCATAGAACTACAAATGCACCACTATGTCCTCTTATCAAGGCTACTCACTCACGTACTGTATGTATGATGTTATGAAAAATGAAACACACCGGCATCAGTATAATCTAGCAAAACTGACCCACTACATAGAGAGGGAAGGAAGTGTCCTCCATTTTCACAAAAAAAAAGAAAAAAAAAGCCACCACTTTCAAAGCATCCAATATTTATTTAACACTACACCTATTCCCAACACTAAGGTATTGAATTGATAGAGCCATCACAGAGGGTTAGGGTTAGGGTAGAAGTCCACAGACAAGACACAAACAAAAATCCATAATCTCCTACAATCAGGTAGCATTTGAGACCTTAGCTCACTTTAAACAGAAATCACCCCGTCACCTCATAATTCAACAGGACAATTAAGTTATAGTGCAATATAAACATTTTGAAATCTGCCTGTTTTCTCTCAACCATAATAAACTATTTACAGCATTTTCATGGAACCACCACAAGGAAAAAATAAATAAAATAAGCTCATTTTAACTTGTTTTAAAACAGATAACAACAGTGTCTGTGTTCTGCACTCTTTTCATGATCACTACTCCTCTCTGGATGTTTCCAATCACAGAATCCGCTGATAAATGTATGCTTTTGGGATGACAGGAGTTTGCAGGCATAGCAATAAACTGAACCAGTGGATGGCGAGTAAAGAAGCCATTCCCTTGGCACAATTTGATTGTTTGGGAGACAGCAATGAAGCAGATCGTTCATGAGGGAGCGTGTCCTACTCCCAAGTCCGGACTCTCTCACCGATGCAGGATACTTGGCAGCCCGGTTCAGGAAAGCTGCAGTCAGCAGATCACCTCTTCCTGGAGCTGCTCCGTAACCGGCCCCCACAGTGCAGGATCCCCAGGGAGTAGAAGTGTTGAGGTACAGGGGCTGCTCGCAGACTGGACGAGCAGCTCAGATGGCGCTGAGTCTTGAGACCCATCACCACTTCTCTCAACGAAATGTCCTGGCTAGCTGAGCTGTCCTTCTGCTATAGCAGAACAGTTGGTTCGTTTACTAGTGTGAAGAAATTACCTATTTTCGGTATATACTTTAAATTTTCTGCATTTCTGATGTCCTTCTCCTTTTTTAATTTCCGTTTAGCACTCCCACTTAACTTCTCCATGTTTGCATTTTTTGAGTTATGTAGAGGCACTTGGCATCATGCGACCTGCTCAGTCCATGTTGATTGACGTCACTTTTGACCCGCCTCATACGGGCTGACCAGCGAGGAGAGGGTCTCAGCTCACGGTCAGAGTCACGGGCAGACAGGGGCAGAGATTCTGCGCAGCGTATAGACTGTATAGGTGCAACGGCTCCGGCAGACAATTTAACATATAATAAGTGAGAGATAACCAGATATTTTGCTTGTGCCCTCACTGCCCTGGGCCCTTTAGAGGTTGTGGGCCCCTGGGCAATTGCACAGCTACAAATGCCCAGTTACCCATATGGTTAATTCAGCCTTGCCTACAATATATACATATGTATACAAATGTAAGCAGACAATCCCAAACAGGTTGGCAGTGAAATGTGTCAAGGTGGCTTTGATTTATGCAATGTGATATCTAATGATATGAGAGGATCAGGCTGGGAGGGGCAGGAGTGGGTGTGTGCATGTCAATTAGGAGGGAGATTGTGGGCGAGGGAGTCAGGCTCCTCACTGGTTGTTGTCATGACAACCACGAATCTTTAATGCAACCTCCCTTTCCTATCTTCCAGGCTACTCCTCTCTCTGCACTATTGAGTGGGAAATGTATTTCTTTGTGCCCTGAAGGCCAAAGTTACATCACTGCACAAGAAACGTGTGTGCTTTTGAATCCCACCGCCCACCTGATATAAATTTACAACCTATCAGTTATGGCCAGGGGCTTTTTCAAAGCAAAGGGAAGCCCATCTCACGTCCATTTAGGCATCTGACAGACAATTATCAGTCAAGACAGGCTGCACATGCAAAGACATGCTAATGAGATAAAGCACCAATTCGCCCTCTGGAAAATGGACCTAATAAACCAAACTTCTGTGTGAAACTAGACCCCTGCCTGTCTAATGAACAACAATATTACATTACAGAAAAATGGTAACTTCAACCCACACTGAGCAGCAGCACAACTGACTGGCACTGGATTCCCCCTGAGAGCCCCCTCTGTCTATTGGCTAACAAATAACCAGCCAGGCTCCACACACCCTCCTCCTTTCATTGCCAGCTTGTAACACATTCATATTTTGTTCAACAGCCTGCCCTGCTGGGCCTCAACATGCCAAATGGCAGACATCAACAGCATAGTGGTTGCTTTTCATAGAGTCCATATGCATAGTGTTCACATTTCAGATGGCCACAGCACTTGGCTCCAGCTTTTCCTGCTAGCATCAAAGATATGTGTTTGGGGTTGGGGTTGTTTTGCAATAACATCTGTGAACGTTGAAGTGTCATCATAATGCACAACACTATACAAGCAACATGTATGAACAATGCCAGTGGACCACAGTGTGTGGGCAGATGCAAGTGTTGCGGTAAATCAGTTTACAGTGTTAAGTGTATCAGGACAAAATGGCAATGGAAGTGTTAAAGGTTAAGCTGCCTAACATACAAACATATAATGAAGTGAGATGAGTCAGGAGGATTGAGTTTGATGTTTGGACGATAGTACACTGTGCTTTCCCTTATGGACAGACGATGATGCAGAACGAAGCAATCCCCTGACATACCAAGAGTGTCCCATTCTCTGCAGTCCATCATCATTAACTGGTTACGAGGGGAGTGTAAAGTCACTTCCCTCCCTTCCCTGCTGCCTCCCATTAGCTGGACTGGGAGCTAGAGTGCCTCGCTCTATCAAATCTAATTGGCAGAAAAAACAGAGATAGAGAGAATAACGGGAAGATAAAAAGATGGAGACAGAGGAGAGGGTGTAGAGGTGCAGTAGAGCCAGGTATGGTGCCAACTGAAATGTGTTCAACACAGATATTTTTCAGCAATTTTGATCATTTGTAATATGTTTACATATTGGCCATTTGGTGAAAAGAAGTACACAGGTATCAACAAAGAATGGCTAAACACTGTTTGTGGCTGCTTCCACTTGTGAATGATCAGCTGCAGATGAACCTAGTAAAAGTAATTTAGCCTGTTTAAATGCTGCAAATGTGAGGGTTTTCTTCTTTTCCTGGTTTAGGTTGTTGCATAATTTTCTTAAGAGCCAGGAAATATCTTTAAATGTCCTTTCATCCTCATAAACACCATCGAGATATCAGCTTACAGAGCAGCAGCAAAGCCTCATTTGAGAAACTGGAACCAGCATGTTTGCTTGATAAATTATCTTAACAATAAATTGATTATGAAATTTGTTGGGGATTCATTTTCTGTCAGTGAATTAATCACTGACAGAAAATTCTGCAGCAGTGACTTCAAAAACAGTATCTTGATTTATAATGTTTAAAATGTATAAGAAGAAACCATAGAACCATGTAGAAACCATCAATCAATTAATGACTAAAGTTAAAGCAGGAAGTATCTCTCAGCATAAAACAAAGCACCCAGGCAAGTCATGCTCTCTGTGCAGCCTGGAGATCAGCTTCTGACTGCTAAGCATCAAGGCGGAGGGATGGAACGAGAAATGGGGGGTAAGGAGGGGGGCAGCTGTTGAGCTGTTTATGTGCGGCATGAACCTGCATGTTGAATGATAATGACAGCATTAACTAAAGCTTTGGTACGTACCTTTTAATAATATATTGCCATAAAGAGGGAGCAATGCAGGTCTTGTACAGAGGGCAACAAAAACGAGATAAATAATGCAGTTCTGAGGATTTACTTTGAGTGTGTCCCATTTTGGATAATGATAACAACAACAATGAGAGGAGAAGTCATTTCTCCTTACTTATAATAATTTGTGATCAAGCTGCAAACAACCAGCGACAAATTAAATATTAATCACAGTCTCCCTCCTGCACACACACAGACAAAGACAGTGGTTTGGTGCATTATCTGTACAGTACTCAGTATTGCTGCTGCCCCCACAGGAAAATGTAGGTGGAAGAAGCAGCAGACTGGAGGCCACTGATTATTGGGACTGCGTGGGCACCCTCGTGAAAAACTGATATCACGAGAAACCTACTGGGTGGGTAGCAAAGTGTGTGTGTGTGTGTGTGTGTGTGTGTATGTGTGTGTGTGTGTGTGTGTGTGTGTGTATAAGGGGTTTAATGCAGGGTTGAACATGAATGTGACATCTTTCTTCTATTTAAGCATTCAAGCAGCATCTGGCCCTGACTTAGTCTATGACAATGCCAAAAACAATTTTCCAGAATCCAAAGTGAGATGTTTAACATGTTTGCTTTGGTCAACTAACAGTCCAGAACCTAAATATATTCAGCTTATAACTTAACAGATTATAGCAGATCCAATTATTCAGATCACTTATTTAAGCTGAAGTACGGGTACCACACTGGCAAACATTCCTTTGCAAGTAAAAATGATCTAATGTAAGGAAAATGTACTTAAAGTGCCAGCATTGCATTAAAGGTGCAGTGATATTAGGGGACTGTATTTATAGAACATGACATGTAATGGGATGTAATATTGATGTGTTTTGCATAATCACCTGACATTAAGAATCATTCAATCATTATGGTTTAGTGACTGTAGGATGAGCCTTTTATATCTACAGAGAGAGTGTGTGCTCTTCTATGAAGTCTCATATGTTTCTACAGCAGTGCAGAACATACAAACTAGTCACTGGTGCTAGATCAGACAGCCACTGTAGTTTCTGCTACTTGCTAGATGTGAGTAAACACTTTGGACCTTTAATGCATAAGCAGCATTCAGTTTAATTTAATTTTTAACTATTTTAATAGTAATAATACCAATGTATAAAAAAGTCTTAAATGAACTCCAAGCAACTTTTCACTTGTGATTTCTGTCAGTGATTATTAAATTATGAAATTCAGCAGCAACCCTTTGACTGTGCACCAACACCCACTTCCTTCTTTGAGGAGGTTAAAAAAAGTGGAACTAAAACAAGTTTTACGTCAAACTTCATCCAGTCAGAGTCTCAGGTTTCCCCCCTGGATTGTAAGGGCTAACCAACTGAGCTCAGCGACTGATGGCTGCTGTGTTGACAAAAGACACTTCAACTGGCCTTCAGAAACAGGAAACACATTTCATTCATTTCAGGGTGAAAACAAATTTTGTGAACATACAGTGAGCTCTGTGCATCAACCAAGGCCACTATACACATGTACGTGTGTGTGCATGTGTGTGTGTGAACAAGAAGGAGAGTGACAGAGTGCTGCATCACATAACCTGGCCTCCACAATCACCTGACCCTAAACCCAGTTGAGGTGGTTTGCTATGAATGTGACTGAGAGAATGGCAGGGGTGTGTAGATGATGTCATCAAAAAAAAAAAAAAATCTAAAATCTAAAACATATTCTGGTTAGTTTAACACTTTTAATTCCATAGTTTAATGTCTTCAATAATAATCTGCACTGTAGAAAATAATACATATAATACTGGACCTCATACAGTATGTCTATTTCTATGTCTATTATTAAGACTATTATTAAGATGTATTCTATGAAACTAGCATAGATAAAAATTAAGAACTATTGACAAATGAACATGGTTATTATGCTTCATATGCTGCATAGATAAAACATTTCTTTTAGACTGCCAGCCACACAATCTTCACTGTAATAATTAACAGTAATTAAAATCAAATTCATCACAAACAAATCAGTCTGTTTTGTACAGAGCAGCCCGGAGTCCCACAGGGCCTGTCAGATCAAAAGTGAAGGCAGTGCTGCCTTCAGTCGAAGGGTCTGCACTTAACAACAGCCAAAGAAAGAAAAACACCCATGTCCACTGTCTCTCTGCCCACTTGGTGCCATAGTTGAACAACAGCACACTGACTGCTTCCTTTCTGAGAGCTGTCACACTCAATTTGACAACAGCGCAGATCAGACCTGGGCAAACTGTTCCACAAAGGGCCAGTGTGGCTGCAGGTTTTCTTTCCAACCAAGCAGCAGCACACCAGACTTGACACATTTAATCAACTGATCTCAGTCTTCAGACAGTTGATTGGTCAAACTGTGTGCTCTTGGTTGGTTGGAACAAAAACCTGCAGCCACACCGGCCCTTTGGAAACAGTTTGCCCAGGTCAGGCTGTGGATGGTGGCTTTCAGTAGAAGTCAAAAATAAAACTGCACCTACACACAAATCTGACCTCAAGCTCACCACGAACACATAAAAAAATCCCACTGAGCTCAGTGCAAACAGTCAATTTATGACACTAAATAATGCAGCATATCTCTGTGTGTACTGTTCTGTGTGTGTTTCACAACCGTCTATAGGACAAAATGTTCACTTCTTACCAGCTGATGTTTCATGGAACAAACACTCAGAAGCTCCTTTTGTTCGGGAACAAAAGACAACTGGAGAAAGAACAAGTACATATATACTCCATGTGTCAACACAAGCCGTCACAAGTCTGTGTTTCCGCCCTATCAGCTGTGGCTCTGCAGCGATGCGGGGCGTTGCCAGCGGTTTCCTCAGAATAATGTGACGAGGAGGGGAATTCCTGTAAGGCCCAGAGAGATGGGAGGAGGGAGGGAGGGAGGGCCTGCCCAAACAGAGCTGGCCGGGTGACGTCACTTGAACTGGCTTAGGCACCCTCTAGGGGATCCTTCTCTCACTCTCCCTCCCTCTTTCTGTTTGTGTTGGAGGGGGAGGAATTTAATGTCCCCTGCCAACTGCTGGTTGCCCAACAGCTCACTCACCGAGTCAGGAAGACTCAGAGGTGTTTTTTTTTAATCCAACTCACATCCTACTGCTTCTTTCTCTGTTCCTTTTAAATCATGAGGTTGCACCTTAGCGGTTGTATAGTTTCAGTTTCATTTGATTTTGCTCAAGTCTCTTTAAAGAGTCCCTTCAGAATATTGAAAAATACTTGGCTTAGCATTGAATGTCTGGCCAGATCTTGTTTTCTTATTCAGGTTTTAGCATGTATGTATGGGATTTGTATGGGTTTCAATGTACAGGGAAATTTGTTTGAACTGTGCATATGACAAACCATGACTCTTAAACCATGGCCCTCTGCACCTCCTCAACTCGTCAGAAAAAAAGAAAACTACCAGCCTCAAACTTTCTTCTTTATTGTACTCCAAACATTTAACGTGGAAACATGCAAATTTGAATTTGCTTGTTTTTTCACACCTGTGACCAAATGGATTTTTTTCTTGGATAATAAAGCCTGATTTGATTTGATGTAAGTACAGAAAATGTCCACTATAATTCCCTGTGAAATCCATGGAGACATCCAGCAGCAGTGTTGTTTTTCTTTTTAACAGCAAAAAAAGATACGTTCAAAGCTGTGTGTGGGCGCAAAACCAAGAGTCTGTGGCTGAGACACTGTGATATTGTGAAAAGTCAACATTAAATTGTGCCACTCAGTGGAAGCCATCTAAAAAAGACAAGCGGAGGTTGTTGGCCTGGTAAACAGTGACTGACTGACAAAGGGATGTTGACATTGACAGGCTGAGATAAAGCTGCAGGGTTCCAGTCAGGGAGTTTGGGGGAGGGATTGACCGGGGTTGATAACAACTCCAATATTGATAATAATAATTCATAGTCATAATTCACTTTGCTCGGGGCAGCTGACAAGTACTCAGGCTGCTGCCTACATAAACATGAATAGAAACATACTGGGCATTAAATGATAAAATGAATAAGCATCTCTGTGAGTAACGCTCGCCTCACTGTACTGTACTCTGGTTTGGAACAAAGAGGAAGCTTCCGCTGCTTTATTTTTGGATTTGTCATTATGGGGAATTCTGAGGGTTTTTACAGTTTAGCTGCAAAAGAGGTTCAGAAAATCAGATAAACATTTAACCAGGCCAGAGACAACAAACAGCATGACCACACACTTTTTGCAGTGTCATTGCCAGGGTACAGAAGATAAATACTTCACAGGCACAAACTCCAGGATCAACATCATGCTCTGTAATTAGGGCCAAAGCAACAGCATGAAGTTGGTGTTAGAGGATTGAAAGCAAAATTAAACACTGACTCACATAGACAGCTTAGTGCAGAATCTCTACTGCTCTTAAAAATGACATAAAGAGGAATCACTGCGCAAACACTGCTTCATAGAAGTGTGTGTTTTAGCAAAAAGTGTGGAGAGCAAAGGAGGACACACCGTCTCATCCCAGTGGGAACATCTAAGTTAATAACAGCTGAGTGGGTGATAATGCAACAGAGCTTGAATGAAGTAATCCAGAAGTAATGAAGTAACCTCTAATACTCTGCCCTCTGTGTGTCCATTAGGTTAAGATACACACACACACCATAGTCATGAACTGAACTGATTTGTTGGCAAAATTCTTATATCCTCTCTGCACACAACCAGACGCCGATGCTGACCCTGCCTTTCTTCTCTATTCAGCTGCCATCATAACCTTTTCACTATGCTTCATCTCAACAGTTTAACCATACAGATTAGATTAGAAGTGCATTTAGATGCAAACAAAGGCACATTCGTATGTTGTTTTGTTTGTCTGAAATTAACTCAAAAAAGTGTCAATCTGCAGTATGAAACCAGCATGGTCATAAGTACATTTACTCATACAATTTGGGGTACTTGCATTTCACTAGTATTTCCATTCTCATATGACTGGAACTTCGACACACTCAGAATTATTTTTCTTTTTTTTTTTTTTCTTTTTTTTTTATATATTCTGACAGCTGTTGCAAATTATGACTCAAATTATTATTTACAAAGAAAAACATCATGTATCATTAAAAATGGAACAGTGTCCAGTTGAGGCTCCTTGTTTCAGATAAACCAAAGAAATATTTCTCCTTAGTTTAGAACCACTGGAAGACAATATATAGCAACAATAAATTAAAGCCGCAAGCAGCATTGAACGGGCCCTCGTGCATGTGCGCATGTCAGGCAGGTTTTAAATCAATCAGATGAAGTCCCTGGGAGGAGTTTGTTAAAAACAGAACATAAGAAGCTACCACTTTTTTCTTTCTTTTCTTTCTTTCTTTCTTTCTTTCTTAACTTTTCATAGTCAAGGCCTTAAGAACACACACGCCAAGTTTCAATTAGATGGGATGAAATCCCTAGGAGGAGTTTGTTAAAACAGACCACACACATTAGCCAGAATTGGGTCAAAGGGTCAAATTTGATGGAGCACCACATCCACACCATTTCATCAAAATGCATAATTTTGATAACTTTTACTCAGGAAGTCTATATGAATGCACCTACAATGGTTGAAGTCCATTGGATAAAATCCCTAGGAGGAGTTTTTTCAAATATGACCCCTTCTCAACCAGCCCGCAACACCAAAAATGGTGATATTCATTCTTAAATATCTCACTTAAATATCTCACTTCCTGTTCATTTTAGCCCATTGCTCAAAGAGACTTTTTTGTCTTGCCATCTTCTACAATTCGGATGAGGTTTCATAACTCTGTGTCCAAAACTGTGGCGTGGCTGCCTCAAAGAAAAGTTCAAGGGGGCACTATAGAGCGATTTTGCCCCACCCCCTAATTAATTATCTAGCAGAAATTTGCATAATATTGGTCTTAATGAGACCAAGAAATTTCAGACAGTTCTGAGAAAGTATATGAATGCCCAACACTTTTGCCTGAAAATCAGACAAAAAGTCACAAAAGTTACAAATTTTTTCGAAAAAAATCGAAAATCAAATTTGACTTTGATGGGCCACCGTGTCTACATAGTTTCTCAAAAACTCACCATTTTTGGAGGGTTTCTTCCCAAGGTGGTTTCTGATATTTTCACTCAGTTTCAGCACCGTACGGTCAATATTTTCCGAGCTGGACATCATCTCGAAAAAGTGGCCTTTTCTATGCGACTAGGAGGCGCTGTGAAAACTTAATTTTCTTCATTTTTCTTGTTTTGGTTGTAGAATGAGGACACTTCTTATTTCAGGCGGTATCCAGTTTAGAGCTGAAATCATTAACCAATTAACCAAGCCAAACAGCAGCCGCAGCTGTGTGTTGTTACAGTGTGTTGTTAATTATTGCTGTTACAGTGTTTCTGCCATAGAGTGTGGTGTTACAGTGTGTTGTTACAGTGCTTCTGCCATACAGTGTATTGTTACAGTGTGTTTCTGCCATACAGTGTGGTGTTACAGCATGTTTTACAGTGTTTCTATACAGTGTGTTGTTACAGTGTGCTGTTACAGTGTATACAGTGTTTCTATATAGTGTAGTGTTACAGTGTTGTTAGTGTATTGTTACAGTGTGTTGTTACAGTGTGTTGTTACAGTGTGTTATTTACAGTATGTTTCTGCCATACAGTGTGGTGTTACAGCGTGTTTTACAGTGTGTTTCTACTATACAGTGTGTTGTTACAGTGTGTTGTTACAGTGTGTTGTTACAGTGTGTTTCTGCCATACAGTGGTGTTACAGCGTGTTTTACAGTGTGTTCTACTATACAGTGTGTTGTTTACAGTGTGTTTCTGCCATACAGTGTGTTGTTACAGTGTGTTTTTGCCATACAGTGTAGTGTTACAGTGTGTTGTTACAGTGTGTTTCTGTCATACAGTGTGTTGTTACAGTGTGTTTCTGTCTTGGTGTGGTGTTACAGTGTGGTGTTACAGTGTGTTGTTACAGTGTGTTTCTGTCATACAATGTGTTGTTGTTACAGTGTGTTGTTACAGTGTGTTTCTGTCTTACAGTGTGGTGTTATAGTGTGGTATTTGTGTGTATTTGTTACAGTGTGTTTCTGCCATACAGTGTATTATTACAGTGTATTGTTACACTGTGTTGTTACAGTGTGTTGTTACAGTGTGTTTCTGCCATACAGTGTATTTATTTTGTTGTGCTGTTACAGTTGTTTCTACCATACAGTGTATTGTTACAGTGTGTTGCAGTGTGTTTCTGTCATACAGTGTGGTATTTTTAGTGTGTTGTTACAGTGTGTTGTTACAGTGTGCTGTTACAGTGTTTCTGCCATACAGTGTGTTGTTACAGTGTGTTGTTACAGTGTGTTTCTGCCATACAGTGTATTGTTACAGTGTGTTGTTACACTGTGTTTCTGCCGCTACAGTGTTTTTACAGTGTGTTTTAGTGTGTTTTACGCGTGTGTTGTTACAGTGTTTCTTCCATACAGTGTTGTTATACTGTGTTGCAGCAGTGTTTCTTCCATACAGTGTGTTGTTATACTGTATTTGTTACAGTGTTTCTTCCATAAAGAAGTTTAAAGCGAAATCATTAACCAATTAACCAAGCCAAACAGCAGCCGCAGCTGTGTGTTGTTACAGTGTGTTGTTAGTGTGCTGTTACAGTGTGTTTCTGCCATAGAGTGTGGTGTTACAGTGTGTTGTTACAGTGTGCTTCTGCCATACAGTGTATTGTTACAGTGTGTTTCTGCCATACAGTGTGGTGTTACAGCATGTTTTACAGTGTGTTTCTACTATACAGTGTGTTGTTACAGTGTGCTGTTACAGTGTGCTGTTACAGTGTGTTTCTGCCATATAGTGTGGTGTTGCAGTGTGTTGTTACAGTGTATTGTTACAGTGTGTTACAGTGTGTTGTTACAGTGTGTTGTTGCAGTATGTTTCTGCCATACAGTGTGGTGTTACAGCGTGTTTTACAGTGTGTTTCTACTATACAGTGTGTTGTTACAGTGTGTTGTTACAGTGTGTTTCTGCCATACAGTGTGGTGTTACAGCGTGTTTTACAGTGTGTTTCTACTATACAGTGTGTTGTTACAGTGTGTTTCTGCCATACAGTGTGTTGTTACAGTGTGTTTTGCCATACAATTAATAGTGTTACAGTGTGTTGTTATAGTGTATTTCTGTCATACAGTATAATTGTTACAGTGTGTTTCTGTCATACAGTGGTGTATTTTTAGTGTGGTGTTACAGTGTGTTGTTACAGTGTGTTTCTGTCATACAATGTGTTATTACAGTGTGTTGTTACAGTGTGTTTCTGTCTTACAGTGGTGTTATAGTGTGGTGTTACAATGTGTTGTTACAGTGTGTTTCTGCCATACAGTGTATTATTAGTGTATTGTTACACTGTATTGTTTCTGCCATACAGTGTGTTGTTACAGTGTGCTGTTACAGTGTGTTTCTGCCATACAGTGTATTGTTACAGTGTGTTGTTACAGTGTGTTTCTGTCATACAGTGTGGTGGTACAGTGTGTTGTTACAGTGTGTTATTTACAGTGTGCTGTTACAGTGTTTCTGCCATACAGTGTGTTGTTACAGTATTATTTGTTACAGTGTGTTTCTATACATACAGTGTATTGTTACAGTGTGTTGTTACTGTGTTTCTGCCACATACAGTGTGTTTTTACAGTGTGTTTTACAGTGTGTTTTACTTTAGCAGTGTGTTGTTACAGTGTTTCTTCCATACAGTGTGTTGTTGTTATACTGTGTTGTTACAGTGTTTCTTCCATACAGTGTGTTTGTATACTGTGTTGTTACAGTGTTTCTTCCATACAGTGTGTTGTTATACTGTGTTGTTACAGTGTTTCTTCCATAAAGAGTGTTGTTACACTGTGTTGTTTCTGCCATTTAGTGCGTTCTTACTGTGTGTTGTCAGTTCACCCCAGAGACCAGTGGCTCACTCTATAGACTCCTGCAGGGCTTTCCTGCAGCTGCTCTGAGGCTCTCTCTGGTTTCTCTCTGTGGATGCCACCAGACAACCATCTGCTTTGATAATTCATTTAGCACATACACGCTCAGACATATACATGGCCAGTATTGCATGTAAACACAGAGGGACATGCCTCAACTGTGGTCACAACAGCTATATGTCTGTCAACCATTTAAACGTTAGCACCAGTGATTAGCCTTTTAAGGGATTCAACCTGTCCAAAACCAACCAAAACACCAAAATACACAACTTAACCTATTTATATATTTTCACTAGTAACATCTACAGAAATGTGTCATTTATAGTTACAAGCCAGTACTCAACCTGGAAACTGTCTGCCAAATGGCATATTAGAGCTGCAGCTAACGATTCTTGACATCCATTACCCTGCATAATATTTGCTCTATTATTCAATTAGTTTGTTCTAGAAATAGAGAAAAATGCCTATTAATTTTTTTCTAAATCCCTTTTGTGTCACCACATCTTGTTTTTTCCAATTCCCCCTAAAATTATTTAACATATAAGTCCAACACAAACAGCAAAATCTGTAGAACAAGGGATTGTTTGGTATTTCTTAGAATATTATAGTAAAAGCAGTAAATTCTCATATTTACCAACACATTTTGGGCAATCTCGCTTTAAAAAATGACTTTAAGAATTAGTTGATTACACATGGGGCGGTGTTTAGCTCAGTAGAGCAGCCGCCCCATGTGTGAAGGCTCAGTCCTTGCTGTGGAAGCCCAGGGTTTGAATCTGACCTGTGGCTCTTTCCTGCATGTCATTCCCTGTCTCTCTCTCCCCACATACCTGTCACTCTTCAAGCTGTCTCTGTCAAATAAAGCTTGAAGAGGCCAAAAAAATAATCTTAAGAAAAAAAGAAAAAAGAATTAGTTGATTAAGGTCTGGCAAACAGTAATCAGTGGCAGGTTGAATTGTCGGAATTACAGGGAGGTGAAAGCAGCTTTTGACATTTGAAATAGTTCTGATGGATACTTTGGCTGTTTCTTCCTCTGTGATCTTGTTGTTGCCACCCACCTCCACTCAATTCACTGCTTTTACTCTGTGCTTTTCTCTGCCATCAGCAGTAGGCAGGAGGTAACGTTACATAACCACAACAAGCATGAGCGCCGTAGCATTTCCTGTCTTTTATGTTCCTCCTCCTCTTCCTGCTCCTCCTCCTCTTATTTTCTCAACCCTCAATTTCCTTATTTTGTCTTGCCAATCTCCTCCCTCTTTTTGCCTCTTTCCATCATCATCATCCTTCTTTACTCCCCTCATTTCCCATTATCTCCCTCCCTGCCTCTACCACCCACTCCCTTCTCATCCATTTCCATCAAAGTACAAAAACGTGGTAACCAACATCATGTCTATATCTTTAAAACCAAACTGCACTGCTCACATGTTCAGCCTATCAGAGCAAAGTGCCAGTCCCAACTAGAGCTGCAACTAATGATTATATTTATAACTGATTTTTCATTTGACCAATAAAACATGAATATCTTATAATGGTTTATTGATATCATCTTCAAATGAACGTTGTTGTTGTTGTCTATTTGACCAACAGACCAAAACTCAAAGATTCACCATAATGTAAGACCATCAAACTCAAATTCACAAAATAGTTCCAGCTATACTAACAATATCCTTTTCTCCAAGATAATAGTAAAGTTTCTATCCAAACATAGCAACCATTTTCATCCAGATTTCCAGAGAAATGGCAAAAGAATATGAGAATAATGTTTCCACTCATGACACTTATGTGAATATTGGGAATTAGCTTATGAGATAAACAGCTGGTGGCACTAATTCTCCAGTCAGGTGCCATTAAACCATTGTGGAAGAAGAGGGCACAGCCAAGATGACGTAATTAAATGAACACCATTCAAACCCCCTAACCCCTAACACCCTACAGCAAACAGGAAATCCTGCAAAGGATTACCTGATAAGAAAGATGCTTCCAGGAGAGCTAATAAGATGATGCATCTAAGAGTGTAATGAAATTACAGCTTAGAGACAAAGGAAAAGCAAGTAACAAAAGGATGTTTGCAAAGAAATAGACAGGAGTGCATACAACAACATGCATAACTACATCTACACTGTGTGCACAATTATTAGGCAAGTGATTATTTTGACTATATTATCATTTACCCATAATTTCCAACTCCAAGCTGTATAAACTTGTATAAAATGCCTATTGGATTTAATGCATATCAGGCGATGTGTATTTGTGTAACGAGGGAGGGTGTGGCCTAAGGAGAGCAACACCCTATAGCAAGGTGTGCATAATTATTAGGCAGATTCTTCTCCTCAGGAAAAATGGGCCAAAAAAGGGATTTAAATGACTAGTCAAAAATTGTAAAAAGTATTTCAGAGGGATGCAGCACTCTTGAAATATCTAAGATATTGGTGCATGATCACAGAACCACCAAACGTTTTGTTGCAAATAGTCAACAGGGTTGCAAGAAACGTGTCATGAAGAAAAGACGCAAATTAACCACCAAAAATTTGAGAAGAATCAAACATGAAGCTACCAGGAACCCATTATCCTCCAGTGCTGCCATATTCCACAAACGCAACCTACCTGGAGTGTCAAGAAGTACGAGGTGTTCAGTTCAGTTCAGAGACATGGCCAAGGTAAGAAAGGCTGAAACCCGGCCACCTCTGAACAAGACACATAAGCTGAAACGTCAAGAACGGGCCAAGTAATATCTGGAGACAGATTTTTCTAAGGTTTTGTGGACTGATGAGATGAGAGTGACTCTAGACGGACCAGATGGATGGGCCCGTGGTTGGATCAGTAACAGACACAGAGCTCCACTTCGACTCAGACGCCGGCAAGTATGGGCAGGTATTATTAAAGATGAGCTAGTTTGACCTTTTTGGGTTGAAAATGGACTCAAAATCAACTCTCAGACCTACTGCCAATTTTTAGAAGACACTTTCTTCAAGCAATGGTACAGGAAAAAGTCTGCATCTTTCAAGAAGACTTTTAGATTGATAGAAGATTTTTATGCAAGACAACGCTCCATCACATGCATCAAAGCACTCCACTGCGTGGCTGGCCAGTAAAGACCTTAAAGATGAAACAGTGAAGGTAAACAGTACACCTCTCTGAACAGTGTCTGTGAGGCTGTGGTTGCAGCTGCACAAAAAGTTGCTTCTGACCAGATCAAGAAACTGACTGACTCCGTGAATGGAAGGCTTGTGACTGTTATCGATAAGAAGGGTGGCAAAAATTGTTTTTTTGTTTTGGAAAATTCAGGAATGTGTATTTGTAAATTTTGAGTTTGTTTATTATTCTCACTTTAACAGGTGAAAATAAATAAGTGAGATGGGAAAATCTTTGTTTTTCATTTAGTCGCATAATAATTCTGCACACTAATGGTTGCCTAATAATGGTGTACATATAGATATTCTCTTCATAAAGCCAAAATTTCACTTTTACAACTTAAATGTTCGGGTTTGAGGATTTGTTAATATTTTGAATTGACCAAGAGCACTGTAGCTGTACAATAACAAAATTAATCCTCAAAAATACAACTTGCCTAATAATTGTGCATGCACTGTATTCTTACATGAAGGGATGGGTGGAGGGTAAGCTAAGAGAGGCTGATGATCTCATAGTGTGTGGAAGAACAAGTCAGGAGTGTCAGAAGTTCAGCACTGCTCTATCTCTGGACCGAACTGTTGCATAACATCAACAGCTCAGGCTTATCCTGTCCTCCCGCTCATTTTGGACGTCATCTGCTGTCGCCTGAATGAGGACGACCAAGATGCCGTTGCAGACGAGCAGTGTTAGTGGTTGTTGCTGGGGGGTTAATCAACCAGAGACTTAAAACCCTCAAATGTCATTGCTGTTCATCAGGAGAGACGCTCAGAAGAAAGATGATAGAGGGGCAGTGGGAAATATGTTGGCTGTCATGGAATATAATAATCATATTTTAATGATCAAAAAATTACATGGCATTAAGCTTCTTATAAATGATATTGTATGATGTGATATTAGCTTCTTTCTGTTGAATTCAAACTAAAATAAGTAGAGCTGATTCAATTATTGAATTATTAATTAGCCAATCCACAGAAAATGTAACTATTTTGATAACTGAGAAAAACATTTCATGATTCCAGCTTCTCAAATGTTTCTTGTCTTACATTATAATAAACTGAATAAATGTATATGTGTCTGTATATAAATAAGCAAATTAAATATCTGTGTTACAATGAGCAGTAGCAGCTGTATGAGTAATGACTGTCTTTATTTTCTGACTTTTCTGACTAGTAATCAAGAAAACACTTGGCAGATTATTCACTGATGAATGAAAATTCACTGAAAATGGTAGATGATTTTTTTTCTCATGAACACTAAACACACAGAGAATCAAACTTTGGTAAATTTAAAGAGAAATGGAATGACCTAATGACACAAGAAAAAGAGAAAATGAGGTGACAGAAAGAGGCAGTGACACAAAAGTCTGCATCGAGGAATAAAACACAAACTGATCAGGACAAAGACAAGCTCTCACAACACTGCACAATACCTGTTAGGAGGGAGAAGTGAAGCACAGAAAGTCGACACTTTCTCAGAGCGTAGCTGCTGGTTTTCTCTCCTGGAGTCAGACGCGTTTACAGGGAACACCTGACATTCCCGACCCAGAAAGATACTTTCATAACCAATAACCTCTCACATTCCAGTGCCTCTCTGTGTCCCAAAGAAAAAAAAGAGAAAACTGGAGAAAACTGAAATGCCACAGCAGACCAGAAAGCTGAGTGTCTGGCCGCCGTCTGTCTGTCCTCACACGCAGAGCCAAGCTTTCACTTCTCACTTCTGCCTGGTTGCTCCACGGTCTGTCAGTGTAGCAACCACGCTTCTTTCTCCTCCCTGCCTGCCTTTGTGTTCCTTCTCCCTCCTTCGCTCCTCGCTTCTCCTCCCTCTTCCTTTTTTTTTTTTAAACCTAACTCCATATCAGGGAAAGCCCTCCCCGCCTGCCTGAGCGCTGACTTCCCCGAGTTCTCCCTTTTAATAAAAAAGCAAAACAAGTCAGGATGGAGGCTCTAAAAACAGCACAGGTCTCTAATTCCTTTGTAACTTGCTCACATAAACACTGTCAACATCAGATTAGCAGCTAACCTACTTGTGCCGTACAACCTCCCACACCCCCACACAGGCTATAAATACTCATCTATCCGTTCTGTGCATTGATCCTATCTGTGTGGGGGGAGCATCAAGGACACGCGGCAGTACTAATGAAGGTGTGTGACGCACAGTACAGGGTTAACCTGGACCTGAATGCAACACTGCCTCCACAACAAACAGGCTGCTGAATATAAATGCAAATGTTTTTTAAAAAAAATATTTAATTATATTTTTTAATATTTTCTAAACTAATCTGAAATCTATAAAACTTTACAAAACATAGCACACACAGTCCTTAGATAACTTGTTTTGTCCAAAGAACAGCTGTGGTCATTTTCTGTCAGTGGAATAACTTTTCATCAATCAACTCATTTCAGCTCTAATATACACTCAGTGAATGGGTGAATGAGATATGTAGTGTAAAAGTGCAGTCCATTTACGATTTAAACTGAGGGTCTAAGGAGGGTCTAAGAGGGTGTCACTCCCTGTACAGATTTTAAAGCTCTCTGAGGCAAATGTGTTTTGTGACTTTGGGCTATACAAATAAAATTTGATTTGATTTGATTTGATTTAAATAACAAAGAGTGAAATTCTGCAACATGAACAGTGAATGATCAATAAAAAAAATGAAATGATTGAAGGATGTGTTAGATTTTGGTAAATATGTAGAGCAGCCGCCCCATATGCGAAGTCTCCCCGCGGGGGCCCAGGTTCAAATCCCGACCTGTGGGGTCCTTTCCCGCATGTCATTCCCCATCTCTCTCCCCACATTTCCTTTCAGCTGTCTATCCAATAAAGCAAAAAAAGGGGGCCAAAAGTAGTGGGGTGAAGTTGTACTCACACTCTGGTTGAACATGGAAAAAAAAATAATAATAATTTTGGTAAATATGTTTACCTGCTGAAAAGATAATATCAATCTCACACTTTAAATTAGCGAGTTTTAGAAGTGCTAGTTTAAACTCTGGGGTGAGGATACATGTTGCCTTCATCACTCACTTGTTGGACAGGGTTGTGCTGATGATAACACACGCACGCACACACACTCCCACACACACCAGGCACACAGCCTAGACTGTAGCAACATCTGCACACACTGCCTCACTGTTAGTCATGCTGTGAACATGGAAAATGAAGTTGCAGTTCTAAACAATGCCTGGATTTCATTTTACAAGGCACACCTGAACCAAAGACTGAGTCACACATGACGCCCTGCAGATTCCCACACACAACTTCTGACTCTCTCATACAGTTTCATATGGCAGCTGCTTCCTTGTTTTTATTTTAAATTTGGTCTGCGGGTGTCCGGCAGCCTTGCTTAGTTCTTTGACTAAATCTTGATCTCAAATTCCAGATCTAAAAATAGAGGATTTTAAATCACCTCTTTTTTTTCAGCGAGTGCTGTTAAGAGGAGGGAAGTCCGTCACAGCTCAGAATTCCCCCCAGTCTCTCCAACCCGTGAAGCAATGGGAGCTCAGAAGCTCCTCCTCCCAATATCTCTCCCCATGGCAACAACGGCTAAAGGAAGAGATGGCCCACGTTACGCAAGAGGATAAAGCCAGCAGATAGGCCTCTTCCTCCTCCTCCTCCTCCTCTTGCTCCTCCATATTTTCACAGCCTGCCTATTAACCCTCTTTACATTTGTCCCCACTGATCTCCTAACCTGACATCCTTCACCTTCTCTTTCACACTTCTTCCCCTTCCCCATCCTCAACTGCTGATTTGCCCTCTTCATTTTCTTTCTCACCCTCTTCTCGTCTTTTTCCCCGGGCATTTGTCTTTGTCCTGTTCCTGCAGTAACACAGTGCTGCTGCTGCACGGCTGAGCAGCTTTTTCCATTTAAAAAAAAAAAAAAGGTATTACTATGGTCAACTGACCTGATAGCCAGTGTGACACGATTGCTCAATGGAAGCCTTGGCATGGACACCTCACCCCACCGAGGGGAGCAGAGCACAAGTTTCCCACCGCAAAGCCTTCATTAGATAATCAGGGCGTTTGCAGGGTTCACCATGTTACATTTAAGACTTTTTATGCCACATGATGTGAGATGGAAAGGGAAGGACCATATTTCTGTAGAATAGATTTTTATTATATAATTATTTCACGACCTTCCCGCAGTATATAACAATAAATCCAAATGATATAACTAGATCTGTATATGAATAGGAAAACTGCTAATTAGTTGTATATAAACAGAATTTATGAGACAAAGTTCATCACCTTCTCACACCCATCTGCCACCTGTCACTGCTGTCTAAACTCAACCAACAAGCTCCTGACCTCACTGTAAATGTGTGTGTTTATTCGCAGTACGAACTGTGTGTATGTCTTTAAAATATTAACCTGACCTGGGGTGGTGTCTAGCTCAGTTGGTAGAGCCACCCCATGTGCGAAGGCTCAGTACTTGCTTCGGAAGCCCAGGATTTGATTCCGACCTGTGGCTCTTTCCTGCATGTCATTCCCCGTCTCTCTCTCCCCACATTCCTGTCACTCTTCAGCTGTCTCTGTCAGAAATAAAGCTTGAAAAGGCCAAAAAAAATCTTAAAAAATATATCTATACATTAACCTGACCTAACTGACCCCATTCAACCTTCCTGATGACTCATACACTGTCTGGGGACTTTCAATCTTTCCTATCGACCCACTGAGTCCACTGAGTTTGGGCAGTAGAGGACCAACCCCCCTGTCCCTCCTCACAATGCCATTCCTCCTCCACGCCCTTGCTCAGTCAATACTTTACAAACACACAAACAGCACAGATGAAACAACATATTTCCTGCTGATTGCGACTAGCTTACAGGAGCAACAAGGAAAGGATCAAAACAAAATGCAAAGTTTGTGAATGAGCAGGCTTTGTGATGTGGTTAGGCCCCACAGAGAGAACTTGTCTGCTGACATGCAAAGGGTATCCTGATTCCTGGAAAACACCCACAGTCTGGGGTTATATGGCTCTCTGCTCCATTATTCAGCATACTGCTTTCTGCTGACTGACTGCTCAAGTCTGCGTGTGTCCGGACACTGCCAGTCAATATTTACATGAGCATGTGTAGAACAAGACAGTGAGGCCATTTCCACAGCAGACCAGGATCAAGACTTGTTTGCAGCAATAATGATTATTATGATTTAACGTGATTGTTATTATTTATTCTTTGAGCAGTTTCAGTTTTTTTTAGTTTGCATTTTATGAATGTGTGTATAATGGTGTGCTGTTTAACACTGCACAGTACTTTGCAGAGTTGAGATACAGTTAATGTGGGGTCTCTTGTTAGCTTAGCTTAGCTTAGCATAAGGACTGCGAGCAGCAGACCTAGCCTGGTTCTGTCCAAAGTTCACTAACACACATTGTTTCAAAATTAAAGCACACAAGATTTTTATCATCCTTCACTGTACACCACAAAGACTTATTGCTTATTTTTCTCAAATCATTTAAAAATTCCTTGTGCTGCTAAATGTGCAGCCTCCTTAAAATGTCCCCTCTAAGCTTCTTCTCTCCACATATGACAAAAAGAAAGTCTGTGCTTTGAGGTGATGTGCATTGGTGTATCGTTTTTAACGAAGCAGAGGATTGTTGTTTGATGATCGACACCTCTTCTGAAAGGGTTTGAAATGTGTTATGGACTTCAGTTTACCACCTGTAAGTAAAGCAACAGCCTCTGTTCCCACGAAGCCTGATAGTTAGTCATCCCGCTGCCTGATGCATGTGACTCTGTGAGCCACACAGCTGCGTTCTGATTCGCCGGAGTGCTGCAGACATCCCACGCAGCAGAGAAACAGCAAGTGTCAGTGTTGATAAATAGAGCCCACAGCCTGACCTTAAGGAAACCACACAGCTACCCTCTGTCTTCTCACCCCTCTGCCCACCTGCCTTCTCCTTCAACTAAACATCTGGTGGGCTCAGCAGAAAACTAACTGTTACTTTAAGTCAAAGACAAGGTCTCCTGAAGCTGCCTAGACTGATGAACTATAATATTAATGTAATTTATGATCTTAAATTCAGCATAATACGTGAGCAGAATTAATATGCCAATATTGAAATAATTCTGAACTATTATGCCTGTGCAGCAGGCTGCTCCCATTAATATTAACAGCAGAGTGTTCATAAACATATATAAGGAAGTGAATAAATGCATGATCTGACTGGACAAAACTAGAAAATGGATGACAAGCAGAGAGATGACAGAGGGATGTACTGATGTACCTCCAGGCTTGTCACTCAAAAGGAGGAAAACTGCAGCTTTTCCCACCAGATATGAACTGACATCCACACATTCAGCAAGAGCAACCTCCGCCTGTTTTCTCTGTCAAATCTCAAACCTCACTGCTCTGTTCTCTGCCAAGTTCTTGAGGTTGATTTGACATGTTGTTTCTCCTCCTCTTGGATTCCATATTTTCCCCTCTAAACTTCTCTGATAGCATGAGTGTGACCTCATGTCCTTTATGTCCTCAACTGCTACCCCTTTTAGAAACAACATTGCTGATTGCATCAAGCTGATGAAGTGATCGCTTTTTGTCATTAAGATGTCTTTTACATTCATGTTCCTTTAGACTTTCACTAAGTTGGTCCCCATCCACCTGCTTTCAATTAAAGCAAAATAGAGCAAGAGCAGAAATCATGGCATAGATAACAAGCGACTTAAACAGAAACTGTAGAGATAAAAATAGCAGCAGATGAAAACTGTAATCTGTGTAGAGTGATGAGGAGAGTGTTTAAACATAAATGTCAAACTTCCATCATGTTTTTGTTTCTTTTAGATGAGATCACCTTGTAGCACTCTCTTTGTGACAAATATTCTCAGAAGCTGGAGAATGTGGAATCTTTAATGAATCCATTTTCAAAATAGTTGCAGCTTATTTATGTTGATCAACCAGCACATAATGCACATTTCATTTTGTGTCTGTTCATATTTAATAATGAGCGACTTGAGTGACTACAGGATATTTTTTCAGACATGAGACCACCAACATGTTACATTACCATCAAGTTCATGTAACGAGGTTCATGAACCTCATCTGTCTTTAATAAGCCTTTAGTCTTTATTTGTCCATTTTTAATTGCAGAATTTTCCAGGTATTCCTGTGTGCTGTGTCTGTATCAGCTCTTCTTTTAACACTTTTCCCTGAGCTTTTATTCCCCAGAATGCTTTTCTGCCCTCCTTCATCTCTTTACCCCTCATTCCCCTCCCTCAACATTCGTAGGAGGTTCCAGCAGTAGGACACAAGGAACAGCACCTGCAGACTGAGATTCATGCTGCTCTGTTTCCCTGGCAACCCCTACATTGGGCTTTGCGTGTGCAAACCATTAAGCAATGCCAGCTCTGCATACACACACACACAGCTGCACACACAAACACACACACAGAAAAAACGCCCCCACACAACAACCCTTTTAAGGGTTTCCGGCTGGCAGACGTTAGCTTCTTCTTTTTTTAAAACAATTTGAGCAGTTTTTCCAAAGCTTTTTAGCTAGTTTTTTTTACCTCCAACTCCAGCAGCTTAACTCACGTCACATTTTCCCCACAATCATAAAAAAGGACCCCCTGGGACTCAGCAGCCGATGTCTAACAGAGGCAGGTTTTATCGGGGCATTTCTCTGCAGATGACATATCCTCAGAGCGTATAGGAGCTCTCCACCTCCTCAGTGTGTCATGAGCACATCTCCAATAATGTGACATCCAGCTCTGGCATCGCTCCTGTGTCGCCAAGCAGGGAGAATTTCTTCCACTATTCTTGGTCTCCCTGCTGACAAGAACTGAGGCAAATCCTGCCGGCCCCGACCGTGTTGTTTTTTTTACCCTTCATCATTCCTGCTCAGGCGCTCACCTTTCTGAGTTGGCAACATCGATGCTGCTCAACAAAGTTTCAGGAAGTGGCTTGGCAGGTCACCAAAGCTCACCTGTGGACGGAAAAGGTGCATGTGTTTGCACCAACAAGTATGCTCACTGTTAGTTAGCTCCAATTTAACATGGCTTGCCTAAGCCCTTCATGAACGCTGAAGCTTAAAAAGGTTTGAGACACAAGATGAAGCCAAGGACACACACAAGGCTGTAAACAGTCAAGTCATCTGTCTTCAGGTGGTTGTACGGAAATGAGTGGGTGATTTTACGGTGACACACACACGCCTGTCTCAGCTCTGGATGCCTGAGCAGCGACAGGTAAAAAGGGCTTCAGCAGGCTCTTAATGAATGATTCTTGATTGTTTGTCTCAAACAAAACTCCACAGAGCAATGTGGAGGCAGAGACAGCTCAACTTAACAAATGAAGAAACACACAAACATAGATGCAGACAGTTGAAAACACACAAGACATTTTTGGCACAAGCAGGTGGGCGGTATTAGCTACAGTATTAGTCACCAACGTCTGACACAAGACACAGACACAAGTGTTTGATAGACATTCAAAGAGTCTGTACAATTCTTCTGCTGAAAGTGTGACTTCAACCGAAGAAATAATTCAAACCATTTCTTTGTCTTGTGCAATGGTGAACTGTAGGTTTTAGACAAAACACACATATAGAATATGAAACCATAGAATGCTGTTTGAAATTTTACTTCAATGATTTATCCATATCCAATATTCGAAAATGTTTCATTTAGTTTTCCAAACAATCAAACTGATTCATTGACTAACTGTTGCATATTTCATGCCTTGAAGTCTCTTGAGCACCTGTAGGCCATTTAATCCCAATCACATAAAAAGTTGATTTATTTATATTAATTAGATTTTTTCATTGTAATGAATTTGTAGTGAGTACAATGTATATGTTTCACTGGCAGTTTGGTTAACAATCAATTTGTGACACAACTTCAACCCAAGTGTAAAACAAATGATAATTAAAGCCGCAAGCGGCGTTGAATGTGCGCACGTCGGGCAAGTTTTAAGTCAATCAGATGAAGTCCCTGGGAGGAGTCTGTTAAAAACAGAACATAAGAAGCAACCACTTTTTTCTCATACGGTCAAATTTGAAAAAATAGCCACACCCACACCGTTTCAAAATTCAGAATTTTGATAACTTTTCATAGTCAAGGCCTTAAGAACACACATGCCAAGTTTCAATTAGATGGGATGAAATCCCTAGGAGGAGTTTGTTGAAACAGACCACACACATTAGCCAGAATTGGGTCAAAGGGTCAAATTTGATGGAGCACCACACCCACACAGTTTCCCCAAAATTGATAATTTTGATAACTTTTACTCAGGAAGTCTATATGAACACACCTACCAAGTTTGAAGTCAATTGGATAAAATCCCTAGGAGGAGTTCGTTCAAATATGACCCCTTCTCAACCAGCCCGCAACACCAAAAATGGTGATTTTCATTCTTAAATATCTCACTTCCTGTTAATTTTAGCCCTTTGCTCTACAATTCGGCTGAGGTTTCATAACTCTGTGTCCAAAACTGTGGCAGGGCTGCCTCAAAGAAAAGTTCAAGGGGGCACTATAGAGCAATATTGCCCCACCCCCTAATTAGTTATGCAGCCGAAATTTGCATAACTTTGGTCTTAATAAGGACAAGAAGTTTCAGACAGCTCTGAGAAAGTATATGAAAGCCCAACACTTTTGCCTGAAAATCAGCCAAAAAGTCAATGGAGTTACAATTTTGGATCAAAGGGTCAAATTTGATGCAGCGCCACGCCCACACACATCAAAATTCATAATTTTGATAACTTTTACTCAGGAAGTCTATAGGAACACAACTGCCAAGTTTGAAGTCAATGGGATAAAATCCCTAGGAGGACTTCGTTCAAATAGGACCCCTTCTCAACCAGCCCGAAACACCAAAAACTGTGTCCAAAACTGTGGCGGGGCTGCCTCAAAGAAAAGTTCAAGGGGGCGCTATAGAGCAATTTTGCCCCATCCCCTAATTAATTATGCAGCCGAAATTTGCATTTCTTTCATTTGCATACCACAAGAAGTTTCAGACAGCTCTGAGAAAGTATATGAAAGCCCAACACTTTTGCCTGAAAATCAGCCAAAAAAGTCAATGGAGTTACATTTTTTTCAAAAAAAAAACAAAAAAAAACAGCGTTTTTGACTTTGACGAGCCGCTGTGTCTACATACTTTCTCAAAAACTCACCATTTTTGGAGGGTTTCTTCCCAAGGTTGTTTCTGATATTTTCACTCCGAGCTGTATTGTCTGGACGTCATCTCAAAAAAGTGGTCTTTTCTATCACCACTAGGAGGCGCTGTGAAAATCACCAAATGTTGTCATGGAAATATGTTCTAGGCCAGACTGCCATTATATATCAGAGGTTTGGGGAAGATTGGAGTATTTTTTGCAAAGTCATAGCACGTCAAAATTTCACGAAAACCCGCCGAATTTCGTGGCCCTGCCCCTCCCACACAGTAAATCCAAAACTCACGATTTTGATAACTTTTCATTGTCAAGGCCTTAGGAACACACACAGATAGGATGAAAGCCCTAGGAGGAGTTTGTTCAAATACGACCCCTGGAAATGACCCCAAAAACACGAAAACGCCAACTTTGAAACAAAATGGACGCTGTATGCTTCGTTGTAGCCCGGGTCAACAAGAGACTTTTTTGTAGACTTTGGGGAGATACATGTGGAGACCAAAAACCATGTCTCTACGCAAAACTTTGTCAATGGCAGAGGCTCCGTACAAGATTTTGTAGGTGACGCTGTGGAGCCATCTTGGTCCGAGCGCCCGTGAGACTTCCGGATTCTAAAAATTTCAGTATACTTCACTTGAGTTTTTTGTTTCGTGAGTTTTCGAGCGCGTTTAGCCCCTGAAAAATGCCCCCGTAGAGGAACCGGGGAAAAAAAGAAAGAAAGAAAAAAAAAAGAATAATCCTAAGGATACAATAAGGGCTTTCTCTGCCCGAACCTTGTTCGGCGCTCGGGCCCTAATTACATAAACAAGTTGCTATAGAGTTCAAATCAGCCAACTCACTAACTGGTTTCCTAAAACCTCACCTGGTGTCCTCTACACCAGGTGGTAACTACACCAGGTGGTGTCCTCACCTGGTGTAGTGAAGGGCAGATTTGTGATGAAGAAACTGGCCTCCACCAAGCAGAGGGCCCAAGGTTATGAGAAATACCACCATTTGTGAGATGCACCTCACAATTAGTTCACACAAATGGAAAAACTGTCTATGATAATCACATTTTCCATCATCAGAAATGAATTTTGCACAATGTCTAAACCACGAGTCGACGTGCCTGCCATTAAAACCTTCAAACAGTGAAAAAGTATTAAAGCATATGCTTTTATTTCTCCATTAAAAAGAAGGAATAGACATTTACCCACATTTCAGGATGGCGAAGTGAGCAGTCGCCATATTGAATTTCAGTTACACAAAAAATGGCCATAAAAATTCCTCCCTTCCTGTCGCAGCTCTGCCTCTCTGTCAAAGTGAAAGCTTCTCTGAGGTTACCACCAAGTTAAACAGACATCCCTGAACTGGTTTCAGCCTGTCTTGTTGTAGTTACTGTTGCTAAAAACCCGGTTTATTCCCGCCTCTAAGAGAGAAGTTCCCTTTGTGTGAATCTTGCTGCTTTCGCACACTGTAATTTGAAGGAACAGTACGGAAACACTGGTTTGGCTGCCTGAGCATGACAAAACATGTAAAAATCCATTTGCTCGGGCCAGGATGTTAACTCTTTCTGTGCACCACTGATATAGTGTCTGAACATGTAGGTCATGCTCATGATATTACAACACATTTGAATTACTGCATGACACTGCAGCTATCGTGCATAATACTATTTGTGTAAACAGCATCTACGTTTCAACTTGCTGTGTGCCTTTACCGTAGCAACAGCTGACTGGCATTTGAGAGCTGCTGTTGCTAGGAGACACAGGAGCTAGTAAGCTAGGCTAAATAAATAGTACATAAATCCTACTATAATACACAAGTAAAAAGTAATGCATTTAAATGTTACTTAACTATAAAAGTATTAGCATAAAAATATACTTAAAAAGTATTAAAAGTAAAAATAATCATTATGCACAATGTCCCATTTCAGAATAATAATATAGATGATATGATTGGACCATGAGACAAATATCAGAATTTATTTGTTGATTATGTTTTGTATTATTGATCTGAATCTGCAAAGTAACTAAAGTTATCAAGTAAATGTAGTGGAGTAAAAAGCACAAAATTTGAAGTATTGAAGTATGAATAAAATGAAAGTACCTTAAACTTGTACGATACTTGAGTAAATATACTTAATTACTCTCCACCACTGTAGTAAGCAAACACTAATGCTAATGCTAATGCTAATGCTAATGCTAAGCTAAACTTCCTTTGTATATGTAACAGGATAAGATACAGAGCAAAGGGCAGATCAACATACCCAACAACATACAGAGCAACAAACAGAGTAACTGAGTAATACTGAATAACGACAGATGAGTAATAAATGAGTAACAAACAACCGCTGCCAGGTGGTTAACAGAATTGAAGTGATATTACAAAACTATTTTCAGTGCTGTAGAAGTAGATACTGCACCAAGACAAATTTAATAGTTAGAAACAAAAATATTGTCTCTTAAATTTTAATTTTATTTTTTACAAACACCATAAATATATAGTATACATTCATTTCTCAGCAAGCATTTTAATCTCAGTTTGATTTATACAGCAATCAGAGACTGCATAGGCTTTATGAATCACAGTGGTGCAGGAGATCCTGACCCTGGTCTGACAGTGAGATTAAAGGAAATTAAAAAGGAACTTCTCAGCAGGTTAAAGCACAAAAGTGCCAGGCACAAACATCTTTGACACTTCAGAAGGTTAAATGAAACTCAGTTCTCCTCAGAACGAAGACAGCGTAGGCCAGAAAAGGCTGATTCATACTGTAGCTTTAAAGCAACAAACAAACAAAC
This sequence comes from Protonibea diacanthus, assembly GCA_028641955.1. Classification (NCBI taxonomy): domain Eukaryota; kingdom Metazoa; phylum Chordata; class Actinopteri; family Sciaenidae; genus Protonibea; species Protonibea diacanthus. The sequence continues at coordinate 507,384 of CM053993.1, forward strand.
AAACAAACATTTGTGTGTCCAGTGTCAGCTAACTGTGGATTGGTGCAGGTTGTTGCTGTAGTTCATTCTGACCCTAGACATTTAACCACAGTCAGATGCACGGCTGATCATTAACAGGAAACTGTTGCTGGCAGTTTGTTGCAAATTACTGAAGCAGTGAAAAACAACATAAGATGACAGACGGAAATCTGAACTTCATCCCTTCACTTTTGCTGGTGAAGACTATTTTGCATCTGCTTTAAACAGAATAAATCCACTATGCCTAATAAATCACACTTCTAAACATTAATAAGCCATCAGGTTAATGTTAAAAAATATATAAACTATTTCTATGCATAAACATCCTTGTCAGAACAATGAAGGATAAAGAACTCCATCTCCATCTCCCTCCATTGGCCTTATACGGTAAACATTTTCCACCTTGTTAAATGTACCCCCTTTTCACTGCAATTGATCACCATTTATCACACAGTATGTTCTCCACTAAAGCAGGAGAACAGACCAGTTGGGCTCTGGTGCGGGGAACCTTTTATAAGACAAGAGGAATGCAGAGTCACTTCTATAAACACTGGTCTGGGCATTTTCAGGGGCACTTTAAGGAGCAGGAGAGAAAAACCAAACGCCGCTCAGACAGCACATAGCCACTGAAAGGCTGTCTGGGTGAAAAGAGTAAAGAACACTGAAACATACAGAGGGAGAGTGGACACTGCTTCATGCACACTGTCATACACGAGAGAGAGAGAGACAGACAGAGAGAGAGAGAGAGAGAGAGAGAGAGAGAGAGAGAGACAGAGAGAGACAGAGAGACAGAGAGAGAGTGACAGAGTGACAGAGAGATAGAGAGAAAGAGAGACAGACAGAGAGAGAGAGAGAACATAAAATATATTCTGGATTTAGACAGAAGTCAGTGTAGATATAGTGTAGTGTATTTGCTGTAGTTCAAAGTTAATAACAGACCTGTGAAGTCGCATCCACCTTTGTTAAGCCATTTTATGAATGAATCTGATGACTGTCTCTGGAGGGTAAATGAGTCACTGAGCAAGTGTGACAGTGTTTTCTTTATTTCTTTATTGGTCTCAAAAGAGCAAAAGAAAATAAGAGAGTGGGCAGCTTAAAAACAGCGGATGATTCCTTTTGATGCTGTGTTTGCAGCTTTTATGATTTTTATTATGATTCAACCAGGAATGCTCTCTGAACGTAGCTCAAAGACTAAGCAAAGTTCCTCCCAATCTGTCGTTTGTACTGATCTGTATCTGTTATTCACAGTTCTGGTGTTTTAAGAGGTTGTTCTGTCTTTATGTCTGGGGATAAACCAATATTATGATTGATGAATGTTCAGTAGAATTTGATTGTGATGATAGCATTGTATGTTTTCGTCGCATTTGTCCGTCCCACATACAGCCGTGGGACTCTTTTTGACATCAGCAACACTTTTCTGCAAGTTAAACCCGGCACACACTAAGGAGCTACACGACCATGGCCTACTCCGGCGGCCCGTTTCGACATCAACGCCCACTACTGCAGCATACCCACAGAGGAAGCGCCGCAGGCAGTGTGAGAGGAGGCAGAAGTGAGGAAAGCGCAGAGGTATCCGGGCCAGGCTAGCGGCGAATCCACACAAGCCGGCTACAGTATACGTCCATCATACTCTCCAGTGTACGCTCCTTGGACAACAAACTGGACTACATACACCTTCTGAGATCAACCCAGCACACTGTGAGAGAGTGCTGTGTTTTTGTGTTCATGGAAACATGGCTCAACAACAGCATACCAGACTCCGCCATCCAGCTCAGCCGGCTAACATGCTACCGTGCAGACAGAGCCCTCATTGAAGGAGGTACGACCAGCAGTGGCAGGGTCTGTGTTTACATCAGGGATGCTTGGTGTCAGGAGGACACTGTGGTGGTTTCCAGACACTGTTCACCCCTTGTGGAGTTAGAGACAAGGCACTGAGTGAACTGTACAGTGCCATCAGTGATCAACAGACAGCCCATACAGAGGGACTTCTCATCGTGGCTGGAGATTTCAACCATGCAAATCTCAATCTGTTTCCTCATGTGTACCAACACACTGACTTTCCAACACGGGGAAACAACACACTGGACCTGGTCTACACAACACTGAGAGGAGCATACAAGGCCTCCCCCTACCCCATCTCGGCGCTTCAAACAACATCACTGTTATGCTAATGCAAGCATACAGGCCAAAGGTCAAAGTCACCAGACCGGTTCAGAAGCAGGTACAGGTGTGGCCAGAGAGTGCCTCCTCAGCACTCCAGGACTGCTTTAACACCACAGACCGAGACATGTTTAATCAGGCAGCCACCTAGAACCATCACATCAACATTCAGGAATATTCAGACACTGTTACTGCCTACATCAGTAAATGCATCGATGACGTCAGACACCAAGACCATCACAGTACGGAGACCAACCAGAAACCATGGCTGACGGAGGAAGTCCACAGGTTACCGAGAGCCCGAAACTAGCAAAGACTAGCAAAGAGGCAGCACAGCAGCAGGATAACCCACCACCTCGCTGACAGCAGAGACACGAGGAGCCTGTGGCAGGGGACACAGACCATCACAGACTATAAACCTCGACCATAGACCTGTGATAGTGACATCCATCTGCTGAAGTCAGTCTGAATGACTTCTTTCGATGGTTTGAAGCTGACAACAGCAACCCTGCAAGGAAGACACCACCTCCTCCAGATGACCAGGTGCTGTCCCTGTCTCCAGCCAGTGTGAGGAGATCCCTCTCCAGCATCAACGCTTGCAAGGCTGCAGGACCTGACAATATTCCTGGTTGTGTGCTAAAGGACTGTGCAGAGGAGCTCACAGATGTCCTCACAGACATCTTCAACACCTCCCTGAGCCAAGCTGTTGTCCCCACCTGCTTCAAGAGTACCACCATCATCCTGGTTCAGAAGAAGGCCTCTCTATCTTGCTTCATTGACTACCGCCCTGTGGCACTGACCCCCATCATCATGAAGTGCTTCAAGCGGTTGCAGTACATCAAATCCATCCTCCCTCCGTCCCTGGATCCCTACCAATTTGCATATCGGGCCAACCGGTCCACTGATGATGCAATCTCCACTGCCCTCCATTCAGCTCTCACTCACCTGGACACTAAGGACCCTTATGTGAGGATGCTGTTCTTAGACTTTAGTTCAGCTTTCAACATGATCATCACCCACTGACTGGACTGGACCACTGGACTGTCTAGAACTGAACAGCTCACTCTGCAACTGGTTGTTGGACTTCCTGACCAGAAGACCACAGGCACTCCGAGTCGGCAGCAAGCATCCAGCACCATCATGCTAAACACAGGGCCCCGCAAGGATGCGTGCTCAGCCCCCTACTCTTCATCCTGCTGACCTACGACTACACACCAACACACAACACCAACCTCTTCGTCAAGTTTGTGGACAACACAACCATGGTGGGGCTCATGAACAACAATGAGTCAAACTACGAAGGTGATTGTTGTCGACTTCCGGAGAGCCTCCACCCAACACCCCCCACTGACCATCAACTGTTCTGCTGTGGAGAGAGTGAGCAGCCCCAGGTTCCTGGGTGTGCACCTCACTGAGGACCTCTCCTGGAGCAGCAACACCACATCACTGGCCAAGCAGACTGCGCAGACTGAAAAGAGCCTGCAACAGTACAGGTAACCCACGGTACAGTCCGTACCTCAGTTTTTGGGCCACAGTTTCAGTACATGTTTTGTGCGTAAAGAGAATATTTTTTTTACTCCCAAAATTCTCTCCACACCAGTATCACTGGTGTACTGTATAATATAACAAGTAAACAGTTACTAAACTTCAACTGGATCTAGAGTGGGCTTCTTAAAAAGCCCACGAAATTCGGCATGTTTTCATGAAATTTTGATGTGCTATAACTTTGCAAAAAATATTCCAATCTTCCCCAAACCTCTTATATATAATGGCAGTCTGGCCTAGAACACATTCCCATGACAACATTTGGTGATTTTCACAGCGCCTCCTAGTGGCGATAGAAAAGACCAAATTTTTGAGATGACGTCCAGGACAATATTGACCGTACTGGTGCTGAAATTGAGTGAAAATATCAGAAACAACCTTGGGAAGAAACTCTCCAAAAATGGTGAGTTTTTGAGAAACTATGTAGACACGGCGGCCTGACAAAGTCAAAAGTGCCAATCGAATATATACATTTATTCGAAAAAAATCGGAACTCCATTGACTTTTTTGGCTGATTTTCAGGCAAAAGTGTTGGGCTTTCATATACTTTCTCAGAGCTGTCTGAAACTTCTTGTGGCCATTAAGACTAATATTATGTAAATTTTGTCCCCATAATTAATTAGGGGGTGGAGCAAAATCACTCCATAGTGCCCCCTTGAACTTTTCTTTGAAGGAGCCCCGCCACAGTTTTGGACACAGAGTTATGAAACCTCAGATGAATTCTAGAAGACCTACAAAAAAGTCTCTTGGAGCAATGGGCTAAAATGAACAGGAAGCGAGATATTTAAGAATGAAAATCACCATTTTTGGTGTTTCGAGCTGGTTGAGAAGGGGTCCTATTTGAACGAACTCCTCCTAGGGATTTTATCCAATGGACTTCAAACTTGGTAGGTTCATTCACATACACTTCCTGAGTAAAAGTTATCAAAATTACGGATTTTGATGAAACTGTGTGTGTGGCGCTCCATCAAATTTGACCATTTGATCCAAATTTGCCCCCTGAATGTGGTCTATTTTAACAAATTCCTCCTAGGGATATTATTCAATCAACTTCAACCTTGGTAGGTACATTCATAGAGACTTCCTGAGTAAAAGTTATCAAAATTCTGAATTTTGATGAAACGGTGTGGGCGTGGCGCTCCATCAAATTTGACCCTTTGACAAATGTGTGGACTATTTTGACAAACTCCTCCTAGGGATTTCATCCTCTCTAATTGAAACTTGGCGTGTGTGTTCTAAAGGCCTTGACTATGAAAAGTTATCAAAATTCTGAATTTTGATGAAACGGTGTGGGTGTAGCTATTTTGTCAAATTGACCGTATGAGAAAAAAGTGGTTGCTTCTTATGTTCTGTTTTAACAAACTCCTCCCAGGGACTTCATCTGATTGACTTAAAACTTGGCCAACGTGCGCACATGCCAACATGCGCAAGTGTGCGAGGGCCCATTCAACGCCGCTTGCGGCTTTAATTTGCCTTTATTTTTGTTTATTTGGTTGTCGATCAGGATGCTGAGGGTAAAAATATGGTCTGTTGAGCGATAATTTGGTAGAAAACCAATTTTGGATTAGCTCAGGACATTATTCTCAGTGAGGAAATGAAGGAGTCTGTGGTTGATGATTACACAGAGGATTTTTCTGAGGTTACTGTTGACACCAATTCCATGGTAATTATTAGGGTCAAGTTTGTCGCCACTTTTGTGGAGCGGTGTTATCAACCCTTGGTTCCAAATATTGGGAAAAATCCCAAGGACAATGTTAAAGAGTTTTAATATAGCCAATTGGAATTTGAGGTCTGTGAACTTTATCATTTCATTCAGGATGCCGTCGACACCATAGGCTTTCTTGGTTTCAAGTGATTTTATTTTGTCCTGTACTTCTTTTAGTGTAATTGGGGAGTCTGGTGGGTTCTGGTAGTCTTTTATGGTTGGTTCTAATCTTTCTAGTTTATCTTGTATGTGTTTTTGTTCTTCATTCTTCTGTATTGGGCCAAATAGATTGGTGAAGTGGCCCCATAGTGGTTACCCATACATCTCCATTTTGAATGGGAAGGTCCTCATATTTTTGTTTATTTAGTGTTCCAGTTTTCCCAGAATTTATTTTTTATGGATTCTTCAGTGGTGTGTAGCTGGTTTCTAACATGTTGGGTTTTTTTCCTGACAATGTTTTTATACTGTTTTAATGTTCCTTTGTGTGGCGTGTGTTCTGTTTGTCTGGGTCTCTGTGTTTTTGGTTTGATAGGTTCCTTAATGTCTTTCTGAGATTTTTACATTCACTAGCAAACCATTTGTCATGTTTTTTTGTTGATTTTAGCTTTTCTGTTTGAGGCCTTTAAGGTTTGATAGGGATGCAGAGAGGTCAAATATCTTGTTAAGGCTCTCTACCACCTTGTTTACACCCTCACTGTTATGTTGGAATGCTTTTAAAAGTGTTTGTACTTGTTGTTGCCTAATAGCATTTTGGTATATTTCTGCACTATTTTCTTTCTATTTGTAGCATGTTTTAATAGGATGCAGTTTGGTTTGCTGTGATACTTCCAGGTTGTATGTTGATCTGTTCAAATAAAGTGTGGTTTTGCAGTGGTCTGATAGGGGTGTTAGTAGGCTGACTGTGAACACTCTGAGAGACACTAGGCTGAGGTCAGTGATGAAGTCATCTACTGTGCTGTCACCAAGACATGAGCTGTAGGTAAACTTACCATAGGAGTCTCCTTGGACTCCACCATTGACTATATACAGTCCCAGTGAACGACAGAGCTGTAGGAGTTGTGTCCCATGTTTGTTTGTTGTTTTGTCGTAGTTATGCCTGGGGGGGGGGGGGGGGGTTCTACCTCCTGGAAGATGTTTGTCCCCCGCCTCAGGGTGTCCGGTTCTCGGCCTGTCCTGGCATTCAGGTCTCCACAAATTACAATGTGACCATTAGCCGTGGTTAATTTCTTCCTCTAGGATGGAGAGCATGTCCTCTTTAAAATATGGGGATTCATTTGGGGGAATGTAGGTGGCACATAAGAGGATATTTTTCTCAGTTAATGTAATGTAAGTTCTTTATTTATTTTTAATAGATGTAAAAGGTTCCTGTTTTGATTATCTTAATGGAGTGGGTCAATCCTGCTCAGATCACAGGGTGGGGCTCTGTCAGGTGAAGAGCTGGGGCTTGCTCTGCTTACAACCTGTACATATGTGTGGTATGGGGTTGGTGAAGGGAAAGCGGGCCTGGCCTGGGTTGCGAGAGGATGTCCTCTGGGTGCAGCATGGTGTCTTCTAGGTGGGGTAGGTCGTCTGGATGCAGTAGGGTGTCCTCCAGGTGGGGTAGGTCCTCTAGGTGCAGGTGGGTGTCTTTTGGGGGGAATAGGTCCTCTGATTATTGGCCTGGGCGGGGAACTCATCTGTCTGTTGCTCCTGTGGGATGTGACTGGTCTGCAGTTGAGTATGACGTCCTTCAGTGTCTTTGCAAAAGGTGCGGCTGCTGCCTTGAGGATGTGTACTTGGTCATACAGGCGGTGCAGGTCCAAGGTGGGATGGGGCGCCATATAAATATTTGGCTTTAATGCACAATCTCTGGAGATTTGTGCATTTACCCTTTGAATGAGAGCGGGATGGAAGTCCCATCTGGGTAGGAGGGTGGAGATGACTACCTTTGTATTTGGGAATGTGGAAGAGGCTTTTTCACCCCCTTGATAGACTTTGCCACCTCTTCTCCCTGTGCTCTCAGGTCATTTGTGCTGGTGTGTAGGTGATCTTCTGTCAATAGCTCCATGCCATCATTGGTATTGCGGCACTTAAATTTTTCATTTCTGTGGTTTGGGAAAAGATTTGTCTCTTCAACATATCTCCCATTTGAGTCTATGAGGAGAACAGTTTGTGGGTTTTGGGTTGGGCTGCTTTCTGTAGGTGTGGTAGTGTTGTTTGTTGGAGGAGGGGTCTCTTGGGTTTGTGTGTCTTGGCTTGGAGGTGTTGCTGATTGGCTGGGACTGTCGTCTGTGTCCTGTTGTTCTTCTGCAGCTTCTTGTAGGGTGGTAAGGCGGTGCTCTCATGGGTTGTACACTGGTAAATGTTCTCATCTCGTCTCTGAGCTTCTGCACCTCTTCTCTGAGTTGCCTCCTCTCCTGCCTCAATACCTCCTCATTGTCTTTCAGTCTTCAATGAGCTAGTGGGGCTCTGTGGTGGGGTGTTGATTCTCTGATTCTTCTGTGCTGTTGTTAGCAGAAGGTAGTAGGTAGGTTCAGCTGGGAGTCCTCCGCCTGTTCTGGGCTGGTGGGCTCATTTTCCTGAGGGGGCTGTTCTCTAGTAGGGCAGCTGGAAGTAGGGGTGGTGTCTGTGTCTGGCAGGGTGTGGGTGTCTTGTGTTCAGCAAGCGTTATATCAGGATGCTTACGGTGATGCGGACGGAGATGCTTGGTCATATCACTTTTGTTTCCTTTTGAGTATGGGGCATGTTTCAAACATTTGCAGACAGTAAAATTCCTGTCAACAGTTTTCAATCCATCGTCTCTGTATTCAACGGAGAACCCGAAATAAATCCACACCGGAAATATGAATGAAGCTGGTGCTTCTTCAAACTTCTTCTTTTTTCGGCTTCTGTGTGTGAGCTGCAGTTTGAACCCGCACCCAGTTATAACGGTGTGACAGGGGTGCCTGGGTGGAGGCACAACAGTGATTGGACATTAAGTTGCAGGGAGGGCTTTTCACACACACACACACACACACACACACACACACACACACACACACACACACACACACTTGCAAATCCGAAAACCTGCAGTCCATAAGGATGCATTGTCCCGTGCATGGCGGACCAAACTGTTCAATATTTTACTGAGTACCTTTGCATCCCTAGTCAGCAGGGCAGCCGGGTGGGAACGATGTCAATATTACAATTATATAGGACAAAGTGTGTCAAGTCAGATACTAGTCACTTCAGATAACCCCGAGGGAACATGTTGTGTGTGCTATCTTTTATACCAGGGTCAGCCCACTGCCAAGCCCCTGAGACAGAAAGGACATGACAAGAGCTGACACTTCCCATCATCCAGCCAAAACTCAGAATACTGAAATAAATACCATGTTTGATCTGTGCCAAGATTCATTACTGCTTTGTTTCCATGCAAGAAAATACTGTCTCAAAGGCTCCATTTAGCTCCAAGCTGAAGATTTATAAAGCTAGTCTTAGATATTAATCATCATAATGTGATGTCTACAGGGCAGTGTAAGAGGGCTTCTTTAAGTTCCCGGGAGAAGTTGGAGCATGTGATAGCATGCCGTATAATTATCATTTCCTGTGTGATGAAGGGAAAGCCTTGAGTGCAGGCCTGGGGGGAGAGGCAATGAACTGGGTCAAAACAAAAAGCCAAACAAATGTCTCAACAAGTTATCAGATGATGAGGACGTAAACTGGGTACTCCCTGCAAGATGCTGAGAAATTTCACCAGAACTGGAGACATGTTAGATCAAGTTAAAAACTCCACGGTAATGTTCTGGATTTAGAGGAAAAAAATGACTATACCAAGCTATTGCTGCTTCTGCAATTCCTTCATTTAAATGTAATTCTCTCTTTAAAACACAGTCAGGACGTAACTTTGAATAAACAGACTACAAAAGACCGAATGACTACAAAGACGCAAAACAAACAGAAACAACCACAGAGAGATACAAAACTAAAAAAAATGCTTGAATTAGGGATCTTCCATCCTAATCAAATTACTGTCAATTTTCAAATCCAGATTTCAAATCAAAAATCTCAGAACAGTACAGCCGCTGCAGCTTTCTGTCTGCTCCGAGCCAAACAAGACAACAGTCACCAAAACAGAATCAAGAATCGTTGATTCTCTGTTCTAAAACTGATTTATTTATGTCGTTTGGTAAAATAAATTAAATTAAGAAAAAGCGAACACAGACATGAGGAAATCTGCTGTGTGGATCGACTGCTGGGGAATGGCAATGATGCACAGTTTCACACCCAGCATGGAATGCTGCAAATTCGTAGATCTGTGAACTGCAAACGTCTGTTGACACATAAATCTGTCAATTCTCAATATAACACGATATCCTTTGAGCCAATTGGTGTTCTGTATCAGCAGGAAGAAACACTGTAGCTTCAATGTGCTGTGTCAGCTCTGTCTTCAATATGTACTTCGAATGCATATTGTTATGTTTCTGTTTATGTCCACGTGTTTTCCTTCAAAGTGCCTCTTCTCCCACTCAGGGTGACACACTGATTACTGTTACTGTTTAAATAAACACATCAGTTTGATGAAAGATCCACATCCATACAACACACTTACTCTTCCTCTGATTTCAATAAGAATTTGCATCTAGTGTTTTTCCACAAAATTGTCAATATTGTCCCTCGTTGACAAATCCTGAATCAATAATATGCAACTAATGTTCGAAAGTCTCCTTCTCCACTAAAATGTATCAAATTCCAAAGTAGCTGATAACAAAAACATTGCATACAAACAGACAAGTCTTTGGACAATATCTGAATTAAAGTCATCATTCGTCATTCAAATATGACGCAGTGATTTATTAATTTCACTAACAGTTTAGAACATGATGGTTTCGTAAGCATAAGGCTCAGTAGCAATGGCTTACAACTTTGACCAACAGCACTAAAGCAGGAAAAGGAGCACTGCACTGCTTGTGGATATAACAGCATGTCATCCCCTTGAGGGCAGAAAGCCTGCATAAGGGATGTTCTCTATTTCCTTCTTTCACTTTTAATAAAACTGTAAAAACTAAAACCCAAAAGGCTCATTTGATTTGATTCATACAGTGCGTTACATAAATTAATCCACGAAAATGGTGAAACCAGGAATTTCCCTCAGACAAACAAACAAACGAACTCTAGCTTTGTTGTGACACAAGGAGCAACACAACAAACTGAAAGATCACATCACTTTCCATCTCCAACACGTCAACTTTTCATGAGCCCAGAAAAACAGCTGTGTTGGCATTTTTCAAATAATCTGGATTTTTGCTTGTAGAAGTAGAAGCTTGATTTCTAAATTCATTATGTGGGAAACCAATTTTAGAATCATATTAAGGCAAAAAATAACCAGGCTATGACAGAGACACCATCAAGTCAGACAACACATCTTAAGCCAACAACACAAACTGACCTTGTTACTTTGTGGTCAGAACTAAGCAGATCCTCAAAAGGACAAATCCACCAGATGTTCCACCAAAGGAACACACAGTGTGGACGGACATGCGTGTGAACTCACCTTTTAAATTCTTGGGGTTGTTCTGCTTGGTCCGCGGCATCTTTCCACCTCATTTCACAGGTGCATCTTGGTGAAAGTGGATTCTAGCGATTCTAGCATTAGACCTGGAGAAGAGTGGATTCCTGAGCTGCAGTCTAGGTACATCTACAGAAAACACACACACACACATCAGAATCAGCTAAACATGAACCCACACAAGATCAATAAAGTGTTCTGCTGGCCTTGCAGTGTGTAGAGTCCTCTGCTTTCACTTGGCAGCCACCTGAGAGTCCAGGACAGAGATGCTGATTGAGTTTATTTCTCAAACAGGTGTCCCAGCCACACTTTCCATGTCAGGCCTCTCCTCTCTGAGCTGCTCTGTAATAATGTGCAGTGTGGCTCAGGCTACTGTCTGCTGTCAGTGGGAGGAGGCGTAAATGTGTCCTTCCCATATCAATATAACCTCTGCAGCAGCTCCTATCTGCCAGTCTGATCTCAAATAAAAAGACAGGAAGATCCGCAGCTGTTTATGGGAAATGTCTGACTGACATGTCAGTGGCTGATACAGAGCGCCTGCTCTTTAGTGTGTCAGCACGACGACAAAAGATGCAAACAATAAGGTCCTGTGTGTGCCGGTGCTCAGGGCAGCTGGGCGGCACACAGAGGTCACTATTAGAGTTAGATCACAGCAAAAGTCACTGCATAGACCTCCACAGTGGCCATGCTTGATTCCATCGCTTGTGATGTCCTTTTATTCAATCAAAGATCAGAAGCTTAATATAGCTTTCATGCAAATTCTGGTCTGCAGAAAGGTGGGTGTTAAGTTAAATGTAAGCAAAATGTGAAACACACAGAGCTGCAGAGGCTTTTGTGAGCTCCCTGATATGCATAAACAACCGCAGAAGAGGAGCTCACCTCTGCATACACAGAAAGAATCAAACACTAAATCATGAATAAATATCCCATTTCCATCTTTTCTGTCTGAGGGAAGCTTTCTTGCCCTTGCATCATTTCCACCATGTCCCCATAACACCTCTACCCCTGTCAGAGCAGTGCACGGTGCAGAGAGCAGCAGTGCTTCAGGAATCAGCCTTTGTATCCCCCCTTCATCAACATTACATAACACTTACTACAACTGGATGATGATTTTTTTCCTCCATACAGATGGTACATGTGGCGCTAGAGCAATGACATCATCTCACGCGGATTTCGGTATGGACCCAGTTTGTGCACGGCGCAGAAAAACACGATGGAAACGAAGAGTCCCCCCCCCCCCCCGCGTGTCTGTCAGTCCGTCTGCCAGCCTGTCTGCGCGTGTGAGTGCGTGCGCGCGCGTGTGTGCACAAATATGTGAGGAAACACCCTGATACTGACACCAGAGGAGGAAAAAACATACCAGTGACTGAAGCCAAATCTGCCCTGTAACGCTATGTCCTAACCCTGGCAGGCTGGAATGCAACTTACAGGTGACTAATGATCACACCTGAGGATCAACCAGAGGCGTTATGTGAAGGAAGGGCATCAGCAGCAGTGGCGGAAATGCACGCACAGTCATGCACTGACGGTGTCTGGGAGAGCGTGACATAATTAATAAGATTTTTTTTTTAAATCAATAAAGAGTGATGCTGCATGGATTTTTGTGGGACAGATGCGCGAGCTGCGCGTGTGGTTCACGACGCTGCCATCATGATAAAAACAGAAATCATTTGGATTTAACTGCATGCAATGAAGTCAGCAAAAACAATGCGTGGGAATAGCGTATTTTGTGCCTGTTGCAACACGTGAACGCCCTGTAAGTGAGGGAGGAGCCAGGGAAAACCCCTCACTGTCTCTGCAACAGCGGTCGAATGGGACACTTGCTCCTTATCCAACAAAAGCGAACGTTCAGCCTGCACACATGCACATTTATCACAACACAAGCGCTGACAGTGAACACATGAACACAGTGGAGGTGACACAAATAGCTCGTGGCTTACCTACAGTACAAACGAGCAACAAAGAGCGCTGCGTAGAGAAGCAGCGGAGCTGAAGTTGCGTCCGCGGACACGGTTTACTGCAGAAATCGTACACAGGAAACACACTGCGCCAAAACACAACAACATGAGGCAGCTGAGCTGATTCCACCTGAGCGCGCGCACGCGCACACACACACACCGAGCCTTCTAAGTTACCGGCAGGAGAAACCCGGACGACAGACAAGCAGCGAGAAAAGCATGTCCGACTCCGAGTGTGCAGCTACCGACAGCGACCTATATCACAGCAGCAAACCCCGCTCCGGCTCCGGCTTAAAAAACACGCAAAAAGCAAATGAAGCGCACTCAAAGTGTGTTTGTGAATACTCACAGGTGCAGGGTTGTAACACACCTTTAGTGTAAAGAGGAGGGGTACAGCTCTGTTTTCTCCCTTCACCTTCTCTCTCACTTTCTATTGCAGGAAACAGACAGGCCCACTGACGTCAACGGGGGTCCCGTCCCCGCCTCTCAGCCATGGGGTGGCCTTTCCGGGCAGTGGGGGGATCCCGACGGCAGCCATACCATCGCACCGATGACTCCTCGGAGCCAGGATTTCAATCGTGTATGTACTCCGTGCACTTCCTCCTCCTCCTGCTTCTTCTCCTCACGCGGTTATATATATAATGTATGCTCAGACTCCATGCTAGTGGAGGATTTAGAAGCCGCAGTTCGTGTCGTGTGTCGTGAATCCCCTGAAGGACCCCCCTCCCCCCCGCCAGCCACCCTCTCTCCTGCACATAGTTAAGGACTGACGGTTTTCCCGGAGGTTCCTTGTTGTCAGGTCACGTTGTGCCCCTCCGCCACTACCGACCGGGCTTTCCCATGCACAAACCAGCAACAAGGACACAACAGTGGGTCTCTGTGCACCAGGACTGCTGCCCGTGGTGGTAAATGACAAAACATAGATGAACTCTGGCCTCCATTAGTGCCGACCGCTCAAATAAGCAGTGGAGGAGGATGAGCTTAGATCCTTCAGTGAACTAAAGAACTAGTAACGAGTAAGAGATCAGTGCAGCCACAAATTTCACTGAGTAGATAGTAGGCCATATATATATATATATATATATATATATATATATATATATATATATATATATATTCTCTCTCTCTCTCTATATATATATATATGGCTGCACTGATCTCTTACTCGTTACTAGTTCTTTAGTGTGTGTTCTTTAGTAGTTCTTTAGTGTACTGTGTGAAATATATATATATATTTATATGTATGTATAGATAGATAGATAGATAGATAGATAGATAGATAGATAGATAGATAGATATTTCACACAGTTGTACTAACTGTACAGTTGAACAAGACTACCAGAGAAGCTGTTGGATAGCAACATAGTACATTTACACAAATATTATTAACACTGAAGTCAGTATGATTTATTTGCATACAGCCAATAGTAACAGTTCACTTTCAAACTCATTTGCATAAAGCCAAAGCTGTGTGAAGGAAGGCTAGCAGACAACTAACATACCAGTGGTCTATTAAGAGAGCTAGCAAACAAATATCCATTGAGTCTACAGCCCTCGTTAATGTCACTGTGCAGACCAGCTGGAAAACTTCTCAAAGTGTCAGATCAGCCCAATTAGCTACATTTAGCAAAGCCCTCTGTCTACTCAACTGCAGAGACTAGGACTCACAGTCATCAGTCACCCCCACGTTAACTCATACTTTCCACGTTAGCTTTAGCTTAGCAGAGCATTTAGACGCCAGCACGGAGGGGAATTTTACTTCTTGCTCAGTTTGACCTTTCCTCCAATAAAAATGTCAAAATAACACGAAACAATGGCAAACCATAATTCAAAATGTTCTCACTGCCCACTCAGTCAAAGGTCCGTAAAACAGGAGATTTGCTCTGAAACAGGTAATAGGTATATTATAATATTGTTTTAGGTGTATTATAATAACTGTATATCATTTGCAGCAGAAGAAACAAGTTGCCTGGGTGCACTGGTGGCCTGCCACGACACCATGTTGTTATTTTTATCCTGTGTTAGTCCAGCTATGACACATCACCAAAGGAAAAAGGTCATGCTATTTTTTGCCACATAGTCATAAATAGCTTTCAAATAAATGCATAAGTAAATCTTTTCGCGGTGCACAAGACATTTATGAGAAATAACATGATTAAAAATGTTCATGTGTATGTAAAAGCATTACGATTAATGTGTTTTTTTTTTGTTTGTTTTTTTAAAAAGGCAAATTTGTATTGAATTTAAACTTAAGAGTAAGAAGAGATGACCCAGATTAGTGAACTAAGCTGCAGCTGTTATACTTTTTCATATCATTAGCTGCAGTTTCTGCAAAAAAACTGTCTCAGAGAAACATACTGTCACCCAAAGAAACTTTGCTGCAGTGAGGCAAATCTACCATTAATAAGTGATTGTGTGACAGCCGCCCACCATCATATCACAGGCTTCCAGCAGACTGCAGAGTGGGACTCTTGGCTTAGTTGAGCTTTATGACTCACCTGTTTCAACTGCAACAACTTAAAATGGCACATTTGAATAGTGGAACTTTTTTTTTTCTGCAGTAGGAACAAGGTGTTGTCTCTTCACAGCCAGCGATCTGAACATTGATGCAGTCTTACTGTCTGTTTGGTGGATTGAATCAATGAATGTTGTCCATGAATGTAAAAGTTATTCAGTTCTCAAACACAGCAAATCAATTAAAATAGAAACTGTTGACACAGAGATTTGTTTTTCTGAGAGTGAGACTTTAACTGGTGGCTGTACGCCCAAGTAAAAATTGAAATGCAGCATGAAAGGCACAGAGGTGGACAAATTATCAGCACACATACAGTTCACACTGATAACAGTTGCAGATTTAACACTTGAAAATCGTACTACTCTTAGCACAACTGGTCTTCAAGTTCACAAAGAGGTAAACAGAAGCTATGTCTTATCAATTTCATCAGTTGCAGCTTGCTAGTGTAAGCTAAAGCTAACAGTTTAAACCCATAACTTGGTTATTACCTGACTTTTTAATATTAGTAATATTAAAAGCCTAATATAGAATGAGTTATAAAATTACAAATAGGGTTTAATTTCTAACATAAATCTTGGTAATGGTAATAATAATAATAATAATGCTTTGCTTGGCTCACTATAGAAAAACATCAGATCAGGGTCAGTCCTGAATACTGTAATGTAACTAACATGTACCTCCATGTGTTTGAAGAAAAAGGCTGGTAGTGAGCTAGCTCAATGTTTGCTTGCTTTAGAGCTTGTAAACAGACACATTAGTCTACATGTTTATTTTAATATAGCCCCATGCATGAAGCTTCTTTATCACTATTATCTATTTAGCTAATATTGTCAGAGTTTATATTACTACTGTTCTGTCTTCTCCGTAACATCTGTTGCATGAACAGGGATCCCTCCTCTGTTGCTCTTCCTGACATTTCATCTTTTCTTTCCTTGCTGAAGATTATTTTTGGGATCAGAACAGTTTCTCTCATGATAGAATGCATCATATGATTATTAAACATATTGAAATAACTCATTGAAATTTGTGATTTTGGGCAGATAGATCATTTCCTGACTTAAGTTGACCACTAACACTTTTAAGGATCATAGTGTCAGCTTCCACTGAAGAGAAAATATTTTTAACATTCCCAGTGTCAGTTAGACCTTTGTCAGTGCAGCGATATGATTACAGTTTGGTCATATTAAAGACGGGGACTTCCTCAACTGTCCCCACAGCAGTGTTAAGCAGTAAATGGCAGCAGGGCTATAAATATCCTGGAGTGGTAACAGAAAATAAGCACAGCTGCCCAGCAGAACTGTCCTTCTGAACAATAGCCTCTTATGTGAGACAAAGCACTGCTGCTTGTGTCCTTCACTAAACGCTTAGCGTACATGGGCCTGATTTTATGTCTTTTTTTTCTCTTCTTATCAAAAATAGATATTTACTGAACGTGACCTTCCGAAGAAAAATGGTATTCATAGGGCAATGCTTGTATGTCCTATTTTTCTTGGCACCCAGTGAGATGTTTGAATAAAGATTGATGTTGCTGAAGTATTTATATGGTGGCATCCTTTATCTTTTTTTCTGCTCTATGCACGTCCTATTGCTGCACATATGCAATAAACTGGCCATAAACACCCTATATAACTACAGTACAATGGTTTTGACACCCAAGCTGTCCTGTGTAGATCAACTCTACCTTATACACATATAACATATCATACTGGACAGTTTTCCATTTAAAAAACATCACAGAGGCCAGAAGCAGTGAGCAACAGCCCCCTAACAAACTGTATCTGAGGGCTTTCAATTAGAGGAACATGTCTGGCTATAAAAGACAAATTATGAGGCTATATTGTCCATTTGTATCCACAAAGGGTGTTTTTTTATCATCAGTAGAGAGACAGACTGCAGTTTTAAATTCGAACTGTTCATCTGTTTGTCTGTTTCTGAAAGACATCGCTGGATGCTTTTTGTTTACACCGCACCATATGATGTTACATAACTAAGGCTGTTGCCTTGGAAACACCAGGATTCCACCCCCCACCCATCCACCCTTGGCCACACATATATAAACACACACACACACACACACACACACACACCCTGCTGAGGCAACAGTACTTTCTCCAGCCACATGACTGGACTGGTTGATTTAGCTCTCACTGATACACTCTGTTAAAGAGATGGCTTCTGTGTGGTGTCTGAAAATGTTGCTCCTCTGAGGTAGTGTACAGCATCAGGAGGGGAAACATCTCCACCTCAGTGTTGTTTGATAAACAAATAATACACTCACCACATTTTACTACTTGCACTGAAACAATGCTGTTAATTATGGCTGTCCATTCAAGCAAAGCCAACAAAAATGTGATGTCAGCTCTCACCCAGGCTGCACAGTACTGTACATGTTGTCAATAGCTGACTGGCAACAATGGGAGTCAGTTTTCATTACTTAGTGTGAGCAATCATCTCCTCTGGTTGAATTCAAGGTCAGGGAGAATCTCCTGCCTTCCTAAGCCATACAATAAGAATACCAGGCATCTCTGCACAAGAGCTGTCTCTTTGTGGTGAGGGGTACAGCGCTGAGTACACTGTCAGCTCTTGATGCTGTCTCAGTGTGCCATTCACACGTCTGACAGTCCATCGAATCAGCCTGGGGTCCAGAGGCACAGAGAGAAGCTCTGGGGCCCATCACTGTATCTGTCAGCATACTGATCAATTCAATGACACTTTTTCCACTGGGGAGTTATTTTACACATGTACAAATCAAAAGAATAATGCTGACATATGTAATAATATATTACATCTTTTATATAACACCATTATCATTGCAGCTTACATAAAGTCAATTCTCAGAGGGTTAGAAATGCAAATCTGTGAAGTTTAAGTCACTAACCATCTAGTGGCAGGTCAGCAGCAGGTCAATCATTATTTTGTACAGACATTCATGGTGCCCAGTGGATGAATCCTAATGCCTTGGGTGATTCCCTGAAATATCTAATACTACTATCATGATGTTGACATTTTTGGTTTTTCAATCAAATATCTTGACAACTTTTTCATGGCTTGCCGTGAAATTTGATTCATGTCCACCTGAGGATGAATTGTAATCAGAATGGGGAATCCCTTCACTTTGCATCTAGCATCATCATTGGGTCAAAATTACTAATCGTCCACTGTTAAAACCAAATAACTAATGACATTCCCATCAACAGTGCTTATTTTAGTGTTAATTATCAAACGTTAGCATGCTAGTACACTAAACTAAGAAACTAACTGGTAAACATAGGCAAACATAGATGAGGTCTCCACGACATCCCCTGCAGATTGTCTAGAACCTGGATATAGTCTCTGTGACGTCGCCTACAGGTTTTTGAAGAGCTGTTGTGAAGTGCAGTGTGGTGACTGTGGTCATCTCCATCTTGGCAGTCCTGCCCTTGCGAATCCAAAAATGGGAAAAATGTGGATTGTGAGTGGAGATGATGATGAGATTTGTAGCCAACTTCAAGCGGATGTTTGATCAATTACAGTTTTTAAACATGAGGTGTTGCTGCAACATCAGCATGTTAGCATTGTCACTGCTAGCATGGCATGTTTTGCCAGTGTTTCCAACCAGTAATGTTTAACTTTTCTCATCAAATTGAATCAGGTTAAAATCAGACATGTGTTTAATGTGTTCACTTATATATAGAGATGAAACCATTAACTCTCAAGGTATGTCTTCCAGCACATAGGGATCACAGATATAGAGATGCTTATTGATGTGTGCGTGCGTGTGTGTGTGTGTGTGTGTGTGTGTGTGTGTGTGAGAGAGAGAGAGAGAGAGAGAGAGAGAGCAGACATGATTGTTGGCCCTTGGGAGAACATTAGCCAGTATTCCCATGTCATCCAGCATGCCTGTGCAGAGGCTGCCTTTATTTCACCTCTAGACATGCAGTAACAGACAATAACTGTGCAAGTCTGTGTGTGAAGTGTGAAGCAAAAATCTGACTTAGACGTATTTTATATAGTTAAAGCTGGAAACCATTCAAGCTAAAGCCACTTTTAAGGTCTACTTTAAGCATCTTATGGTATGTTTCCACTTACCTTAAACATCAAGTATAAAAACATCAAGTTCAATCAGTGGAACAGAAGTGGAAAGTTGTCATTAAGTGAGAGATTTTACGCCCTACTCTAATCCCTGCCGAGAAAATCACATTGTCCCATGCCAACTTTAAATACAGCACTTCTCGGAAAAGTATAGCTGAGGTAAACCCAGTTTCTGTGCCCCGTTCAACCCCATGGCACCATCCAGCTCTCAATGCCTGGCCTTTAGGGAAAATAAATTCCCTTTTTTTCACTGCTCCCATGTGACCCACATATTGTCTACAGGAAAAGAAATGAAATGTTTTTAAAGCATGGCCAGCATCCTTCTTCTTAACTAGGATTTGGTTGCCCTGCTTTGAGTCACTGCCACAGACACGCTGCCAGTGAATTTACTACAGCCCTGCAGAGTTTCCATTCAGCTGAAGACACAAACCTGCAGACCATGGTACAACACTGAGCTGGAGCTGTGATGACAGCTCAACAGCATCGCTGAGTAGGATATGGGTTGAGTCAAACCAGACTGAAATCCTGGATCCAGAAGCAGAAGAGTGTTTTTCAGGAGAAGACTGGTGTTATGTCAACATTTCCAGTGACGTTAACAAAGAGGGAAAAATCCCTGCTGTTGGGAAGGCCAGGCTGTGCTAATAAGGGAAAATGCTTGTGAGTGTCTGCTTATATGACAGTAAATACAGCAGGAGAAAAAAATTCAATAATTCCTTTCCAGGGTGGAGCAGAAGTGAAGTATTAAAGCAAGTATAGCTGTATCCTGTTAGGAGCTAAAAAAAATATGTATTGTGCTGAAACAGGGCCAGAGCTACCAATGAGGACAGTGCGGACACAAGGCTCCAACTACCTGGTCAGGGTGGCATTACTAAACTAATGTGTAAGTAATGTGTAAATCTAGCTGCATCACAGATACAAAGGTGTAACATACAGTGTAATTTTCAAACATAACAATTTTAGTATATATTTAGTATTTTGTAGTACAAGAAATGTCTTTTGAATTATTTTTCTGAAGTAAATCGGTTGTTCATTTTAAGAATTTAAGAATTTCTCATCTGTTTTTGACTCTTAATATATTGTGTTATTTATTGTGAAATGTAATTTAAAGAGTTTCTCTGTTTTGCTTTCAGTCCAGATGAGTCACACATTAGCAAGCTTATGCTGTAGCATTGTCAGTCGGTTGGATATGAAACAGTTCCACATCAGTTTGTCAGTTTTAATATAGTTTAATAAGGATTTATCTCTGTAGTTTTTTTGTTTGTTTGTTTGTTTGTCTGTTTTGTTGTTGTTTTTTTTGACATTATCAAACACAAATGACACTTGGTGTGAGACTTTTTTGAGTGGCACCAATATGCAGAAAGTTGCATTTGTGGTGAAACAGTTCTAATCCCTTTAGATTAACAATGTTTTATTAAGTGACTGAAAGTTTACTACATCATGAAAAAACACAGGGAACCATTTGATCATTTCCAGAAACAGGTAGAGGGTAGAGGGCAACCTATGTGGCACCATGATTGCTACTAAAAGGCTAACATAGAGGTCACTTCATCAGCCTCTATGTTCCACTGAGATGTTTTTTGAACATGGAATCAGCAGGCGGTCCAGCAGTGCTTGGTGGGTTTTTTATGACAGATGTTGTTGATGTTCAGATACAGACTATTTTTAGGGACATAAATAAAATATAATTTGAAGAAATACCAAATAAAAAACAAAAATGAAAGGAAATGAAAGTAATTGGAAAGATTCTGACTTCTTGGTTGTGAGTCATACATCTAAAGCTGGGGTTGCATAATGTTGCAATCACTCTTGAGTTTACTGATTCTTCAAAAAAGACTGCAGATAACTTCTAGAAATACTGAAGTGAAAGAAAAGAAACCAATCCAAAAGCGGGCATCTGGTTTTTATGTCATATCAAATATGACACAGCAATGTTTAAGTATCTGAAAGTTTAATCCTATCCTTTAAATGAAAGTCTTCATGGTATGTTTACTCTCTCAATGCCTGGAAAACATTTGCGGGAAGAAGAGAGAAAAAAAATGGAGGGAAAAAATCATGTCAGCTGTATTGTTGCTACTTTTAGACTGTTCACTGGAAAAGAAAGAGAGCAGGAAATAAAGAAACACACTTGGTTTGCTTGGAAAAATGCTGCATTAGTTGGAGAGGAGAGGAGGAGCCGAATGCAGCTCCCCTGGTACTTCATCTGCTGATTTATGGCTCACACACAACATTTAATAACCCACTGCTGTCCCTGTGAGCATGGCCCAGAGGACCGCCTAAAGCAGAGAGACCAGTGTGTTGGGGGAACCTCCAGGTTAGTGATTTCCATTCATTGTTCTGGAAGGTGAATGTTTGGTGCTGGACTTGGACATCTCCCTTGTGTGTTGCTTTTCACCTCAAATCCACACCGCTGAGACATGTAAACTCTGTGACGATGCTCGAAACATCCACACTGAGACAATTAGACAGGTTGTAAACAAGTCATATCTAAAGTATTTTATTGGATGAGTTCAAACTCTTGCTCTGGAGTGCACTCACGCAAGTAGGTGGGTCAAGATAAACCATAAAGTCTGAAGCTCTTCTGGATATTTACACTTTAAATATCACAATCAGTCTGACTAACCTTGTCTACAACCAAGAATACACTTATTTATTCATAAAGATTTATGCAACACTACCAATGCCTCTCTAAAAGCTAGGTCAAGGAAACAGTTAGCTTAGCTTGGCATAAAGACTGGAAACATGGAAATAGCTAGCTTGGCTCTGTCTACAGGTAATAAGATCTGCATACCAACATTTCTAAAGCTCAGTAATTAACAGAGTTACTTTCAAAATGTACTATTATCAGTTACCTAAATGTCAGTAATTGAATTAAAGTATTACAACACTAAAGTAATGTAACTTGATTAATTTTCTTTATTTTGGATCACTTCAACACCAAAATAAAGTCACAAGCATACATAATCTAGAAGACAACAGAATAATGTACCAAATTATATATTCTTTTTTTGTATCCTGATAATGTAACTAGCTGTAATACATTACTCCCCATGCCTGTTAATTAACAATTTAGTCCAGGAACTCATTTGCCTTCATATTTAATGTACAGAGATCAGAGTTGTATCAGTCTACCAACTCTCTGCAAGAAAGCAAACAAGCCACTTTCCCAAGAAGTCATTCAGAATTGAAAACTTGTTGTAGTTAAAATGTTAAAGTGTTTGCTCCTGCATTGTTTTTGTGTCTGTTGGGTGAATCGTTTTGTTGGCTTTTGATTGGTTGGTTGGGTTAAACTGATTTGTTTTGGTTTCCTCACTATCTTCTGAGAAAGACGAGGAAATGAAACTTTTGTTTTTCATGTTGTCATGTGAAATACAGTGTTTCCCCAAAGAAACCAGAGTGTGTGAAAGTAGCTACTTCTTGTCAGGGTCACACAGAATGCTTGACATAGTATAAAAAGAGTTCAGAATATTGCAACTATAAACAAATGATATTCATTAATTGTTGCCTTCTTCATCATTTGTCTCAATTATGGGAGTTCCATAATTGGGAGTTTCCTCTGAATATCAGATCAGATACTTTTTTCAGGGTGTTTCATGAATGAAGCAACACTTCTTTCACTTCTGCGGTCTTCAGTGGGAATCAGATCTGAGCCCTGTGGACTGGAAACATGGGATTTGAAGTACTTTAAGTATATTAGCTGCAATCAGAATCAAAATCAGAGTTCCCCAAAGCTGCTCTCTCAGATCTTTACTGCTCTCCTGATACGACTGCTGGCAGCAGCTCCAGCTTTCATGTGTTTTCTTTTTCTCTCAGATAGACAGAACATCATCACACCTCAGTGGAAAATCAGATTGTTTTAGGATGATGCAGTGCATGTACTGGATCCTATGACAGCTAGAAATTGTAGTATATGGGCTTATTTTACTGCAGTGAGAGTCATACAGTTGTTAGTGTCCTCAGCTCTCTTGCACACCCTGTGGACAAAAATAGAAATTTCCTGCACCTACTTTCTGAATTCATATGAACAGAAATCATCGTATGTCTGACGCCAAACACTTTAGTAGTAATATTTATAAAGAGATTATTCTTAGACCTTTACCTTATAAAAATCATTTTATTTGCAAAGACTTACCTGGAGCCTGCTGTCAGGCTACAATTGACAGCAGAGTCTGTCAGTAATAATTCAACTAAAGAAGCTTTAAGGTTTGTATAAGGGATATAAATAAAATATAAACACTCTCTCAGCCTTCATTGAAGCTACATGATGTTAATACTAATTCAACATTTGAATGGCCAAACAGTTCCATCAAATTGAAATATTCTCTGTGTCTTGTTTCCCCAAAATGCAGATTCATGTATTTGATATCTTTAGAAACTTTTGAAATTCCGCTAAAATTTAAAATAAAGCTCAAAGTGTACCTGACACAGTATAGACCAGTCAGCGTCTCAACCAGACTCATTATGACCACTGAACATTCCCCTCCCTCTTCTCCACCCACAGGGCATCCAGGACATCAACACAACCTCTTACTACTGCTCTCTACTGCAGTCGTCAACAGGGACCACCACCAAATGCCCTCACCAGTCCCTCAATAACAGTTGACCAGGTGAGGAAGCAGTTAAGGAAGATCAAGGCAAGGTAGGCCACAGGCCTGGATGGTATCAGCTCCAGACTACTAAAAGATTGGGCAGATCTGCTCTCTTAGGTTGTTTTGCAGATTTTTGAGCCTCAGTCTGGGCAGGTTGAGTTCCGATCCTGTGGAAAACCTCATGTGAAGATGGTAACCTGATGTGAACCTGATAAAGACCATGGAGAGACTGCTACTCTCACCATGTAAGAAGGAGCACTACCACAGGTCCTTCATTCCAACAGCCATCAGTGTTGAAGACAATATATTAATATTTTTAAATATTTATATTTAAATATTAAATATTTTTTTCTATATATTTCTTTCTTGTGAATAATTTATTATCAACCTTGTGTGTATGAGCTACTGTGAAGTGAATTTCCCCAGAGTGGGATCATTAAAGTCTATCTTATCATATTGTATCTTATCTTGTCTTATAAGGGCTATACTGTCTGATACTTAAAGAATGTCACATCCTGACAACCTTAACTGAGAAGCAGTCACACAAACATTAAACATAACAGTCCACACTACAGCTTATTGTTTTAGTTTTCCACTATCACCACAACATAACATCATCTTTGGCCTTTTGTTTCAGGTTCAAAACCTGTAAAATCTGACTGTTTTTGATCTCCACTAACTTCTGTGGGAAATATCTGGCTCTTCAGCTTCAGATAGTGTACAGAGTCACTATTACACTTCTATTGATCAGGTGACCAGAAAGGTCTCCAAATGAATGATCATGCTGCTTCGTAACTGTGTGGATAAGCAACTGCTCATTAGCAAGTTCACTATATCAACATAAATGGTGACTGTGGCTAAAAAATCAGTTCTTGCAGGTCTAGAATGAATTGAAAGTGAAGTGACTCTGGTGCATTTGAAGTGAAAGAACACTATCCTACTTGAACTCCTGGGACTTTTTCAGCACGTTTCTACTTCTGCTCCACCACTGTGACAATCTGATCTTTCTCCTGATTTTCTGTCATATTTGATATGTGCTCTTTGTGGCAGTGAGAAGCCTCTGGGCCATCTGTCAGTTTACACTCACCACAGCAACTGACTGACTTAACACTCGAGTCTGATTCTTCATTCGTATGTCCACACAGAATCAAGCAGCAAAAAACATTGGTGATGTGTTCAATCCCTCAGTTGAGTTCCACATTGATGAATTATACATGCCTTGCATCACACCTCCCACGCTCCATCTTATGTAATGTCAGCCACGCGTGGAGAATCGTATGCATATATCTGCCTATGTGGAGGTATTTATATCCAGACTGGGATTGAGGGAATGGTGACTCATTCTCTTTGCTCTTTATTTTTACCCCACTATCTACCCACCCACTATCACCTATTTCTAAGAAGAAGAAAGAAAAGAGTATTAGTTTAGACATTTCAATGTAGACTGTACAACGCTGTTATAAAATCACTCAATCTTTTTCACCACAACCAAAGCCAGTTTTTCCCAGAATAAAAATGTTAAATGTTAAACATAAATAATATGGTTCATTAGCCTCCTGGAGGATCACTTTCTTCCATAAAAAACGATCTACATGGAGTTCATCAATGTATTGATTAAAAATGCTAAATGTTGTTTGACATGTTTTGAGCTTGGCCAGGATGCGGAGCTAGTTCAAATACGCCACTTTTGGCAGTTTGAGTCACTGAGCATTCACTGAGCCAAAACATTTCAGCACTTAATACAGTTTTAGATGTACAACCCAAAGCTGCTGTCCATGGCAGGTGTAAGCAGGTGTCTGCTTTTTCTATCAATCACTTGACACAATTTCTAACGTTATAAAATACACTATTATACTATAGTATAATATAGTATCGTAATATAGTAGTAGTAGTAATAGTAGTAGTATAGTACCTTATATAATATATATAAAAAGTATATTATATAATATATATAAAATATACTATGAAGGCTTCACTGATTAAAAGGCATAATAATACATAAAATACATCTACTGCCAAGCAGGCACTCTTAATGATTACACTATGTTCAGGCTCAACATGACATCCGGCTTAACTTCATGAACTGAACATGAGCTGACTTTACTCAGACTTCAGAAAGTTCTTTCAGAGCTAGAAAACGAGGAAGAAGGCCTCTTATCACAAGTAAACGTGTTTGGGTGTGAAATTGGATGAAGTCTCCTAACCCTAACCCTTTTTTTGGAATGCTTTAAATTAGCAAGTGTTGTAAAAATATTAGCAGCTGTAAAAATATGTCCCTTTTCTAACTTACAAATGTATCATCAGCTCTGGCTCATTTAATATTTTGTAAAATTATTCAAATATCTGTGATCACATGATTAATCTGGAAAGTGGCTCATTATGCACATGCAGAAAGCTCACAGTGATGTATACCCCATCCCCACCCTCACTGCCTCTGATAAGAGCCGATCACATTGGTGCATGACTATTTTAAGAGACTGCAGTCAGCACAAATCCAGCATTATGTTTTATTACATAATGCTACACCTGCCTGAAACTCTCTCATATGGTGCTCAGCGACATGCTCCCCTCACAACTGCCAGCACATCATTTTGTCACACTCCTTCTCAGCACTACCACACTAATCGACATTTAGTTTTCCAAACCAATACTGGTGAAAAGGCCAGAGCCCCGGCAAACACACTGAGAGTAATGGCTGTGATGAAAGTGTCCCTATCTCTCCCCATCCCCAGATTAGCAGCAACATCTCAGTAACACCACCACCAGTCCAGTGTGCTCAATCAAAATGTCTGGTCCGGACAGGCAGGTCTGGTGGGGGCAGCTGTCCTCCTTGTCTCTGGCATTTCACTTGTCAGCAATGTTACAAATATCAGCTATTTACTATATATATATTATTATTATTTCAGTGGTTATTTATCTGACATTCATTTGTTATATTATGTTACCAGGCTGTCTTATAACTGTATCTCCCCTCTTTAAGACTATCCTCCAGTCTTGCCCTCCCCTTCTAAACCCAGCCCTGAAGTTACATAACTGTTCTGGTAGAATGTGGAGGTCCTTAAGAGGAAGGATGACAAATGTTTTTTTATGGTGGGAATCCATTATTGATGAGGATGAACCTTGTTTATAGCACAACCCGTTTGGATCAAGAGACCACCAGACACTGTTCTAACTGCAGTGAACATGTTACATAACAGAGCAGTGGAGTGGATGAAGGAGGAAATCCTTTAGTCTTGTGTCTGCAAAGCTTCCAACATGCTCAGTATGCAGTGTGATGCGATGTCACCCTGTCTTATCGTCACACTGTACAGAATGTCTTATCACAACATCAAATCCCTTTTATCCATCTGAAAAGGAAAGAGGAACAAGATTCTAGGAAAGAAAGAAAAAAGCTCTTTGAAGCCTTTGCCGACCAGACCCCTTCACTGCCTTTTTAATCCCATCCACCGGCTGCCCTCAGACTTTCCCTCTTTTCTCGTTATATGACTGGCCTACACATCTTCACACCTGTTTTTTACTTCCCTTATTTCCTCCCACATCCTCACCTGCATCTTATTCCCCAAACAGCCACACACAACACGTACAAGCCCAGATTCTTTGTTCCTTTGTCACATCGTCCTCATTATGTTTCTGTCTCGCCTTGTGTTTTTGCGTCCCACCTACTGTGGCAAAAACCCATACCTGACACTGTCTACCTGCCTGTCTGTAAGCTTAATTGTGTATTACTCTGCTGGTCTTTAAATCATTGGACTGTCCTGTCTGCCTTGACTGTCTGAATCTGAGACTCTGAGAACTGAAAACTCTCTCTCTCACTCCCTATCACCATTACACCACCATCTGTAAACATACCTGTCTCATTAATGCATGTTAATGCATGTTACTAACTAAACTTCTTCCCTGGAGTTTCTGTGCTCTCTCATCCAGCAGATTCTCATGG
The DNA here is from genome assembly GCA_028641955.1 of Protonibea diacanthus. Lineage (NCBI taxonomy): Eukaryota > Metazoa > Chordata > Actinopteri > Sciaenidae > Protonibea > Protonibea diacanthus. The sequence goes on from CM053993.1 coordinate 535,409, forward strand.
ATCGTGGCTGCTGCTGTGGTCCTGCATGACGTCCACTACATATATTATTACTGTCATTATTGTTACCATATCTCCATTACAGTTTATAATTAGTTAATGATTTACTGCTGCTGTGCATCTGTGTCTCTCTATCTCTATCACAGGTTCCACTGCTACTGTAATCATTCTATCTTTCATTGTAATTCATTGTCATTTTATCATTCATTGTAATTGTAATTGTACAATATGTTTGTGTTGATTTGTTCTGTACATGTGACATCTATCCGTCCTGGGTGAGGGATGAATGAATGTGACTCAGCCAATCAAAACTGTGGACCTGAACTGAGGCTATATATGACATATATTTATAAATATAAATATTCTTTACTGCTTGATAGATTGGTTGGTTTGTTATTTAAATCTACATTCAAATCAAATGACTTTAAGTGCTAGCTGCTCATGAATATATGCCAGTATACACCAGGGTGTTATCCATGACAATGGCTAGAAGCAGGAGTACTCTGTGCTCCTGATTGGCTCCTGCCACATCATCCCAAAACGCCATATAATAATAAATGATACGATAGAACTGATGTAAACAAGGCACGGAGGAACAGTGAGTCTGAGTGAGAAAATACAACACATGACTTACCAGAGGTTTAAATAGAACACACCTAAATGTTTAAATAAATCCAAACATTTCAGATAAGGCAGACTGGAATATCTACCAGTTTTTCCACAGAACATCTACCTACCTGCTAAATGAACTGCTCTGTCAGTCCCTGTAGGATTAAGACAGAATCTGAGAACAGATGAAAGCTATTTTAAATTTTTAGTGTGAAGCTTTACACTTTACACTCTGACATCTTTTTCTCACATGCCTGAGTGTCAGAAAAAACGGAAATGTGGGAAGGCAGAGAGGGAACCTGAGAGTTATGTAGACACTCAATGTTCTGGTACATTCCTCTGAGGAGTGCAGTATTTTAAGAAGTGTCCCAGTTCACAGGTATGAGGGTGAGGAAACATCTGACATTTGACATCTTCAAGTCTGTAGAATTTTCTCCAAATGCAAAAATTAACAGAGTGGCTTTTAATAGGCTGAATTAATGCACACACATCTCCCTGCAAGATCAGGTGTTGTGATTGAGAGGTAATAAGTCAATCTAGAGCAGGGTTGTCAAACATTTGGCCCATGGGCCAAAACCGGCCCGCCAGAGGGTCCATTCAGGCCTGCAGGATGACTAAAAAGTGTAAAAATGACGTTAAAAGTACAGTATATAACATTTAAGGGGCGCTATTGTTGGACAGTTAGTGTATAATCACCTAAAAATAATTAATAATTAATACAAATTGTTATATTTATGTTACCTTAGAATGAGACTTTATATCTACAGAGGGAGCAGGTCCTGTTTCTCTTCCATGTTTCTAGAGCAGCCCAGACAAACCAAACACTGGCTCTACACTGGACCTTTCACATTTGTCAGGGGTTGTGGCCAGTGTTTCTCCTTTATGCTTGAAATGAGAGGGTGAGGTGAGGGGTAGCCAGCTGCATTCTGCAACTTCTTGCTATTTCAAATATGTCCACTGGTGGTTGCACACACGCAATCATCATTTATTCTACATAATTTTGTTCTGTCAGCGTTACACTCTGTGGTTCCCAAAGAAGATGAACAAAGAATAATGGCTCATGAAGGTAGAAAATGAACTTCAGTAACTAAGGTGCAGTAAAATTGCTGTCAGAATGGTTGGTTTGGTTGTTTGTGCTGTGATGTGTGTGAGATATGTGGTAACTGGGCTAAAACATCCAACAGCACTGGTATGTTCTGTAAGTACAAAACAATCCTGGGTAATGTAAGAAGATGACTTCACCTGTATGTGTACAGCCTAATACAATGGGATAAATTGTTGCCAAAAACTGGTGAAATATTTACTTTCCCCTTCCCCTGTAGCCATCCAGCTTCATCACAACTTTTTTTTAATATCCTCTAACTTGCAGTTTTCTTTGCCCTCAGATGCTGAAAGAGACTGTCTGACAAAAATGTTCTGGCAAGATGTTAAATCAAGAGAAAAAACACAGTGTGGGTTTGTCTTTAAACTGTAAAGCAGTGATTGCATTTTTGACCTGCACTATGTTATCTACAACATGTGGCCATTGGCCGGCTCCCTTCTTGCTGTATGATTAATTCCAGCAATGGACATCATAAATCTTTCCTTGTATATCAGAATTCATTTACAACTCACCACCAGTTCTTCCACATCACCAACATTTCTCCATAGATGAGAAGTGATGATTCTCTATGGAAAAGAATTCCTGTGCTGTCTCACTCCGTTGTACACTGACATGTGGTCTTTGGGGAAACAGGCAGACAAGGCAGCAAAGACTCAATGAAGGCAATGTTTTGTTGCAAAGTAAATGCCAGCCTTTGTTTGCTGTAAAAGCTTGACTTTTCAAAAGGAATACAGCACCAATGTACTGTTCTCCACTATGAAATTCTTAAGAAGGCCACTTGACAACTTTACAGCAAAGCTGTCAGCATTCATTCAAGCAGCGAGCAAGATGTCCTAACTTGAATATGATATGTAATATATATTAAATATGTTAAACCACTGCATCATGTCAGTGTAATTAGAACACAATGATGGGACTCAAAGAGAGTAAAATAATTAGTAATTAAGAAAATGTATTAATATGTCAACAGAATCAACTTCACTTCCTAGCTCCAGAACAAGTCTAATGAGGAGTAGAAGTAGTAGGAGTAGTAAAATAAAGATGAATCTAACAATAAAGTCTACAAATCAACAAATCTAGCAAATAGATCATTGGGACTGATCTGATCATTATTTATTGTGAACACTTATTTTTATTGCCTGTGTTTCAAAGTTCTCATTCTTGACCTCAAGGTAGCTGGTCTAGTGCTTTCAATCATATTACATGATCTTCATCAGCAGATGGAGTTTGCTATGTTGTCATGGAAATGTAGATGCCTCGTGTTGGCTTTTAAGTTTCAAAATTCCAGGAAAGTAATGTATTTATAATTTATTATATTATATATTTATAATATAATTATATTTTATTATAAGATAAAGACATGAAGGTTGATGCACAATAAGTTTTATTTTATTGCAAACAATAACTCCATTGATTGATTGCTTTGTTTTGTTTTGTTTTTTGTTTTCTAGTTTTTTAGAAAGTTTTTAGCAAAAGATTACTCTGACTAACTCTGCCTTGTTTTTACCTTTTCATCTTGTTGTTTATCACCACATTGAATTTTTGTCTGACAGAATTAAAACATGTTTCACAACTCTTCTGCAGTGCACCATGCTGCTTTATTCACCAACTGTTTTGGCTATCTTGCTTTCATCAGGGTGGTGTCTGAGAGTGATTTTCGGTTTTCTTCCTTGATAGATTGGTTGGTTTGTTATTTAAATCTACATTCAAATCAATTGACTTTAAGTCTTCCTCTTGAAGGTGGGGTTGGAGATGTGTTTTGGAGCATTTTTTACCATATTGCTTGAAAACCTCTTCACAATCCCATTGCAGCCAGTAAAATAGAAGGTTTGTCAAAAAAACGAAATCTAGAGGTCTAGAGGGCGAAATCATGGGAAAACACCGTCCAATCATGTTGAAAACTTAAATTAAACTTCAGTCCGCTTCTCCCTCCCCCTCTGCGCGTTCACCCATTCGTGAACGGATAGAGACCCTTCCATTACTTTGAAGGCGTGGTTTCGAGGGGAGGTCTGAGGAAAAGTGGGTGTGCATTTTCAAAATATAGCTTGCTGCTACCGTTTTTCCAACATCTCCTACCCCACCTTTAAGAAGCAACTTGTCTATTGTCCTTCCCTCTCTTCTCTTTGACAATCATAACTCATCAGTTCATATAATGCTTTTACATGTTTTTAAAGTAGATCAAATGAATCAACCAATGTGGAGGGTCAGTAGGGTAAAATGAACCATGTTGACAGAAGTGGAGCAATGTGGGTGGGGGAGATGACGGAGTGGGCACATCAATGGACATGGCAGTGGGATGAAAGAGTCCTTTGACTCTTCCACTAGCTCGCTGCATCTTTGAATTGATCTGAACTGTCTTCATACATAGATCTGAGAACAAAGGATGTATTCACTTTACACTCTCGCCTTTCAGTTTACTATCAGCCACTAACCACAAATATAAGCAAAGACATATTTGCTTTTCTTCAAGAGAATCCAGCTGTTCATTGGAGGAGCACATAGAAATACAAGTTATCAACATGTCAAATGCAGTCGGTGTTGTGTAGATTAAATGAACCACTGGCTGCTAATGAGAAATAAAGAACTTAGAGAGCAGATTCAAATGTCATGTAAAATGTCTCCCTGCTTTGAAATATCCCAATTAGAAAACTGCTTGCTTTGATCAATGAGATGATTCCTTTAGTTGGCCAGTAGGTGGATTCCTTCTCCCATTTTTCTAAATGCCTGAGTATTCAAGAACAGAGCCAGGTTTCAAAATAATAGTGGATGACTCATTTCAGCTTGACTTTATACTACAACTACTACCACTACTACTACTACTACTACTACTACTACTACATTTTTGTTAAATATGAATAACAACATCATATATATTCTGAATCTGCTGAAATAAAGCTATCAGCGAGCAAATGACAAACCCTCCAGTGGAAGTAGCATGATGGAAGAGGAACTTTTCACTTAGTTTGTCTTTTTGGTTTACAGCATTCATTTTTGCATTGTAGTAGGCCTGAAAACAGCTTCTTGCTTAAGCAAAGGTGGATCTCATCCTCACAGTGGACATGGGTGAAATGATTGCCTGTGCAGTGCTTGATCTTTGTTGCGTTTCCCATGTTGGAGAACAGCAGCTTGAAACCTACGCAGTCGGGTTTTGCACCTCGACTTCAGTTTCTTCTGGTGTCTTCCCCTAGAGATTCCATCCATTGATTACTGCCACTGTATGTGTGCCACCAAATGTACATGTACCATCTTCGGGATCTTGAACTTCTAAAGTGCAGATAGCATATCAAGAAGGTCAACTCCTGCCATGAACCTGCTGTATGTTTCAACAATGGCTGGTCTGGGCACCATTATGTGGGTTTTGGATTTTTGATCCCAATGCTTCACATTGTCCAGTGGTTCAATGCAGACAAAAGAAGAAAGCAGGTTCACAGTTTTGTTGTCATGCCATCTCATAATGATGGTGTTTTCCTTGTTTACTCTGAAATCAAGACATCTCTCTCCCTTTTCTTCAAATCATTCTCATCTACCATGTTGCAGTATTTATCCTGTTCATTCTGCTCAGTCTATGTAGTAGATTCTCTTTCTTTCATGTGCTCCACCAATGGAATTGATCTAAAATAGTTGTCTGGCAAAACCTTGAGATTTTTTTCCTGCTGCACTGCAACAAAGGAACAGAAAGTAAAAGGAAATCAAGGAAATGAATAAGTCTTATTTTTGTTTCCAAATAGAAAATTAATCTTGTCACATGTTTTGCATTGGAAAATAATCTCATTTTAAGAAAGTAACTTTAACTTTTTCTTATTCAGATTTTCCAGTCAATTTGAGCTAGAATGAACAGGTATCAGGGTATAAAAATGTTTTACAATAAAACCTAGTGGAGCAACAAGATTATTTACCTTATTTTAAGAGTAAGACCACTTGTACAACTTCTCAATTTAAGAAGAAACAAGAACAGTTAAAGGTTGTTTATTTTCATATGTGTTCTCAGTCCATCTGAATCTGGCAGAACCTGCGGATTCATATCTAAAATATTAAGATGTCAGCAGGCTGGTCTACACAGTACAACATAATACAAATAACCATGTTGGACAAAGAACTGTGCTGGCTCATAAACAAAAACAAAATCAATCAGTCTGATTTCAAGAGTGGTCACTCTGTCTGAAACTGCTCTGTTGTCTGTGACAGAAGCCTTAAAAGAAGCAAAGAGCAGCAGCACAGTCCTCTGTCCTCATTCTACTGACTCATCTGTCGCTCTCTTTGACACAGTTAACCATTGCATCCTCCTCTCTACTCTCTCTAACATGAGCATTTCTGGCTCTTTCCTGGTTTGAATCCTACCTGACAGGGCACTCTTTCATTGTATCCTGGCTTGGACAGCTGTCCACTTCCGCACCACCACAGGGGTGCCCTCTGTGGCCTGGGCATTTGGGACCCCTTCTCATTTGCCATCTACACCACCTCCTGGGTCCAATCATCCGCCCACATGGTTTTTCCTATCACTGTTATGCAGATGACACTCAGCTGTATCTGTCATTTCTCCTGAGGACCCTTCAATCTCTGCACGGTTCCGATTGCCTCTCAGACATTGCCACATGGATGAAGGCACATCACCACCAGCTGAACCTCTCAAAGAATGAACTGCTGGTCCTCCCAGCCAAACCTACTATACACCTCGACATCAATATCAAAATTGACTCCCTATGCCTAGCCCCCACCAGGGTGGTGAGGAACTTAGGGGTTATGATTGATGACCAACTAACCTTTTCCAATCATGTCACTCAGCTGCCCGTCATACCACTTTACAACATCAGAAAAATCAGATCAGATTTCTAACTCGACACGCCACTCAGCTCCTGACACAAGCTGTGGTCATCTCAACACGAGATTACTGTAACGGCCTCCTGACGGGCCTCTCACCCTGCACAGTAAAACTCTTCAGATGATCCAGAACACGGCAGCGCGCCTTGTCTACAACCAACCCAAAAGCTCACGTTACCCCGCTGCTCATCGAGCTTCACTGGCTACCTGTTGCAGCCCGCATTAAATTCAAAGCGCTAATGCTCGCATACAAAATTGTTCCGGATCCTGCACCTACCTACCTGGAACGCCCCAGGCTGCGGCATATGTTACCTCACGACCGCTGCGCCACTCCACTGAGCGACGCCTGGCTCTGCCACCCGTATGCTCAGGACAATCCAAACTTTTTCGCCTGTTGTTCTCAAGCAGGAACGCGACTTCCAGTTCCTACCGTGATCAGGGGCGTCCCTCTCTACCTTTAAAAACTCCTGGTATGATCAGCTCTTCAGAGAACATCCTTCTCTCCTAGCACTACCAACTGGATATGAGAAAGCTACCCCTAAGACTTATAGCACTTATTGTCGCACTAATGCTTCCTTATCACACTGTACCTTGATTGTTCCCGCCACCAAATGACACTAAATGACTATATGTAAATGACCAAAATGAAATGATCTCTTGGACTCAACTGCATTCTCAGTCACAATATAGTAATGACTATGGTTTATAGTAGGATCCTGCAAACATCAGCATAAAGGCTACTATTAATTAATTAATTGATTGCTGATCTGTTGTTTTATCATTCAGATTCAGTTTTGATACATGAAGAAGAAACAATCATGAAACAAAAAGCAAGAAAAACAGTCAAGAAACAGTTTGTGAGGCCAACACATTAAACAGTGTGTTTTTTGGCGTTCATCAGATGAGTTCTGTGTAGCCCAAGCAATACTCCTTGTGATAATATTTCATAGGAACATATAACAGTATAACTGTAATATGGAGTGAAATCTACCAGTGACTGTCAGTCGTTATTAGTTCAGTTGCTTGTGCCATGTTTGGAACCCCATTGTATATGCTATGTAATTTCTATCATAACAAACAGTATTATGGTGCTGAACTCAAAATGTATAAAGAGTTGCGTATTTCTAATGTTGGTCTCTGTGTGCACACTCATTTACATGTCGTATTCATAAATTGTATTTATAAAAATGTATGACCACAGAGAGGCCTCAAAGATTCATGGTGTTGTCTTTTTAATCTCTGTAAACTGAGCACAAACAAAAAGTATTTATCGCACAAACAGACATTCAACTTACAAAACCACTTGCGCTACATTGGTTAATTGGCGCTAACTGCTATTTCTATCATATCAGCTGTACTTGCCTGTGGTACACTAATGAACATGACGACAGTAGTGTTGATGTCTGTCTGTCAGACGAACACTTTTGTTCCACTAAGTGCAGAGATAAAGAAAGACGGTATAACTCACCCTGCTCTCATGGTCCCACATGCCGCTGTGTTGAACGTAACCATTAACGATACAAAATAACTTTTTCTCTTATTCACCTTTCTGTTAACGGCACTCCCTCACTTTATTGCCTGTGTCCCCTCGCGGTTTGAGAAAAAGAGAACCTCGCCATTTTACAGCACAGTCTGAAGCTAGATCCAGTCTTAGGAGCTGGTTACATGTGCAAACAAAAGCTACAATACAATAAGGACAGCATCAGTTCAGTCCATGATCTCTACCTGTCCGGTTTAGTGACATGTCGGGCTGCCTGTTCATGCAGGCTTGGATTGAAAGAATTAATGGTATACATCCTTCAGAATCACTTTATTGGCCAGTGTGTACACAAGGAATATGACTCATACATGTTGCCTCAATGTATGTATGACAGTTTGTGTGTACACACACCTGGAAAATAAAGGTGATGCTGATACTTGGTGAATGAGTACAATGTATATTTATATTTGTGCTCTCGATCATATTTCATATTTCTGTTGTTATTGTTTTTCTTAGACTTACTGGCAGCCTCCACTTCAATGAAAGTGCAGGGTGTCCCTAAACTGCACCGCCAACTGGTGAGCTGCTGTTCAGATTGAATCCTCCAACAACCGCAACAGCTAAGACAGTGAAAGCAGAACCAACCACTGCAAGTTTTGAACATTTCTTCCTTGACTGTCTGGGTCCTCTCCTAGCTGAGTTAAAGTTGAGCAGTACCACCTGTTTCTCTGGCCAAGAAATCTCCAACACACCAGCTAGAGCTCCTGTGAAATTAGTGTATCTGTAACAGCTAAAACAAAGTGTACACATAATGGTTAGTCTAAACTACATAGTGACCATACTTTATCCATCTTTCTTCTGAAATTCTGTGAAACCTAAATGCTGACCAAAAACTTTTTCAGACTGCTGTTCTAGGTACATAATAACAACTTGTTTTCAAAAGTTGTGTGATGTTTGAAGGAATCATGACAGTAAAGGTAAACTGTATCTGATGAGCTATGTGTTTTCAGTGTTCGATATATGTAACATGATAACAAGTAACAAATTAACAGTGCAAGCAATGTAAGAGAGGACAGTATTTTATTGTACTTCTTAATCCTTAGTCATTTATATCACAATAGTTACAATACTACATCTATGAATAAAAGAACTTACTGCTCTATTCCCTCAGCTGTAGAGGCCCATAGTCTGCTCTGTAGAGCGATTACACACAGGTTTAAGGCAGGCTGTGGTCAACCATATTAGTGGGGCTGAACCCGCTGTAGTCTTCTTGTGTAACCTAGTACACTGGAAATGGTAAGTCGCAGACAGATTTTAGATTTAGATTTAGACATAGAAATTATGAAAATTATTACGCACACAGTGTTACAGAATGCAACAATTTATTCAAGTTGATGTCAATATACATATTAACTATGCTTCAGTATCTGGTAACATAATAATGTTATGAGGAACTCAGACAGACTGACACTGCCTGCTCTTGGCAAAGCTAAGCCCAGTCAACTCATTTGTATCCAACAGACTACTAATATACATAAAATAACTTACTGCTCTGTTCCTCTTAGACATAAAGGCCCATAGTCTGCTCTGCCAAATGTCTGTACTAAAGTAACGTGGCTAATAGAGTTCAGACAAAAGAATGACTTAATAATACTACAGAGTGTCTAAAAATGATTTCCCCACCTGTACGGTTGAGGAGAAACATGCTGGCTGAGCTTGTATGTTAATGGTGTAAGGAATAGCTGAGTAATGTTACGCACATTACTTTTAATGAATTACATTTATCTACGAAGCTTCCAGTAGTCAGTACACAAACACACTACACGGTTGCACCATTAGCCCCAAAAGTTAGCCAGTTAGCCAGTGAGGCAAATATATAAAACGATACAAAAACACATTACATAAACTGAAAGCGGAAGAGGGAGGCGGAGTGAGCGGCAGCTGGCAGCAGCTTATTTGCATTTAAAGGGACAGACACGAAAGCCTGAACACAGAGCACTAGGGCACACCAGACTTGGACTCATTTAATCAACTGATCTCGTCTTCAGACAGTTGATCGGTCAAAGTGTGTGTGCTCTTTGGTTGGTTGGAACAAAAACCTGCAGCCACACTGGCCCTTTGTGGAACAGTTTTGCCAGGTCTGTTTTAAAGTGTCGAGTGATATTTCAGAGGAGTTGAATTACAGATAAACTGGACGGTGTTTCAGCGTTACCACTCAGAGGTTTCTTTCTGTCAAGTTGATGTTATTATATTTTACATAGCTAACGAAGCAACAAGTTATGGATTCCTGGCTGCCAGAGAGGCTAATGGGCTAAATGACATAAAAACGAGCTAGTACTTGGTAGGGCTTGGTGCATGATGATCCCCATCTAAAAATTGGTGAAGTCTAATTAGGCTTTGGGACTTTTGTTGTATTTCTTATCATTAAGGGCTGTAATGCACCAGTAAATACCTGGTCGTTTGTGGAAACATCAGCTGTTAAGACATTGGCCTAAAGCACATCAATACCTGATTTTGATTCTGTTTGTTCATCTGTACCTCAGTCCAAGGCGCCTGAGTGCTATTTATTAAATCTGTAACATGTTTGTGTAAAAGTGCTATAGCAGATACTTGTATGAATAAGCCGTATTTAAGTAAAATTAAAACAATTTCATGTTTTATCAAGCATTAAAACATATATTAACTAATGTGAAATGTGAATGCATTTTACCTAGCAAGGATCTTTACTTACTTATCAGAAGTTTGCATGGGCTTGAATATAGATATATCTCATTTATAAATGCTGTCAAATCTACTCACTGCCCTTAGTAGAGTGGTAGTAAGACTGGAGCAAACTGTCCAAACAATGCTAATTGTACAAGAGGTGTCAGGGTGTTGAGTTGGCAAAATATCCTCATCTGCTATGTTCAAATTTGAAAGAAATCATGATAACATCGGTTTCTTGGTACTGACTGTAAGATGAAAAGGTCAGGTTTGTCTTTCACAGTATGACAGATTGTCATAATATTTCATTATTTTAGACATTTCTGCTTTGAGTCCCTTTCAACAGTTGATATACAATGAACAGAAATGCTTTTTTCAAGCACAGCATAGCCTTATCCAAGGAGCTCTTCTGCTGACTCATAAGAAACACTATGACTAATATGATTTCTGTCGCAAGAGCCACAGAGGACTGCAGATACCCCACCAAACATGAGGGGAATGCCATGTATAAAACGACAGGATTACTATCCAATGATAAAAGACAGGTCATCAAACAGTGAGTGGGTGAGTAGTTTTTGTCACTATTGCTTATTGATAGTATGCGAAAGTTAACTGTAAGATTTCGATAAATTCTATTCATACATATAAACCATAACAGAAGTTAAGTCTTAAATGGAAATGGAGATAGACTTTGCTGAAACCTATACTACAGTATAAGAAAGCTTGGGTCTCTTTTGTCATTTTAAATGTTTATTATGTATGCCTCATGAGCATGTTGCGAAAACGCTTTAGTAGACTCAAATGTCAGAAAACCAAGGAAGGCTAAAGTCTCTCCTTCTCGAAGACACCACGATAAAGATGTGGAAGTCAAGTTAAGACATTTCAACCACTGACTATGATGGAGATTCAGCATCCACCATAACCATACGTTGAAATTAACCTGTAATTAATGTCATTTACAGCATGTAATTTACAAAATTAAATTGCAGGAGAAATTAAACAATTACAGAAATTACAGATGTGCATGAGTTAAATTCTAAAAGTTAAAGTTAAAAAAATGTGCAGAGGAATTTGCGTAGAAAATAAATATATAACTGTGTTAAGAAGTTAACTGTGCTAATTGTCTATACAAAACTATAATTAAAAATATAAAGTGACTGTAGAAATAGTAGTATGCAGGCCTATCATCTGGAGTCTTCTGGAGTTCTAGTAGGTCTGGTTTTGCAGTGTGAAGGGTTGAGTCTTCCCATAGCACCAACATCAGATTTCATTTGGTCTGTTTTTTCTGCCCCTTGATAAATGTCAAAGTCCTACAGAAAACCACCCTGTCCTGCACATCCCCACAACTTGAACCCCACTTGCAGGTTTAGCTGCAATGTAGATACATAGATGTGATTTTCCTTGAAAGGCACCTCATGGTTTCTCTGCTGTGCTGACATTCTTCAGAGTATATGCAACAATTGTTCACATAGTTCTTGTAACTATGGCCTGAGTTTTCAAAGTTTACCTTCATCATCAGACATATTGAGGTTGTCCTGAAAGTGAATCCCAGTGCTTTTGCAAATGATCTTGAGACATCTCATCAGAAACTGCAGTGCTTTTGTGCTCATCTCCCCAATAGGCCCATACATTATTTCCAGAATTTGTCCAGTTTCTCTAGCAGTTGTGTTCATTGACCTTCCTTCTTTCTGCACACTGTACAGGTTTGTTTGTTTGTTCTGCAATTTCCTGTGGAATTCCATTCAATACAAAAATCTTTGAAATACATTTATGGTGTCAAGCCTATCATCTGGAAAGTCTTCTGAGTTCTTTCCACTGATACACTTTCCTTTTTGATTCTTGCCTCTGCTGACTGCATTGTTGTGGTGTCCTGTGTTAGTTTTGGTTCCTCCACTTCTGCACTTGTCTGGTCCATGCTTGTTAGGATGTGCTAGGTTTGTGTATTTCTGTGTTTTCCTGGTGTTTCCTGCCCTTGTGTTCTGTCTGGGTCTGTTTTCCAAAGTCCCCTGTCTGTGCAGGCTGGGCGTGGCTGGATCTATTTCTTTGACCGTTGAGCTCCTCACCTGTTCTGCTTCCACACCTGCTTCTCATCATCCCCATCAGTCTTCGCAGTATTTAACCCGGTTCACTCCCCAGATGCCAGCTCTGTTGTTTGTGTCCCGCAGGTAAGTCTCACAACTTACCAGCTCTGAGAAACTTACTTGTCGAAGATCTTGTTGTCAATTTTGACGCCTGTTTGTCTGTTTTGTCTCCAGTCCTGCTCTGCTTCTGCCAGGTTCTGAGCCATCCACAGCCTGTTCACCAGTCTTCACCATCCTGCTCTGAAGATTCTCCCTGGACCTCACCTGTAGTGTCCTTTTGTGTTGCATCTTATAAATAAAACCTTCTAAGCAATTCCTGTCTGTGGTCTGCATCATGGGTTCAGTGCTCCTGTGAGCCTGCTTAACAATGCTTTCATCTTGTATTTCCAGTAGGTGTCCATTCTTCATCCTTCTCCTCACATCATCACTTCCACTAACTGCTCCATGTCACTGAATTCCTGTCCATAATCATCTTCAATGCATCTTCAACATTCAATGAACAAAAGACAATTATTAGCAAAGGAGCCATAGCAATGTTCAATTAGTTATCAATCATCAAGATGCAATCATTTGCATATATATATAAATACAATATAGGTTGTAAATATCTCAATTTACTTTAAGTATATCTTGATTGACAGATAAACCACCTTATATCATTTTTCAACAAGGTTTTACTATAAATTAAGTTATGAAATATGAAGTAGTTTTACACTGCATCAGTCCATTAAATATTCCTATTCACGTTTTACTACAATTTGAAAGTTTTTGTCACCTTACAATTTGAGAATTGGCAAAAATCTTCTGAAACCACTTGTCGGTCACTGATTGATGGGCAGCCATTTTGGCTCTCTCTCAGTTGAAGGCCCTGGTGCATGAATTACTGGGCCCTGGTGGATTATCCATGCAGTGCCAACTACACTAGTCTGCCATGTTGCGGGTGTGGCACTGTTTTGGTCCGTCCTACACTTGACTTCAGATACCACCGGGAGCATTTCAGAAGCATTTAGCCTGCCAGACTTTGTTTACTTGCTCATATTTGGTCATTTTTCCTGGTTTATGTTCTAAACATGCTTCTACATGTGTAAATATATAGTTAATTAGTTTTTGCTTTTGTCTGTTTTTATGACTGAGGATTTGCATGGGGTGTTTTATTATGAAGAAACAGTTCGGCTCATTTGTCACGTGACAGTCAGCTTCAGGCTGTAGTGACAGTACACACAACGGTTTGACACATTTACATCAGCCAAGAGGCTTTACACCGCTGCACTACTGAATGAACGAAACAACTTGAAAAACGACTAGTTCATTTTACCGTCCGAGAGTAAGAGATCCGAGTCACTATCATGCATGCGCGTAAGTCGCTGCTGGCTGATCCCAGAAGAAAGTTCATTTGTAGCTCTAATATATTGATGGAGTTTACTCACATTTGCTCTCATCATAGTCATGTTCCAGGTAAATTAGGTGATAGCATCATTAAGCTTAAGCTTTAGGGCCAATAGCTACTTTCTTTGATTGAGGAGCTGGCAACACTCATGAGAAGTCCTCTGTCAAAGAGACAGGTATGTTGACAGTGTTTCACTTCTGAATTGAATTCCAGTGTTTATCAGTAGTAACATGACTATCTTCTGAAAGAGCGATGAAGGCAGTCATGAAAGCAGAAGTCTGTACCAAAGGTGTTTAATAAAGATACAAAGATTTAGATTAGCATCAAAACAGTTTTTTCCCACAGGTTGTCATTGTAATGAACACCTAATACTGACAATAAAAATGTCAGTTAGACCTGTATAAGATCTGTAAATTATAAATTATTTATGTACATATCATCACTTATATTCTTGTAGTCTACTCCATACTGTGCATACTGTATATGGCCTTGTGTGTGTACACATACCTGGCCAATTAAAGTGCGATTCTCATACTGGTTAGCCATTGCAGAGGTCCTGCATGTTGTGCCCATGGCATTACGAGCTGTAGTTTTCTAGGGGATATGTATAAACAAGGTCACTGTGCTTACTCTGTAATGAATTAGACGAGGTGCAGGGCACACTATTTTAATTCTTGCTTTTTTTTTACTTTATTTTATCATGTTTGTTTAAGGATGTGTTAAGGATGCAACCCTGAAATTAATCCTCACCCACTCCCCATCTGCATGTGATTTTAAACTTGTGAAAGTCAAATATTAAGGTAGCTGTTCCTTCAACTGAGTGAGAGTACAGACTCTAACCAAATGCAATACAAGCAAGTAGGTTAATGCAAGTGGAAGTTAAACCATAAGCCCACATGGCCTCAGTGCTCATAACAAAGGTCTAATATGTCCCTAAAGCACTTCGCTGCATTAGTTTATTACTCCTTCCTTCTTGTGTTTGTTCAAAACTAATCAGTGTTCTCCTTTAGTTTCTGGTTATACTCAAACCATTTATCCGTCTCTCTGTGGGTAATTCTTCTGCAAAACCCTTTAACCACTCCAAATTATTTCCTTTATTCTCAGGTCGAACTGCTGACATAAACACAGTGATGATGACTCTAAACGCTACCTGAGAAGACAAAGCCACGACACATGACTGTGAAAGAGATTCACTCCTCGTCACCACCTCATCCTGCCTGTTGAGGTCAGCACTATAGCCATCACTCAGACCGAGGCAGAAGACAGGCAACATACCATGAGCAGCAGCACACAACAATACTGAAAAGTGGTGTGCATATAATACATGTCACTAATGAATAACAGTGAACATGTATCATTAACCTCAAAACCCAGTAGAAGTCTGGAATGTTGTTGCAGTGATATGGCAGTCTTCTCCTGCACAGCCAGTGATGGTTTAATGTTCAGTAATGCATTAAATAAATTAAAGCATTAAAGAAACTTTGAAAATGTACTAACTGCAGCCACTAATGTACGTGTACACATAAATAGACTGCATTTCTTGGAAATAAGATTATTTTGCAGTTTTGTACAGTTACCCTGTTACTGTCGCATTTTCTCATAATATATTCAGAAACTTCCTTCTAATCTTATGCTACACTCTTAATAGTTCTCTTAACAGGGTTTAAATGAATCTGTTGCCCATGTACGAGCAAGAGAAGTTTAAATCAAGGAAATCAAATTGAAATATCATTTGGCACACAGTAATTCTGCTCGGTGTGTCCCTCCTCTGCAGCGCAAAGTGCAACCCACCCATGTGCTTGATGTTCAGCCACAGGTCAGCTGTTGGCCTCTTTGTTCTTTTTTTTTTTTTTTTTTGGCCTACTTTCCAACCAGGATGGAGGTTCTTGAACCTGACGATAAACACTCCAACATCTGCATGCTCCCGCCCGGAGGCCTGACAGCTTCCCATTGCATGTCTGCCCTGCTGCAGCTGTGCTTTCTGAACGTGTCTCACATCTGACGATGATGGTGTACAGATCAGCCGGAAAGGAGCCGTTGTTAAACCTGCGCCAGTGACAGCGTAATTGCTGATCCTACACGTATATGTGTCATTTAGAATGGCAATCTCCATTTATTTTAATTCATTCTTGCATGTTTGAATACTTCCGTTACCTTGGATGGTTAGGAGTATTTTTAATTCTGCCAATTGCACTTTCTTCATCAGAAATTCATTACCCATCACCCATTATAATAGGTGTATGGCCAAGCATAAAACAACAAATGTACTTGGCTGTCACAACCACCTCAAGAGAACTGCTAACCATGACGTGCTGATAAACTATAATCACATGAATCCCATGCTCGCTGGGCAAGCTTAAAGAACCAGAATAACTCAGAGGTAAGAGGACGAGGACGGACACGCCACCAAAGATTTTCTTTAACCAACAACAGTCACAGTGCTGCAAACCCTGCAAGACCAAGATACTAATCAATAGATAATCTTAAATGTGATAAATCCACAAGTGACACTGTTTCTGTTATGATAGTGCAAAATGCAAATAAAAACAAAGCCCACACTTCCTTTATCAGCCAAAGTGAAACTAGAGTATATGTTGACATGCTCAGAATTGTCCTACCTACATCACTTCATTCTACTTAGCTCTGATTACTTCCAAATGCAATAAAACCCAAAATCAGGTACTTTTTAACTCACAAATAATAATACTTCAAGAAATGTAAAGGTAAAAAGAAAGAAGCAATAAAGACAAAACATCAGGGACAGTGCACAGCATTGTTTTGTTGGAAACGTGCGCATGGAATTTTAATTTCAGTACTGATAGTCCAGGAAAGGTTCAAGGTACAGTGAAGACAACATCAGAGTGCAGACAATGAGATGACTCTGTGGTCCAGGTGTTCTAGCCCACCCCGCCAGTCCTGGTTATTCAATGTGTCGTTACCTCAAAAAAAAAGGGTCATCGAAAACACAATATGAATATAGAATAGGTTATAGAATAGAGTAGCTCTATTGGTATCATCCACAACCTAAGCATCTTTAAAGAACTGAACCTAACCGTCACAATCCTTATTGTCGCGACTAGTCACATTATACCGCGGATTGCTTCCCTTTATTGTAAGTCGACTTAATGTAATGTAAATGAACTGCCGGAACGGGTGTGTTGAACATAAAATGCATGAACAGCAAACTTTATTGGGGTACGCTAGCACGCTTCAGCGAGCTTAGCTAGCTAGTGTCAACAAGATGGCTCAACATGAAGGGGCTGATAGCTTAAATCGCTAATGAGAGATAATGCAGCAAATCTGTCAATTAAAGAAAACAAAAGATCATTTAAGCCGCATTTGTGGGCTTAAAGACATTTCAGTTAGTGGCACACCAACCAATTTGACAGCCTCTTAGCACAACACCCACTCTGAGTTGACACTCAGTGAGGCCGAGGCTCTGACAATGTCTCTCAAATAAGTCACTTTTTCCACGATGGACAAATATGCAAAAAAAGAAGAAGAAGAAGAATTCAAATTTGTTCTGTTTTGCATAATATCTATCATGTGATTAAGGTGACTCTGTTAGTATAGGTCCAGTTTTTTGCCGTTCATGAAAGTGTTTTTTCTTGCAACACTGTTCCAGTGACAGGAAAACCAGACTACACACACACAGCAAACATTTGGTGAAAATTAAAAGCAGCTCTAAAAATAGTGAGGGGTCCTCGTAAGAGTGCCAGCTTTATGTGCTGATCGTCCACAGCAGAACTCATAATCTCATCAAACAGAATTTATAGTCCTGGGTATAAATTACATGATTACAAATACACACACAATATATTAATTGAAGTGTGTGTTTCTTTGTGAGTGCTCATGGTCATTAACACACATGATTCCATTAATGGATAAAACATGTGACTGAGGCGTCCATATGACCTCAGGAGACCCATTGGTGACACTGGCTGATATGCTGCCTCATCTGCAAGGCGAGGAGGATGATGACTTGTTTTCAATTTCTCCCTTTCCCTGGGCTCGCCAGCAGGGAAAGTACACATTCATAAACATTCAACACAAAAGAAGAAAAGCAATGAGGCAGTTTAATGAGTGCCACAAGGTTTTCTGAGGCTAAACTAGCAGGAAGATGGTCATGTACATTAAGCACAAGCTTATGTGCATTCCTAAAGCACATTATTATACTTTTTGTTACTTTTGGTAAAAAAAGTGCTTATTATGCAGGGAGGAAATCTGGGATGCAGTAAATGACTATAGAGTGTGAATGACTGAGGTGCCCAGATCCGGACAGCCTGAGCGCTAAGCATTCAGTAAAGGTCAAGTGAACATTACCCTGCTGGTGGCACAAGCAGCTCTGCAACATTTCACTACATTCCGGTTGAATTGTTGATCACAGTTGGAAAAAATTACAGAGCTATACATTCCTTCTTTTTTTCATTCACACAGAGGTTTCACTCCACCGCTCAGCATTTTTGACTTCCATTAATGGATTGTTTCGTACGCATCAAATCAATCTGCCATTCTCACTGACACACAACATTTATTTTGCACTCGAGGTGTTTGAAAAGAAACAAAAGAGGGAAATTGCCCATCACCTGGTTTGAAGTTCTAGAATCTGTCTGCTCCCAGTCACTCACCACTCTGTTGATATCTCCCTGCTAAAACAGCCACATCAATGAAGCAGCGGTGCTAAAGCTCTGAGTTGATGGCTGCGCCACCACATAAGCGGTGAAATGCAGTATATTTCTCACGTTTAGAGGATGGATATTTAATCAATTGAAACAGGTCAGGGTTATATTATTGAATGCTCTAAAGTGCTACATGTTAATAATGACCTCATTCAGTATTCATATGAGGTGATAAAAACTTTAGACAATGATACAAACTCCTTTGTAATGCAGTATGTTGAAGTTCCTTATGCAAGACAGAACTCAATTAAGCTTCTTCTCTGACTCCTGACATGTAAAGAACATACACTTCATGCACTGACAGATGTAATGCTAAGATCAAAATGCATCATTGTTATCATAGGCATTGTTATCAGTAGACAAACTCATATCAGAATTCTGTCAAATTAATTAATTAGAATTTTAGATGCATAAAAATAAATTTCATTAGTTTATTTTCATCTTCCTACTCCTGTTCTATCAAGGTGGGATGGAGGCATTCAACAACAGATGTTCATTATGCTGTTGTTTATACAGCATATCTAGCTTTAGGCTGCCATTGAGCAAACGGTTGATTCCACTTATCGGATACACAAGAACCACAAACCTATTAAAAATGTGGTATGAACAACATTCATAAGCCCATGGGTGACAATTTCATTAATATTATTACACATCTGGAAACAACCAGTGAAACAGCAAAAATGTCCCTGTTTGTTCTGTTCGAGGGACTGCTCATTACTCCACAGTTTGGCTGGTATACTGAACTTGAAGTGCACACTGCAGGCAATATTCGTGTGTTCTCACTGAGCGTTGTGATCTCTCACAGGGAGGAGAGAGAGGCTATAAAATCCAGCAGCCAGCAGCTGAAGCTTTACAGGTAAGGATATGAGTTTCAAAACAAATGGCTTCTACTCTGACAGACAATGAATAAAGAAGAACTAAAACTCATAATCATACTTTTATAAATGATGCTGTAGTGACGACGCTACACTGTTAAATTCCCTGGGTTACAAATTAAACAATATGTTAAACTGATCTTTGTATTTCCACAGGATGATCATGCATATTCAGTGTGCCTGATTAATCAGTTTAGAATGTTTGCTTGATGACTCCAGTTTTAATCATTCAGGATGAGGTTCACAAAGATAATAGATTTATTCTGATTGTAACTGATTATGCTATTTGTCTGAAGAATCAAGACTCACTGTTAATACTCACTGAGTTCCTCCATGGCCAGCAGAGGTGATTTCTTCACTACCAGCCATGTCAGGCAACACAAATTTTCAAAATAAAAAACTCTGTACAGACTGCTGATTGTAAAGAGAGACAAACGGGAAACAACAAACGTAGTCACACATAGCCAGCCAAATCAGAATATTCTGAACAAAGTCTATAGTACAGAGATATGAAGTCACACAGAACATTTCCACATTATACATCATAAAAGTGTAATATTTAGCCTAATAATAATCTCCTCATAATATTGTTGTTTCAGTATTTTTTACAAGACTATGTAGCACTGTACAGATATTATACAGGGAAAAAGATGATTTATAGAAAATGTTATGAAATGTTATTATAATAAGGGTGTGTACTATATAGATTGAAATATATACACTTAATGGTTTTGTGTTTTGCTTTGTAGCACCAATTTCTGCTTTCTTGTCCTTCTTACTTCTCGCAGATTTATCTTGAGGGGTTCTTATAAGCTGCAACATTAAAATTAGATTCAATTCTTTTCTAATTTGATACAATAGTCCTGGAATGCACTCTGGAGAAAAAATGTTGGTTGGTCTGTAAAGGCATCATAACTTTTAAGAAGCAGCTTCAAGTTTTTTTGTTTTTTTTTTTGTTGAGAGATTCTCCACCCTTCACTTCCATACTACCAATACCCATTTCTCCACTAATACGCCCACACCAACACCAACATCCCACATCCATTCATTATCTGCAGCTACAGTGGCATTTATCCTCATCAGGGTCACAGTGGGGTTGGAGCCTGTCCCAGCTGACTTAGGGCGAGAGGCGGGTACACCCTGGACAAATTCCTGCCTATCTTGGCCCCTGCTCCGAGGAACTCCTCTTATGGTGAGGCTAACCACTGCACCACCATGACACCAGCATTCAAATGAGCAAAACACTACATATATTATTACTGTCATTATTGTTACCATATCTCCATTACAGTTTATAGTTAGTTAATGATTTACTGCTGCTGTGCATCTGTGTCTCTCTATCTCTATCACAGGTTCCACTGCTACTGTAATCATTCTATCTTTCATTGTAATTCATTGTCATTTTATCATTCATTGTAATTGTAATTGTACAATATGTTTGTGTTGATTTGTTCTGTACATGTGACATCTATCCGTCCTGGGTGAGGGATGAATGAATGTGACTCAGCCAATCAAAACTGTGGACCTGAACTGAGGCTATATATGACATATATTTATAAATATAAATATTCTTTACTGCTTGATAGATTGGTTGGTTTGTTATTTAAATCTACATTCAAATCAAATGACTTTAAGTGCTAGCTGCTCATGAATATATGCCAGTATACACCAGGGTGTTATCCATGACAATGGCTAGAAGCAGGAGTACTCTGTGCTCCTGATTGGCTCCTGCCACATCATCCCAAAACGCCATATAATAATAAATGATACGATAGAACTGATGTAAACAAGGCACGGAGGAACAGTGAGTCTGAGTGAGAAAATACAACACATGACTTACCAGAGGTTTAAATAGAACACACCTAAATGTTTAAATAAATCCAAACATTTCAGATAAGGCAGACTGGAATATCTACCAGTTTTTCCACAGAACATCTACCTACCTGCTAAATGAACTGCTCTGTCAGTCCCTGTAGGATTAAGACAGAATCTGAGAACAGATGAAAGCTATTTTAAATTTTTAGTGTGAAGCTTTACACTTTACACTCTGACATCTTTTTCTCACATGCCTGAGTGTCAGAAAAAACGGAAATGTGGGAAGGCAGAGAGGGAACCTGAGAGTTATGTAGACACTCAATGTTCTGGTACATTCCTCTGAGGAGTGCAGTATTTTAAGAAGTGTCCCAGTTCACAGGTATGAGGGTGAGGAAACATCTGACATTTGACATCTTCAAGTCTGTAGAATTTTCTCCAAATGCAAAAATTAACAGAGTGGCTTTTAATAGGCTGAATTAATGCACACACATCTCCCTGCAAGATCAGGTGTTGTGATTGAGAGGTAATAAGTCAATCTAGAGCAGGGTTGTCAAACATTTGGCCCATGGGCCAAAACCGGCCCGCCAGAGGGTCCATTCAGGCCTGCAGGATGACTAAAAAGTGTAAAAATGACGTTAAAAGTACAGTATATAACATTTAAGGGGCGCTATTGTTGGACAGTTAGTGTATAATCACCTAAAAATAATTAATAATTAATACAAATTGTTATATTTATGTTACCTTAGAATGAGACTTTATATCTACAGAGGGAGCAGGTCCTGTTTCTCTTCCATGTTTCTAGAGCAGCCCAGACAAACCAAACACTGGCTCTACACTGGACCTTTCACATTTGTCAGGGGTTGTGGCCAGTGTTTCTCCTTTATGCTTGAAATGAGAGGGTGAGGTGAGGGGTAGCCAGCTGCATTCTGCAACTTCTTGCTATTTCAAATATGTCCACTGGTGGTTGCACACACGCAATCATCATTTATTCTACATAATTTTGTTCTGTCAGCGTTACACTCTGTGGTTCCCAAAGAAGATGAACAAAGAATAATGGCTCATGAAGGTAGAAAATGAACTTCAGTAACTAAGGTGCAGTAAAATTGCTGTCAGAATGGTTGGTTTGGTTGTTTGTGCTGTGATGTGTGTGAGATATGTGGTAACTGGGCTAAAACATCCAACAGCACTGGTATGTTCTGTAAGTACAAAACAATCCTGGGTAATGTAAGAAGATGACTTCACCTGTATGTGTACAGCCTAATACAATGGGATAAATTGTTGCCAAAAACTGGTGAAATATTTACTTTCCCCTTCCCCTGTAGCCATCCAGCTTCATCACAACTTTTTTTTAATATCCTCTAACTTGCAGTTTTCTTTGCCCTCAGATGCTGAAAGAGACTGTCTGACAAAAATGTTCTGGCAAGATGTTAAATCAAGAGAAAAAACACAGTGTGGGTTTGTCTTTAAACTGTAAAGCAGTGATTGCATTTTTGACCTGCACTATGTTATCTACAACATGTGGCCATTGGCCGGCTCCCTTCTTGCTGTATGATTAATTCCAGCAATGGACATCATAAATCTTTCCTTGTATATCAGAATTCATTTACAACTCACCACCAGTTCTTCCACATCACCAACATTTCTCCATAGATGAGAAGTGATGATTCTCTATGGAAAAGAATTCCTGTGCTGTCTCACTCCGTTGTACACTGACATGTGGTCTTTGGGGAAACAGGCAGACAAGGCAGCAAAGACTCAATGAAGGCAATGTTTTGTTGCAAAGTAAATGCCAGCCTTTGTTTGCTGTAAAAGCTTGACTTTTCAAAAGGAATACAGCACCAATGTACTGTTCTCCACTATGAAATTCTTAAGAAGGCCACTTGACAACTTTACAGCAAAGCTGTCAGCATTCATTCAAGCAGCGAGCAAGATGTCCTAACTTGAATATGATATGTAATATATATTAAATATGTTAAACCACTGCATCATGTCAGTGTAATTAGAACACAATGATGGGACTCAAAGAGAGTAAAATAATTAGTAATTAAGAAAATGTATTAATATGTCAACAGAATCAACTTCACTTCCTAGCTCCAGAACAAGTCTAATGAGGAGTAGAAGTAGTAGGAGTAGTAAAATAAAGATGAATCTAACAATAAAGTCTACAAATCAACAAATCTAGCAAATAGATCATTGGGACTGATCTGATCATTATTTATTGTGAACACTTATTTTTATTGCCTGTGTTTCAAAGTTCTCATTCTTGACCTCAAGGTAGCTGGTCTAGTGCTTTCAATCATATTACATGATCTTCATCAGCAGATGGAGTTTGCTATGTTGTCATGGAAATGTAGATGCCTCGTGTTGGCTTTTAAGTTTCAAAATTCCAGGAAAGTAATGTATTTATAATTTATTATATTATATATTTATAATATAATTATATTTTATTATAAGATAAAGACATGAAGGTTGATGCACAATAAGTTTTATTTTATTGCAAACAATAACTCCATTGATTGATTGCTTTGTTTTGTTTTGTTTTTTGTTTTCTAGTTTTTTAGAAAGTTTTTAGCAAAAGATTACTCTGACTAACTCTGCCTTGTTTTTACCTTTTCATCTTGTTGTTTATCACCACATTGAATTTTTGTCTGACAGAATTAAAACATGTTTCACAACTCTTCTGCAGTGCACCATGCTGCTTTATTCACCAACTGTTTTGGCTATCTTGCTTTCATCAGGGTGGTGTCTGAGAGTGATTTTCGGTTTTCTTCCTTGATAGATTGGTTGGTTTGTTATTTAAATCTACATTCAAATCAATTGACTTTAAGTCTTCCTCTTGAAGGTGGGGTTGGAGATGTGTTTTGGAGCATTTTTTACCATATTGCTTGAAAACCTCTTCACAATCCCATTGCAGCCAGTAAAATAGAAGGTTTGTCAAAAAAACGAAATCTAGAGGTCTAGAGGGCGAAATCATGGGAAAACACCGTCCAATCATGTTGAAAACTTAAATTAAACTTCAGTCCGCTTCTCCCTCCCCCTCTGCGCGTTCACCCATTCGTGAACGGATAGAGACCCTTCCATTACTTTGAAGGCGTGGTTTCGAGGGGAGGTCTGAGGAAAAGTGGGTGTGCATTTTCAAAATATAGCTTGCTGCTACCGTTTTTCCAACATCTCCTACCCCACCTTTAAGAAGCAACTTGTCTATTGTCCTTCCCTCTCTTCTCTTTGACAATCATAACTCATCAGTTCATATAATGCTTTTACATGTTTTTAAAGTAGATCAAATGAATCAACCAATGTGGAGGGTCAGTAGGGTAAAATGAACCATGTTGACAGAAGTGGAGCAATGTGGGTGGGGGAGATGACGGAGTGGGCACATCAATGGACATGGCAGTGGGATGAAAGAGTCCTTTGACTCTTCCACTAGCTCGCTGCATCTTTGAATTGATCTGAACTGTCTTCATACATAGATCTGAGAACAAAGGATGTATTCACTTTACACTCTCGCCTTTCAGTTTACTATCAGCCACTAACCACAAATATAAGCAAAGACATATTTGCTTTTCTTCAAGAGAATCCAGCTGTTCATTGGAGGAGCACATAGAAATACAAGTTATCAACATGTCAAATGCAGTCGGTGTTGTGTAGATTAAATGAACCACTGGCTGCTAATGAGAAATAAAGAACTTAGAGAGCAGATTCAAATGTCATGTAAAATGTCTCCCTGCTTTGAAATATCCCAATTAGAAAACTGCTTGCTTTGATCAATGAGATGATTCCTTTAGTTGGCCAGTAGGTGGATTCCTTCTCCCATTTTTCTAAATGCCTGAGTATTCAAGAACAGAGCCAGGTTTCAAAATAATAGTGGATGACTCATTTCAGCTTGACTTTATACTACAACTACTACCACTACTACTACTACTACTACTACTACTACTACTAATAATAATAATAATAATAATTTTATTTTTTTAACATATTTTTTTAATTTTATAATTTTATTTGTATGCCAGTCTTCATGCAGTCATACAGTCCAAAGAGCTTAACAACACAAGATCAGATGAAAATAAATCAGTTAAAAAAATAGTAAGTAGTAATAGTAATAGGTGCAAGGAAACCAATAAAAACCATATGATCATAATACAGAAAACAAAAAAGACGTTACCAATGACACCAGCAGTTCAACCAAATTAAAAACCAAATAAAAAAATAGACTCTTGACTCACTGCATTGGCATGCCTCGTCTGTCATTTCATATTTTTGAACTGTCAGTTGCTGCATTTGAATTGTGAGGAGTAATCTATAAAGGCCATGTGAATCCCTGTTCCCATTTGTTTGTTGACAAATGTTTTTTGTCTCAAATGGGGATTTTGGGGGGCAATATGAGACGTCACTGTATCCTGGAGAGACTCAGGCTGGCATTGTGCTCACCCACAGTCAGCCTAAGGTTCTCTACAGACCTGCAGCTTTTTGGACCTATCATCTAAGGTTTTTCTTTTTTTTTTTATCTCATCTATATTGAGCCTATTGTACTCAGTTTTGTCTTGGTGTAACTGAATCTGCAAGGTGAGATATTTCCCCCTTGAAGCTATTCATCTGCGGGTTTTGTGGTCTTTCTGTCGTTTTCTCTCAACGTGCTCTTCTTCTTCATCTTCAAGCCCCTCATCTGGCTAACATCCCTGTCACAGTGAGGACATTAACTGGAACCAACCGGCTGTGTGATGACTCAAGGCACTGCTATCTTACTTTTACACAAAGACATGCAGTCTTCCATTTGTTTGTATTTTGTTCCTCTGGCCTATCACTGGATCTTTTTTTTATGCAGAGAACTAAGTGGCTATTTGAGGCAAGCAAGAACACAGAACACACAAGCAATCAATTTACAAGCATAAAATCAATCTAAAAATGATAACAACATAAAGATTAATAATAGTGATCAATCCGTCCCAGGCTAGCTTCATCTTGTTTCCCTGGGCAGTATATTGGTTGCTGATCTGTGACCTGAGAGTGAATTTTATACCTCATCCCAAGACTGATTTGCTGAGGTCTGATATCAACTTCAGATAAACTTCAGAATACATTTATGTGGATTATATCCCCCTATCATTTACACTGGACATGCATTAGCTGAGAATCTTTCAATGGTCATTGTGAACAGGATTATTTCAGCATGCAAAACCTGTTTCAGTGTTCATATTGGCACTTGACTATTGTACCTTGGGTCAACCTATCCTTCAAACAATAAAATCAATCTTTTTAGAGCTGAGGTTATCATTGCGTCATATCAGGGGAGGCTGTGGCTCAGAGGCAGAGCAGTTCGATCCCCTCCAGTCTGCATGTCGAAGTGTCCTTGGACAAGACACTGAACCCCAAATTGCTCCTGAAGGCTGTGCCATCAGTGTGTGAATGTGTGTGAATGGTTAGCTCCCCAAACTGATGAGCAGTTGGCACGTTGCATGGCAACCAATGCCATCAGTGTATGAATGTGTGTGAATGGGTGAATGAGATATGCACTGTAAAGCGCTTTGAGTGGTCAGAAGACTAGAAAGGCGCTATATAAGTACAGTCCAATTACCATTGCCTTGTTATTGTTTATTTTTATTTTACAAGGGATGTCATGGATGTGCCATTCTCTAAACACTTCCTTAGAATAGAGACTAAAGACTTTCTCCTCACTTTGATTGCTAAAATTGGGTGGAAACAGGCAGAGATTGCAGAACCAATCCAAATTCTTTAGGGCAAATATATGCAGAAGTAGTGTGCTTGCCAAGTGTCCTACGATATAATGTTGCTCAGGGCATCCATTTAGTTGGTTATGGATGAATGTTTGGGAAGAATATTGTTTCAGGGAAGATATTGTATTTGAAGTAAGGGGCGTATGTTTGTTAGCAGCCATTCTCGTCGGTTATTCAAGCATTAGAAAGAAGATTAGTTGGCAGGGAGATCTATGATAATCTGGAATCACAAGTATTATTTCTCATCTACTGCAATTGAGTTTAATTTATGTAGAGAACAGAGATGCTGCTGGGCCTTTTTCACAACATCTGTATTTTTACTAAATCTCTGTCTGTCATCAGACACAGTTCCTAAGTATTTGTAGGTCTGGATGACTTTATCACTTTCATGAAAAACTGTTGGTGAAGTGATCATGTCATAAGGCCACACATTCTTAAATTATTGGTCCATGTAAGTGATATGCCTGACTAAAAAGAGACATAATAAGAAGTACCAACTGTATACCAAACAATAGCTGAAGAAAAAAAACACTGAAGCTCTATTGTTTGGTACAGAACTGGTACACAAATCTTAAGTCAAGCAGAGTTCATGTGGGCAGGTACTCTTATTTCCTTTGTGGTGAGAACAAGGAGTTCCCAGAGACTCACAAGCGGGGTTATTGTAGCCCACCTTTGATGGATCTCTACAGGCAGGTGTTCACAATCACAGTTTAAACAAGAATTCTGTTTGAAGTGGCACAAGTTAAACCAAGGGAATGAATGAGGGTTTGATCTCTCTTTGGCTCTACATGAATATGACTGCACCTGAGAGACCCGGTGCTTGACCTCAACCAATGGCAACACCTGCGTCTGACAAAATCTGCCCCCAGGATTCCTTTATGTTTTATGATATTTTCTGTGTCTGTTATCTTCCTACGGAAATGTTTTGGTGCTGCTTATGACACTTATTTCTATTTTAAAATAGCCATTGAGATTTTTGTTTTTGCTTCCTTTTGTATCCTGTGAAATGACACAAATGATTTACAGCCCTCAGACATTGTAATTTATTGCAATGAGTGGTAGAGCTCAGGGTTTATGTGATTAGATGGGTCTTGTCTCTTTGAAAGGTAACATCAAATAAGTGTTGAGTGACCACATGTTGATGTTTGACTGTGGGAAACCCGGATTGAGATCCATATTGCTTCAGGCAATGTAATTCTGATGAAAGACAACCAAACCTTTACTACTGACTCGAAATGTTGGAGCAGTGGGGGCGAGTCATTGCAGGGAGGACACGCTACTTCATGTTCCTGCATGTGGGTGGATCTGGTCTTTCATTAAGAGAAACCTTTCCTCAAGGCACACATTTTCTGTTTGGCCAATGTCAAAAGAGGGAGTTTATCATTTTATGGAGCACTATAATTTTACTTGTCATCATTAATAACTTTTTACTTTGATGGGTTTTTATTGCACAGGAACAACACTACATTGCTGTGGTGGCAAAAAGAGGTTTAAAGTGGAAGTTAAAAACAAAATAGCTAAAATAACATGAACATTTCAAATAAAATTTGAATTAAGTTGTTGAATAAGTACATTTATTTAGTGTATAGTTGCAGATGTTTTAAACAGGTTTAGTAGCTGTGTTGTTGCTGACTGCAGTCCCTCACCTCACCCTCTTCTTTCTGGTGTGAGGGAAAGAATGCAGTGGTGAAAAATGTGCAAGCCACTGTTTAGTTTGTCCGTTCTGGACTACTGTAGAAATATGGCAGTTCAACATGATGGACCTGCATCGTCAGATGTAAAAGGTTCATTCAAAGGTAACACACACATAATGACTCTGCTCTTCAGGTGAATGAAAAATTAGTTATGCATATTGTATTCAATTTCTGCCATATCCCATAAATAGAGCATTTACAATCAACGCTAACAATGATAGTTGGTAGACAATGGTTCAATTCTAAGGTACAATATTTATCATATTTACCATTTTAGTGTTGCATGTTATGCTGTTTTTTTGTTAATCTGCTTAACACACTCAAACATACTATGGCATGCCAAAAAGAAGTTGGTGTGATATTTCATATGAACCAAAGTGGTGGACTGACTGAAAAAAATGAAAAAGGCAAGTATGTATTATTATAGATACAAATATCTTGAATGTGTAATATAAGAGAACTAATAGAACAAAGGCAGCCAGCCTGTTTCTCCACTGTACACTGCAGCGTAGTCAGTGTATTCACACACAAAAGAGCCAAAATCTGAAAGTTCACTTATTCTAACTTAAGTCTCCCCTAGAGGCCTATATTTATCCCAGGATCACTATAACTTGTCTGGAAAAAGGGGGTGAGAGGAAAGGGATGGTTGCCAGCAGTATGTGGGTGATGCAGACAAGCTTAACACCAAACTTTCCAGAAGCACAAATGTTCCCGGCATTTTTTGAGTCAGTCAAGGAGCCAAAACCATCCAGTCCCAACAGGCCTATCAACGTCTGGGATCTGGCCTTACAGATGCTTTTGTAGGAAGGGGAACACAATGACCCAGATAAACCTGCTGTGTAGATTACACTCAAGCTGTCAGGACACTGGGCTGTTTCCATCACAGTTCTTTTCAAAGTCCAGGTAAGCTATGAAATGCGGCAGACTGTGTCACTTAACAGTGAGCAGTACTCAGTGCTCAACAAACCAACCTGAGGAATTTATGGTTTCCGCTGATTAGACGTCTACGGGTTGTGACAAAAAAGCAAAGACATCCACTGAGATAAGAGCCTGCATGTTGTTGTTGTACTGCTCTTGGAGAAAGAGATGAACATGATTAAAATGACAAATACTTCAGCAGCATCCATATCACCGGCTAAGAATGTGTCAGAGTCTTATCAACTACGTAAACTCAATGGACACTAGACTAAGGTCGTCTAACACAGAAGGCATCTATCTATCTATCTATCTATCTATCTATCTATCTATCTATCTATCTATCTATCTATCTATCTATCTATATTCTGCGTGGTGTGCTGCTGCTTGTTGGAAAGAAAACCTGCAGCCATACCGGCCCTTTTGTGGAACAGTTTGACACCCCTGCTTTAAGTCAACTGGGAGGTGGCTTTGTTCTTGAAGACTATAAAGCTTTATGTGTGACAATGTCTGAAAATTTGGACCACAAATATTGGAAACTTGGGATTAGGAATAAGAGTGTAAAATAACTGAATTTCCCCAATTCTGATTCACAAAGCCTCACATTGTCATTGTACCCCTGTTTGTGGAAAAAATGGTACAGATGTGGACCCTTGATCATTTTGGAACTTAAATGTACCCTTTCATCCAAAAAGGGTACATTTAAGTACCATGGGGATCATCCTGGAACTTGTGAGGGTACATCATCAGCAGATGTACCTTAGAGAACAAAAATGGACCTCAGTCGTACCCTTTTTTCTGACAGTGTATATAGTATCTGTATGATTCCTGATAGGATAAATATGTTGGTTTGGTCATGGATTTACGTCATTAGGGTAAATAGTACGCTCATTTGGGCAACATTTGAAGCAGGGTACTGGTTTATCTTTCCATATACAGTTTTAACTCCTGCAAACGCCTCCCAGCATCCAATCAGGCCTGCTAATGTGACCCCCCCTCGCTCTCTCTCATACTCTGGGAGTAAAATGTATGACTCCATGCAAATATTTATGGTTAGCTGCGCAGTTAGTTTTCCTGGATTCATTAGGGCATGAAACCTTGAATGAGTCACCCTTAAAGTCGGCAGGGGTGAGACTAAACAAAACTTGTGTTATTCAGAGCTGTGATGTCATTGGTGGAGACTTCAATCTACCACAGTTATATCAAACACCCATGGATACAATCATCAACCTGTTCAGGATTGAACATGTTGAACATTGAACACAAGAGCTCTTTTGTTTTTTTCTGACCCAAAGTTACAAGACTCTCTGACCCTTACAGTAAGCTTCTGCCGGATAAACCAAATCAATTCTGCAGACTTTTCACTTCAGAAGTCAGATCAGAACAGATGTGCAAGCAGTGAAATATTCCTGAATGATTTCATTTCCTTCACAGACCTCTGATCAGCTTTTGTTTCATACTTGGCCAGTTTAATCAAATGGTGCGTGGGAGCAGGTGCAGCATTTCATTCCAGGTTAGGCAAGACTAAATCATGTTGCCTTTTACCTCAAGATCAACCAGCTGGAATCTTAGGCTACATTAGTTCATTCACACAAAGGTGTCATTAATGTTGAGAAAAAGAAACCTGAGACCTAGAGGAGGTCCACTAATGTTTGTTGTAACTGATTACAATGCCTATTTCAGAGTTCAAATTACACCTTTACCTGCATTTGGAAGACTTAAGTGCATATTTGGAGATAATAAAACTTAAAAATCTCAAAATTCAGTGTTTTGAAGTCATGTACTAACAGGGCAGATACCCTCATCCTTTCACCTCCATATAAGGCTGCTACACAAACCTTATTGCATAACACTACTCACCCCAGAATTGCCC
This sequence comes from Protonibea diacanthus, assembly GCA_028641955.1. Lineage (NCBI taxonomy): Eukaryota > Metazoa > Chordata > Actinopteri > Sciaenidae > Protonibea > Protonibea diacanthus. The sequence continues at coordinate 567,175 of CM053993.1, forward strand.
AATATCTCTACCAACACATTTTGTTCTGTTCGTACATTTGGTTCTGTGTACTTTTGTCTTTGTGGGGCTGAATAAACGACTGCTGCAAGTTAAACATAGTTCTTCTTTGGACTTCGTGTCTAGAGAGCTGATGTCATCGAGCTGTGCCAGTCAGCCAGCTGAAAATTACAGGGCATCAGCAACAACACTTGCTAACATGGATACACTGAAAGACAGACAAACAAACAATGTTCATGTTGTCCACTGACACTGGATTTTTGTGTGTTTCTTTTTCAAAATTCACAGCAGTCAAGCCGAGCAGCCATGATTATTATTATTATTAATTTCAAATAAGAAATTGGTTCCATGCTGTAAGTTAGCAAAAAATGTTGAAGCTATTTTTAGCTGTAATGATGGCTATAAATACCAGTCTGAGTATTTCATAGCATGGAAAAACAGTTGAAATGTGAAAAACAGTTGTTGAGTTAACAGGATATCAGAGATATGTGAGTTTCCTTTGTGAGCGGCAGCTCTGAGCTACAACATGGCTTAGGTATTTTTCACATTCAGACATCTGGATTTAGTTTTGGGTCTGTGTTCTTAGGTGTTTTTACTCACTTGCAGCCTTGTATTATTGTATTATTATGTGTTTTTAGTTTCACTTCATCTTGCTTGATTTTGTGAAATCTACTGTTCCTAATATTTTTTGTAAATGAATTTCTGATTCAGATTCTTTATAAAGGTTCATTTTATGATAAATAATTCCCTGATGTTTAATGACTTGATTTGGTTAACAATAACTGGAATATTCTCAGCATAAAACATTCCACTTCATCATCTGATATGTTTCGCAGAGTTGCCCCATCTTAAAGACCCCAGAACACAGAGTATTTTCTGATCTGGGCTGAGCTAAAGGAGAAGGCATGCACATGTAAAAGCTGATGTGGACAGCAGCCAGTTAAGACACTGCCACACAGAGAAAGACTCAGTAAACCCGCTTGTGGATGTATGTTTGTGTCTTCTTGTTTGTCCTTGTCTCACATGCATGAAGCTTGTGAGTCAGGCAGGACATCAAGGAGTGACTCAGGTTCTAAGGTATGAGCTTTTGGTTTTATGTGTCCTCAAAAAGCGAGACATCAGCTGGTGGGACACGGGCCTCTCTGGAAGCCGCTAACACATTCATCTTTTCTTGCATGGTTACAGAGGTATCCTCACTGCCAGATGAAGAAAAGCAGGTCCATTAACAGGAACAGCTGCAAGGAGAAAGCTGCAGTAGTGTTGGGAAAAATTGTTCATTATTGCTGCTGATGAAAGGGATTAAGAAAAATCAACACAGAAACACAGAGAAAACATGCACCTGTCATGGCAGCCATTGTGCAGGTTTCTTACTTTTTGTACAATTCAGTTCAATTTTGGTGCGAAACAAGAAACTGGTATCACGTTACAAGTTAAGCAAATTCTTAAGTATTGTCTGTGTGTCAAAGTCTATTAAAAACACATGGGCAGTGATAGAGCATTCAGCTGCTATATGCTAATACTCACCAGCACACCAAATGTGTGTTAATCACAGCTGAAAATAGTACAAATGTAGTATAACATCACCCTTTTTTGCCATCTCCTTCAAGATCATTTTTACTCCACTTACTTCCACATAAGTATTTTGGACATAACCATTAGATGAAGTGTATGTTAAGAAACAGTTTAAAACACAGAATCTAAACCCATGACGAGGGAGGTAACAATTTAGGTAAAGAGCCTAAAATTTAAATGGGTAAGCTGAGGCAGAATCTAAAGAGTCAAAGGACCAAAATACAGGCAGGAAAATATCTGGGCACTGGAGAGCAAAGGCACATGGCACAAACTAGCAGAGATCTAATGATTATGAACCAATGTAAAGAACAGGTGAGTGATGAAGGTGAGCAGGTCAGATCAGTCAAGACAGAGCGCAGAACCCTGAAATCCCACCGGGCACGTCGTGACTGCCGCGCTGTTTTAGTCCGTCCTGCAGGCGACTTCAAACCCCACCTGGAGCGTTTTAGAAGCGTTTAGCCCGCCAGACTTTGTTTACTTGCTCAGATTTGGTCATATTCCTGGTTTATGTGCTTCTAAATGTGCTTCTACATGTGTAAATATGCTACGTAGTTCATTTGTTTTGCTTTTGTCTGTTTTTATGACAGGCACTTTACACCGGGTATTTTATTTTGAAAATCCACTGAACCACATCTACATGAACCACTGACAATGCAAAACTAAGTTAGCAAAATCTTAACAGGAACAGGTTCATTATGAAAATCAGGAGCTATTTTGGATCATATTCTCATTATGACAACTCTCACAATAAAAGAACAAAAGAAACAATACTTGAACAACCTCCAAACTTTGGCCCTCAATGAAAAGAAACCTTAGAATCACCAGGTTTTATACAGCTACACGTTTAATACAGCACCAGAACAGTAACTATCTACCCAGATTTCCATAATAACAGGGTTCTCATCAAAATGCTCCCCTCCCCCCCAGTAAGAAAATGATCCAGCCAGGCTGCACATCTAACTCCATGACACTCCTGAACCCCAAGCCACAAGCTTTCACCAGTGAGGCCCCATGGAAAAATTAAACTGGACACTGCAAGGGAGCCCAGCTTTGTGGTCATGGCAGGGGAATATGATTGGATAAACATACAGCAAAGCCTCAAACCGGTTCATTCAGTGCCCAGTGGTGATGTGATGAGATGCAGGCAGCAAAGTTTTTATTCAGTAAGGGGGGGGACTGGATCTGCAGGGCACATATTTTTCCTGGAAGCACTGGTGGGTTTGCAGCCCCGGAGGCCAGCGTTTTACAGAAGATGGAAAAGGACACTTATCCCTGTAGAGCAGGCCAAGCAGCAGTGACATCCTCAGTCACTGTTTATTAAAAACAGGCCTAATTATCGAGCCCTGCCTGCCTGAGCTATTTCAGTCTGCAATGAGCAGGTGACTTGAATTACAGCAAACTGGGTTGTGAGTTTGTACGTCATTCACCTTCTAACCTGAGCATGCCCGCGCCAGAAAAAACTCAACTTCAATTAAAGCCAATCATTAATCTGTTAGTTCCTGCATTAATGTGTAACCAGCTGTGTTGACATCCTCAATGATTGGTGCGTGTATGAGTCGATGTGTGTTTGAAAGCTTAATGTCTTCAGACAAGCCACAAGCCTTCAGCAACACTTTGAAACAGATTACTAAGAATGAAGGTTTGAAATCATCTTTTTAAATGAATAGAGCAGAGAATATATATTTCATGTTTATGCTAAAAGAAAATTGAACTGTTGCATAATAAAACTCAGAAATATATCTACCATTCTAATCTCTCACAACATTAATGCCAAATGGTTATAATACGACTGCAGATCATTGAGAGTGAACAACTGCTGAACCCACTTTTATACATACGTTATATATTATACATTATATATCATATCATATCTTGTGTATATATACACATATTTATACATGTGTACATACTATATATGTATATATATATGTATATTATTATTAGTATTATATACTGTTATATACTGTTATTAACAATACATTACCATCATCCAACCTATCTGTGACTGTTTGAAATGGCATTGTAGCCATAAAAGCGTTTTAAAAATGTAAAAGGAGTTTTAAAAATGTAACTTTCAAATTCAAAGCTCTATAGACAATTCAATTGTCTGTATGGAAACACTGAAAATAGTTGAATAAACAGTTGAAGAGTTGAAAGATGAACTGTGTGTTCAGTGCTGTGGCAAGTGAAAGGAGGTTAACCCAGAAGTTGGTACAAACAGCATCTCACCTGTGCTGCTCGACCATGGCCTGACAGCTGAACAGGAAAGGTTAAGATGAGATAAATTAAGATAAGATAGACTTTATTAATCCCACACTGGGGAAATTCACCAGTTACAGCCACAATATACAAGGTGGCTGAGAAAATCCTTATAAATAATAAATGTCCATCCTGGTGGCTCAGCTGGTACAGGAGAGTATACTCCCCATGGACGAAAGACTAAGTCCTCCTGCAGCGACCCGGTTCTGACTCAGGCCTGTGGTCCACAGATGTTCCCTTTGCTGTGTGCCGTTTTGGGAGAGATCTTATGTTCCCCATAACAGACAATACTCATGGTTTGTACCATAAAGTATGACAGAAAAAGGCATACTCTATAATTCAAGTCCATATTTGTACAACTGCACTGTACTGTAACTGGCAGCAACTACACAACACCATGGCAACAGAGCAAACACTGGGCAAAGTCTTGTTAGACTTCTTGTTAGGAAGATTAGGTCTTGTTGTATCGCTAAAATGAAATAATAATTATGAGAAAACAAAGGAAATAAAATGAATGAACACATGAACACTTAATGAACACAGGGCTTCTGTAAATTGTAAACAAGCTACATTTCTTTCCACAGATAGCCGCACTAAATAATCTATATGATTCTTTGTATTGTACAAATTCACCATTAGACTTTATCTGACAAATAAGAAATATTTTGTTTTATGTCATTCAAAATCACTTAAAAAAAGATGAAACTGTGATTTACTGACTTATTCTCAAACTGAATATAGAACAGTTTGGATGGGAACTCATACAAACTCAAACATCCATTGTAATAAAATAAACTCATCAGTCTCCCAAATTATCTGCAGTGCCAAAAAGAAAATGTCTGCTATCTGTTCCTGATTGTTTTTTTTCTTCTCTCACTCTGATTAACTCATTTGCATATTATTATCATGTCGCCTTCCATGAGGGGAATCCAATTTGGAATGCAAATCATAGAAATAATTACTACTCTGCTGCACAGAGACAATTCAGTGTTTGGCTTTGTAATGACATCATCTGGAACATTTATATTTTTATTTACCCACAAACTCTCTGCTTCTTTATTTTTCTTTTTTCATTTCATTTTGTGCCTGGCTGTTTTTTTATTGTCTGCCTAAAGATGACTGTTCATTAACTAGTCCTTAGCCTGCCTTTGTCAAAGTAAACCATTTGGTAACTGTGAGTGACAAGAGTGGTTTTTAACAGATTGGTGTGAGACTATTCCTCCAGACTGATTGCTCTGAAGCCAAAACAGATGTCCCTGTAAACACACATAAATCATGGTGTCATTCAATTTGAAAATATAAATACTGAAGGAGGTAAGACAAGGAATGTTTGCTAATTTGAAAAGTTATACTGTTGGTGCAAGGTGTCAGCAGTGGTGGAGGAAGTATTTAGATCCTTTACTCAAGTAAATGCTGTCACAGTTACTCAGAACACAAAGTGACACCTATACAATTCTTGTTTTGTACAACTAATTGTCCAAACCTTAAAATAATTATATTAAAGGGAAAGGCACCAAATAATCAAATTTGTGGCAACCAAGTCAACAAACTGTCAATTACACTCAAGTGAAGCTCTGAAAAAACCTAGTAAAAGGACTTTGCGTTAAAGTGAGTATAGTTGAGTTGAGTATAGGAATTAACGACTACTAGCGGTGCCTGCAGATTGCAACCACCTGAATAACACTCACCTCACCCTCCAGGCAGGAAAAACTAACTGCCTGCAAAACCTGCAAAAATGTGAAAGCCGTTATTAAGGCAGTTTACTGGCTACTGTAGAAACATGGCAGTGCAACATACATAAAACATATGTACTGCAGCGTACTCTAACAAAAATACAACAACAGTTCTTATCTAATATATATTAACATTATTATTTTATGGTATGAGGACAGGTGAGAACATGTTGGATTGTAGTTATATTTATAGATGTTCTATTAATATAGAACGTTGCTTATGCAATTTATCACAGACATCACTTACATCTCAACTTTTACTTTAACTACTAATAGAATCAACACGTGTCAGTGTTTGTGTGACATGAACAGCCAGCCGATGACAGAGACAAACCTCTGTCCTTGTTTAGACAGGCTTCATCATAGGGTCTAGTTTTTGCTTTTTCAGGTGAAACCACAGACAGTTGATGAGGTCAGACAGAGACGCCTTCTGCACCGATTGCTGCTTCCTGCCCTGTCTGTACAGTCCCAGTGGGGCTTAATGACATCAATACATCTTTTCATACTCAGCTTTAAAATTCATTCTCATATTGGCCTCATAGTGTGGCCCTCTTTTCATTTAGTCCTGTAGGTGTTCTTAGATTGTCTGTATTGCATATTGGTAATGGCTGTTATTTGCTCTGTGTGTATGTTTTAGACAATTTCACTGCTTCACTTTCTTTTCAGCCCTTTCCCCCTGGTCACTTTTTCACCCACACACACACCCATACACACACACAGGGAGCTGATGACATGAGCCTGTGGGTGGCCAACAACCTCCCTGTCTACATCCAAAGAATCAAAAAGCAGCATCTCTCTCTTCTTGCCTTCTTCTTTTCGTTTTCCCACCAAACAAACTGATTTTTGGACTTTTGGAATTTTGGACAACTCGTAAAGCTACAATACCTTCATGTTTATTGAGATGAACTGACAAAATCTTTGCAACTATTTTGATAATCAATTATTAATTTATTATCACACACATCACTCACATTGTATATTTTGGTTTTGAACATCGGACAAAGCAAGATGTCAACTTGGACTCTGAGAAACAGTGATGGATGTTTGGACGGATGGACATTTTTAGACCATAAATGGAATATTCATCAGTAAGAATAGCTGGTGCAACCCAGTCCAACTGTGATGGTTCATTATTCATGGTTCAGTATTTCAACGTTGGATGGACCACAACAAAGATGGAAAAAAGACATGAGCCTTACAATAATCATTTTTCTCTTTCTGACATCTCCTGATCCTCCTCCAGTGCTAAATATTTCCACCAGTTACCCCACAGGGCTCGCTGCTTTCTCTCAGCCTGTTTCCATGCACATGCCGCTCCATGTTAAATCCCTGATGACTAAACCCGAGACAAAGTAAATCTCCTTGTGAAGCATTGGCTAGCCTTTTGTCAAATAATAAACTGCACACATGTAATGTCTGCTGGAGTAAGTGGCAGTCTGTGAGCACTGAACAGGCTGGATGATGAGGTAACGTATGTCTGCACAGTTACTGTAGGAAAGATCAACCAAAGAACCAAGTCAGAGAGTTAAGCCTGTAGTGACCTGATGAGCTTAAACTTGTATTGCAATTATTCGTCATATTTTCACCCCTTAATAAGACATGTTATTGTCTGCTCCGGGGTAAATCAACAGCAACAATGCTGTAAAAGATTTGTCACAGCTTGCAATGTTAGAAGCAACATTTATTGAGTTCTGTCTTACTTGGTGCTTGGTACCAAACTGTTTTACTGTTTTAAGTAAAAACCAAGTGGCAGCCTCTGTGGCTGTAAAGTGAAGCCTGCATGTGAGAGTCAAACACTGTAGTTCCTCAAACATCCACTTGAGGCTGGCTACAGATCGATTCAGTCTCTATAAGCACCTGTATTGGTACGTCTAACTTCACAGCAGAAATAAACATGTTTACAGCCTGGTACAAAAAACTGTTTTGGTCTCTACAGCTAATTTTCCCATTCATGACAACTGTACTGAGGGTGAGTTTTTATACAACTCACCTGTTCTGGCTTCAGCCCACCTCAGGTCCAACTATGATCCATGTCTTTGCTGGTTTTTAGATTAGGAAGAGAGGGGGAACAGACAGGACTACCAACATTACAGCGCGCAGCACTGCATAGTTTGAGCTTCAAAACGGCTCTTCAGACCTGCACCGTGTCTGAAGAACCGTTTTGAAGATTTAAGAGCTTTTATTTTTTGTAATTGGCTCTGGCAGAGTAAGATGACATCCTTATATTTAATCCCATCAACAAATTTCAAACGACTTTCGATGAGCACACACAAAAAAAAGATTCCTCAGGAAGAGAAGTAACACAACTAGCAACTAGCTACTGTCTCATGAAGAACAACTAATGAGCATTTTACCAGAGAGATATAGACCAGTGATAAATAATAATACATTTAATATTTATCAGCTCTCTTTGTTTGTACCTGGTGGATTAAAAAGTATAGTTAGTTAGTTAGTTGGTAGTTTTGTATAGTGAATGCTTCTGTAAGCAAGGGACCAAAATTTGGCAATGTTCTGATTTCCACTTGTCCCAGTACTATTGATCAGTCACTCTTGAGTGTGCTTTGGTTGCAGCAGTCCAGGTGGAGAGCAAAAGAGGCAGAAGGCATTGTCTCAGAACCCATCAGACTCTGACAGGGTTTAGATTTGCATTGGTTTTTAAAAATGATCTGCATTCAGATGAGAAGAGACTGACTTTGCACAGACATCTACACTCAATTTCTCAACCAGTCATCCCTTGTTTCCATTTACAGGTGATGCCGAGCAAAGTCTACGCTACAATTTTTTTCAATCAACCTGTTAACATGTTGACCTTTGATTAGAGAACTCATGAAGCAAGTTGTTCTTACAGCTGTGGTATAACTCTGCTGAACTTCTCAGTGGGAGACATAAAAAACAAAGATTTAAACTTCATCTGGGTGAAAGACCTGGAAAAACAAAAACCTCATGAGTAAACAAACGTAGAACACTATTCATCATCAACACAGCTGTGCCAAATTTGACATGTGAGTGATGTTGGAGCCCCTTGTTCCAACATCACTCAGGTGTAAAATCTGGCAGAGATTTTTAGTTGTCTTATATCAAGTTCCAGTCTGGTGCATGTTCAAGTATCGATTCAACTCTCCTGAGGAACAGAAAGAACAAATCGTCTTTTTTTCTGTTTAACACGAGACATTCACAAAAGAAAATACTTTTCCAATGCAGCACATTCAGCTCACAATCCCTCAGCAGCTTTGAGAAAACATGCTGTCAGTCAGTCTGTGGACAAATCCCCAGGGACTGTCCAAAAGATAAGATGTGGGTGAGATATGTGATGAGTGCAAAGGTCAGGAGTGAGGGTTCCTGCTGGGTTATACTAAAACTTAAGCTCTATGCTCTGTACCTGGGTCGACATGTGAACAAGTTTAAGATCATTGGTTTTTAACTCTTGATCTTCATTTTGGACCTTTCTGTGGGCTTTTCCTGTCTCACTGTCGTACGTTGGCGTCTCATTCTGCTTCTCATTTAGTGGCTTTTTGCAGGTGAAGCCCAAGGGCCCCCTGAACACTAAGGCCCCTGGGTCTGTGCCTAGGAGGCCATTCAGTCCGTCCATGATCATCATGCCCTAATAGCTTCAGTGCTCCCCATATCTCATAGTTTTCTTTGTCTTGTTCCCTATAAATGAGTCATCAAAGGACGTAGCTATGTTACTCACCTGGACCATCCCCCTTTCTCTCATTTGGCCTCATGAGTCAACATGTCATTGAGCTGCACAGTGGCATATGTCATGCTCATTCATTGCGTGTCCCCTCCACTGTCCCCAAGGACTTCTCTTAATAAGGCAGGGGAATACCTGATCTCTCTTCTGCTTTAAGTGGTTAACTCTCAGGTTACACTCTCCACTTGGGGTGAGGCTGTTGCATTTTGTTCCCTGTTTTCCCACAGAACCTCAGAGCAAAGAGGACTCAGTACATTCTGTCCTCCATGAAACATTGGAAACCAGACACTCCTTCTCCTCAATCCAGGCTGAAGGGATCAGAGCATGCAGGGAGATCATCTTTCAGCTCCCACGTCTGCCACAGGGTTTACCTGAAAGGGCTACACTAGGTTCAGACTTGTCAGCTGTCTACTGTAGAAGCTGTAAGAGGAGCTGCAGCATTAGCAGCTCAGATCGTTTAATTCATGACCTTTTACTGACCTGTCCTTATCTCATGCACCTCAATTTTTCACCATGTGAGGAGTAGAAAACCAATATAGTTAAGATTACGGTCCAAAAAATATTTGAACTAGCAACTTAGCAATAACTCTTTGTTTCTTTCATATAGTAAATTGTTTCCCAAAGTTTTTTTAAATGTATTTGGAGATCACAATATTTAAATAAAACAAGTCATAATTAAAGCCTCAAGTGGCATTGAATGGGCCCTCGTGCATGTGCGCACATTGGGCAAGTTTTAAGTCACTCAGATGTTTGTTAAAAACAGAACATAAGAAGCAACCACTTTTTTCTCATAGGGTCAAATTTGGCAAAATACCCACACCGTTTCATCAAAATTCAGAATTTTGATAACTTTTCATAGTTTGTTGTTTGGAGTTCGTTGAAATAGGCCACACTTATTTGCCAGAATTGGGTCAAAGGGTCAAATTTGACGAAGCGCCATGCCCACAGTTTCCTCAAAATTCATAATTTTGATAACTTTTACTCAGGAAGTCTATATGAATGCACCTAACAAGGTTGAAGTTGATTGGATAAAATCCCTAGGAGGAGTTCATTAAAATAACACCAAAAATGGTGATATTCATTCATTCTTAAATGTCTCATTTCCTGTTAATTTTAGCCCATTGCCCCAAGAGACTTTTTTGTAGGTCTTGCCATGTTCTACAATTCGGCTGAGATTTCATAACTCTGTGTCCAAAACTGTGGCAGGGCTGCCTCAAACAAAAGTTCAAGGGGGCGCTATAGAACGATTTTGCCCCATCCCCTAATTAATTCTGTAGCAGAAATTTGCATAATAAAACCAAGAAGTTTCAGACAGTTCTGAGAAAGTATATGAAAGCCCAACACTTTTGCCTGAAAATCAGCCAAAATGTCAATGGAGTTACAATTTTTTCGAAAAAAATTGGCACTTTTGACTTTGATGGGCCACTGTGTCTACGTAATTTCTCAAAAACTCACCATTTTTGGAGGGTTTCTTCCCAAGGTTGTTTCTGATATTTCACTCAGTTTCAGCATTGTACGGTCAATATTGTCTGAGCTGGACGTTATCTCAAAAAAGTGGTCTTCTATCGCCACTAGGAGGCACTGTGAAAATCACCAAATGTTGTCGTGGAAATGTGTTCTAGGCCAGACTGCCATTATCAGAGGTTTGGAGAAGATTGGAGTATTTTAAGTTAAGTTATTGGACATCAAAATTTCATGAAAACATGCCGAATTTCGTGGCCCTGCCCCTCCCACACAGTAAATCCAAAACTCACGATTCTGATAACTTTTCATTGTCAAGGCCTTAAGAACATACACACCAAGTTTCAAACAGATAGGATGAAAGCCCTAGGAGGAGTTCGTTCAAATACGACCCCTGGAAATGACCCCAAAAACATGAAAACTCCAACTTTGAAACAAAATGGACGCTGTACGCTTCATTGTAGCCCGGGTCACCAAGAGACTTTTTTGTAGGCCTGGCAGAGATACATGTTGCCACTGAAGGCCATGTCTCTACGTGAAATTTTATCAATGGCGGAAGCTCCATACAAGATTTTGCAGGTGGCGCTGTGGAGCCATCTTGGTCCGAGCGTACTTTACTGGATACTAAGGATACAATAGGGCTTTCGCTGCCTGAACATTGTTCGGCGCTCGGGCCCTGATAAATGGATTCATACACAGTTGGCCTTAAGCTCATGGTTCAACAGGTGTTTTTACCATCAGAAATTACAGTCCCATCACCAACACTGCTGCTGCTTCCTTCTCAGCATTTCAGCCACTCTAAAAATCCAGTTTTAACCTCCATCTGCTGGGACGACACAGCCAACTGTACCTTGGTTGGACACGACTGTGCTCCACATAAGTGAAGTAAACCTCGGCAGAAATACTTTTTCCACCTGAAAGCTTCTCATTTCAAGACAATGATTTAGTGCTCAGAAGATCTTTGTGACACATACAGCTATATCTAGAAATACAGCAGTGTGTAAACCAAATTTCACTTGGTTCACCCGCTTTTGAAAACTGACAAGAACTAATATGCCTCACACTTTAAGTTATATGACAATACTCTACCCTATATGAGGAACATTTTGGTTAATATTTGAATGGTTTAGCTTGAGATCCACACCAGAACTTTGGAAGATAATAATAATAATTTAACCACCTTTTTATTTCCGACTACATCAGTGCTGACATTGCATATAATAGATTTACAACCTCTGCTCTGCCGTTTGTTCAGACAAAAGGGACCTAATCCCCCTCCTCCCACGTGGCATCGCACCAAAAGTCTGGTACTTCATATAAAGTAGAAGTCTTATGCTTCAGCACAATGGGGATGTTTTATTTTCCGGTGGAGATGCACACACTCAGATCCTGGTTATATTTGCGTGTGTGTGTGCTTTTGGATACATTAACAGGTGTTGGAAACTGCAAAAACAAGACAGTGTTAAGGAAGTGAATTTCTGGAAGTGAATGTTTAACACCACCATGTCATCCTGACCAGCTGTACCTCACAGTCAATTACTGTCACAGATCACAGACTGTGTTTCTAGACAAAAGTTGAATAGACACTGACCCTCCTGTGGAGTCATTCTGTTGGTTAACTCATTAAACAAACACCCCATATATGCGCATATATGATAATATATATGGAGCATATATATAGCATATATGCGTATATATACATATACATATATATGCATATATGTACATATACAGGGCATATAGGTCTCCTATATTGCTTCTTTATATCCACATACAAGCTCTATATGTACATACAAGATATGTCTCCTATATAAATGATGGTTATTGTAAAGTGTTACCTAGGTACTTATATAGGTGAACATATAGGGGCAGCCATGGCTCAGTGGTAGAGTGGGTTGTCCAATAACCCAAAGGTTGGCAGTGTGATTCCCGCTCTCACTGCTTGAAGATTGGAAAGGCCTTGCCATGGCTGAGGTGTCCTCAGACACTTATTGGAGCAGCCTGATAACAAAGAGTTACAATAGTCCAGCCTAGAAGTAACAAATGCATGGACTAGTTTTTGTGCATCCGCTTGAGATGCTACAAACAGTAATCGTTATGTCTTTGTTACCTTAGAACAAGCCGTTTATATCTACAGACACCACGATTGAGTCTGTTATGAACTACCATGTAATGTACAGCAACCCAGAATGGACAAATTAAAAACTGGCTCTAGATGGGGATTCACTAGAAACACATTGGTACCTCACAATTTCAACTCACTAGACTGAACATTTGCTTGGATAAACTACCAGTTCATCTTGAAGATCATTTAAAAAGAAATTGTCATCTGAACCTTCAAGTCCAAAAAAAAAAAAAAAAAAAAAACTCTTTAATTGCCCAGCAGGGCATTGCAGCATAATTCCATCCTCCTATGAAAACAATGATACCACACTCTCACCACCAGGCACAAAGCCATGCCATGGATTACTATAGTACCTCAGAAGCTACCAACTGGTTTCCAGCATGAACTCATTCTGGATGAACACAAGGATTCCTGGTTTCCCTCTTCCAGTGCTTCCTGTCTCTGCTAATGGGCTTCTGGGAGGGCAGAGGAGTACATGGGAAACAAGCTTGTTAATTCATTTTACAGCAGGATTTCTATGGACTCCTCTTATGTGACAAAGGAGGGCAAAAACACTTTGGTCTTGTTGACTTTGGTTTTGTTATGCAGTAAAAAACTACAGTCAATGAAGCACATTCCTCACAGTGTTAACAGCAGTATAGACATGTTTAGTTAAAGCTGGCTAAAGATGTTAGCCAGTATAACAAAGTACTATACTGTGACTTTAGTGCAGCTAATTTCATGTGTGTATTTAGACTTGAATTTTAAAATGGTGGCTGGCCACAGTCCCACCACATCATAAGAAGAAATATTTTTACACTATTAGTAATTTGTAGTATAATCTGATATAACCAGGATTTAACAGTTCCCATCCGGTTAGTTTTAGCAGATGTCACTTGGCACTGAAAGCAATCTATCAGAACTTACCAACATCTCTGCACAGGCCAGGCCAGTGGAAATGATGTCTGATGTGAGCTGTGGTTTCATGCTTACCTAGGTGGCCAGCCCAGAGAAACAGAGTACCTTAAGGTCAGTAAGGTGTCTTGAGCTGTTCTAAGGCTGTCCCTTGTTGACAGTAGAGCATACCATTTTTCAGAATACACTCATCTTTGTTGAAGTCCAACGCAGCTCTGGGCTCCTTCCCCTTTTCCTTCTGAAAAAGAGACAGGAGAGATGCATCAGTTTTCTGCATCTCAATGACACTGGCTGGCACTGAAACCCTAAATGGAGGAAGTTCTCCTGGCCTCTCTGTTGTGGGTCTTTCAAGACTTTCTGGATGTCATCGCCAACCCCCTAACAGTGCAAGGCACTGATAGCCTCAGTGTGCTTGCTCAAAAGAATTAAAAAAAACAAATGGTCTGCTGAAACAGTCAAAAGAATCAAAGCTGAGGGCTTTGATCTGTCCTTTTTTTATCTGTATATACAGGGAACCAAAGCAATGATTAGAAAGCTGTTATGTTTGTTGAGCATTTCTATCTCATAATGGAGGATAAAACCCTAGAAAAGTGAGATTTGCAAAGTACTTCAACAACAACATATACGTGTACATGCAATGAGTAAAGAACAGAAACGTTGATGAAAATGACTGGATACCCTGCATGGTAAAAAAGTTCAGACCCATGTTCCTGAGCTGCTCGACACGGGGAACTCATATCTAGAGTCTCAGTATTCAAACAGAACTGAAACAAAGGTGCTTGATGTTACACATGTCACTACTGAGAAAGAGCAGCAATGCTCTCTGTAATCACTGACTTCCAACATGATACCTCAAGGATAGTTATGTTAGGCCTTTTTAGCTATCCAGTAAGAAAATTCATTCCTCCGTGTCAAAGACTGAGGCATACTGTTAACCGGTGCAAAGAGAGATGTGCAGGATGTGTGGGGAATCATTCTTGTGGAATATTTTGAGAAAGACGTGCCAGTTAAATGTTATAATTGTGGTGGAGATCACAGTTCAAAAACATCGTTGAAATCACAGCCTCTGTCTGAATATAGAACACATGAAGATAGGAAATGGTATCATAACATGATACTTCAACAACTTCGCTCTTATATAATATATAAAAGCTAGCTGCATCCTGACACTTTACAAATAATTACAACATTGATGGTTATTTTTTTTATATATTTTTTTTATTATATTATTTATATTTATATATGCGTGGTTTAATGCTTTTATGTGTATTCAGTTTGAATGAATGATCCCTCACTGTTGCTTTTCCAGTATATGAAGGAATATTGTCCATTGGATTTTTATAGAGAGATTGTAGACCATATTTTTTTTGTAAGTCATGGTAATGTTTCATTCCCTAATATCATCTTGTAGGTAGTTTTATCTCAAGTGTCAAGTATTCACTGATGTCAGCACATAGAGGTGACAAAAAGAACTGCTTGTATATGGAGGAAAGTTACAGGAGGAGAGGAGGGAGAGGAGGAGGTGTGGGATAGCCTCTGGTGATGACAAGCAAGATTAAAGGCTGATGTTCCAGTCAAACACTGGAAGGCAGTAACTAACGCATATTTTCTTTTGCTATTTAATCTGTCAAGCATTTTCTTAAGGAATCCATTTGATGTTTGGTCAGACAATGGTGAAAATGTTCATTAATGTCCTCAAATGTCTTTTGTCCACACTAGAAGACAGTGGACCAGGTAGAGCAACATGTCTCATTAACAAAACCTCCTCCACACTTCCACCAAAATCCACTCCAAAATCAAATTGTGGTTGAAAAAGTATATATATATATTAAAGACATTTGAAAAATAATCAGCACAGTATTTGCTGATATTTGGCAAGTATTGCAAGTATTGCCTAGTTTGACAGTTTAATCTGAATTTCATGAGTGCGGTGTGTTCAGCTCAATGGACTTCCCGCGCATTGACTTGTCAAAGGTAGCCACACCCTAAATCATACCGTGCATTATGGTCTATTTGACTGTAAATGGGACCATAATTTACAAAATGATTAGTGCTTTATAGAAAAAACATGAAACTAAAGACTGAGACCAGAAACTCATAATGAAACTGTTTACTGACGTCATAACTCAAATGAGAAGTATGAGCGAGTTATTTTTACATAAGGCTCCATACAGTGCAACCTTACTGTTGCAGCCAGTGGAGCTGCCCACTTCTGACCATTAGATCTTTCTAATGGTCATACAGGTTTAAGACACATGATTGATTGATTGATTTCATTTCACAGTCCAGAACTTCTGTCCACTACGATACTGTCCATGTGGTCCTTACACTGTGTGATGCGTGCTGTGTGAACATGACGTGCAGGCTGCAGCATGGGTTTGTTTATTTGTCTCCCTGCTGAGGATGATGAAAATAAAATGTCTGTTTTTCATCATCTCCAGTTCTAAACTGATTAATTTGTGACATTCAGCCGAGGTTGAGGAATAGTGATCCGATCTGGACTGTAACCAGGACAGAGACAGTGTGGCTGCAGTTTACCTTAAACAAGCTCATGTTTCCTAAATAACATGCACAGTTTGGAGAGGCACCACAGGTAAGCGGTAGGCATAATCCAGAAGAAGGACTGGCACTGAGGTAACATTATGTTGCATCATCAAACAATTGAATCAGATTGGATGAACTGTTTGGGTCTTTAAATCCTCAGTATGTCATGTCAAGAACATCCAGCACAAAGCGGTCACCCCTCAGCCAGTTTGTTGATAGTGAAAACATCTTTGTTAAGCTCACTTCTCTCCTGGGCGCTCTTCATGTTGTCTTTGATAAAGACTGAGCAGTGACCTTAGCCACTGGCCTCGCTGAACAGATTTCCCAGTGTAAGCAATCATGTTATCCCTTTGAGTGCACACATACATGTATATTATGTCTACAGGCCACGTGTCCAGGCAGATGATTTTGAGCATCTCCATTGCCTGTCATGACTGCACCAACTCAGGGTCAAACTGGTATTTTTAGCCGTATTTTGCCAGTAACAGCTTTTCTGCTTTATATGATTGTAAATGAAATATGGTATATAGAATAACAAACACAATGTTTGTCTGTGTATCCAAAGTACAGCTGAAACGATCAGTTGATTACTCAGTTAGACTAAAATGAATCTGTAATTGCTACTTTGATAATTAATTACTTAGTCATTGGATTTCCAGCTTCTACATCGTGATGGTTCTCATTTGAAGAGATCAGTTTGAGCTCTGGGAACTTAGAATGTTTGTTTTTATTATTTAAGTGATTGAAAATGGTTGATACATTTTAGTCCCCAAGTTAATGCATCACGATAAACATGAAGCCTTCATCTGGTGTCATTAAAGTAGAATTGTTGTATCTGCGCACTTCATTCTGTTTCACTGTCAATCTGTCAATCAGCTGCTTTCCACACAAAGAAACAAGAATCACTGTCAGTGTAGGTGTCTTTGTCTGCAACAGAAATTAATTTTAAGCTTGGTTTGACACATAATCTGATAAGATATTGATATAAGAAATAATTATCTATGAATTGTCAACAGATTGTGAGAACTGTAAACTAAAGGTAGACAAAAGTAGTCAATAAGTGAAGTACAAAGCTTGAGATTTATGTGTGAAGCTGAGAAGCCCTGACAGCTCTGTAAAACAAAGCTGCATCTGTTCTTGTGCTCTGCAGAGACGGATGTGAAACCAACAGGGGAGCAGGTATGAATCCCTGCAGGCCTCCACACACTCAGTCTGCTCTCTGACCAATATTTCATTGATTTTCCCCATTTCTGTGACAAGGTAGAGAATAGGTTTCAAAGACACCTCATCCTCAAAGCTCTAACCTAAATGTAGCAGCAGTGGAAAAGGCTTGAGGTTGTTGTGCCGGTGGGACTGCAGTCTGGCTGTGCCTGTTTAGGAAACAGCTGTCATGACCCACTTCTCTGCTGGATTTAACATGGTGAAATTGGCTGAGCAGATGGAACTAACAGTAGTTTTATCTCTATGATGAAGTGTGCAACGCAGCTAAAAGTAGCTGCACACAATAGAGCAACTAAATGTGATCAATATACTGTAGACAGTAGTGGAATGGAAGAACAATTATATTTAAACTTAAATTAGCTACACCATTGCCAGTGATATGCACATGCATGCAAATGCATCAATATCCTTTGAGAGAAGTCTGCAGTGTATATTTCATTGTAATACAAGGTGCATAGCATACTGTTACGCAGCACATCCATCCCTCGTTTTTGCCACTCAGGTTTTAAACAAATGAAGAAACCCTTTGTTTGACATTCACATCATAAAGCACTGTATGCCCACGACTGATTTGTTCTTTGTTTTGATTTCATATTTCTGCACACAGCATCCAAATGTCCCCCTCCACCCTCAGAATTTCAACGTAAACTTTTAGTCATTGTAATGAAGCAGGGTAATAAAAGAGCTCATTTGCCCCTGTGTTCATTCACTGGAGTCGTTGTACAGCTATCAAACAAGGAGAGTGAAAGGGTAAACCTGTTGTTTGGAGTTTTGCAACTACATCCTGTACAGTATAATCCCTAAACGGAGGTCTTTTGTTGTGAAGGACTGAGCTAACTGCAGGGCGTGGTGGTGTTACTGTGCCATACCTCAACAGAGCTGTCAGGATGAAATCCACTGCCTTGAACTCACACAAAAAACAGGAGAAAGAGGAGATGGGAGCACAGAGGAGGCTGATGTGAACAAGTCTGAAAGCAGAAAATATAAAACCTAAAATAAAGACTTTAGCATTGTTGTTTTGTCCTGGATTATAGTTCAGACAAAAAGGACCTGCGGTCGACAATCTTAAATCATATTCATAGCTCTGAACAAAATCAGGTCATTTCATAATGGGAATGTTGTATCCCAAATGACAGACAAATCCAGCCTTAGTGTGACAGTGATATACAGCAAACACCCCTGCAGGGTGGAAACAAGGGCGGGTAGAGGAGGAGGCAATGATAAGTGAGAGAATGGCTCACCAGACTTGTTATTATAACAGGACATGACCATCTGTGGCACACATCCAGCTGTACAACTGTATAATGTGAGAATAGGAAATGAAATAAACTCTATTGTTCCAAAGTGCCAAGCAGGCCAACAAAATTAACACAACATGGCTCCTCTGCTGCTTGTCTGCTCAGACAATGGCTTCATGAGATGGATGTTTTCTGTAGAACAGGAAATAAAAAATAGATAGTGACCAAATAAAATGTATTTCAGTCAGAAACACTTCCAGTATATCAAATAACTAATTACTTACTTACTAATAAATGGTTATTACAGTTCCATCTGCTGAGGGAGCTTTCAAAGAATCTGATTGGATGTTAGTATCAGCTGGAAGCCAAGCAGCTGAAGAATGAGCCAGGGGAGCATTGTGGAGCATGAACGAAGCAACTAATGACAGATGTTCCATTTGTGGAGGGAAAGTTTTCAGAATACAACAAATAGAAGTGCAATACTATCCTGGGATAAAGAAACATGACACAGAAAAGATAAAGGCAAGAAGAAATTCTTTATGAGCAGACATAACTGGGGTGATGAAACTTGAATATATTATTGTTGTTATATGTAACTGTTAAGTCAGTTTACAAAAATTCTAATTATCTGGAGGGATGTATAATCTGTAACAACATATTACTACTACATACAACGCAACACAAAACCATTAAAACAAAAACAAGCTAAAGCTTTAAACCGTGGAAACAGCTTCAGTTGAACAGAATTATGTAAATAAAGTACCTAATATATAATATTAGATCAATAATGAATAACGTGTTATTTTTATTATTTGTTATTGACAACAAAAGAGCAAACAAACAGTGCTAGCACAGCCTAAAGCCTGTTGGTTTGGTTCAATGTAGGTTCATACACTATATGTCACATTCATCCATTCACACACACATTCATACATTGACATCACTGGCTGCCATGCAAGGTGCCAACTGTTCATCAGAAGGAAGCTGATTCATTCACAAGATTATCTGAAGAATCCATTTTAGCACATGTATGTGAACTACAGTGGTTCAATGAGCGTGGAACTACTGGCAGCTGTGACAGAGCTACAGGTGTGCTTTAGCAGTGGTGCTTCATCCCTTTTCACCTTGTGAATGGTAAATAGATTTCTATTTAAATCAAATCCAATCAAATCAAATCAAATTTTATTTGTATAGCCCAAAGTCACAAAATACATTTGCCTCAGAGAGCTTTACAATCTGTACAGGGAGTGCAATGCAACGTGTACAGAACAAATCAACAGAGACATATTGTACAATTACAATGAATGATAGAATGACAATGAATTACAATGAATGATAAAATGACAATGAATTACAATGAATGATAGAATGATTACAGTAGCAGTGGAACCTGTGATAGAGATAGAGAGACACAGATGCACAGCAGCAGTAAATCATTAACTAACTATAAACTGTAATGGAGATATGGTAACAATAATAACAGAAATAATATATGTAGTGGACGTCATGCAGGACCACAGCAGCAGCCACGATCCATGAGAACCTGCTGGACAAGAGGGCACAGAAACTCTCAGCTTAAAGCGCAACATGGCCTCCTCACCGTTTCTGTGTATAATGAGATGAAATGCATTCTCGATAAGTGGGTGATGTTGGATTGTGAGCTTAGTTCATCAGTAGTAGTTAAGCCTCTGGAGAGCGTCATACAGGCAGGTTATATCAGGTCAGGACTTCAGCTCGATACCCTGCAGCAGCCGGTGGAGTTGGTATACTGCCCTGTTTTTATCCCAGCCGTCTGCTCAGGGAGCTGCTCTGGTGGAACTGGTTTAGCCCCAGGTAGAAGTGGATGAGGAATCCATATTTTCAGCTAAGTATGGAAATCTTCGCTGCATGAGTGGTAAAGAGCAGACATGTATGGCTCAGGGACAAAGGGTTGGCTGTTTGCATTGTTCCTTTATGCAGGAAATTTTTCTCTCACAAAAACTAGAACTGTTGGTATATTTTTAGTACAGTAGTTGAGCTGAAATGAGCTTTAGATAAAAATGCAGACCAAATAGCATATGATTTCAATTCCCAAACACTATTTCATGCAAGAATAACACAACACAACACCATTTGCCAGGACACATCACATCTGACTAAGGCCCTGGTTGTTTCGTCCATGACTTGGATTATGAAATGATTTACAGTCAGGCACATTTTTCACCCACATTAAAACTCAGAGCTGCTCCCCCGAGCCAGAGGAATACAAATATAAACATCACTTAAAGTTCCTTCGCCCAGATGAACTCAATAGCAAAAACAAATGGCTGGTTAAGTCAGGCAACGAGCCTTGTGCACATTCTTTCACCAAATGGATTTTTCATCTGCTCCAAAGGATTTTGTCTCTTCTTCAGCATCTGTTGCTTGGAAATATAAATACAGCATTAATCTGAGGCAATGAAAGTTTCTTTTCCTGTCATATGAGGGTGCAGAAACCTGAGGGTGTTTAGTTCTATGAACGGAGAGTTTGGAGCATTATAAGGGAAAGAAATTAGATTTGTTCTTTTACAGTCTCATAGGCCTCTTCACCCCTCCTGCTCATTTTTGTTCTGATATTTTTTGATTAAAATTGAAGTTGCTTCTCGTATCATTGTTAATGATTGATAAAAAAAAAAAAAAAGTAGGGTGGAGGGATGTGAACTGCTTCATGGGTTGAGATTCAGGTCTATTGAAGTGAATATATCTTTTGGGCATCTGTAGTTCTTCATTGATGCCCTTTCCTTTTTACTTAAGAGTGACCTGATTTTGTCAAAAACACAAACTTTTCCACTTTGTTGGTTGTTTTGGCCAAATTAACTGTATGAAACATGAAGAGAGAAAAACTCCAGGCATTTTGCAGAACAGCAACATTTCACAACCCTGCATAAAGTAGACATGTTCACTCTGAAGGCTCGTGTATAACTACTGTATGTGCGGCTGATTTTATTCAGATTGACTCTGACTGCATGGAGGGACATGGCATTGAGATGAAACCACTCTGGATAGCCGAGAGCAAAAACTGGATCAAACTGCTGACCACATTTGGCTGCATCTGTGCATGAATGTGTATGTGCCAGAGAGAGGAAGAGAAAGCTTTCAGGTGATGGTAGTTGTATTGAAGGTCCTCAGATTCATTTTATATAGTATAACACTGAGTCTGCCGTCTTGGATAGATGTGTTTTATGTCTGTGCAGTTGCTGACACTGAGGTGTACTCACTGAAACATCTGACTGAATACAGTGTACTAACAATCACTGCTGTGTTGTAAACATCTGTTCTGTATGCTAGTTAATGTGCTAGTGGCTTAGAGATGAATGTTTTTATGGCAGTCACACAAAAAACACAAAGAGGGTCAGACAGAGAACACGCATGAAATATGTACCTTCAATAAAACATGGACATCCATTTCCTTTAGTCACAGTTTGACATTATCACCTTGTTAGCTTTCTAACTAACCAATTAAAGTGTATGTGTGTGTGTGTGTGTGTGTGTTTTGCTTTGAGTTTAAACTGCACTGCAGACAAATTATAGGAAAAGTCATGCAGCGTGCACAGTTCAAGTGTTTTGGGGCATTTTTAGTCGGGTGACCATATATTCAAACACTCAAACCAGGACCTGTCAGTGTACAACTATTTCAGTGCTTTTGCACACTTAAAGCACACCTTTCAAGTCCATGGACACTGCATTTTCATTGCCATGTACTTCACAAAGGAGTAGTAAACAGGATTAAGAACATAGATATTGTTCTACAACAGTAGCTAAATGCATTAAAAAATGCTAACAATGTGGATGAGATCAGTTCTAGGCAGCTTAAAACTGTGCAAAACATAGCAACTGATACCACGGCTTCTGTTCAATCTGAAAATCAGATTAGCCTCACGGGTCCCCCAAATTAAGATAAATTCTAGTGCTTCGTGTTGGGCTAGTGCAGTAAATAAGCTAACTAACATTAAGGTAACGCATGTCAAACCTTCAGTTTGACTTATAACAGTACGAGTCTATAGTCCTGTCATACAACTTTGGAAGCTGTCTTCTTCTAGGAATGCTAATGTTGGTCAGCACGTTATTTTGGTCCAGACGGAAATTACTATTGGATGAATTGCCATGAAAATGAGTCACATGGTTCAAATGGTTCTTGGGTAATGAATCAAAATTCCACAGATTCTTCCAGCAATGATACTAAGAGGTTGACATTATTTTGTAAAATGCTAAAATGCTGAACTAAGATGATTGAACATTGCAAATGCTAAATATCAAGTTAGCATTATTTTTGTGATCATGTTAGCATGCTGGTTTTTAGCCCAAAGTAGTGCTGTGCCCAAGGACAGTTTGATACAGATGCTAGCATGGCTGCAGCCTCTCTTTAAGGTGACTTTCTTTCTATTGTTGAACAGCTAGCTCCAGGGCGGTGCCAGACATGCTTTCAGAGCCTCTACTCCTACAGCTAGTTGATGTAATCTGTTTGTTTCTGTTTCACAGTGAGCAAACATAGCATCATTAATACAGAGATGTCCCTCAATTCACCATGTCTCATCATGTCTCCTCCACCCTTGGCCAACACCAAATCCAAATGTAAGCCAAACACTCGCTTTGCTTTTCAGCCACAGATCCCGGGCAGAGCTCCTTGTCCTGACAACAGCAACCAGAAAGCAATCAGAGTAGTCAGACCATGTTCTCAAAAGCCACAATTAGATTTGTAGTGTTTTCGCTCCAGACTCAGTGTTGAGCAATCCACCAGCCCAGACTACACCCTGCTATGAGTTCATTAAGAAACTACCCACACTACACCCATTCATCTCAGTCAGCAGGGTAGGCAGGAAACCAGAACCCCATTTCCAATGCACCGCCAGCCATACCAGAGGCATACACTCACAAAGACTCAGCACGGATCGCTTACATTGTATCACTGACTTTCCTTCCTGCGCATTCACATTTCCTCATCTCTTCTGGTATGATTGTGCTTTGTCTGCATCATGTTTTGGTAGGATTAAGTTAAGGAAACATTTACATGTAGATATGATAAACAGGGGAGCAAAGCCATAGTGAACATGAGACATTCTCGCTAAATAAAGCAGGAAGGAGAAAAGGTTCATGTGCACAGTTCAGCCAGGAGAAGCTAAAAGTAGGTCAGTTGGCAGAGAGCAGTTTGTCTCACAACAAAAAGGTGAATAACAGGAGCTGAGATGGAGGCAAAGGTCAGGAATCCCTCTTTAAATCCTGTTTGTTTTCAGTGTGTGTTTTTGTGCATATTTAACGTGTGTGTACTTAAGTGCACCCTGTATTTTGAAAGCCGGAGGCTCTAGCGGTCCTCACCGTCCACCAACATGTTTGGGGAGGGTTGTTGCCTCGTTTAGAGCCTTCACTTCCCAGAATTCCCACCCGCATTGCCCCAGCCCGCAGAGCACAAAAGGATGGATGGATCCTCTCCATAAATAACCAGCAGAGTAAAGCCAAAACCACTATGTTTTTCTCTCCATGCTTTGTTTCAAAGCCCTCAGCTCTCGCCAGAAAGAACTGTCCAACTGTGCTGGATTCATCACACGGGCAGATAAATCTCTGGCACACATTAGAATAAAGGGAAAATAAAAGCACTGAGTTTTGTAGATACAGGACAAGAAAACTGTTAATATGATCAGATCAGAATAACATGTCTGCACAGATTATAAACCGAATGTCAGAATGTGTTCATATAATGTGTCATGTCAAGTGTTAGTTAGTTATGAACTCAAACAGCACTTTAAATTAGTGCTGAACTGATTAGTTGACTAGCCTTCCTGTTGTCCTGGGCTCATTTTGAAACAGCGTATACTTTCATATTCAATTCCATAGCGAAAGGGAACAATGGTGATAATGGGTTGAACTGAAGTAAGACTAAAGGTGTAACACAGATTTGATTGACAATTTATACTTTATGCTACAAATGAAAGGTAAAACCACAAGGTGGGGACAAAAGGTGCATGGACATTACGAGGGCGAATGAGCAAATGAGAGGTTTTATATATTTCATGTATTTGTGGATTTTACTGTATTGGTCAGATAAAACAAGAAACACATAGGAATAGAAATAGAAACTGGTGTATGGCTGACTGACCAAAGATAAGCAGAATTCTCAAAAACAAAATATTCACCTCATTCAGACCAAAGCTAGACCCAATAAAATAATGATGTTGTGATGAAAAGTGCCATTACGACAGAAAACATCACTAAGAGAGAAAAAACTAAAAGGAAAAAGATCTGCACTAAACTGTTTCAGAAACATTTCAGAATATCAAGCTGAGATTTAAAAATATAGATTAACTAATTTATTAGATAATTTAAATAGATAATTAAACACTGCTCTGATCAGTGTTGTTTACAGCACAACAAGCCAGAGAGAAAAGAAAAGAGAATATTGAATTATATATATTCAATTCAATCTCATCTCATGACACTTTCCATACAAATCAGGTCTACATACTCTTTATAATATTATTTAAAGAGACCCAACAATTCCCTCCAGGAGCAAACACTTGATGACAGTGGCAAGGGAAGACTTCATTTTAAGCAGCAGAAACCTTGGGCAGAGCCAAGCTCATTGATGGATGGTCAGCTGTATGGGCTGAAATATGTGCCAACAGAAACTGAATTTGAATCATTTATATTTGAATTTGAATTGCTTAACTTGAATAATTGCATTAAATTAAACTGAATTTGAGTCACATAATTTGTATTGTTCAATTTGAATCATTGCATGGAAAAATGAATCTGAATTGTAATTTGAAACTGAATTTATTAGTTTGGAATTCATTTCTCAAAATTCAATTTCAATTTTCTGACAGACATCCAGGTAGTTGACGCAGCAGCACCTGTGTGTGTGTGTGTGTGTGTATGTGTGTGCCACGGCAGTTGTCGGTGTCTGGGGCAGTTACCGCTGCCCTGCCACGGCAGCTGCTGCTGTTATGGGCAGTTGCCAGTGTCTTTTAATGCAATTATTCAAGTTAAGCAATTCAAATTCAAATATAAATGATTCAAATTCAGTTTCTGCTGGCACATATTTCAGCCCATACAGCTGTACACAGTGACAATAACTCAATGTTTGGTTGCAGTGTTTTAAATAAAACAACTCATCATATTTTTATTTTATGTCACTCCTCTTTCATCTGAACTGGGGTCATAAAAATAGACTAAACATTGAATCGATTTATCAAAAGACAACTGGCTGATAAAACTGATTATGAAAATAATGCTTAGCTTCTTCAAATGACACACAAAAGACTTAAATTCACATACACACAAAAACACCTTCATCATCTCAAGCTCAAGCTTAAAACATCTCATTTCACTCCCACAGTGCTGCAGCATTAAAGCACCCTGAGATTAGTGGCCTGGTTAAAGCTGCATGTGCTTACATATCCCTGTAACACACACCACATACAGTAAACGCACATGCTCGCAGGGCTACACAAACACACACACGCATACATTCCAATCAGACAGAGAACAGAGGGGGTCAATGCGCTCCGTCTGTCACCTTGCCAACTGGAGGTCTTATCCTGTGCCCAGCCAAGCGGAAAAGCATCTTGCAGCACAAATATGAGTGTCAACACATTATCAGGCATCATCACCCTCCAATCACAGCGGGCTCTCTAAATCATACAGCAGTGCTTTCCTTCTCCATCAGATGTACTTCCAGAGCCTTTCACATGAACCCAGGTACCTTCATCAGCATCATGATGGTCAGTGTTTGTTAGTCTGGGTTGATATCTAACCAGATGTTGTACAAGGTTTAATATTAAGCTTTAATATTATTTAAATATGCTTTAATATAACATTTGCATTCATAATTCAACTACTTGAAGCTGGATGTTTCAGCTATTTATTCATTACAGATGAAGAACTGTACATTGCTTTAACTATTTTAAGTGTACAAAGAAACTATATAACTATATAATAACTATATCCATTGTTTTTTGTAATGTATTTCACCTGCTTATTTTTTTTAGCTAAATGTTTCCATTACGTATGAATTGTTTCACCATTTATCCTATTACTATCTTACTACTATCTTTAGCTAACTCTTTAGCTAATAATAGTTGACAGTTGAAAGTTGGAACAGTTGTTCCACTGAGCACTGCACTAAGCAGGATCAACGCACACAAAGCTGCAGGCCCTGATGGCATCCCTGGTCGTGTGCTCAAAGCATGTGCTGGGGAGCTGGCAGGGGTCCTGACGGACTTATTCAATCTATCACTGGCCCATGCCGTTGTTCAAACTTGCTTCAGATCCACCACCATCCTGCCTGTACCTAAACACTCCACTCCAACGTTCCCCAACAATTTCCGTCCAGTGGCACTCACCCCCATTATCACCAAGTGCTTAGAGCAGCTTGTTCTAGCACACCTCAAATCCTGCCTGCCCCCCACCCTGGACCCCCACCAATTTGCCTACCGAAAGAACAGGAGCACAGAAGAAGCATACTCCATAGTGCTGCACTCTGTCCTCTCGCACCTGGACAATAATAACACATATGCCAGGATGCTGTTCATAGACTTTAGTTCAGCATTCAACACTGTCATCCCATCCAAGTTGGTAACAAAAGTCACAGATCTGGGCATCACATCTCCCATCTGCAACTGGTTACTGGACGTTCTGACCAACAGGCCACAACATGTTAGGTTAGGCCACCACTGCTCCTCCACTCTCACCATAAACACTGGCATACCACAAGGCTGCATGCTGAGTCCCTTCCTCTACTCCCTTTTCACCCACGACTGCAGACCCGAACATGGCTCCAACGTCTTCATAAGTTTACAGATGACACCATGGTGATTGGCCTCATCATGAACAACAATGAATCGGCCTACAGGGAGGAGGTGGATCGCCTGGTGCGTGGACAACAACCTGCAGCTTAACACATCCGAAACCAGAGAGCTCATCGTGGACTTCAGGAGGAATGCTGTCACTCATCCACCCATTCACACCAATTGTGTAATAGTGGAGCGTGTGACCAGCTTCAAATTCCTGGGGATCCAAATCTCACAGGATCTCTCCTGGACAACCAACTGCTCCAACCTGATAAAGAAGGCTTACCACTTCTTCTTGAGGATTCTGAGGAAAAACCACCTCTCTTCAGATATCCTGGTGAACTTCTACCACTGCACCATCAAGAGCATCCTAACCAACTGTATTACAGTCTGGTTGGCAGTCTCAGTACTTGTGACATGTGCAATGACAATAAAGAATCTAATCTAATCTAATCTAATCTAATGTGCTAAATTTTCATTTCTATTGTTTTAAATAAAGTGAGATAACACTTGTTAACTATCTTTGCTTAACTATCTTGCTCCTCTTGTGGATTGAACAACATACTGGTCAAACTATGTACTGGTCATTGCAGTGGATGACTGGGAGCAAGACCTAAGCCTACACTTTGCCAATATCACATGTATGACCTTGGTGCACTTGTATTCTCTTGTTTCCACTAATAAAGCTCTGCTTTATGCAGGGATCTATGTCGTCTGAATTTTAAAACTGTTCTTGACACTGAAGCATTATCCTGCAGTAGCTGGTGACAGAATGATGAACAGTTGCCTCTGCAGCAGAATATAAGACCAATCCAGAGGCAAATTACTCACAGGGGAAGGTGTGCCCGGGCAATGTACAATGAATGAACAAGTGAGAGGGATAAAAAAACAGAGTGAACATTGAACTCTGGGTTTTAAAAGATGGCCTTGGCATCCAGTTAAGAGTAATTCATGTTCACAGTGAGCGTTTACGTGCACAATCTAAGTTTAATACACACTTTTATGGCCTTGTTTTTCAGCAACCGTGGATCACTTATATCATTGCCAAGCTGAAGGCCAAATAAAGCAAAGCCTTTAGCTGCGTACAAGGAGCTATTCAGGTCATTGAAATACAACTGTGACAATCAGACGTAAATGAAACCCTTCATGTTAGTGAGGTTAGTCAAACTGGAGCCTTGGAGCAGTTGCAAAACGCTACAGAGCTATAGTGCTGTGACTGTTTCCTCTGGTCTGTGGCTGATTCAGCTAATGATGCAGAAGAAAATCAATCTACTGTAATGTTTGAGCAGTGTGACTGAGAGCATTAAGCACAGCACATAATGTTTCTGAGAGCAGCTTTTTGTCTTGGAAATGTGACAACGTGAAAAGACTGCTGTCAGTTTGGGATCATTGTGTCGGTTTGACCAAAGTTCACTCTGAGGCTGGAAATCACAAATCACATTTCACCCAGTTCAGTCAAAGATTTGTAGTCACTGAGTGTCAGTAGTTTGTGTTGTCTTTGAAGAAAGATATTTTGGCAAATACCCTTATTACCAAGACCAATATCTATCTCATGTCTGTGTATTAAATATAGCATTGGAGCCAGGAAATGATTAGCCTAGCTTAGCATAAAGACTGGAAGACGGTGGGAACGCTAGCTTTGCCTAAAGAAAAAAAGATAAAACGTGTTGATGACACCAAAACTGTTAATGATGTTGTGTTAATTACACAAGAGCTTTAGAGGTGTAGGTATGGTTCTCCCTGCTTCTAGTCTTTATGCTAAGCTAGGCTAATCATCTCCTGGCTCCAGAGCCCTCTCATTTAACTTTGAGAATAAAAATATTTCACCAAAAGTTAAATTGTTCTCTTCAGCCAAGTAATCACATCAATACTGAAACGTATAACATGAAGCATGTTACTGTGCTTTTTAATAGATGTCTTCATTGTAGATGCATGGAAAACCTACACAAACCACACATGCATTTGTTCATAAATTCAGTCCATAATAAGTCCATGGGTGATTAGATCTCTCCAGTATGTGGTCCACATAAAGATACCCAGACAGAAAGAGAATCGTGACACACTACTAATTAATAGGAATTTTAGTTCCTGCATTTTGCTTTTCACACTCCTCAAACTGTGTTTTCCTGGACGATCAACTGCTGTGAATACAGCATGTCCACTTAGATCCACTTGGCTGACACTGACACACAAACCAGAGACCTCCAGCAGCCTATCTGGACAATTAGACTTAAAAATACCTGTAATTTGGACACACCTGTTTCCAAGACACACTTTTTCTCACTCTCTTTCATCCAATCCTTAATTTTGACCAGTTCAGTTTGAGGATATTGTGTGAGAGATGAATTTTTCATGTCGTTGTGGCAAGTCTGCAGTTTCAAAGAAGAGTGTTTGTTCAGAAATACTTGCTTTACAAGAAGAGGAAAAGTAAACAGTCTGGGGGAATACCCGTCTGCTCTCAGTTGGAAAACTCTAAACCATATATTGTCTTTTTGTTTTTGCCTCAGGTACATTAACTAGTAAAATAATACCACTCAAACGCTCACAGCAAGAAATATCTATTTATTCATTCATTTAAAATACAGTGATAAGGCAGGAAGTAGTGTGTCATTAAGGTGTGGAGGTCAGGGTGGTGGATGTTTGATACTGTCTAACCATAACCGCAATCCTTTCCTAGGAGGGACCTCTCCGTGAGGTCAGTTAAGATAATGGTCTTACAGAATCATCCAATATCAATGTTCTTGTCTGGCATTAGGGCTGGAATGTATAAATTTCAATGGTAACATCTCTTTCCAGAATCAGTGTTGTGGTTGCTTTAGATAATCCAGAGAACAAGCTGTCAACAGCTTTCTTCAGTAAAAATGAAAACATGTTGAGGTCTATGGATTGAAAAGAAATGTTACTGATGAATTTCTAAATGTATTTTTTTAATGCTTTGCGCACCACAAATGAGATTCCATTCAAATGTGAGAGATGGATAACTGATAACTGGGGGGCATGAGGTCTTCTTGATTTAAAGGGCTGTAAGAAAATGTTTTAAAATAGATGCAGTAGGCCAAAATGTCAGTGATTCACAGGAAGCAGTGAAGGGCCACTTTCTCTAGGCCTGCATAGAGCTGTTGTCAGACTTCTCCACCAACACCTCCAACACAACCACTGAAACAGCAATGAGGAGCTACAGAGCCCTGTAATCTCCACTTATGGAAGATGTAAGGCTGTTCTTCCCTCTGTTAACCCTGGTGTCAGATCTGCAGGGGCACTTATGTAACCCAAACATCACAGACACCTGGCGGAGATAAAAGGTGGAGCAACTCATTTCTCACATGAACTATTACTGACTGTTTCCACGCTAAAATGTGCCATAATAACACTAAAGACCTCTGCACCTATAAAGACTGGAGGCCTTTTCTGCTGAAGTAATACATTAGGTTTGAGACAACAAATACTGAGGCCATGGTGGCTGTTGTCATGACGACAAGGGCTTGCCACTCAGCACAGATGCCAATACAGATCTTCCCCTGGAAGGTTATTGTTTGACTTCTCCACTGAGATTTAAAGAGAGGATTTGGGCTGTAAGTAAAGCTTGCGAGGATGACTTTGAAAGAAGAGCTCTCGAAATCTCTCATTTCTACCAACGGGAAGACCATAATGTGTCAGGCTTGAGATGAAAACCAGCCAAAATGACACGCCACCAGAGACTGAAGACTAATGGACTCATTCAATCCAGCCAAATGCTGTGAAGAGGGGATAAACCATCTTTTTGGCTTATTTCAGGCTGTTTTCCTCCAAAGTGCGGATATAAACAGATGGGAAAATGAGTTGTGTTTGTCATAGGAAACAGGTGCTCACAGGCACATAATCAAATGCCATACACAGAATATAATAGCCCCCCGTACCCACTTGTGGCCCAGAGAATGGGCTCCAGCTGGGCATGGTGTATATTACACAAACGAGTGTTTTGAGTGCCCTTACAGGAGGCATTCATCTGAGGATATGAGTGTTCAGAGGGGACAATGAGAGCCGATAGGGTCCCTGTGATTGTGATAAATGAGCTGACACAAATTAGAGCATTCAGAAACACATGAGAAGCAGACTAATTACAGGAGATTTCTGCCTCTTTAAAACGCCGTCCGGCCAGTATGAGCACTAAATGTTTGAAGTAACTTCTTCTATCGTGTTTCTGTGTTCATGGCATGCAGATTGCAGACTTTGCAGAGACTTGCTGCGTGCACTGATGATGAGGTGTTAGCAGGGTAATGCTGAGAAGTGAAACACTTTCCTGCCAGTTTGTCAGCTTGTCAGAGATCAGCCTGGGTGTTTCTTGTCACTTCCATTAGACGCTGAGCTGAGTGTGAAGCAACATCTCTGCTGTCATCTGCACTCAAGTCAGGGTGAGCACTAAAAATAACTCAAACAAAACAAACAAATTCAAGAATTTGATAGAATATTGAATTGATTTGTATTTTGTACAGAGAGATTGAGAGTCTTTGAATGTATGATGTTTATTGTGCCAGTTCTACTCGTGTTTGTCATTTTCAGAGTGGAGGAAAAACACAGAGTTTTGTGGACTAACTTTCAAAGAAGGATTTGTTTAGATCATTGAGTTTCATGTGTCTGTGGTGAAACCATGATCCTCCAAATATGTACACTGAAGCTGTAGCTGTTGATTTGAATGTATGTTTGTCAGCTGAGCTCTGCAGTGCAGGGCAGCTTTAAAAAGATGTGTTCGGGACAGGCTACAGAAGAACTTATTTATTTATGTACTTATTTATTCATTGAAGGAGGTGGTGATGGTGCTGGAGAGGTGAAAGAAAAGGTTGTGTTCCTGGGTGTTGTAATTTTCTTCTAAGCTGCAGACACATTTCCGTGCAGAAGAAAATGCTACATAATCACACTTCCTTCACATTCAGGGTTTTTCTCAGAAAGACAAACACTCTGTTCATCACAGAGCCACAGTGACTACCCCATATGTAATCATGTTTAAAAGAAATACTGTAGCTGAAATATATTACAGAACACATCTGTAAATGTAAAAATAATGTACACTGCCTGTCCAAAAAAAAGCCACCACCTGGATTTAACTAAGCAAATCGGTAAAAGCCTTCCATTGGATAATTACTGCAGTGATTAATATGTTTCAGCTAGCAACAAGTTATTTAACTCTAGCTGATGCTGTGAGTAGCATCTCCTTTCTTAAACAACCATGTCAGAAGACATATCCTGTGGTCATGAACAGGATGTTAATCAGTTTCAGAAGGGTCAAATTATCGGCCTACATCAAGCAAAGAAAACAGCTAAGGAGTTCACTGAAAATACTCAAATCTGATTAAGAACTGTCTGACGCATTATTAAAACCTGGAAGGATAGTGGATAGTGAAACATCATCTTCAGGGTGAGAAGAGAGGTGGATGAAGTGATGCACCCATCATGCCTCGTGCCCACCGTACAAGTCTGAGCGGGCCGGTTTTATGACCTGGGGTCACTGCAGTTGGTCAGGTCTAGGTTCTGCAACGTTATGTCCCCAAAGAATGAAGTCAGCTGACTACCTGAATATACTGAATGGCCAGGTCTTTATTCACTGATGGCACGGGCATATTCCAAAATGACAATGCCAGGATTCGTCTGCCTCACATTGTAAATGAGCGGTTCAGGGAGTATGAGACTCCCTTTTAACATATGGATTGGCCACCACAGATCTGACCTCAGCCCCATTGAGAATCTTTGGGATGTGCTGGAGAAGACTTTGCTTTGTGGTGCGACTCTCCCATCATTAATATAAGATCTTGGCAGAAAATTAATGCAACTGTGGATGGAAATAAATGTTATGACATTGAAGAAGCTTATCAAAACAAAGCCACAGCGAATGTGTGCCATACTCAAAGCTAAAGGCAGTCCAACGAAATATCAGAGTGCGACTTTTTTTTTGGACAGGCAGTGTATTTAAAAAAGTAAAAAAAAAAAAAAACATATAAAGTGTAATAGAGTATTATATACAGTGGTAAAGGTTATATTTTTGTTTCACAGCTTTTGTTAGCAGGCCTACGTTCAGCTGTAGATTAGAGCTGAAACACTTTTTGTCAAAATTCTTCTTCTGTATAATGTAAAAAAAACTCTATTGACTGGAGTTTGGGGCTGTTCATGAGGGGACAGCATCAAAAACAATGACCACCATGATTCTGAATCCCTCAGCATCACGCTGCAGTTTGCATTTTGCAGTTTGCAAATCATAGACTGTATAAATAACCCTGGACCTAGTATCTGTGACATGTGGTGGTTCTGCCTTTGCTGCCTCACAGCTTATCCAAAAATGAGCAAAGAGGTGGAGCTGAAGCAGGCTGAATGAAGCCTGGTAGCTGAAATTAGCTGCCTCTGACAGCACCCACCTGTCAATCAAAGTGGCCACACTTTTTATTCTGCATAACTTTAATCCTTAATATAATCTGAACAGGTGAGTTGTATATAAATTCACCCTCAGTACAGTTGTCATGAACGGGGAAATTAGCTATAGAGACCAAAACTGTTTTTTGTACCAGGCTGTAAACATGTTTATTTCTGCTGTGAAGTTGGACATTTGAACATGGGGACTTATGGAGACTGACTCACTTCTGGAGCCAGCCTCAAGTGGACGTTTGAGGAACTGCAGTACCATCTGAATTTCACAGCCACTTGTCATAAAATGTCAAATCAGACATGACACACATATGTACATTCAGTGAGCATATACACAGATCATGATTTTAAGTGAATCAGTATCAGAGTAATCCAGTCACACATTGCAAACAGGAAGTGCTAACATACTTTGAGTTTGGTGCCAATGTATATTAAGACCATGATCAGCTCCAGAGAACTGAGACAAAGGATAGACTTCTTTCATGATATCAATATAAATAGAACAAAATAGATTTATTTTTTAAAAGAATTCGATATTTTTAGATTTGTTGTTTGATACATGATCCTACCATTGTATCCTGATAATGACGTCACTTTTGTAACTGAGCAGGGGGCAGGAGGGAGGGGACGGGCTAGAATGTTTCTTTCGACCAATCAGTGGCTTTTTATGCAAATGAGCGGGTCGACAGTCAATGTGGTGAAGAGCAGTCTGGTGAAGAGGAGTAGAAAGAAGCGGTCCACTCTAACTGGCTCCTCCGTGCGTGTTTCTCCCGTCTTCGAGGGTCTGGATGGCCGGTTAAAAACCAGAAAAACACCGCAGTCCTCGGTTCTTCAGATGCGCGCTCCTTGACGCCAAAAATCGGATATATTTGTCACTTTTCCCGGAGTCTGAGCGAAGAGCTGCAAAATGAAATACAAAGTAAGTGAAGCGGCACAGACTGGACCCCGGTCAGACCGTGTCTCATGTTCGGTGTCTGCTGGAACTGTTCATTTCTCAAACTTTTCGCTTTACTCTGGTCAGCTGTGATTGTGAGCTCTTTAAATGCATCCGGGTTAGTTTGAAAATCAGAAAAAGGGAAACTACAGTGAACCTGGGCGATGAGAGCAGGACACTGTCTGTTCTGCCCGATAAATGTGTTGAATGTGTCTCTGGAGGCTGCTGCTGTTTCTGTCTTCACACTACATTTAGTGCCATCACAGGGGCGTGCACAGAGGAAGAACACCCCCTCCTTAAAACAGAAAGATTGCTCATGTGAACTCAGGTTATTGTGTGTGTGTGTGTGTGTGTGTGTGTGTGTGTGTGTGTGTGTGTGTGTGTGTGTGTGTGTGCTGACAAACACCGTGAAAGCCGTGACACTTCACTTCACCATCACTAAAAACCTTCAAAGTTTTGTTTTGTTTTTCTAAATATCTCTATTTTTTATTCTATTCTTCTAACAGTCCCGTTCATGATCTCTCACTGAACTCTGCAGTACCATAAATATATTGTTCTTCTCTATCAGAGCTCCCGAGCCCATTTTGAAAACTTCTCATCATAGAAGACAAAGAATCCTGAAAAGCGACAAGCTGGAAACAGGAAATGATTCAAAAGTCCAAACAGTTTGAAAATGACTTTGTGGATTGTCTGGTTTCTTTGTCACTTTCACTTTGATGTGTATTGTGCCCATGAGATCTCCTCAATGGTCTTGTCGGGATTGGAACTCTCAGCTCTGTCACTGTCAGTCACTGAGGTTTATTTTGTGATGGACAGGTTGATGTCACTTCCTCTGACCCACAGAAAGTTCTGTGCTGACTATAGTGGAGAGCTGACATGTTTTGACGCCTGCTTTGTGAGCTTTTAACGTAGTTTAGAAAAATCTTTGGTCGTGCCCATCTCCACTTTGTTTTGTGCATTGTACACTTGATAGTGGCTTCACTTCTTCACTAGCTGTTTTTGAAAAGTTTTGGCCCAGAGCCTGTTCTTGACACAGTTTGGGTGTCTTTCCTTCAGCGTCCACTGGGCCTGCAGTTACTGTTCAGTGGGGTGTGGTTGTGATTGGAGGGCATCCACACTGTGTATCTGCGTCATGGTTCTAACTGACTCACTGTCCTGTTGAGTACACAGTTCATGGAGCAGCAATCCATGATGATGATGTTGTTTTTTGGAGCCAGGCCAGAGAGTGTAGCAAGGATTTCAGAGGAGGGAACAACTTTGAACCGGCCTCCATTCAGCACTGGTTTCATCCTCAACAGGAAGATTGATCAGTAGATGTTAAATGTGAAAGCAGCTGTGTTTTCCAAGTTATCTTTCTGTAGGAAGGAGATTTGTACAGTGCAGAACCTTTCTGACATAAATCTGTGTCTACACTTCTTTGTTTATCCACGCTCGGGCGAGATAGGGACAGCAAATCATGCAGAGTGCTCTTTGCTTTGTGATAAACACTTCTACATTATGCAACACTGCCAGGCAGGCAGAGAAGTGCAGGTCAGCCCTCTCTCAGATCCATGTTTAAATCTGTTAAACAGTGTCAAAGTTCACTCTGTCCCCTGTCGGGTCTGCGATTAATTATTCACAGCTATATTCAGCACTCCTTTCCTCATAAAGTTTCAACAGAAGCTTAATGAGGTCACCCCAGTGATTGGCACCCCGTCACATGTCCTGAGGTGAGGTCCTGGCCAGACACTGACACCCCCCCCCCCCCCCCCTTTCTGACATCGGAGATGGTTTCCAGCGGGTGTTCAGGTGTGAAGGGAAGGCTTTTCTTCCATAGGTCACCTAATGCGTATAATCCCCCTGATGGGTGCGCACACAGACGGATCTCTTACAACATCAGTGAGGCTCGGGGGGTTCTGAAGAGAAGGAGCATGACAGACGGAGATCTGACATTAAAGTAGTATAGCATAGTTTAAAGTAGCAGTTTAACATATTGGGAAATGCACCTATTCTCTCTCAGTGGCAGCAGTAGAGAAGAAAATACCACTCTCAGTTATCTTAGCTGAGCAGGTAGGTAGATTTAGTTACATTTGGGCAGAGCCATCCAGTGTGTTCCTTCTCCCAGTGTGTTTCCAGTGTACACTGAGTCCTGGTTCTAGATTTATATCTACCAAATGAGTGATATCAATCAAACTCTTATCATATCAAATCTATTGGACTTCATGTGTTATGACACATGAGCAGTCTGGGGCAAAATAAGTTAAAAAAAAAAAAAGACTGCATTCTCTCTGAGAGACTTCCACAACCTTCCAACTCATTCTCTGTAACTGACGTAACTGTTGCAGAAATAGCTTCAAAACCAATCCAAATTCGTGTGTGTGTGTATGTGTGTGTATGTGTGTGTATATGTGTGTGTGTGTGTGTGTGTTCCCCAGTGTTTCTATTTTATGGGTTCAGGTTCCAGGCACTGGTCCAACAGCAAAGATGGCTGGAGGAGAGTGAGGAGACATTGTTCTGAGAGGGAGAAGGAGGAGGAGGATCTGTGATTCTGAAAGGGCCTGCAGAAAATGAAAGAAAGAGGAAGTTGTGGGGGAACGAGAGGGCAAACAGAGTTGGATGTATTGTGGGGGTGGGGGAGGGGTGGAGGGGCGCCCTGTGAGAATGAGAGCATTCCAGGCGATTGTGCGTGGGAAGGTTGTTCGGAAGATGCACATGATTGTTTCAAGGTGCCCCTTTACATTGCTAATGAGTCTGGCAGTGGGGCGCACCAGGATACCAAATCTTTTCTTTTCTGTGTGTTGGGCATGTTTGGTTGTGCAGCTTTGTGTAGAAAGAGACATTTGTCTTCTCCTGAGAGTTCAGAGGACACCAGGCATACACTCCTCTTCTATACTGATCAACCTGTACATATTTTTCACTTACATTCAAGCAGCAAAATAAGCTTTTCAATGTGTTTTTTCTATTTCCACATGCTGTTTATGTGTTATGACACTGAATATAGCACAGATCATTTAAAAAGTCGTATTATCATCACGCTGGGATGCTTACTTGCACCAAGTTTGCTCCTGTGCCAATTTTTCAGCAAGCATGAACCTTGATGAATCTTCTCCCCCAATAAGAATGAATAGCTGCCGATGACACACTCACACACACACTGCACCCTTGCACCATGAGCCAGTCATTAACATTTGAAAACGATCAGCGGGGAGACAGACAACACTGTGTGCTCATTTCATCCATAGACAGAGAGACTGCCCAACATCAGCAACAATGCATGTAATCATTTCCATGTTTGACCTTTGGTGAAAATAATTCTCACCTCCCCCTTCCTTCCCCTCCAGGAATGCCAACTATTCTGCACGGTCATCTCTCAAGATGGAGTGGGCCTCTGTATGTAGCATGTATATCAGGAAGACTTTATTTCTAGATTTGGATTTTTAGACTGTTGACAAATGTATTAATCCATCAATCACTAATAAAACCTTCAGGTTTATCCATAATGAAAATGATCATTTAATGCAACAAAACATCTCATAAGTGACTTAAGTGATTCTCAGGTTTGGGTTTCATGTGAGTGTGATAGCATCTCAGATTTAGTTTTTGAAGAGGAGGAAGAAAAACCTCCTTCGTCACACTTACACACAGACTTCTGCGTGATCTCCATTGTTTCACTGAACAGTGTAACAACTTTCAGAGATCAGGTGTCAGTTTGGTGTTTACCTGCATTTGTTCAGGTGGGAGGGGGGATAACCTTGTTGTGGTTTGTTAAGGCTCCTCTTGGTAACAAAAGTGTGTTGGTCAGGCGGTGTGAGATGAAAAGAAGAAACTTTCTGGGGAACAGACACTAAAGTCTGATATTTGTTGTTGGTTACATGAGACAGTTTCTGTCATTAAACCTCATGGTAGTAGCAGTAGACATTTAATGACGTCCTCAGGACATTTTCTGACATGTTGTTTTGTAATGAGCACAGAACATCCGTTCATCAAAAACAGTTGTCACCCTCATCTCTAAAATCATCTAAAACGGAAATCCAAAATGTAAAAGCATCAGTGTGTTTTCAGAAGCACTGAAGTGTTAATGGGTGAATGTTTCCCTCCAGTAAACAAGAAATGCTCCTTTTATCTCACATTCCCTTCATGTTTCAAAGAGCCAAGATGGCAGCCTCCGTTGTTCAGCTCTTTGTGTCTGTGAGATCTTTGTGTAGCATGAAATCAGGAGGACACTGCAGTGAATCTCCATCTCATTGTCTATTCCTATATGTAAAACCATTCATTGTGGCCCTGCAGAGATACTATGAAACATATTTCACATCTCAGCTGTTCCCTCTTGGAGGGATTAGCTCTCGTCTCTGGGGGTTACCACGATGCACTCATGTACCCTCGTTTGGCATGATTGCCAAGCTTGGAAATAATCCACCTCTCTACCCCGCCAAAACAGAGCACTTCTTGGCTGGGGCCCCATGAATACCAATCATGCTGTTGTTTTTTGTGTCACTGGTGCTTTCTTGACCCCTGTAGATGCAGTAAATAGTTTGTTTAGGTCAGTATCTGCAACCAAACAAAGCCCCCAAGTGCTTGCAGATATTCATAGCTTTGCTCAAAGACACTTTAGCAACATGCATGCCTTCCAACATGGTCCTCAAATTGAAGGACAGTTTCTCTTCCTGCTGCTTCACACCATTCACAGAGTCCTAAAATGACTTGGCAGAATATGAGAGGCAACGTTGCACAATATGTTTCCCCAGCAGCCTCTCCAGTTCACAGAGTCTGATACACTTTTGTGAAAATATCTCTAGTGTGGCTTTCAGTTCTAATTATAGGTTGGACTTGGCATCCAGGCCCAGAACAAGCAAGTCCAAGATATGAAATGATGAGACTAGGTCAGTCTTAGCCTGGATCTCTTTGGGTTCTGCAGGAGGCAGGAAGTGCTGCAGGCTAAGGAGTGGGACGGAAACAGAGGAGGGAGTCACGTCAACTTACCTTGTAGTTTATGTGACAGTAAAAAAATAAAACAACTATGATGAATGTGAGGAGGGAGGAGGAGACGGAGGAGAACAGTCACTTTAACTAAGAAGTTACTCAACTTACTTCCTGTGACTGATGGCGGACGGTTTTTACGCTCTTACCATCATATTTCATCATGATCTTAACTTAAGTACACAGTCAGACTGAATTAGGCAACAATGTATCTAATGATTATTTTCCTTTATAAATGAATATTACCATTTATATATTTAATGAACCATTTTAAGAAAATGGAAAAAATGTTTTCAGAATACTAGTTGTTACATAAAGACTTTCTGATGCGACTGTGGCTTTAATAAAGAAAGAGTCTTTCAGAGTTATTTTAACACAAGCAGCCGTACAGGAAGTGTAAAAGTTATAAACATCTTTAAAAGAGGATTACATTTTCATACTTCTTATGGTTTTGTTTTGAGGAAACTCCATGATTATTCACAGTTTTAGTCACGCGTATCCACTAACTAAACAAATATTTCAGCTCTCAAAGTGAGGGCTTTTGAGCATTGGTGGTTTGTCACAGCTTACAGTGTGGTTAGGCCCAACATGGCACATCACATCCTGTTAAAGAGACAGTTGCCACGCTGTTGCTGTTTAGATGTTTCAGGGTGTGGAGATTTTCTTGCAGTGCTACAGCTCAATGAGAGGAAAGGTGGGTGTCATATTTACACTGGGGACACAATAGTCTTTTATGCAACAGCAGGCACAATGAATAGAGCCTTTTCTAGCAGCCTGGGGGAGCTTGGTGTGCTGTATCTTTGTGGTCCAATAAAAATATTCACAGTCAGTCACAAAACAAACTAATGTCATTCATTATGTTGGGAAAGAAACAAAGCAAAAAGCTGATGCAGTGATTTATGTTTACTAGTCAATAGCTGATGACCGCAAGGCTGAAATAAGCTATTGATCGTTTAACAGTTTTGTACTTCCTATTCTTGCCACACTGTGTTCTAACTATTGATTTACAACCGCTTGCATAAGATATCAATCAGTCATTGTGTGGCAGCAGTGCATGTGTCGGATCACATTTCCTGTGTGTTTATAGGTTTCAAATAAAAGTTGTGTCATGAAACTTTTTCCACAGAAATAGAGGAGAAAGAAGAAATTTCACTGAGCCTGCTGTATAATTATGTTAATAAACGACCACTGACTGGTTAAGAGGCTGCAATAAGAGGGTCAGCCTTCCTGAAAACTGTCCAAATGAAGAAATTACCATATACTCTGAGCTCTGAACCACTTCCCATGAGTCCTTCCTGCCCAGAACCCTTCACACAGCCCATTTATTTGAACTGCCTCTCACCCACAGCAGGCTGCACTCTGAGGAACAGCTCATAAAAGTCATCAGGTCCTCATTATCGTCATTACTATAATTATTTTCTATATTTAACCATGTGAAATGAGGCCAAATGAGTGTGCTGGTTCACCCTTTTCCGCGAACCACCCCGGGACACGTGTTACAGTGGTATGGCCCTAATTTTCACATGAAAAGGTTCTGCGTAATGTTCTCACAGTCAGAGCATACTACTTTTTTGGGAGCGGGTTGTGTTTGTTTGGGTTGAAAACATCTTTGTGTCTTTGGAAGCAGGACCGCTCTTGTTGCCATGGAGATGTGGGTTTCTGCTATGTTGTGCAGTTGTGTTTTGGCCGCAGTAGCAGGGGAATTTGAGTATTTGTGAGCTTGTTTAGCCAAAGCCACCTTCATTATTATTAGATTGATGTGTACCCCAGAGATGCTGAGCCAAAACCACCCAGAGAGCTCTTACTGAAAGCAAAGGTGGGGCCCTTTCAGCAGGCGGTGAAGTTACATAGGTTTTTATTTTTGGCATGGCCTCCACACAAATGAGAGGACCTTTTATACTGTTTGTGTTTAGGCAAGACGCTTATGGAAAACGATGCCTTGTTGATGTGGAGGTGTGTGAGTCATAGCAGAGGGGGGCGCAGAGTGGAGTGGAGCTCAGACAGCTGCTCTTTAAGATGTGTATCGCGTTTCAATCTGGACAGCTCAGCTTTGCACAATTCCTCACTTTCTAATGCTAAAAACATTCAAGAATGTGAGAGCATCTCTGAAGCCAGATGTTACAGAGGGCAGGATGAAACCTGGAAGACCCCCGAAAACAAAAACAATGGTGTGTGTGAAATATCTATTAACTCCTGTAATCTTGTCTAATGTCTTCTGGATGTGATCTGTTTTTCAGTAATTAGGCCAGTTTAATTTTGTTTTATCTTTAACATGAAATAGTCTATCAATTAGTCAATAATAATCTGTAAGTAAAGTAAAGTAGCAAAAAATTCTCTTGTTTTTCTTCTGATCTATTTTGAATTATTTGCGGTAATTTGACTGAGAACTCTGCTTCATGGATTTGTTCATTGACAAAATTTGTTTGCAACTGTTCTGATGATCGATTACATATTTGATTGTCTGCTTTCTTTTAGTATTCTTTAACAATAAATTCATTTTCTTTGGTTAAGACTTAATTTACATAACAAGCATTTAAGTGAATTGTGAAACAAAAATGGCACAAATTAAGTCAGTTAAGTAAATAAACAAACTAGTATATTTTAAATAGAGGTTTTAAATATGGCTACAATCAATTATTTTTTATTATTATTGAATATTTTTATTTTTCTTGATTAATCAATTCATTGTTTGGCTTCTAAAATGTCAGAAAAGTGCTAAATATTTATCATAATTTCACAGAGCAGAGATCCAGTTTACTCTCAGAGAGAATTCTGGGCAGTCCTTTGTTAAAGTAATTTCAGCTCCAAGTCAAAATGAAGTAAAGTCAAATAAAGCAGAAATAAAGATACACATGAAGTCAGAATCAACTTTAATATAAAATACATGCGAAAGGTTGACGGCTCATAAAAGGTCTGAAATGTAGCAAAGAGCGAAGCTATTAAAAGCTCTTCAATGTGTTCTTGAGATAAGATGGTGTTTTCACTGTAACCCACACTGTCCACCTCTGCCACCCTCTGTTATTCATTAAGATTTGAGGTCAGGACCAGAAACGCTTCATATTTACATTAGGAAGCAGCAGAACGCCTCTCGCCTTGCTGACTACAGATAACTTCCTGGAAGCTGGCGCTCATCTGTGGGGGAAGGCAGAAGGGGCCTCCCTGCCTGACAAATGACAAACACGTGTTTATAGGAGGATCAGTGTCGAGTGGTGGAGTCACCGTGTTGTGACTAACCAATGTTTATGCCAGAGATGTGACACCCAGTTTAATAGTCAGTTTCACCTGCTCCGATTACAGTGATGACTGAAGCAAACAAAAGAAAAAAAACGGAGCAGCAGCTTCCCCCTCTGCATCCTTTCAACAGGACCTGCATGCATCTGTTAGCCATTACAGCTAACATCACTATTATTAGGGCTGATGTTTCACATGACCCCTCAGATGTGTAGATTTATGTTCAGCTCTTTATTGGTGGATGTGTTGTAAAGTGATCAGAATGACCATTAATATTTACTATTTAATATTTATTCTCTGAACGGCATGTATACTCAGACAAGTGATCCGGTCTCATGCATGTCATTATCTGATACGATCAGAAATTCGAATTTCTTGCTGCATGTAAACGTACTGACTGATGATTACAGTCTTTTATCGAGTTTAGTAATTCTGTTGACAGTGGCTTTACTTCCTCATTGTTTGTGCTGAAAAATAAACAGTTGTTTTGCTTTTTGTTTATGTTGCTATTATGTTTTTGTTAAAAAAGCATTTTTAGAGCTGTTCATAACAAAACAAAACAGGTTCATACGTTAGTTTCAAACGTGCTCAAAGGCTTCATGAAAGTTTGAATATGCGTGAGCTATTGTGCTGCAGAGCTGTGAGATGAACGTATGTGTGGTTTACAGGACGGATGCTGGGTCACAGTTTCT
This sequence comes from Protonibea diacanthus, assembly GCA_028641955.1. Lineage (NCBI taxonomy): Eukaryota > Metazoa > Chordata > Actinopteri > Sciaenidae > Protonibea > Protonibea diacanthus. The sequence continues at coordinate 610,917 of CM053993.1, forward strand.
CTCACACTTTGCTTGTATCTCTGCAAAGCCAAGCTGGGCTGCAGTATCGAGGTCTGTTTGAACAAAGGTGACTCTCAGTAGCTTTATTTTTTTTCACACTGTAACTTGCAGAGACAATAATTGATCCATGTTGTTCTTGTGTCTGTGAGCTGATTTCATTTCTCCTCTGAGCCTCATACAGACAGATGTGTTCTTAAGTGGCTCGTGTGCACGAGTGATTTCACACAATTTGTTACATTCATCAATTTTCTTGAGCTCTTGAGCGAATTTTCTCTCGGGCACAAAAGAAATTCTGTCTTAACCAGTGTTTATCTGAATATTCTGTTCGTCATCGTCATCGTTTAAGAGGTTTTCTGAATGTCAAAACATCCTCTTGAAGACCTCTCATATTAGTCATGGACCACTTTGCTTCAGTAATGTCATTTAGTGTCGTTGGCAGCTGTTCTGTTAATGTTTTCTAATTGTGTTTATTAGGATGAAAATATGAAAATGTTTTGTGTGTAAATGTAGTGTGTGTCCACCTAATTGGAGCTGCATTTTGTTTCCTCGTGGATGACTGCCAGCCTTGATCAAATGATTGGAATGAGCAGACATCCAGGATCCGCTCCCATTGGGCAATGTTGACCTCTGGGGGTCACGATCAAACTTGCTGCAATGAGCTGGTGGCAGGGGGTGATTGGAAGGGGGTAATTGTGTGACGGGTGTTGCTGGCTAGCAGCCCTGACAGTGCACTTAGACAATAGCCAGGGAGGCCAGGCCCACAGCGAGAGATAACGATGTTACTAGAAGAGAGATTTTCACATGGGAACTGCCTGAATCACACTGGCCAGGAGAGAGGGAGGCCACAGAGGGTAGAAGAAAGCCTCAGACCAGCAGCAAGTGGACTTTAATAACATGAACCAAAGAAAGAAGAACTTTACCTATGACAAGCTGTATTTATAGCTGTTTGTGGTTTCTGATTATCCTCACTCTGTAGAAATATTTTTCTTCTGGGTCCAAATGTGAATGTAGCTTTTAGTCCAGTTATGACTCCAATCTTATCCTCAACTCAGCTCATTTGATCTGATCAGAGTGGGTTTAATCCAGCTTACTATGCTACAAGATGAGGCTTTAGATTGAACATCATTTAACATCATTTAAATCATTTTAGCCACTTTGTTGCTGAAGCAATAACTGAAGAAAAAGATCTGAGGTGTGATTGCTGCAAAATGAAGATAAAATGGAGTTGTTTGTATGAACCTGAACGTAACAACACTCTAAAGTTAAAGTGCCCTTGAGCAAGGTGTTTAAGCTATGTGTAAAAAATAGCTCCATAGATGAAAGTACAGTTCTATTGTCGTGCGAGGCAGCTCCCTGGAGTTCAACTTTGTTATTGTGAGTATGAAGCAGTTGAAAAGAAGTATTCATGCTCAGTTAACTCCTTCACTGGATGAATAAAGGATAAAAGAAAAGATTGATGCATTTAGTGGCAATTAGTCTTAAATACTTCTCTCAGACACTGAAGTGGCACACTCTGGGGCTTTTCCTATCTGCAGAATCTGTGGTTTTGAGTCATTATCCCTCCATCCCTCCATTATCCCTCCTCCCTGGAGCAGGGCACAAGCTAAGAAAATCCCATCAAGTTCAGATTGGTTTGAAAGACATCTGGTGTGGAACTGGGGGTTAATGCAATCCTGCATGGTAATTTGAAGTGCAGAAAGTTGCTCACCAGCATGTCGCCCACCAAAGTATTTTAAAACTGCCATAGAAATAATAATAATAAACGTGTGTATTTTTAAAGGGACAGTTTGACATTGTAAGAACTACTAATACTTTCATTGTAACTTTTTAAGTTGGATGAGGAAATTTAGTAAAATCTGACAGATGGTAAAAGCTGTGTCTGTCTGTTATGTCTGTTTAACTGAAGCAAAGAACTGTGTCTAAAGAATGTCTGCTTCTTTCTGCAGAACCTGATGGCCAAAGCGTTATACGACAACATGCCAGAGTCCCCTGAGGAGCTGGCCTTCCGTAAAGGGGACATCCTAACTGTAATTGAGCAGAACACAGGAGGTCTGGAGGGCTGGTGGCTCTGCTCCCTGCACGGCCGCCAAGGCATCGCCCCTGGCAACCGTCTGAAACTGTTGATTGGACCCATGTTCGAGGCCCAGTCGCCGGCCACCAGCACAGCTGCCCAGTCCTCTCCTCAGAGCTCAGCCTATCAGCAGAAGCCTGGCTCGGGGGCTCAGGGGATCTACCAGGTGCCACCATCCCTTCAGAGTCCACAGCAGCACAGTCAGCAAAGCATATACCAAGTTCCTCCTGGACAAGATGTCTACCAAGTCCCACCAAGGAGTACTCTAGCTGCTGATAACACTCCGAGCAAGGTGAGACAGACAGAGAGAGAGAGAGCAAGAAAGGAGGCTGCTTTGATAATGAACCCTGTTCTGTCTTCATCCTTTATGTGATCAGATTTTCAGATAGTCACGTTCTTTGTGTTTTAAAGTTAGTGCTAATATTGTTAGGTAGCCTACATACATTTACGATCTTATTTAGACAAGTCATATTTATCATATACAATGACAGAAAATAGATGGTGGAATTAGAGAAAGAGAAAATGGTGACTGGTCTGTCTGATGACCTCTGAAGATAGTTCTTCAGGATCAGAGCGGATTAAGAGCATAATATCATCTCTGCTCAGTCTGGGTATTAGATGTGATAGGACATAGCATTTGTGCTTTTATACCACAACCTGCCAGTGTGCCACGACTCTCATCATTGTGACTGCACACACAGAAAGCAGAGAATGTGAGATTGTGGGTCTGTGATATGTGGCCAGGGTGTGCCGGGCCTGGCGCTTACCACAAAGCAGGGTAGTGTTTTTGTGCACGCCTCCCATTTGGTTTTTCTTTTTCATTGGCACACTGTGTGTAGCATAGCCAGTCTAAGCCACAGAAGGGTAGTGAATATGGGCAAAACTTGTGGAAAAGCAAACAGCATAGAGCTGTTTTTTGGATTTTGGTGGAGCCCAGCTGCCTCAAAGTTTTTTTTTTCTTTTGGGGGGGGGGCATGCCCCTTTTACAGTATAGCTATATATACAATTATCCATATTTGTTTTATTGGCTGGATGGTATATCATTTACAGCAGGCGATTTTACAAATACACACAGAAACAAGCAGTTTTTTTAGTAAATCTCACATTACATTCAAAGTAATGATCTACACAGTAGCTTTTATTGTAGGTGAGAACACCAGTAAATAACTAAGATCATTGTTTAGCTAATGCTGTCCACAGTGTGGAGACACAATGACTCATCTCATCATCCAAAGTATAATGTTGGCTAACAGCAAAAATGATGGGATGCCAGCTAATCTTAGTGAACATTAACTAACTTCCAGCTAACATCAGCTCCCATATGCCTCTGCTAATGTTGGCTGATGTGTTGGTTAGCATTAGCTACCATAAGTGACTGGATGTTACGAGCTAACATTAGCTAAATTCAGTTAACATTAGCTACAGTAAGTGACACCTGATTAGCTGACTTTCTAATATAATCAGAGCATTACTGATCTGTGTGCTGACACTGACAGCTTGTGCTGCTGTTCATATTTTATCAACTGCCTTGATCCAATAATTGTCATTTGTGGCCACAGCTGCTATTTTCAAGCAAAAGTTTCATCGTCTTGGTTTAAATACACCAGTTGAGTCAGCACAGTGATCCTTCATTACGAATGGAAGTGATTGGCAGGTGTGCTTACACAGAAATGAAAAATATTCCTGTTTATTCAACCATTTAACTAGTTCTAGCACCTCAGACCAGATCATCCCTCCAGGAGACGGATAGTAATTACATGCTGGATGAGCTTTTGAGATCCCAAGGGTATTTTTTTTTTTTTTAAACAGATCTGCCCCAGCCATCATAGAAATGAGCTAAGGTGTGCACTTTTGTGGGTAAATAGGCAGAAGGCACCAACGGCTCAGAGGACTTTGTGTGATTCACTGTGTGATAAAGTCAGTCGGAGCCAGGGGGCTAAAGAGGAGAGGCCTGTCGATCTATCTACACACAGCAGCACAGGATACCAACACCTCAAGGCTTAACAGAGGAATGGAATAAAAAACGCTTTGGTGATAACATGGAAAGTGAAATGTCCGTCTAAAGAGAGGGTGGTTTGTGCCGTACTCATGTTATTGCAGAGATTAAATTAAGTCTTGGACGTTTAACTTTCCGTCCAAATCTGTGGTTATCAAAGTGGTGCAATTTTCAGCGGTTGTTCCTGTCTATTAAATCGCAAGATTTTGACTTTGTGTACACACACAGTACTGCAGGAGTTCAGACAAGGCTCTGTTGTTTTCCAGTGACGTTTGACTGTTGGACAGAAGCACCATCGGTCTCTGTGACCACAGTCAGTCCTTTTCTGAGCCAAAACAGCAATATCTGTAGTAAAATAGAGTGGAAGAAGGAGCTATTTTGGGCACCAAGGGTTGAAAAGCCCCCTTTATTTTTTATACAGACATTGTTGAGTGGAGTGGATAGGTGAGTGGACAGGAGACCCCTTCCAAAGCTTGGATGGACATGAAACTCTCACAGTTAAATCATCTATACAAAAGATACAAAAAATCAAAAATTGAAAGATGCATAGAAACAGAAGTAGACTGATTTTAACTTGAAGTTCACTGCTAACAGTGAGCAGAAGCTAAGCCATTATGTTAGAAAACTGATGATACATTAACAATTTAAGTCAGTTCACTTTAAAATTCTGTGTCAATTAAGAACTTCATCAACACAAGTTAATCAGCATTAATGCACAAAAATCTAGAGTAAACTTGGAATTGTCCAACAGACTTCAAAGTGGGATCAGACACTTTGAAAGTCTATAAGCACAGTACACTGTGTCATAGTATTTTTGGAGATACATTTTGTTGACATGAAATCCAAACCCTGACCTTTGCTCTTCAAAACACCAAACTCAGTCGTGTTTACTACCGCTAGTCTTTGTGGAGCAGTATTGATGACAGGCTGCGCTCGTTGACTCATGCTGCATGCGGTCTAATGAAGGGAAAACAGCGATTTTCTTGTTGTCAAGTACAAACATGCACACAAGCACACCCAGATACGCATTCGCTTCCCAAATGATTAAAGCCTCCTGTAGAGAAAGGTTCCTGTCCATCCTTCACCATGTGTGTGGAGTCATGTCTCGTCTGCACATACTCTCCAGAATGTGTCCTCGGGTTTGCATGCCAACCATGCAGTGCAAATCCAGATTGGCGACTGGTTATTTTCTGTTCATGTGGTGTGGGGCTCGGGTATATAAAGGCACACTGAGGTTTGGCGCTCTCTGCCTCTCTGGCTGTTTGGTTTGATGCTGCAGCCTTGTCCTTGGTTGACCCTCTTGGGAGGGTGAGTAACACAGCCCCCCCCCCCCCCTCTTCTGGATTTCTCGGCCACACAAAGAGGCTGCTCACATAGTGGCCAGGAGAAGCCTTGTGCTGCCTTTTATCATTCTGCTCTCAGAGGACCATTTTTCATCTCAGTCTGCTGCTCTTGATTTCTTCTTTCTTCTTCAGCTCTCAAAGGTGTGTCTGTTTCACTGCGTCAGTTTCTCCTCAGTGTTCCCGTTTCCTCTGTGCTTCCCCGTCTGACTCAGACTCTGAGGTCATGGTGTTCAAAGATGGGTTGGGTTCAGAGTTCAAAGATCTCCGGCATGCTTCTTATCTACTCCAACCATTCCTCTTTTTTCATTCCTCACTTCCTGACTCATGAGGTCTGCTCCTTGTATGAGCATTTCCTCCATTCACTGTGTCATACCCACAGATCCAATCTGCTCATTGGTGCCATAAAAAGGTAGGGGTGTAACAAAAGGATTAATAAACTCCTACACCACTCCAGGAAGTGCTCTGATAACTCTTTATGGACCAGGAGGGTGTGCCAGCTACATTGATAAAAGTCCCCTTTTGGAAAAAAACAGGTTATGTGAAATGAATGGCTTGTTTGTTTGCCTCGGCCATATTTTCTCTACCTAATCATGTGCACAACAATCTCAGCTCCAGATAAGTGAGTTATTCCTTCCTGGAGCAGGCCAGCTCCTTCAGACGCTTGTCTGCTTGCCATTGTCGCAGTTGTGATGAATCGCTGGCCCATGAGGTTTGACCGAGGGGGCAAGATCATAAATCAGTTGCAAAAGTAATCTGCTCTGCGATGTGCATACTGGGAGGACTTTCTCCCCTTGAAAGTTTAAAGCAGAGAATGTGATAAATGAAAGTAGGAGGAGAGAAGACAGGAAATGCTTTGCTGAAAGTTAACATTTTAGCAGCATGGCTTTAGAGATGGCAATTACCAAAACCCAAACTGACATTCAGATTGCCTTTTCTACCCAACCAGCTGTGCAAAAGCCAAAGAGATTCAGTGTCCTGTAATAAAAGACAAAGAAAAGCAGGAAGCCATCACATTCCAGAGCTGCTACTTTGGCGTTTTTAGCCACACTTTGATCTGTGGATGACACTGTCAGCCCGAAGCTCAGTTGGTCCAACACTTTGACTGAAATATCTGTCCGATTGATTGGCATGAAATTTTGTGCAAACATTCATGAGGCACAGAGGATGAATCATACTGACTTAAGTAATCCCCTGATATTTCCTCTAGCGCCACCATGAGGTTGAAAATATCAACACCTATTGGATTGGATGGATTGGCAGTATATTTGTCCAGACAGTCATGTTCTGTACTGAGGTACCAAAGTAAGGCCTCACAGAGCTGTAGACTCTTAGTGTTGTTCTCTTAAGATTCATGGGTCATTCACTTCACCCTCTTTTCTTTCTAAGAGGAATGACTCATGACATTGTCCTCCTAGAGGGAAAACACTGAATGTCAGACACATCTTTTAGCATTATGTCTCTTCAGATCATCATGTCACTGGATTAAATAGCTGCTTTGATCATAGAGGCTGAAAGGTGATACTTATTAGTGTGTTCCCTTTTAATGCTCCTCATTAAGCCTGCTGTCTGTTTGGGTTTAGCCATTTGGACGTGTTACGAAGACGGCTGAAAGCCTCACAGGATTTACCAGTTAATTACCTGCATTAATTAGTTTGGCACTTTAATAGGCTGCTGTAGCTCTGAGTGGCTGAGGGGAACATTATCAAGCAGTTCTGAGCAGCAAGGAAAATGGACCACAACAGTGCAAGAGCCGTCTTTGTGCTGTGATTCAGCAAAGCAGAAAGGGGCAGGTTACTACAGAGCAGAAACACACCCTACATTTAGGAGATGCAGTCAAATACAAAACACCACCATAATATGTGACTGATAGCATGGTGAGATTGCCGCAGCTGGTGGTTCATATTCCATTTCTTCATGCACCATGCTGACAGAGCTAAAGGTGGCAAATGGCAACCTCTGTGGCTGGGAAATGGAACCAGTGTAGAAGTGCTAAAACCTATAATTTCTCAAGCGACAACTAGAGGCAGGCTGGTTCAGGTCTCTATAGCTAATTTCGTCATACAAAACAACTGCGAGGGGGGTGAATTTCTTTTTAGGCTCACCATTAACAGCATTGCACCTTGATTGACAGGTAAGTGCCATTACAGATGGCTTACTAGAGCACCCAGGTGTCATTCAGTCAGCCTCAGATCAGCTGATGATCCACATCTTTATATAATATTTAGATTAACTGGGAGGCGGAAGAAGCAGTACATTCAACATGGCGGTGGCCAGTGTCACATATGTTTAGCTTTAAAACATCACTCAGGCTCTGTCCATTCTTTATACTGTGATTGGTAGAAACCCAGGAGGGCGACTTTGACAGTATCCAGATGGATGGTAAGAGAACAAGAAAGGAGATGAGGAGGTGTGAATGAGCTGATGGATGGATGAAATTCAATGGAGTGCCACTTTGACAGCAATGTCATTGTGACTGTCTTTTATAAGATGACCTTTGGTGAAAAGTCTCATTAGAGTGTGTGTGTGTGTGTGTGTGTGTGTGTGTGTGTGTGTGTGTGTGTGTGTGTGTGTGTGTGTGTGTGTGTGTGTGTGTGTGTAAAATTGTGGATGATGTGATGATTTCCTGTGAAATCTTGCCATGCACAGTGCCATACCTCTGCTAACTGATATCTATCTATGTCTGAAATGAAACCACTGAGGGCTTCTGTAACCAGTAGAAGGATTCCAGAATCATTATTTGACACACAGGAGTTCAGTGATGTGTTTGATTTAATAGAACAGTAATACGGTCATATCATCACAATATGATTCTGTTAAAAGTTGCTCAGTAATAATTGAATATTATTGTTCAGCTGCTTGTCAGTACATAAATCTAAGAGAGCTTATAACAAGCTGATGAGGTAGTTGTTGACGTTATGACAACATCTTTGAAATGATGTAAAGCTGAAAAGTCATACCTGCCAAGACCTGAGCCTGCTAGGACGCTAAGTAAACACAGTATTGCTGAAAGAGCCATGAGTCACTCAACATAACACGTAGGAGTGTTAAAAAGGCATCTATTTGGCTCCTCAGGGCACGAGTTTAAACCTGATACATCTTTAGTCACTCAGTTTGCTGTGCCTCCTCCATGAAGGAATCCTGAGCGTAACACCTGAATGGAAACAAATGTTTGTTCTGTCGCCCCGGCTCTTCATGATGTCATCGCTCTCTGAAAGGGCTGCCATGCAAGCGCCAACCTCATTTGACGTGGCAAATATTTACCCACCGCCAATTATAGCAGCCTCAGAGAAGTAGCCTGCTGGGTAAACAGAAGGCGGAGATGGGAAATAAATGAGCAGTGTGCATCTGGCAGCGCCTGAGAGGAGCCACTGATGAGACGAGTGCTACTCAAAGCAATGACCTGTACCTGTGGAAAAGGTCATTGAGGTCTTTGGCAGACACCTTGCTGCGTTCTGCATGTGACAGCTGAATCCAGACATCCCCCTTATCGTCAGCACACAGGCTCAACCCGCAGGGACAGCAGCCGGGCTAAAGTGACCTTTTACCAAGCCTCACTCTGTTGTTACTGAGTAAAAGGCTAGCTTCAGCTGTGTCTGCTTACATGATCTGCCTTTTTCATTCCAACACATTTTTATCTAGTCAGCAGTGAAAACAAAATATGGAGACAAAATAGTTCAGCTCACAAGCCCTGAGAAAAAAAAATAAGAAATTAAAAAACTATTTTTCTGAGTCCCAAAAGTTGTGGCTCAGGAGATAGAGCTTATCAGATGATCGCTGGTTCAATCCCCGGCTCCGTGTAGGTCAGTGATAGTTTTCTGTACATTGATGGTAAATTGATGTGTATACAGCAACAAGAACTGATCATAGATACTTTAGGATACTTTCAAAATGTTAACAGTTACACGGTCTGTTTGGTGTCAGAAAAACCCTGATTATAGCAAATTCCCCAATATAGCATAGTGCTATACATGCCAGGTGCTACATCCATGAAGAAATGATGCTGATGGTTTCCATCACTGTGTATATACCACAAAGTAGACAGAGCATCTATCTAAGTGTGCGTGACAAAGCCCAAAGAAGCGATGCTATTTATTCCTCTGCTGGTTTATTTTCGAGCCTGTCTGATGCGTTTAAAGCCCTTGGTGTATGCTTCAGCTATGACCCCATAGGCCCTGTTGGGATGATGTATGTACGGACAGGAATGCCAACAATGAACACCTTAAATCACCATGGACTTGTTCAGATTGGACTTATGAGAACCATATGGACTACTGTTAGTCAGGCTCCAGCTCAGATGAATGGCATTCCTTTCCATACTTGGTGACGTACTGTCATTTTCCATCCTCTCCCCCCACTACCTTTTTTCATAAATCTCTTTTACAAACCATTCCCCCCTTCTCTCCATCTCTGCTGCTTCCTCACAAACATTAATCGCATTCTGAGTTGGCTGACATTCCAGCTCCTACTACTCACACTGCGATAAATGTCTCCACATTACGAGAGATGGAATTAGGAGAGCTACATGGCGACTCATGAGTGGATGCAGAGACTAAAGTCTAAAACCTCTGTGGGGATTTCCTCTCTGCCAGGAAGCCATGCGTATGGTTCCTATTTTTGAGCCCTATTAATGAACCCTGCTTGCTCCAGTGTGGCGATACTGGTGTGTGGGGGCAGAATAGAAGTGCTGGGCTCAGGGAAGGACATTCCCAGCATTCCGCTGTCTGTCTGACGCAGAAAGGAGGTCTGCCGCTCTGCTTTTAGGGGGACAGTGGTTGGGGGAGGGGTATGGAAACACTTGGATTAGGAGGTGTAGAGGGACTGATAGAAAAATGAGATTTAAAAAAAATAACAGGAGGCAAAAATGTCTCTAGCGTAGCTGAAAGCAGCACTATGTTTGTGTTTGTGCCACAATGTCAAATATTTTCAAGGCATATTAAATCCTCCAGAATAAACTGCCTGAGTTTATAACAAGGCTGTTCATCAATACCAGTGACCCAGTAATTACTTCACCAGGTTCTCTAAACTCACAATCCAGCCAGTGCTACGATAGAAGATCAACTTTGAATCATAAAACCCTTCCACTCACATGAAGTCCTGCAAGCTTTTGCTTTACTTTAGCTTGTTTTATTGCTCAAGTCAACCGTATTAGTTCTACATTTTATTCTTTTTTATTAGTTGAACTGGAATTGTGATATACTTTTTGTCTGTCATCCTTGGTTGAATGCTGTCCCCTCAGTTTTAGTTCTGTATTCAGTTTTCAGTTGCTCTTTCAGTTCTGCTTGTCAGCTAACACATTTAAGTTTAATGCGTTACATTGTCTGTTATGACCATCAGCTCTAAGATTAGATTAATTTACAAAACACATGAAACATATTTAGCAGAGCCTATTTAACTTCATAACAATAAAACCGATCTTTGCTTCATTGCATACACTCAGGGGATTTTAATAGAACAGTACAAGTTCTGACAGCTTGCCGTTGTGGGTAATGCTAGCTAGTCTAAGTTAGCAAACTGTAGATAGATATCATTACCAACAGTTAGACGACTTTATCTCTAAAAATGAGACAGGAAATGAGCGTTCCAGTTTCCCTCATGATGTTTTAAACTGTTAATTAATTAATGAATCTCTTAGTTCAATTCTTTTCCCCTCCAGTGTCAGGATTTGGTGTTTTACTTTGCTCACTGTTGGTCAGACAAACCTTTGGCTCTTAGAAACTGTAATGGACCTTTTTTTCAATGGATGAAATATTAGTTTATTATTATTATTATTAGATATGCCACTGAGAGTAGATCTAACAGGAAATGGTCCCAGGTCAGACTCAAACCACGATGTCCTCCAGATGTGTTTAAAGCAGCTGACTCCTTCTGGTTTCTGTTTCAATTTATCTCTTGCTTTCCTGGGTCTTTTACAAATAGCTTGAAACAGGGCGGATGTTGGTCTGTCTCGGTTGTCAGAACATATCTGCCTCATCTGTAATCACTTTCTTTCCCTGCATCACTCGAGGACTGTGAATGAAAATAGGCAAAACAACAACAAGCACAGACACACAGAGGCCTTTGAGCTGAGTGCGTTCGTCTTTGTCTTAAACACTGCTTAAGCACTGCTGTGCCCAGGTGTCATCTTTTAGATGGCAGCTCTGATTGTTTGTCTCTCCCCCTGCTGTGATTGGACAGGTGGTGACCCCAACTAGAGTGGGACAGTCTTACACCTACAGCCCAGGCCAGCACAACCAGCAGGACCTCTATGATGTCCCACCCAGTAGATCACAGGGGGTAGGTGTCTCATATTCCCACAGCATGTACATGCATGTTTACCACTATGACCTATTTTTGTCAAATCAGGTTGAATTTGTTGTGAAATAAAAATGTCACATGTCCACTACTAAAAATCAGTTTTCAGAACAAAATAGTTCTTCGTGATCATCACATGATGTTCATCGTCGTTCATCGGTGTTCATCGTGTGTTTATTTCATGTTTCAGGTGTACGATATTCCACCTGGTCAGATGTTCCCTGGTCAGCACAGTGCAGCCAGAAACCAAGGAGTCTACGATGTTCCTCCAACTCAAGTGGATCTCAGGACACAAGGCATTTATGACATACCTCCCTCCTCACAAGGGGTAAGAGAAAATTGATCTTCCACCACAGTGAGAGGGCACATCAGTCAGACACTCCATTTATTTCAGTCGAATAAAGAAAATGAAGGAAGTGGTAGCTGCTTATGACTAGAAAATGTTATTTTATGTTTATTGATACAGTACCTAGTCTTTCTCTTAATTGTGTGTAATAAATGAATAATACGTCAGATGTCATATTTAAGACATTCTTGTGGCTGCACTAAATGAAACCTTTGCCTGCCAGAAGAGTTTAACCAAAACTCCATGAGTATGGTTCTGTGTCTGAACTCTCCAGCAGGAAAGAAATTCAAGGACATAACTCTTCTCTTTCCAGAGCCTCTAAGATTTCACCAGACTTCCAGATCCGACCAGGCAGAGCGCCACCAGTTTGTTTGTAATAACCTGAAATATGCTAGGACCTGTTATTTGCGTCGTTCCTAATTACAGTTTGGGCAAGCCTGTCTAGCTGTAAAGAGTGCATTTCAAGGCTGATGGAAATCACTCACAGGCCACTATTTTATTCACGATCCCATCATGCTTTGTGCCATGATCAGCAGAACACACACTCTGCCCTGTCAAGACAGCGGGAGGTTAAAGTTTTGTTGTACTCTCGACCGTGTTAGAGGAAGAAACTTTTGAGGTTTCGAATATAGTATCTATACAAGCCAGAAGGTATTTCACTTCCTCAATCTCTAACTGCTGTACTGCTGTGCAAACCATATCCGGAGAGCACCCGCTGGGTCGACTTTTTCCACTAAGCTGATTTTTGTCACTTCATGTGATGAGAAAACTGCTTCTCTCTTTTTTTTTTCTTTTTTTTTTGATCGCATCATTTTCAATTAGTTCTGTTTTTATTACGATATAACTCAAATCCACTTCAGCATTTAGACTGTTTATTTTTAGATATTTGACTGTAGCACATAGGAGGTTAGGAATCAGACAAACCTGATAGAATTCTCCTGGAAAACAGATTTTTTTGTGCATATGTACAATTAACTGTATTTCTAAACAGCTTTCTTTACATGGAGTGATGTGTCCTTGTGTTTCAAATAATTTAGTCTATACTAAGAAGTAGCATCTAGAAGTCAGGTTCCAGCACTGTAGCCTGGGACAGAGGTCAGTCTTTGAACAAGTTCTCTTCATGTGTGATTGTCTTCACCTGCAGGTCTACTCGGTGCCTCCCTGCAGGACCAACCCCGCCCTCCAGGAGGGAAACTACGACTTCCCGCAGCCTCTCAAACACAAACAGGAAGGCATTTATGACGTTCCACCACCTGCCCTCACCAAGCCCACTCAGAGCCCCCAGTCACATTATGATTTCCCCCCCAGTGTGGAGCCTCCTCCCCATCAGCAACACCCAAATACCAATGGCAATGAAGGCGTTTATGACATACCTCCACCTGCCCTCCATTCAGGGGCGGGGTCTCAGAGAGACGTATATGACATCCCCCGGGGCATGCAACCCCCCCAGCACAGAACCTCATCCGCTGACAAAGATGGAAGCAAAGGCATCTACGACATCCCAGCTCAGGATGCTCGTGCGGTAGCAGACGTGACGGATGGCGTGAACCGCCTGTCATTCTCCAGCACCGGCAGCACGCGCAGCAGCATGTCCACCTCCTCATCCTCCACAGGCTGCAGCTCTGATGGCCGCCTCACCCTCGATGTGGATGCTGCTGTCCAGAGGCTGTACCGCCTGCAGCAGGCCGTGGAGGCCTCGGTTGGGTCTTTATATTCAATGGCAGCTTCCCCTCACTGGAGGACTTTTCCCTTCATGGAGCGCCATGCTAACGATGTTCGCACTGTGCTAGACAGAGTCCGGGCTGCTCTGGGTGACTTTGTTGTGTTTGGCAGAGGGGCTGCAGTGAACGCGACGGCCCTATCAGACTCCAGCCTGCACAGTAAGATGCGAAGGCAGCTGGGACGCCTGGAAGATTCGCAGCAGATCCTCCTGCAGATCTACCAGGTCCTGGAAAACTGCAGCTGGGCTCTGAATGCCCTAGCATCCTCTGGCAAACACCACAACAAAAGTGACGACCTGGATCGCTTTGTCATGGTCTCCCGGACTGTTCCAGATGACGCCAAGCAGCTGGCCTCTACGATAGGCAGCAATGCTGAGCTGCTGTTTAGGCGGACACACATGGATGGGTCTTTCTCTATCGGGAGTACACCTGATGAGAATATGATCCACCCGCTCACCTCCCCCTCCTCTGATAACGACTACGGAGGTCAGACGAAGCCCTTCCCTGTGCCCTCCAGCCAAGACAAAGACAACATGAACAGTGAGAAGTGTGTGAAGAGCTGGATGGAGGATTACGACTATGTGCATCTGCAGGTAAATCCTCATTATGCGAAAAGTCTAGGCTCAAAAAGACCATATGTTTATTTCTTATTTATTTTGATGTATGTCTCATTTTTGTTTTCAATGCCTCTTCTCATGTACCCGTCTTCCTCTGCAGGGCAAAGATGACTTTGAACGTCAGCAGAAGGAGCTGTTGGACAAAGAAAATATTATCAAGCAGAGTCAGGTCCAGCTTGGTCAGGAACAGGTGAGACAGATGAAGAATCTATTATTATCGTAAATATTCATACATTGATACCACAGCATCAGATAAACACAGTAGTTTACAACTTGGGTCTTGTGTGTGCACAGTCGAACACAAAATCCACACAGTCCTCAGGTTGATCTTTTAGAGGGGCTCCATTTATGCTCCATTAAATTCAGCTCATCATTCAGTCTCTGAAACACCCATCACAACCCAAATAATGAAAATTTGCTTGATTTATCCAAAACCAAGAAATTAATTTGTTATTATTTGCAGCTCTAGTTGGAAGCATGTTTCTATAGGAAGCGGCAGAATTTTCATACGGCTGTGTCTCATATGATTAATTCTGTAAAATCAGAAGAAAATCGGGTATCATACAAGTAAACAATGAGGGGTGGAAACTAATTTGAATCCTGTCACCTTTCACAGATCAATCAGTTCAAGAAGCTTGAGCAGGAAGTGATAAAACCTGTGGAGAATGACATCTCACAGTGGATCTCACACCAACACTCAGGTGTAACCTCAGCCTCACCCTTGGACTCCTCCTCCTCCATTTCTCCATCAACCCATGTGCGCACACGGGACCGCCAGCTGCTCACCTTCTACTCTGAGCAGTGTGAGCAGCATTTTGTGACACTCCTCAGTGCCGTGGATGCCTTTTTTGGTTGTGTCAGTGCTGGGCAGCCTCCTCGCATCTTTGTGGCACACAGCAAGTTCGTCATCCTCAGCGCCCACAAACTGGTCTTCATCGGAGACACTTTGTCCAGGCAGGCCTCAGCTCCCGAGGTGGCCAACAGGGTGATGAACTCCAGTAATGTGTTGTGCGACTTGTTAAAGTCTGTGGTGGCTGCAACTAAAACAGCCGCTCTGAACTACCCAAACACAGCTGCCATCCAGGAGATGGTGGACAGAGTCACTGACCTCTCACACCATGCACAGCAGTTCAAAGAACAGTTGCTACAATTGGCCAACTTGTGATTTTCAAGCCTTATATTTCACCACAGACCCCATGTGTACATTAATCTAGCATAAATATATATATTTACGGTATATTTACAGTTATATATATGTGTGTGTGTGTGTGTGTGTGTGTGTGTGTGTGTGTGTGTGTGTGTGTGTGTATAGTTCTTCATCTTTAAGCCAGTTTTGGATGTTGTAAATAGTCTGTTCTGCAAATAGTTGCTCTATTTTTGTGTAGATTGTTTTATATTATGGTATGAATATATATGTAGATGCAGTATTGGTGTCTCTGTAGGATTATGTAGACATTTTTCATAACATTCCTGTCACATATTATGAAGCACCTTATGAGATGAGTTCTGCTTTTTCATTTTTTTTATCTGTAGAATGTTGTTGATGTGTCTTACTGCTGGGTGTAAATCCTGTTCATGTCTCTGTGTGGAGTACTCCACAAAGTAAAGGATTGTTCTTAACCCTGTGCCTGTGTCATTAAATTTCTGACATGTCAGATTTGTTCTTGTCCAGAGAGAGAAGGAAGAGGGCACAATAATCATGTTCAAGTTTTTTTTCATTTGTCTTTAAGTTTTTATAGTCAGGAGGCCTTTCAGGGGTTTGAAGGCCAACGCTGATATTTCTGTTCAATTATGGAAAACTGAAGGTCAAAATAATAATAAGAACACTAGTGTTGTTTTGCCTCAACCTAATGAGTTTTCTCGCGTGTCATGTCAAACTACACCAACAACAACAAAAGAAAGTTAATCAGCCTAATCATTTCAAATTAAATTATAGATCATACATGTAGTTGTAGTTGTCATGTCAAGCTCAGGAAACTCAAAGCTAATCTTCGAGTTCAATAACGCACTTCCTTCACAAATTGAAGTCTTGAGCATCGACACCTTTGCTGAGCTTTGAACTGCACGTTAGTCTCCAGCAGCAGATGGACTTTACTCAGTTGTCCTGTCAAGTAGATCTTGAGTTAGACATTTCTTGTGAAACTACCTCCATGGACAAGAATGAACTTTAATGCTCAAATATAAACCTGGTATGTTTCATTTTTCTGGAACTTTTAACTGTGTATTTCTTTAGAGTCATGTTAAAACAAAGCTAAGTAAACCTTGAG
Organism: Protonibea diacanthus; assembly: GCA_028641955.1. Taxonomy (NCBI): domain Eukaryota; kingdom Metazoa; phylum Chordata; class Actinopteri; family Sciaenidae; genus Protonibea; species Protonibea diacanthus. The sequence goes on from CM053993.1 coordinate 627,569, forward strand.
ATTTCTTTGATGAACATCTAGTTCCAAGCTTAAGAATGACTTTCACATTTAAAGCTTTACTCAGTTGTGAGAGTGGACAAGTTAGACATTTTGTGTCAAACTACCATGTCCAAATTCAAAAAACACACTCAAATATCAATCTAATATTTTCGTTCCCTCTGAACTACATCTGAGGGTCAAGAATGAACTTCTCAATGAATTAAATGTTGTACATTTAATAGCCCAGCAACAGCTTGTCTAACTCAATCACAGTCTCATGGATCCCTGTGGGATGTTTGTGATTCAGACTTGTTGTAGCCTCTAATCTTAATAAGTGGCTCGTTTAAAGATGGAGGTGAGGGGGTGTCGGTTAGCTCAGTTGGTAGCGAATCCGCCCCATGTACAAAGGCTCAGTCCTTGCCGCGGCGGCCCAGGGTTTGATTCCAACCTGTGGCTCTTTCCCGCATGTCATTCCCCATCTCTCTCTCCCCACATTCCTGTCACTCTTCAAGCTGTCTGTGTCAAATAAAGCTCAGAAAGGCCAAAAAATATCTTTAAAAAAGAATAAAAAAAGATGGAGCTGAAAGGATTTTCACCACTCTAAGCAGGGCAGAGTTGCTGGATAAAGTGTCTGCTCCAAACTTTTCTTCATTTTGCTTGCAGGACATAGATTTGACATGCAGAGAGAATAATTAATGCAGTAGACGCTGCTTTCTGGGCAGTGAGAAACATTTTTCAGTGACCCAATCAACTGCAAGACATTTTCTCTGCTCCAAAGTGTAGTAAATTGATCAAATGTACAGAATGATGGAATGTCTTCTGAAACAGCCTCTTGGGAACATGAAGTTGAAGTCATATAGTAACTAACTACAGGCTTTTGTGTTTTCCTCTCTTCTTTCCACATTTTCACCTGCTCCTCTCTCCTCTTTGTCATTATTCTCTGAGTGAAATATTATAGTCTCTCTCTGTGGAAACTGTACTTTATAGATACTTTGATGGGACTGTAGGAAGGAGAGATGTCTATGAACACAATAAGACAGCCTTGTCTCCCTAACCCAGCCAGCCCCCTTCAGCTCCCAATAAGAAAATCTCATTAAAAATCCTTCCAGCTCACACAGGCTCCCACTAACTGTACAAGCAATCAAAGTGCTTTTACTATTCAATGCATTCCTCTGTGCTCTGTGGAGATGAAAAACAAGGAATTTACAATGACTGGGGGTTCCCATTTAACCCAAACTGCAGACAGACAGTAAATCAAGATATCAGGTCAATATTTAAAGTTATACCTTTTGTATCCAAAAAATTATTTCCTACATAACCTACATTATACCTGCTACTGGTAGCTACCGAGTTACTGGTAACATCAGCATGTTAACATGCTAATACTAAGCATGTATAATGTTTTCCTCGTTCATCATCAAGGTTTAGCCTGTTAGAAATTAGAACTATAACACAAAGCACACTGAGCTCATTAGCTTTGATGTTTGATTCATTCTGAGGGAGTTATCAAACTCCCAAACACCAAGTTTCATGGTAAACAGTGCTAAAGGACTAAGGTCAGGACACGGATAGGATTCATCCTCTGAGAACAACCTCAACCATGAATGTTGTATAAATCACATAGGAATACATCCAATAGTAGTTGAGATATTTAATTCTGGACAAAGCCAACATATGATCAATGATGGACTATCACTGATATTTTTCAATCACAGAAAAGATCTAGGAAAAAAAATCAATAAGTAAATTAAGCCTTAGCTCAAGCTAGCCATAACTTTCTCACCACTAGCTTTCACTTGATACAACCAGCTCACTTTGTTTCCTTTGCAGGGCAGTAAGAATAGCAGCTAAGCTCTAAACAAGTGAGAAAAGATTCTGGTTGATGAGACTGTTGAATGAAGATTTATTTTAGTCCGGAAAGTTCTAATAAATCCACTCAGGCCACAACACACAGTCCTGCACTCAAGTCAAAGGGAGGGAGTGGGGAGGGAGTGGCACATGCTATTAGCTAGCTGCTATTTAGCTAACATGTTAACTTGAGCAGGAGATCGTCTGGGTTTGATTCTCCATCAGGATTTGTTTTTTCTGCTTTCTCATTTAGTTATGTTGAAAATTTTCTGATGTTTTAATTATTGATATTTTGTACGTCATTTTGTTTAACTTTAATACATAAATCACCAGCTAGCTTTCACTTGATATAGACATTTGTTGAGCTGTTGTTTTGTACGGCAGTAATAATGGCATGAGGTTATCTTGTGGCTCTAAACAAGTGAGGAAAACTGCTTTTAGCTGATTAATGGTTGAGACTTAAGAGGTGAATCAATGAGTTATTTTAGTCCTGGCAGCTCTAATAAATGCACCCGGGCCAGAACTCACAGTCCTCACTCAGCAGCAGAAGTTTCTGTGTGTGTCAGTCACCAGGGGCAGCACACCAAACATCTCATCAATGGCTGTCTTTGGTTTACCACAATTGCATAACCATGCAAGGTGCTACAGCGACAGAGAGCTGAAGTTGCATTTTGTTCAATCCCCTGGAGCAGTTGTTTCCACGCTCCCTGATGAGATACTGTCTAGTCAAAGCGAGAAACAGCAGACAGGTGTTGGACTGCTGAGATGGAAATTTGCAGTAGCACCAATCAAGAAGTCAGTTGCTCACCTGTCTGAAACAAACAGTTAAGGTCATCAGAGAGGTAATGTGCAATACCTACAGCCAACAGCAGGAGCAAAGAGCAGAGTGTGGCTCCAGCAGTGTACAGTATGTATAAAGAAAGTACTGGAGAGTCCATGTCATTTCCTTGGCTTACCACAACCATTTCCTGTAAAGTATTTGCAGGCTCTGAAATTACAGCCTTGTAGCTCAGCAGGGCCTCCTTTTCTTAAAAAAAAGGCCCCAGCTGCAGGCATGAACACTGAGCCAGATCTGAGGGAGAGGTGGCATCATTAGTATGAATAAATCTACGAGTGAAGGTTTGTAAGGGGGGTTTCTTTTTCTGCATCTGTTTCCAGTAGATGATGAATGCGGGAGTTTCTGGATGAGTGGATTCTCAACATTTGACTCATCACACAATGAAATGTATCAGTTACTGTACTTTAAATAATTTTTCTTTGCTAATTAGATTAATGTTCTTGCAGTGGTGGAAAAAGTTAAAGACTGCATTCAGAAGTACCAAAATGAAAAGTACTCATTCTGCAGAATAATTCTAATTATTGATACATATTCTTCTGGGTCTTTAATGATACATCAGAATTTATTTGTTGGTCATTGTAACGCCAGGCTTGCCATTACCTTGAAGAAACACTCTTAGCAAACATATATTGTCATATAAGGGTAAATAAGCTACAGACCCTTTATTGAATAATTGATATTTCGTGTGTGTATATTTCCAGTGAGGGTGGAGATATGGCACAGGACGCTGGGCTGGTCCACCTCGTTGTCTGCTCATCATCCACCTGCACACACAGACTTAAAAGTACACTCTGTGAGGGTGATTGTGACAATGACTGTTGCAAAGAAAGTGTAAACTGTTGTGCTAACTGTATTAACAACGCCAAACTTATTTAAACCTGCTGCTCTAGTTCTGCAAGGACAGTAAGAGGGAAGTGGGAGGAGGGGTGTTTGAATAATTATGTAAATATGTTATGTTATGTTATGTTATGTTATGTATATTTATTTTTGTTCCTTTGATAATGGTATATGGGTTTGTAAATAGGTGTTTATATTGGATATATTGGAATTGTTGACTTATGTACATGTTTGCGGTCTATTATTATTTATGTAAATAAGCAGGAATACCTGTTAATGGTCTGATCTAATTAGTCACGTGACTAATAACATTTGTATAAAAGGAAGTCAGAATGTTGTTGCCTGTTGGAAGTTGGAGATTATTGGTTTATTGTAATTCAGATTGTGATTATTATCAGGAAGTGTTCTTCTCAGAAACACACTGTTTGTCACCACCTGAAGAGTCTTTCTTGTCATTTAGACTCCTGGCCGCTCAGGCAACTGACAGCTGTATTTTGTTGTAACAATCCTGATCTGCAAAGTAACTACAGCTGTATATGTAATGGAGTACAAGTATAAAGTAGCAGAAAAGGGACACAGTACAGTTCAAGTACATCAGGATTGTACAGTTGTTGCACAGTGAGAACATCATGCTATTGCTGCAACTCAAACTTTACAGTTTGACTTGCAGCAATAGCAAGAGTTTGAGTTGCAGTCATGAGTGAAATGATCATTTCTGTTTCAAATGAGCTCACTGACACAGAAATTGGACTAAAAAGCACAAACTGTAGGGCAATTCAGTTTGAACTTTAAAAAGTGTCAGTAAGATATTTCACCCTCTGCTTGTCCCTTCTCTTCTTGTGTGTCTATCCTTATATGTACATGTTTGCAGTCACCCTCGTTGCTTTGCATTAAGTACATGCACTTTAGGAATAAGCTAATGACCCTTGAGGCTAAAATGGAATAAGCCTTGCTAAAGATTAAAATGGTCTTTTAAAGTGAGACAAACTCAAATCAGATTATGCATACAGTAGATTTATTCACTGCATTGTAGAGGACAGAGACAGTTCTCTGCAGTCAGGATGCATGCTTCTTAGTATTTGTTTTATTTTTAGCATTTTATTTAGCTTCTCCTTTTGCTTGTGAATTTTCTATCAGTGCTACGCTGCCACCCTGTGTTCACACTCAGAACAGAACATCAGGGAAACTGAGATTCATGGACTTCACCAGCTGAGGCAGCAGCTACAGGAAAACAGCGCTGTCTAGAGGAATGTCTGTCTTGTTACAAAGTATGAAATATTAGTATTAGCATCAACATATACTTAGTGTAGCAAAAGTACTCTTATTAACTACTTTTCAGGATAAAACACATTACAGAGAGCTCCTGTTGTGACTGGTTCAGGGCTCACCTGTCACAGTCATGCTGTTTAATCAGCATCTTGAAGTCTGTCAGCTGACAAGCACTCACTAACAGATGTGAACAAAGTTTAAGAGAAATAAATCTCTAAAGTATTGGACTTACTCATGAAAAACAGGAGCCAAAACAAGAGGTACTGTCTTTATATTATTACTTTGAATCGACACAGTAACCCATAATTAAAGTAATTAAATAGTACAATTAAAAATAGTAAAATTGGGGGTGTTGGTTAGCTCAGTTGGCAGAGCAGTCGTCTCATGTACAAAGGCTCAGTCCTCGCCACAGTGGCCCAGGGTTCAAATCTGACCTCCAGCCCTTTGCTGCATGTCATTCCCCATCTCTCTCTCTCTCCCCACATTCCTGTCACTCTTCAGCTGTCTCTATACGATAAAGCTTGAAAAGGCCAAAAAAATAGTAAAATTGGAATAAAATACTTGACTCATATTTATATATACTTTTATTATGACGGAGTAGAGGTGAAAATGAAAATGAAGTGCATTACTTTGTACTTTGTTAGTTTGCATCAGTGAGGTTGGTATGTTGGCTGTTTGATGCAGTATGATGACAATAACTCTCGCTCAGCTTTCTTCTGGAATAAAGAACAAAAACTGTTTTTTCAAAATGATTTCACATTAATTGTTGTTGCTGTTTTGGATCCTTCATGTTCACTTGTATTCATCTTTTGGCGACATGTATATATTTTATCACTTTATATTTGACGTGTACAGCAGTTTCTTGTCTAGATATTGTGATTTTAAACAGCTGCTTTATTACTGTTTTTCTGTGGATCCTAGGAAGACTAGATAATGGACAACGACCAATTCTTACTAGCAATACATGGTTATTAGCTTGTGTGTATAGAATGAGGCAGTTTATGTTATGTATGTTTATTACACCTAATATAAAAAGTACTTTGAACCATTGATCACGTGACAGTTCTCAACAGATTCATGGCATTTGAAGCTAGTGCTCCACTGAAGAAAAAAAGAAGAAAAAAAAAAACACTGCTGATAGAAAGGTGTAAGAGTTACATGAGTTTTACCTGGAGGGAGAATATTACATCAATATTGATTAGCTTTGATTTGCCCTTTAATGGAAACAAAGCTACTGTCAGCTATACAAAAGGAGGTCATGTGATAAACAGTGGATGCCCTGTAGACAGGCACTGGTACAGGCAGAGGCACAGGGAACGGGAGAGGGTGCACACAGCACTCGATCAGCAGGAAGCCTGCTTTCATTGCTCCTGGAGATCAGCTAATAATGTGGAGGGTTGCTTCAACAACAACAGTCCAACAACTTTCTCCTGACTCTTCAAGTATAAATCTAGGTTTGAAAAAAAGGGTGAAGGAGAAGCTGCAACAAAAAAGGTCACATTTAACACAACTGGAATGAAGCTGTGCCGTTTGTCAACTTCCTTGGAGGTTTTTGGACATTATCTACTAAATGAAACACCTAAATGACAGCCCATTCCTTTCATTGCACTTTACGTTATGATACATTACGTTTCAGAAGATACAATAATCAGCTGTATAAATCACTGTTTCAGTTTGGAGTTTAACTTCAGTTGATGAAATGATGTAGATGAGCTCATGTTTGATAATTATCTGCCTGCTTAGTACAAAGTAGGACTTCTTTCAGTTTAAAAAGATTTAAACATGTCAGAGAATTCACACACGTCTTTGTGTGATGGAGCATCATCATGGTGATCATAGGTGGCAGGAAGCAGCGTGGCCACTCTTAAAGGCTCGCCATTACTAATAACAACAGGAGGAGCGTGAGAGGAGCCCCAGGTTCACTGCTCAGTACATAATGCAACATATGAACAGATGACACAAAGACATGGACAGTAATGTGCATAAATGGCTTTTCCCTTTAAAACCAGGAGCTCAGCCTGGTCAGTTTAAAGTGTCCTGGTGAGAGGAGGCCGACTACTGAGTGTCCACAAGGTCCTTGTGTAGTGTAGAGCGCGGGGTCAGTGGGAAACATCTCTGATGGTCAAACGTGATGTTTATTGAGGGCCTATGTACGGTCATGGTGAGGATGGCTTTCATAGATGTGGAGGATACACAGTGTCTGGGTGATCTATGACGTGCTTTCTGGAGAGGCGAGTCTTTGGCGTGTCCTGGGCCGATTTCGTGTCGGGGGGTTAACTGCACGTTCACTCTTGGTTTCAGATGGCTGCATTTCGGCCTGCGGGGTGCCAGCGTCGCCAACCAGTTCACGCAGGAACTTGAACTTGGACAGGAAGAGCTGCCACACTACATACCATCCTGAGAAGCAGAGGACATAGATATTTACAGGCATGATGAAGGCGCTCTTAAAACGAGAGGTCAGCATGAGTTTTTCTGAAAACAGACGTGCTTCAGTCATGAAAAACTCTCAATATGTGCCTGCTGTAGTGATGTAGCATGCACCTCCACCCATGATTAGTTACAAGCTGCAGTTGACAGTAAATAATCTTCTTATCAGAAATAAAGCTGCCCTCTGTGTGAACTGTCCACAGCTGAACCACACCGGCGTACACTGCTGTGTTTTAACAAGTGTCCTGATGGTACCAGGGGAAGATTTTCTGAAGGGGTAACAGGTGTCAAACTTTGAGAAACACTGCATTATAAAACAACATGAGCAAGGAGACATGAAATATAATATAATATGGCTACGTGAATAAAACACTTGGGCTTTAAATGTGCCTTTTTTCATCCAGATGAACTAAACTTTTCATAGACTGCAGAGTATCTCTCTGTCAGCTGCTCGGAACTTGAACTGAATGTTCCAATAATGGTTTGACATCAGAGGTACAGACTTGGGCCCAAACATTCATATTTCTATCTTTCACTGCTCTACTTACCTCTGACTACCTGGACCAGGAGTGTCCATGTCAATGATAAGATAGAGAGACTCTGAGTGGACATACAGCCTGCTCCTCTGAGCGGGATAAATATAGAAACTTCTCTGAAATCCAAACTTGCCTGTCAAAGACATCCAATACACTCTGACCTGCTGCACGAGGCCATTTTAAAAGGAATAGGAGAACATTTAGCGGGAAACAGGAACGTCTCTGTGGGTCAAAGGTCATTATTTTACAGCCACTTTATCAGCTATTTCACCTTCTTATTAGCTAACAATCGAATCATGTGACCCCGACCCGGCTGTTCTCCCGTCCGATGACGTGACGATGAAGCTGGAGCAGCTGTAAAATGGCTCCGGGTTATGTAAGGAACTTATTCAGCTTATTTTTTCCAAACTCACCAAACAGCATGAAGAGCAGCGCGCAGACCAGTGTGGCCACAATGACCAGCAGTGTGAGCCCGACACTTTGCCACATCTTAGCTGGACAACGAGGACACCAACAGCATAAGGAGGTGGATGTGGAGGCTTCTCTGCTTCGCACTGCGCAGATATGTAGGTTAGCCGGCCGGCAGCTGTGCTAGCTGTGTTAGCTAGCCGAGACGATACAGAGACCACACACAGCAGCTCATCGCTAGCTGTCTGCTAGTGTACGGCTAGGTAGCTTGTTAGCTAGCTGGGTGATAAACGGAGCTAAAGTAGCTTCACACGCCGACAGAGGAGCGGAACATGAGCTGACGTGAGCAGTCAGCAGGGTAAAGTCCTCCGTCTGTGTGCTACATCACTGCAACATGGATTTGTAGTTCTCACAGACGACAGAGAGCACGAGCTATAGTAACTGGCTTAAGACAACAAAACAACGTCGTAACATCGACTCAAACTGCGACTGCGCATCGTGTGCAGGCTCCATTTGACTTCCGGGTAATCATAGTGTGTTCATGTGACAGGACAAAAAATTAATGTTACATGAATGTAATGTAACCTGCTTTGAACCTCTGGAGTTCAACAAGTAAAGTAAATGAATATGAATATGAATGAGCTCCGTAAATATCTGGAATAATAAACCCTCCGGCCGAAGTCTGTAGTATGGACCACAGTAGTACACATTTCATGGCAAAACCTTTGTTTTATATCCTTCATATGGTACTACTGTTATTTCTTATAGGCTATATGGCAAAACAGTGTTTCTTTTGACGATGATTTCTAATGTCTTAGCGCAATAGCAGAAAAAGTTCTACCATATTTATTACGGTAAAATTCTGGCAACCACCGCTGCTACAGTAAAACACAGTAATATCTGATGACAAAACAATTTTTGAAAAAACTTGTAATTTTACGGTAAGATACGGAATAAAACAACATTTACTGTAAAACCAACAGTACTAATATCCTATTACCGTAATATTAGAATATTAGAAAAGGTCATACTGTATTTATTACGGCAAAGATCTGGCAACCACAGTGGCTGTTTTTTTTACTGTAAAAGTAACAATTTTGTTTTTTTCAGTGTGTAGTGTCTCTTAAGCTAAAGGTAAGTTTGTTTGTTTTTTTTGTTTGTTTTTCCTCACTCGAACCGAGGGTCTAAGGACAGAGGGTGTCACTCCCTGTACAGATTGTAAAGCCCTCTGAGGGAACGTGTTTTGTGAATTTGGGCTATACAAATAAAATACAAATAAAATTTGATTTGATTTGATTGATTTAAGTTTGTGCTCTCACCATTTTAATATCTAATATCTGAACAAAAATCAAATTGTGTTAACCTTATCATCTAAATACTACTGGGGGTACTACATTTGTATGACGGCCTACCTATAACACATATCTGATAAAACATTTTATAGTGACAAAACACATGAAGGTCATTGAACATGATGAAAGCCATAACCGATGCATAACCTTGTATCCATAAAGCTGCCTGTAGTAAGTAATAAAGATACTTGCATAACCTTCACATAAAATACATAATAACACAAGTTTGCCCAGTGACTGTCTCTCTAACAGACAGATAACAGGTGATTCATGCATGACTTTGCTGCTGAAAGAATTGAGAAAAGTCTGAAGTTTGGACACTGATATGATATGATATGATATGATATGATATGATATGATATGATATGATATACAAAAAAAGAAGGTTTGGACCGTGTTAATAAAACAAAACCATATGATCAGGAAAAGAACAGAGTTTATTAAAGTAACTGAAATCTATGTAATGTTAAAAACAAGTAATACCTCTTCAACTTCATATTTACAACATGTGCATAAAGGAGGAATATCTTTATATTTTACATTTTACAGATAAATTTACTTTACTGTAACTGAACCCCCACTGCATGCACACATGATCGCATTTATACCTGAATCCAGCAGGAGGAGTCATTATCACACGTGTGGAGCAAAGCCGACATTTCCTGTGAGCAACATGATCGAGTGCCAAATCATAAAGTTATCTCTTGACACTTTCCATACAGAGCAGGTCTAGAAATAATATTATAACGGTACTCTTTATAATATCATTTACAGAGACCAACAAAAACAAAAAACTGTACTGTGTGAAGTTACAGGAAACAGGAAGCTGCATTAAAAATGTTTTCACATAACTTAAGGCTGTGAAGCGGATAAAGTAGCCGATGTCTTATCTGAATTGTTCGAGTGGTTGAGCAGAATGTAGGCTGTGACCCCTTAATGTTTCCTTTTCATGTTGAGGCACTGCTGAGGCTTTACGGGAAGGGGGAAATGTTTCTTCAAACCAAGAGTGTAATACATGATGTGTCAGAAAATGTAAGTAGAATGTGACACATCTGTGTCACCCTTTCACTGACACTCATGACACTCAGTGGTGCAATGTAAAATATATTTACTCAAGTACAATGTAGAGGTGCTTGTTCTTTACTTGAGCGTATCCATTTGATTTACTGTTTTTACTCTACAACATTCATTTCACTAGATTGTACTTTGCAGATTCTTATTATTCATTTAAACTATAAGTCCTGATGCATTCTAGTAGGCCAGGCTGCCTTGCACGGTATAAAGTAAGCCAAATGAACTCCACCTTTAACGGCTGCAACACTGAACACGTATACACATGAATTAATCCAAAATTATAATGCAGCAATGTCATGTATATGATTGTGAAATGAGCCGTTCTGCACAGTGAGTACTTGTACTTCAGGTACTCTGAGGATTTTCAGATGCTAATACTCATGTACTTTCACCTGAGTAAGATTTTAAATGTGGGGCTTTTACTTGTATGGCTGCATGGTTCAACATGGCTGAAATCTAGGAACAGCAGACAGAACATCGTGTCTTAACTTGTGTGCACTTGCAGTGGAGTGTATCCTTTCAGGTATACCAACCTCAGTATTTGCATATTATGTGAAGGTGCAGGCATGAGTCATGCTTCAAGAAGGCATTTTACAGACGTGTGAATAGAACAGTGTGTCCAACCAAAGTATGTCAGTCCAGCCCATATGACTGGAAGCTTTGGACTCTTTTTTTTCTGCTTTGTGTGTGTCAGCTTTTTCACCTACAGGATCAGTGTTACACATTATTTGTTTCTATCTATCTTCTAACTATTAACACGTCACTCGTACTGATGAAAACAGGCTTTTCTATGTGTAATCTTAGTAACAGAATCCATTAGTGCAGCCTTAACAGTCCAGTGTAATCAATCAATGTGACCAGCCCTAGCCTTAGCCTTACCCTGTTCTTCCAAGCATGTAACAGAAAGTGATGAGTTATGGGCTGCTGTAGAAACATGGTGGACTGCAGGGAAGAGGATCTACTACTTCTGCAGCTATAAAGGCTAACAAACACAATGATTTTTATTTTCAGTACACTGATAAAAGCATAGAATATTATATTCCATTTCTGTTAATAGATCCTCCTAAATGTTACACACACTCACACACACTGGACCTTTACAAACAGCGAGAATGCATCTGTTTTCACAACAGATTCAAGCCCCAATCTAATTCGGCATTTTTTTCGTTTTCCCATATTGGTTTCCTCCTGCCACATTTTCCAGTGAAATCGGAATGTTTCACTTTCACAGTGTTGTTGTCATGTCATGTCTCCATCTGCCGGGTGTTTTTTTTTCATTTGCGGATGTAGATGGACACTGTCCTGCATGGACACTTTCAGAGGATATTTGAGATGATAGCTGTTAGTTGCAGATACATGTGAGTACTGTCAGCAGGGAGATGACTTGTGAGAGCAGAGCTGAGACAGATATCAACAGCACCCAGACACATCACCCACTTTTCTGGACCAGACCTCATCTGAGATGGACGAGCCCACATTTTAAGCAAAATGTGGAAAATTGTAGAATCGTGGATGTTGTGTCCTCCCATGGCATGATGGGTAACTTCTACATCAGTAGTGGTGTAACTCAGAGGTAAACATGATCCTTTATGAACCTGTTGGAAATGTGTTGCAGGTATCAAATTCAGAATGAATTTACAAAAAAAACAAAGTTCATCAGCTTCAATGTTTCATAGCTTTTCTTTGCGTTGTGTTGAAAATGATTGCATTCTCCTTTTTTAGTTTTTACACAATGTCCCAACTTTTGGGGGAATCAGGATTGTAATTATATCAAACAAAGGGCCATATAAAGGTGCCACTTAGGCTACATTATTCTTAATGTTGAATTACATAACGAGGCACAGATGATGATTTTGTTGCTCTGAACAACACATAAGTGAAAACAAGCACCAGCTGTGGGTCAGGCCTTCTCCCCTCCCACCACCAGCCACTGAACTTTTGTCTTGACAGATTACCTGCAGAAGAAGAAAAACACCTATAAGGTGTGTCAGCTAAGTTTGTCAGTTTGGAGGTTTCTTTATCCTAAACTAGACAGCTCTGCAGTCACTAACATTTTTCCTCATCTCTGAGTGATGGATGCTTGTTAGGTTAATAGGCTGTTCTGTTTGCTTTCATGCTCTACCTGACCTGACCTGACTGTGAAATAATTATATTGTTTCCTTGGTAGGCTTGCCTGTCAAAACAAAAAAAAAAGGCATACCAGAGAACATGAGTGTTAATATTTACATATTAGAAAGAAGTTTTGCCAGTGCCGTAGGCTCTTTAAGTGATAACTACCTCAAACAGCCCAAACTTCTTCTCCTCACAACATGACATCGTCATACATTACCTACATCTTTACACAGGTTTGTATGCATTCATAACTGTTTGATTAACACATTACATGGGCCTCTCCTGCCATATTCTCATTAATAACAAATGTTTCTTTCTTGTTTATTGCTTTATGTATTTTACACTCAACTATCAGGAAAGATTTATTTTATCTCACAGTTCCCAATATACAATTTCCCTGTTCCACATCTTCACTCGGGTATGTGTGTGTGCCATGCATGTATGTGTCATGTATTTGAGTATGTTATTATGTATTTAATCAATATCAGTTTGCTGCATAAGCAGGGAAAGTACAGCAAGAGCACATCAATGGAAAACTGTTTCCGTAAATGAGTCATGAATCTCACTGTTATAGTTTTCCCCAGAAGCTTGTTGTCTTTGTTGTTGCGAAGTGTCCCATGACTGTCTAACCATATATGAAGCAATCACTGAACACTATGCTCATTATAATCTTTTGCAAACACAGTATGTGGTAACCGTGGGTTAATTAAAACTATGTACTCCTCAACCCTGGGCTTCCGCAGCAAGGACTGAGCCTTCACACATGGGGCGGCTGCTCTACCAACTGAGCTAAACACTGCCCCAAGTTGTGGAATGTTCACTGTACTAACACACACATGATGATGACACGTGATGTCATGTATATTTCTGACTATATTTGGACGTGACGTGACTTGACTTGAGTAACATTTCCAGTGAAGGAGTTTTGCTGGTAATGTCGTACTCTAAGTAAAAGTAGAAATACTGCAATATTAAAGGATCTGTATGCAGGACTTCGTGGCATCTAGTGATTAGATCTGGATTGGATTTAGAGTATGTCATCAATCACCATGACACGTAATTATATATTAAATGTTTATTTTTATTTAGAACAGCGACATTCTCAACTATTAAATAAAAATCATCCAGGTTTGTCATTCTCAGTCGAGCGTCTGTCAGTTTAGTCTCATGTAAAAACCATAAATTTAACTATAAATTTAACACTGACAAACATTTTGTATTAAATGCTCTACAGACAGTCATGTTTTCATTGTGGGTCTGGTCATGGGTCTGGTCCCAAGTTGAACAGTTTTAAAACATCAAACTTCTCATGTTCTCATCACAATATGGACAAAGTATGACAATAACAAATGCAAAAACACATTAAATAAACAAAACTGGAAATATAAAGCATTATAAAGCCAGTTTTCAGTTTCACATCTCTTTTTCTCTGAGATGAATTATTACTTATGCCCATTATGTATTGCTGTAAGTGTGCATCACAATTACTCAACATATAATTTCAACATGACTCTATAAATATGGCAGGGTTGGTACTTGTTAATCACCACCAACCTGATACAACAGTTGACTGTAAAAACGGTGCACAGTGCCAATATGACACAAAAACCATTTTTATATTCAGTGTACTTCTCATCACTGAGAACGTTGAGGCAACCTTGGAATTTAACAATGTTCCAACACATTCAAATACAGTTTATAGCAAGGTGGATACCACAGTACAAGAATACACAAACTCATGTTTATTTTGGCTTCTTTTCAATCTTTCCACTGAAAGACGTGGGTTCACGTTTGATCTCATCTCAAAGACTTGTTTTGACTCTGCAGCATGAGGATCTCAGCGACAAGCATCTGTGGGTCCATCAGCTGAGGAAACATGTCCATGGCCGTGTCCACCAACTGGGCACTGAAGATAGCGAGGAGCTTCTTCCGGACAACCTCTCTTTCCTCCCCCCCGCTCAGACTCTGTTGTGTCCCCTGAGGAGGCTTCCAGTGTGAGCGCTCCCCAGGCAGGCTGCGGACTGGTGGAGGATGAGCCCCAAATGGATCGGACCAGTACTGCTGCTGTGGGTGACCCTGGACTCTGCTGTGCTGGAAATCTGTCGGCTGACTGTATGCAGGCACACTGACTGGATATGCACCATAATTGGGGTAATGCGGAGAGCTGTAGGGAATCATATCAGAGCTGTGGCTGCTGGCGGGCCCAAGGTTATAATGCTGGTTGTGGTGCTGGAAAGCTGATGTGGTCCCCTGAGTCGAAGGGCCATGTGAGCAGCAGCTGCACGGTGCATTTCTCGGAGAGCAGTACTGCTGTCTTACATTGTGGCTATGCTGAGAACTTCCATATGTCGCCCCATACTGGTGATCACTCCAAGGAGAATCCATTGGTTGACTGTCTATGGAGCCTAAACCAGAGTCCAGCTGCTCCTGAGAGCCACTACCCCGTATTGAACCATGGTCAGATGACACATTTTGGCTGCTCTTCTCCTTTCGAGATGTGGCCTTTTTGCTAGAGCGGTGACTTGCCTTCACCTGAGCTACATGTTCGTTTTTATGTTCTTTCTTTAAGGAGCCACTGTCATGTCCCAGTGTCAGTTTCTTTGCCATATCCTCCACCAATGAGAGGCTTTGTCCAGGCACAGGACTAGAGCAAGCTGAAGATTGTTTCTGAGCCGTGGAAGGGTTCTTAGCATTCTCCCGAAGCTCATCTGCAACCAAACGATTGGACTGTTTGGCCCGCTCGGGGTGGTTAAATTTACACTTGATTCCATACGTACATTTCTTTCCTGAAAGAACAAAACAAAGATTTTAGCTGTACGGATAAACACATACATGCACTCTGATGGCTCTATGAGGCCAGCACAGCAATATTTTAAACTACATGCCAATGCTCAACTCTCAGTGCCAATTCATTTTTTGCTTTTTACCATCATATATTGTTCAGAAATTACAGAACTGTCTGTAATCTGTAATTAAATGATACAAATGAAGATAAACAAGTCAAAACTGCAGCTTGACATTTTCCATGCAAAGTTTTAGCTTTAGTTTTCTTCATTTTAAAGCATAGTTTGGCATGATTTATCCAATTCATTCCCGTTTATTCCCATCAACTCTGCTAACCATGTTGCTGTTTTAACAAGATGAAAAGTCTATAGCCATGCTAACAACTCTGTGATAATATTTAGCAGACAGATGTTTGCTATGTCAGTTTAGCATGTTAGCATGCCAACATTTGCTAATTAACAGTAAACATAAACTACATCTACAGCTGAAGGGTTTTTTAGGAATTTGGTCCAAAGTATTGGACGTTGTCCGTTAGAGAGCCACAGTGCATGTATGGTTAAAAAAAATAGATCACAGAGAGACATACATTTGTGTATCATCTCATTTAGAACAGGCATGATCAGTAATGTGTTCTCTCACCATAAGGGCATGGCTGTTTTTTCTGAGTCTTTGGAAATCTCCGCAGGAAGTTTTCCAGGGTCGGTCCATGGCGACCGAGAGGATCATCAGGAGGCATAAACCTGCATCAGGATGAAATTCAAACATTAGTCTAAATGTAGAACTTTACAGCTTCATGGTAATATACTACTTCATTATTCACCTGAGCTACGTTTTAGGAAGGAAACTCACTTGTTATTAACAAAGGAGTACATGAGCAGCCTCTCCTCGATGAAGCGCTTCCACTTTGGCTTCTCTCCCTGAAGGTCCCGGTACATGTCGTTGGACACAATGATGCCATCACACTCGTAGGCCAGCTTGACGATGAAGCGGTCATCATTACAGACCACCCGTTTTCCTGCAAAACGACGTGATGGTGTGAACACCAGAATCTTCTTCCTCTCCAGGTCTGTCAGAATGTGCTGATCTGTAAACCAGACAGAAAGTCACACTGGACAATTGTTAAACCTGCAGCTACTGATTCTTTTCTTTTTTTTTTTTTTGCCCACTTGAGGGCCGGAAACAGGTGTGAACACAACATTGACATATCACCTATGGAAGTGCTTTGTTTCTGGGAAATGTTTGTAAAAGAATGCTTCACTATTTTCAGCAGCTGTCTGTTGTGGACTGGACAGCCAAACAATTGGCTTAAACTGTGCATGAAGGTCTTTTTATATTGTCATGATGTTATCATAAAATATGGATTACACATGCTTTAATCAACATACCATACAATTACCTTTAAAGACACATACACAGTCTTAACTGATGCATTTTGATTTGGGTCACACCTTAACCTGGTTAAATATAAACTAAGAAACCCAAAAGTACATTGTGTAATAAAACTATTTATCAGTGTGAGCAATCTGTTCATCTGCATAAAGCAAACAAGCAGCACGGCGTCATTAGCTGCTTCCAAATGTAGGTCAACAAAAGGTTGTTACAGACATCGACATGGTTATCTTCTGGCATCACAAAGAATTGGAAAAACCCTGTGTTTTTATCTTTTGAGATATAGCTACACAGATTACAGATAAAGCTCCTTTACTGTCATTTGGAAAGAAAAACCTACATGGGGTATTCCCCATTTTGAGAAATACAGCTCACTTTGAGAATCAGCAGTTCGGCAAATCATGTCTGGCTCTTTCTAATCTCTAATCTGGCTTTCAATATGTGAACCAAGAAACATTTTAAATCTATTAGTCTGTAAAATATCAGGTCATTACAGTCAGTGACATTTCTGCATTTCATTTATGTAAAATGATGATATTTAAAACTTCCCATAACAAAAGCTGATTTATTAAAATCTAAGCAGACACAAAGATAATTTGTTTACAGTCATAAAAAAGAAATGCAGAAGGCTGGGTAGCTGTACCCTGTTCAGCTTTATCTCTGTCAACCAATCAACAAATGATTTCAGTCCTAATTTCTATTTTCTAACAATATAAAAAGGCACAACCTGCTCTGTAATCACAGTAATAAGACTTCACAGCAATCCCACCACACATTGGTTTCAATTAACAATAAGAGCAGTGTGTGTGATCCAGGCAAAGCAGGAAGTAGAAAATGTTCAAAACAAAAAAAAATTCCCATCTTCTTACCTGTGATAGGGACATCTGGTCTGGGCTGCTCCTTCCTCCACGAGGGAACAAACACGGTGATTTCATTGTGGCCTCTCTCCAGGAAGAAGTTCACAGCCAACTGGATTCCCAGACAAGAGAAAACTTCCTTGTTCCCATGACTGAATGAATAAACAGAACCAGGGAAAGTGAGAAACATTCACACATTAACAAGACAGGAAACATGTCACCTGGTTCCAAGCTAACATTTCCTTTAAAGCTCACTAATTCACATTTTGTTGAATCTGTTCAAAAACGGACGTTATGGGGCAAAAACTTGTTAGCTTGGCGTATTTCCCAAAATGAGCATGTATTCCTGGCCCGGGCCCACCCCAAGTTTCATGTTCATGAGCAGGATGTTCCCCATCACAGAGGATTTTTTTAGGCCTGTCCAGTATTTCACAATAAAAAGCAGAATTAGTGAAACAACTAATAATTTGTGAAACATGAAAAAGTTTTGTTTTTTTTTTTGGCCTTTTCAAGCTTTATTTGACAGCTGCAGAGTGACAGGAATGTGGACAGAGAGATGGGGAATGACATGCAGAAAGGGGCCACTGCGGCAAGGAGTCTTTGTACATGGGACGGCTGCTCTACCAACTGAGCTAACCGACACCCCCATGAAAGAGGTTTTTTTTTTCTTATTATTGATCTTTTTTTTAAATTACATTGGAAACATGCAGTAACCCACAATATGCTGATTGATATGATACGGTATTTGTGATTTAAACTAGGCTGTCAGCTTAGCTTCACAGCAGATTCATTATCATGTGAAAATATGATGGTTGTCAGTATTTGGAATCCTCTGGGGCTTTTCGAATGTGTCTAAAAAGCCAAAACAAACAGCTCAACAGAGAGCTGAATGTTAGATAGAGCCAAGGTGTAAAATGTTGTCAGGCCTGTTTCTGTCAAAATGAGGTCTTTCTCTATAAGAAGGACCAGCCTACAAGGAAATAAGAAGGCATTCATATACGTATGTGCTCTGATTTGCATACTCAAGTTGCCTGTGTCAAACGTGTCTGAACAAGCGTGTCTGGCTGGGAAAGGTAAGGGAATAGAGGGGTGTGTCTACTCTGCACACACACACACACACACACACACACACACACACACACACACACACACACACCGTTTGCACACTGTACTTTTTGTCATCTCATTGTCTCACCTTTTCTCTCTGTTTGTCAAACTGTGTGTGCGTTAAGTGGCTGTGAAAAGATGAGAAGAACTCTAACCTACGATATGATAACAGACATTAACATTTATTCATTTAGTGTTTACGAGAGAGGTCATAGTGCACATGCTCCCATCTGTCAATCACACAAAGGATAAGCTGAATATGCAAAACTGGTGTGAACGATCCCCCAGGACATGCTCAGTGCAAATACACAGAAAACAGAGAGTATGTATAGAAATTCCTGAAGCGGACGTTTAAGATCTGTTTAAAAGCTGACTTTCTCTCTGGAGGCAGGGTGAGGTTGACATTTATGCTTTTATGAAAATGGACATTTCTGTTCCCCTCAGGCTGACTGGAATCACTTTAGTCATCAGCATTACTTTGTTTTATGATCATGTTAGCATGCTAACACGCAAAAGGATAATTATAGTAGATGTGATCTTCATGCATAATTTTAAAAAATACCATGTATTAGATCGATCTGAGTGTGTTACAATGGAAGCTCTCCTAATCACCAATAAATATGTATTGATATCACTTTATCATGTTTGGTTTGATGGTGCTTTTTTTTAAAAGAGACTTAGCTCTTCTATCTCTTCTCTTTCTCCTATCCTAAGATAATAATGGTTCATGTAGCTGCTGTGGGACAGATTATGGTAATAACTGTAACTGTAAGATGCAAATAAATGAAAACAAATATTTAAGAGCTTTCCTTAACTAAACAAAAAGACTAGAGAGCTTTACACACGGGTGGGGAAGACGTCACAGCAGCAGACAGGTTGTAGTGCTGCAACTAAAGATTATTTTCATTAACAATTAATCTGTTGATCGACTGATCGATCAATCAACTGATTACCGCAGCTCTAAATGATATACAATAGTGACATTTCAAAAATATTACTTCAATTAATGATTGATTTGATGTTGGTGGACTGATCAGTCATTTCAGCTGTACTTTCTCACCTCATGGCCACATTGCTCCCGTCTATAACAACAGGTCTGAGAGCGTCTTTGTCCTCGCTGCTCTCCTCTTTGCTCTGAGGGGATGATTCAGTAAAAGGCAGCAGCAGCATGGGGCCCGCAGCCTGGACGTCGCCTCTGGGCACCAGCACAGACATTGTGGTCACCGGCCCCTGCTTGACCTCCTCCTGACTGGCCTCCCGACTGGCCCTGATCCTAACCAGCTCCCCTAGAACTTTATCTGTGTCCATGTTGGGACCGAACTTCCGCTGAACAGCCTGAACCTGAGCCGTGGAGTACCCCAGCTTGTGGAAGAAGTCCAACTGGGCTTCCAGGCTCTGTGGGTCGGGTTCACTGGGATACATGCACTCACAGGAGGTACAGCAGGACTTCGGAGCTGGGAGAAGTGAAGGGAGGATCCATCCAGAAGTGTTAGAGTGTGTGAGGTTCAGACAGGCTGTGCTGGGGATCTGACTCCACGGGTGAACAGATGGCAAGAGTGTGACTTCAACATTCATCTCATCTCACTCGCTGCCTCCCAATCATGTTCCACCTGTTTGGAAACATTAACATTAGAAGTGCTGCTGTGACCGCTCTGGAACATTCATCAACATTCTCTCTTTCAGTTTTTCCTTTCTTCTCGTCCATCATAGTAAACTGAATGTTTGTTAGAATTTGAACTCAAACTTTCAAATGATGCCAAATAATAAGAAGAATTTATTTCTCACATTTTTCTGACATATGAAAATGTATATATTATATAAAATAAAAAATGATCATTGGTTGGTTTCTTTTGTAGACTCTCTCAGATCTACTTTAATATTTTCTAATGAACATTTCATTTTTCTTCATCTTCCTATTTTATTCACTTTTTATTTGGTCCTAAAGCAGATTATTATTATTATTATTATTATTATTGTTGTTGTTGTTGTTGTTGTTATATGTAATCACTATATATGTAACTTCAGTCATTCTTAATGACTCTGTAGATCGATTCATGAGTTTATAAATTGCCAAAAAATGATTTTAAAATACCATCACAGATCATAATGGTATTTCATAAAGAAAAGCAGAAAATATTCACATGGCACATTTTTTTGCGTGTGTAACGACTGAAACTAATCAAAATGACCAAATCAGCTGAAGATAGACAATCGATTATTCGACTCATCCTGACCCCTTCATGTTCGCCTCTGTAAACTTTGGCTTCTCTCCTTTGACAAAAGACAGAAGTAAACCGTGTGAACGCACTCTGTCTAGGTTTGTTGGATCTTTTCCAAACTGGAGCTTCTTCAACAGAACAGACCAGAATTTCGCTCCTGGCTTTAGACTGAACTTTGAGTCGACAAGAGAAACAAACTCACCTGACTGACCTCCGTGCAGACGTTAAACGTGTCTAGAGTCCGTCACAGCTGATGAGTGCGCACACGGACAGCCTCGGACTCTGCTATGAGCCGGTACAAGGAAGTTCGGGTTTTTCCTTCTGTTGACATCATCAAACAACCGGGCGGCAACCAGCGTGGAGGACTGGGTGAGTCACATGCTCCAGAAAAGAATACCTTCAACTCATCCAATCCACGGCAAACAACTTGATCTGGATCTGATCATACACTATCATT
Source organism: Protonibea diacanthus (assembly GCA_028641955.1). Classification (NCBI taxonomy): domain Eukaryota; kingdom Metazoa; phylum Chordata; class Actinopteri; family Sciaenidae; genus Protonibea; species Protonibea diacanthus. The sequence goes on from CM053993.1 coordinate 649,062, forward strand.
TCCTTGTCACTTATATTCTGTATTCTAAATGTGAACGTTAAAGGTAACTTCTCAGATTATCAAGTGAAGGTAGTGTAGTATAAACTGCGCCTGAAAATAATGTCAAGAGTTCTTCAGTACAGTTTTACATGTGTACATTTGTACTTACATGGTACATTTTACACAATTTGTGCCTGATCCAGACTCCACCAAAGGATGATTACACACTGTGAAGAAATGCTTCAATGCTTCAAATAATGGAGATATGGTCTGTTAAATACACTGCTGAGTCAGACACACCAAGTATTTTCTTTGTCATAAGCTGATTTAATGGAATGTAAATCCAAATAAATTGATAGCAGGCTACATTTTACCAATATTGTTTCAAAAGACTTTCAAACAGAGTTAGACAGTAGATTGATACCAACAGCCAGTTAGCTTAGCTTAGCACAAAGACTGTAAACAGGGAGAAACAGATAGCTAAGCTCTGTCCAACAGTCACGTACACATCCACATGAACACCTCTAAAGCTGTTATATTTCATTGGTTTGATCTGTGTCTGTTTTAATTTAGAACTTACATTTTGAGTTCAGGTTTGTGATTTAGTGGAGCATAGAGAGCAAACAAATTTAAGTTCATTAAATTACCACAAAAGTATTGCCACATGATGGAGCTGGAACCCACAAACAGTTTCTGTTGTTGAGTCAGTTCTAGATCAGCAACACCTGGAGCTCCTTCAAATGAGGCAATGAGCCCCCATCACAGGTTAGCATTAGTACAGATATAGTTTGTGAGCATGTCAAACAAAAAGTCATTTGTTTACCCTCCACAGTCTTTCTGACTGTGGCAGAAACATATCTGATATTGTGAATGTTTGGTGGCCCCCTCAGAATTTTCAAGAGAGCCTTTTATGGGTCTCAACCCACAGGTTCGGAATCCCTGCTATAGGCATAGCTTCCAGATATATATGTTTTTTGTTTTTTTTTTCAAGTTCACACACCTCAGTTGATTTACAGCTTTCAACAAAATGGAACACAGCCACTTTTTTGTAAAATGACAGACCTCAAGCTTTTACACACACACACTTGCAACCACACTGAATCTATGCAGCATGGAAGACAAGGCGATAAAGTATTTAAAATCCTGATTTTGAAATGCACAGGAATGCACAGGAATTTTCTCTGTGATACAACAAAAAGATGATGACGTTATCATTATTATCATTATTATTATTATTATTATTATTATTATTATTATTATTATATCATCACATATTATTATTATTATTATTATTATTATTATTGGGCATGGACTTGAGCTATATCATAATATTAGTTTATGTTTGAGTAGAACAGATGAATGTTTGTAGTTACAACCTGAAATATTTTGATATATTTTCTTGAACACATTCCTGATGTGCACAATTTTAGCAGCACATGAGGAAGTTAGTCGACATGATAGATGACAGAAAAGGCTCTGTTCTAGTCTTATAATTTATTTATGATTTCAGAATAAAACAATTCTGCAGGTTTCTGTTTAATCATTTTAGAAGACATTTTTCACTTCTTGTGACACGTTTACTCAAGTTATCCCCTCGATAACAATGGCGCCTCTTTCTCCACTGTGGGGGTTCTGGCTTCAGTAATTATCTTAGAGGGTATGTTAGGGAGGACTGCAGGTGGAACTCACAGACTACAGGAGGCATGGTGTCTGCTGGGCTTATCAGGTGAGGCCTGTGTTCTGTTGGTGGTTCTGTTTCTGAGGTCCTGCCAAAGTGTGGTTTCAGACTGAGGTAGGCTCTGAAACCTGCCGAGATGTTGTGGTGATTCTGGTCCAAGTTCTGGTGGTTCAGGTGTTGGTTCTGAATTGTGTCCAGATGTTGGTTGTTCTGGTTCAGATGTTATTCAGGTGTTATTCTGAATCCTGTCCAGATGCTGGTTCTGGTTCAAGTAAGTTAGTTCTGGAATCCTGTCCAGATGTTGGTTCTGGTTCAGGTGTTGGTTCTGAATCCTGTCCAGATGCTGGTGGTTCTTGGTTCAGATGTTGGTTCTGGTGTTGTCTCTGAATCCTGTCCAGATGTTGGTTCTGAATCCTGTCCAGATGTTGGTTCTGGTTCAGGTGTTGGTTCAGATGTTGGTTCTGAATCTTGTCCAGATGTTGGTTCTGGTTCAGGTGTTGGCTCTAAATCCTGTCCAGATGTCGGTTCTAATTCAGATGTTGGTTCTGAATCCTGTCCAGATGTTGGTGGTTCTGGTTCAGGGTGTTGGTTCTGAATCTAGTTCAGATGTTGGTGGTTCTGGTTCATGTTAATTCAGGTGATGGTTCTGAATCCCTTCCAGATGCTGGTTCTGGTCTGGGCGTCGGTTCTGAATCTGGTCCAGATGTTGCGGTCTTGGTTCAGGTGTTGGTTCTGAATCCTGTCCAGATGTTGGTGGTTCTGGTTCAGGTGCTGGTTCAGGATGTTGGTTCAATCCTGGTCCAGATGTTGGTGGTTCTGGTTCAGGTGTTGGTTCTGAATCCCGTCCAGATGTTGGTTCTGGTTCAGGTGTTGGTTCAGATGTTGGTTCTGAATCTTGTCCAGATGTTGGTTCTGGTTCAAGTGTTGGTTCTGAATCCTGTCCAGATGTCGGTGGTTCTGGTTCAGGTGTTGGTTCAGATGTTGTCTGGTTCAGATGTTGGTTCTGAATCTTGTCCAGATGTTGGTTCTGGTTCAGGTGTTGGTTCTGGAATCCCGTCCAGATGTTGGTTCTGGTTCAGATGTTGGTTCTGGTTCAGATGTTGGTTCTGAATCTGTCCAGATGTTGCCCTGGTTCAGGTGTTGGGTTCTGAATCCCGTCCAGATGTTGGTTCTGGTTCAGAGACGTTGGTTCTGTTCAGATGTTGGTTCTGAATCTTGTCCAGATGTTGGTTGTGGTTCAGATGTTGGTTCAGATGTTGGTTCTGAATCTTGTCCAGATGTTGGTTCTGGTTCAGGTGTTGGTTCTGAATCCTGTCCAGATGTTGGTTCTGGTTCAGATGTTGTCCAGATGTTGGTTCTGAATCTTTGGTCCAGATGTTGGTTCTGGTTCACGTGTTATTCTGAATCCTGTCCAGATGCTGGTTCCTGGTTCAGATGTTGTCTGTGATGTTGGTTCTGAATCTTGTCCAGATGTTGGTTCTTGGTTCAGGTGGTGGTTCAGATGTTGGTTCTGAATCCTGTCCAGATGTTGTATTCTGGTTCAGTGTTGGTTCTGAATCCCTGTCCAGATGTTGGTTCTGGTTCAGGTGTTGGTTCAGATGTTGGTTCTGGAATCTTGGTCTAGACAAGTTGGTTCTGGTTCACTTGTTGGTTCTGAATCCTGTCCATGTTGTTCTGGTTCAGATGTTGGTTCAGATGTTGGTTCTGAATCTTGTCCAGATGTTGGGTTCTGGTTCAGGTGGTGGTCTTTCAGATGTTGGTTCTGAATCCTGTCCAGATGTTGCCCTGGTTCAGGTGTTATTCTGAAACTGTCCAGATGTTGGTTCTGGTTCAGGTGTTGGTTCAGATGTTGGTTCTGAATCTTGTCCAGAGATGTTGGTTCTGGTTCAAGGGTTGGTTCTGAATCCTGTCCAGATGTCGTGGTTCTGGTTCAGGTGTTGGTTCAGATGTTGGTTCTGGTTCAGATGTTGGTTCTGAATCTTGTCCAGATGTTGGTTCTGGTTCAGGTGTTGGTTCTGAATCCTGTCCAGATGTTGGTTCTGTTCAGATGTTGGTTCTGGTTCAGATGCGTTGGTTCTGGAATCTTGGTCCAGATGTCGGTTCTGGGTTCAGGTGTTGGTTCTGAATCCTGTCCAGATGCTGGTTCTGGTTCAGATGTGTTGGTTCTGGGTTCAGGATGTTGGTCCCTGAATCTTGTCCAGATGTTGGTTGTGGTTCAGATGTTGGTTCAGATGTTGGTTCTGAATCTTGTCTCAGATGTTGGTTCTGGTTCAGGTGTTGGCTCTGAATCCTGTCCAGATGCTTTTGGTTCTGGTTCAGATGTTGGTTCAGATGTTGGTTCCCAAATCTTGTCCAGATGTTGGTTCTGGTTCACGTGTTGTTCTGAATCCTGTCCAGATGTTGGTTCTGGTTCAGATGTTATTCAGATGTTGCCCTGAATCTGTCCAGATGTTGGTTCTGGTTCAGGTGGTGGTTCAGATGTTGCCCTGAATCCTGTCCAGATGTTATGGTTCTGGGTTCAGGTGTTATTCTGGAATCCTGTCCAGATGTTGGTTCTGTTCAGGTGTTGGTTCAGATGTTGGTTCTGAATCTTGTCCAGATGTTGGTTCTTGGTTCAAGTGTTGGTTCTTGAATCCCGTCCAGATGTCGGTGTGGTTCTGGGTTCAGGTGTTGGTTCAGATGTTGCCCTGGTTCAGATGCTGGTTCTGGAATCTTGTCCAGATGTTGGTTCTGGTTCAGTGCTGGTTCTGAATCCCGTCCAGATGTTGGTTCTGTCTGTGATGTTGGTTCTGGGTTCAGATGTTGGTTCTGAATCTTGTCCAGATGGTTCTGGTTCAGGTGTTGGTTCTGAATCCTGTCCAGATGCTGGTTCTGGTTCAGATGTTGGTTCAGATGTTGGTTCTGAACTTGTCCAGATGTTGGTTCTGGTTCTGCTGGTTCTTGGAATCCTGTTCAGATGTTGGTTCTGGTTCAGATGTTGTTCTAGATAAAGTTGGTTCTGAATCTTGTCCAGATGTTGGTTCTGGTTCAGGTGTTGCCCTGAATCCTGTCCAGATGTTGGTTCTGGTTCAGATGTTGGTTCTGGTTCAGATGTTGGTTCTGAATCTTGTCCAGATGTTGATTCTGGTTCAAGTGTTGGTTCTGAATCCTGTCCAGATGTTGGTTCTGGTTCAGATGTTGGTTCTGAATCCTGTCCAGATATTGGTTCTGGTGTTGGTTCCGAATCTTGTCCTAGATGTTGGTGGTTCTGGTCTGTGGTGTTGGTTCAGGATGTTGGTTCTGGAATCCTGTCCAGATGTTGGTTCTGTTCAGTATCGGTTCAGATGTTGGTTCTGTATCCTGTCCAGATGTTGGTTCTGGTTCAGGTATTGGTTCAGATGTTGGTTTCTGAATCCTGTCCAGATGTTGGTTCTGGTCCAGGTGTTGGTTCAGATGTTGGTTCTGAATCCTGTCCAGATGTTGGTTCTGGTTCAGGTATTGGTTCAGATGTTGGTTCTGAATCCTGTCCAGATGTTGGTTCTGGTTCAGGTGTTGGTTCAGATGTTGGTTCTGAATCCTGTTCAGATGTTGATTCTGGTTCAGGTGTTGCTTCGAATCTTGTCCAAATGTCGGTTCTAGTTCAGTTGTTGGTTCTGGTTCAGGTGTAGTATTGGGTTCAGTCATGGTTTGATGTTTCTTCCGTCACTCATCACCCCGTTCTCACCGTGTCCATGTGCAGGGTTTGAGCTGAATGATGCTGTGGATGAGCTTCTGGCTGTGGAAGCAATACGCTCAGGACACCCAGGCAGCCTTCATCTGAGGCCTCTTCCTTGTGCCTCCACAAACTTGTAGATCTGCTCGTTGATGTTTTTCGCCAACGTATCAGGCTGCTCTTGTGGTGCCGCCCTGTAGCCTGCCTCTCACGATGTGATGGTCACAGCTATGCTCTTTAATTTGCTGGATCTTTTCTTCAACATTTTCTAGTTTGTTGTATTCAAAGAATATGATTTGTAGTTTTCTGTCCCAACATGAAAAGCAGCTACTCTGAGAAAAACAATCTTGCCCCCTAACCTCTCAGTTTTGGTACAGACAGCTATGCCATATTTTATTTTCACATTTTTTATCCGGCAACTAGTAGATTTGCAACTTTTTCCTTCTGAGACTCCACGTGAGTCACTTCTTTAAAAAGTACAGTCTCGCCATACTTTTCTAAGAACTTGAAAATGCTCTTTCAGGACTTCAGCAAATTTCTTTTTTCCAAATCTTCCAGAAACTATTCCAGATATAAATCTGATTCAAAAGGGGCAAAGTCTCAACATGCACATCAAAATATCGCATTCCCCACATGAAGCTGCTGAGTCAAGTCCCAAACCTGGACATTCAATGAGGGTCCTCCGTATAATTCTAAACTTTGGTGTACCCAGAATGGAGATAGCAGACACTGAAGTCTCATCAGGTATAGACTGCATCCAGTTTGTGTTATGAAATGATTCATCTAGGTCATTTGTCATTGTTCCGTCCTCTACCTGAACAGAGGTTATTCTGGTGGAGGGAGGCAGAATACTTTTAATTTAACATTTTGAAAATGAATAATCAGTTAATAGTTATTTAACAACATACAAATAAAAACAGTCAGACTATCTAAATATGTAAGAAGGATTTGCTGCATATGTTAGTGATGTTAGCCAAAATTAGCAGAATAATAATAATATAATACAATTGTCAGAATAATGAGAGAAAAAAAAATTACAAGACAATATAATTAAGTGTATGAGGTTAGACTTACATTGAGAGAAGCCAGAGGTAACGTATGATCTCATAATTCGCTTTTTTGGTTAATCTATGGTCCGGATGTGTACATTTTTGTCTCAACAGTCAATTGTAAACATTTCATAAAGCATTCCCACTGAATGTGACAAACACACAACTGTCTCCCTGGTGAAAGCTGTTACAACAGTGAGCATGTGTATAATTTTTGAATTTATGCTTCTACTCTAATCTAATTTGGAATGGCAGGTGAGAGAGAGAAATAAAGAGAGTAGAAGTGTGGCCACTGTTAAAGTGAACAAGTTTTAGTTTGCAGCACTTAGTAAAAATGTGGCATCAGGGACAGTTGTGAGATACAGGAGTCAGTTCAGCTACAGCTATTCTTATACACTGCATGTTGAGTTCATCTATGACCTGAACTAAATTCAACATTAAACTAAGATTCTCCAATTTATATTGCAACAAATAATAATAATAAATATGAATATCCATGTAGGTGGCTATAATTTATAACCAAAAGTGGACACACTCATCCACATACTTTGTTTACTTTAGTTTGGGGGGTTGTTTTTTATGATCTGTGTTGCTTGGCTTTCTTTCTTGCAGTAATTAATTAGCTTATTCACTTTCTAACATCAGTAGAAGTATTGCTTGGTGAGTTTGTCAACACTGTCATGTTTCATGTCACAAGTTAGCTTAGCTTAGTATAAACACTGGAAAAAAATACTTTGATTGGCTGTCACAGCAAAGGTAACAAATCTGGGTTCGCTAACACTTAAAGTTCAATAATTAACCCATTATATCTCGTTTTGTTTCATCTGTCCAAGTGTAAAAGCAACACATTTTGGTTTAAGGGAGGTTATGTGCAAGACTATTTTATGATCGTGTGCAGAGTCTTGTCACCACTACAAGACTGCCAGCCAACCAGCAAAGAGTCCAGACTATGCAAAGCTAAGCTAACCAACTACTGGTTGTAATGCTATCAATCATCTCATCTAAAAGTAAATACATACATGATATTATAGAACTTATGGCAGCTGCACAAAGCCTGGCAAATGTGGGAAGAACTCACCTAGCCTGCACAGAACTCCTGACCTGACCCCCACCCAGCACTTTCTTTGAGATGAACAAAATGGGCTGGAACCCAACCTCACTAACAAATCTCTGCAGCTAGTTCAAATATCTCAGGAAAGTGGATGATATTGTAGCAGCAGATTAATATCTACTGAATGGTTTTGTCATTTCTAGGTATAATCTGACAGTGGTAGTAGTTTGGTCAAATGTCATTATGTTAATAATGTTTCTTTGTGTTTGCATATTGAATTTACAGCATAGCTGATCACCTCTGTGATTGGTTGTACTGTGCTGTCACGCCATCCTTTATCTGGCCAGTGTTTGTAAGCTTGGCCTCTACTGATCCTCTTCCTGGCCACCTGTTACATCTTAGTGCGACAGGTTATCTGCAGAAGCATAATCAGATAAGACTTAACATGGACAATTTGTTAGCAGTGGAAATTCACAACAGGAACAATCAGATAATGCCTTTGGAATGTCAAGAGTGCTTCTAATACCTTACCTCTGCATCAGCTTTTTGGCTCAGAGTTCATTCCTCTTGTCTTTGCGAGATGTTCAGAGAACTCTCCCCGGGTTTTCATTAATCTTGGTGGAGAGATGCTTTACATACTGGACCAACGCCTGCGAGCTCACAACACATCTGAGGACAATTCAGAGAAAGGTAGAGATTGCTAGAGAACTGCCAAGTTTGGTAGGTGTGTGTGTGTTTTAGCCCTGAGTCACCTCGTTGTACCTGTCAAATGTCAGCTGATAAACTGACCATGAACATCTGATCCTCAAATGACACAGCTCTTTCTTTCTTTTTTTTCTTGGTAAATCTAACTTGGATGCAGGAGTGTGGTCAGAAATGACAGAAAGAGGTATCTATGCATATTCAGCAGTGTTTAGTCAGCTCCTTTCTGCTCTCCTTCTGTGTCTACTGTTTAGCTGTAATGCTAATTACCATTGTGAGATACAGTAGCTTAGTTCTAGATATAGATATATACTGTCCTGTACAAAATGCAGTAACATCTTTTGTCATTTGTTTTACAATTTAAAAATATGAAGTCATATCAATTAAGATTTTTGAGAAAACATTTTCTAACATTGTCAGCTGACTAAAGCAGGAGAACTATATCAAGTGTTAGCTAGCTGACAGCCATGACTAACTAAGACTAAAACCTTAGACTGTAATCAACACTGGAGGACAAGCTATTTTGCTGTGTTTTAGCTAACACAGAAGTTTAGCAGAGAAGTCATAACTGCTGCCTCAGCTTCTGACTGGTGATTTGGTGGATTAAACCATTTAGTGCTGAAGGATTTCATTTAATACCTGACACAGACACTAATCCATAATAATGGACTAGGGAATTCAAAATAAAGGTGAAAGAATACATTTTGCTTTGTAGATACTAGTTGATGATTGCGTTGCTCACTCTTCTGTATTTCTCTTTTGTATAGCCAATAAGTAGAACCATAGAAACAAACTCATTAGCACTGCATAACATCAGAACGGGCTTCCTGTGCTATTCATTCTCTGTACAGGACCAATAATTTTAAAAAGCAAATCGGAACACAATTAAATCACATTTCTCTTTTTTAGTCTTTTGCCTCATTCATAGTTATGAATGACATCATTGGGACCATGTTTAGTAAACCCTTCATGGATGATCCTGCCTCAGCAGCTGTATTCTCACAGGACAGTGAAAACAGTGCTAACTCGGTTAGCGCACACCTCCATCATGAGGCTCAACCCGGCCAGCATGGACAGGGTATGTTGATGTTTAGAAGTGTTTTGGCAGGACTACCTGACCCCGTTTCATTTTTGTTCTATGTTTCCAAGATATTTCCAATAATTCCTGAGGTTAGAAAAGATTAGAGCATTAAGTCCAAATCTTGAATCTATAGCTTTCATATAAGCTACGTGTCTTAATAATAATTTCTGACAGATGTAGGGAAACTTGTCAGTTAGGGAGCACAAAAGTTGTTTTGTTTGATTGCATTTCATATCTTCTTTCTTTTTTCCTCCTGTAGCTTTATGAATTGATGATCATGACATTCAAATATCAAGTCTTCCTTTGTCCACGGCCAAAAGATTTGCTGCTCATCTCTTACAATCACATAGACACTATCAGGGAATTTGTGAAAGACACTCCTGTGGTTGTGAACCAAAGTGGGATGGAAACACATAGGAAGATCATTGAGGTATATTGTTGATATTATCTCATTATATTCCATTACTGAATGCTTCATGTTGAAATGTCTCAAATTCAGACATGGCTGTGACACGCTCTGTGTGGTCTGTGCAGATTACAGTAGTCTATCAGGCTACCTGTACAGGTTAGTCCATACTGAAGATTCTAGCTGTCACTTTTATTGTCTGTATATCCTGTGTGACCTGCTTCTGGTTTTGTTGTAGGTGTACTGTTTATCAGAAGGTGAATTTCAGCTTCAGACAAACACTACTCATATTTTTCTGGGCATATATGTTCGTGGTGAGTCCTGTGCTCTTACTCATCCTCCATACAAGTGAGATGAAATACAGCTTTTTTTCCCAGTTAGGATTTTTTTATCCCTCCTCTCTTAGGTGTCACTTTTCTCAAAATCAAGTCCAGAATCCCAACGGATCGCTTTGCTCCTGTCAACATCAGGCCCAGTGCCTCATGGGGAGATGTTCCAGGGCTTATTAGGTAGGGGCAGCTGGGAACCATGAATAAGATGGTACCGATAATATATTATATTATATGTTATAATCATCATGCCTGCCAAGCATCAACTTGTTACCATATATCGTCTATGGGCCTGTTGCTGTACATCAGCTATCTAGGAAAGCCAATGGTGCTTCTAAAAAGTTAATGCTAGTTAATTCATTTCTTAACACAGCTTTTGACATTTCTAGTCTACCCTGTCAACATATGAGCTACCATCACAGTAATTAATTTCTAGCAAAGGTATTGGCTCAGGACAGGATCAAGTAAAGTATGGACAAGGTGATTCACAACTCAGTATAAATCTAAGTTACTCCATACACAGCAAACTATTTGATTCTTAGCCTGGTTGTAAGACACCAGTCTTTAGTCTAAAATTTCACCTGACTGCTTGTAGGAAATATTTCAATATTCCAGAGTGTCATCATCTGTTTCCTGTTTGCACAGGACGTTTGACAGTAAGGGCAGAGAAGTGAGACGAAGTGAGTTCCCCACAGGAGGAAGTTACACCAGCCCCATCAGAGAGGGATCTTTTGACCTGCATGGGGACAGAGTGATAAGACTGGGCATGAACATATGTATCAACCACGCCTCACATATACTAGAGTTTATATGAATAATACAGTGTTAGTGGATTATAAGATGCACCATTGTGTTTTTTGTTTCATGAATTAAAGGTACACTGTGAACTATCCAGAGGACACACACAAATCCAAGGTTCTGTCTGCTAAGGTACAGAACATTTAATTTGCATAAAATGGAAATACTCAGATAAAATATTTTGAACTTATACTTAAGTAAAACATACTTAGGCACTCCACTCATAAGTTGCCGCAGGCTCATTGTTTCATTATCTGTCTGTGCTTACTGGCACACACCCATGCAAAACAGGACTTTTAAATGGTAAATGGCTTTATACAACGCATTTATGTAAAGTGTCTTCTCATTCAAACATTCACACTCAGAGCTGCATACCATACAAAGTGCTGGTGTCACAGTTACAGTGGATGAGTTCTCCCCCAAAGGTACTTTAACATGTGGAGCCGGGAATTGAAACTCTAGCATGTGGCTGGTGGTCGACCTGCTTCACCCGCTGAACCACAGCCGTGTCTCAGTAGTATTCTCACCTTTACTCCACCCTGAACAGAACTAAATTGTTGTATTCGAAAGACTGTACTTGTTAAGGTACTTCTGAATTCTACTTGTGCGATAAGTGTTTACAGATAGGACACAGGACAAATACAGAGACAAATACAGTGATACAGAGTGATGATAGAGGAAAGCTGCATGATGAATGATTGGGAGTACATGACATGAGATCAACTTGTGGATGCATACGTAGTAAATAAAAGATCAGAGAGAGGGAAAGAGTGGAGAGAGAGGAGAGAGGCACCTTATGAAAAAATAAATTACCAATAACCATATCACTAATAGTAATAATAATAAAATAATAATAAATAAATAACATAATATAAAATATATTTAACATAGATATACAAATACACATTGGAGTTTATTATATTGCAGTGACACATACACTACTGATAATACTAACAACAACAACACAATAATAATCACGCCAACAGGAGCAAGAAGTGGGGACGTTGTATATGTTTGCGTGTGTCCCGCGTGAATAATTGCGTTCGATCTGCAAATTAACTAAAAGAATTTAATAAAAAGTATAGAGTAGTATAGTATAGGATCCAGCCCAGCCACCTCAGAAGGGTGGGCACTCCAGCACAAAAGACACAGAGGCAGTGGTTTCCTCGTGTCCAGACCTGTGGTACAGAACCAGCCATCATGTTGAAAATGAAAATGCCTTCTTCTTCAAACCAGGTGTTGTAGTGTCATCTGTAGGAGATCAATGAAGTGTGTAGTGAGTTTAGTAGTAGTGTAGTGTCACCAAACTCACTACAGACTTCATTGATCCCCTACATCCCCTTCATACTAAATGTTGTAGTGTAATCTACAGCAGTTTATAGTGAAGTTATTGAATATTTGTAATATTCTTTCGGTGTTGCACTTGTAGACAGTCCCTGCATGTGTATGTAAACACTAATGTTGTCTATCTTCCTACAGTTGAAAATATGCATGTTTTGTGTTTCAACAATGTTTCACTTGAGAGTTATTGATCCCGGAAGTTCGAATCTGCTAATATCTTTCTAACTTACCAAAGCATTATTACGACTTATTCTCGTAATTTATTTATTTTTCTTAATGTGGCCCTAATACTCCGTCGTATATATGGTATAATAAGTAAATAACTAAGTTTATTTATGGATTCACCTACTGTCAAAATTGTTGTGCTGGTGGGCAGCCCCCAGAACATCATTGTCTGTCCGTCCTGGGAGAGGGATCCCTCCTCTGTGGCTCTTCCTGAGGTTTCTTCCACCTTTTTTCCCTGTTAAAGGGTTTTTTTGTGGGCAAGTTTTTCCTTACTTGAACCGAGGGTCTAAGGACAGAGGGTGTCACTCCCTGTACAGATTGTGTGTCTCTGATGCAAACTGTGTTTTGTGACTTTGGGCTATACAAATAAAATTTGATTTGATTTGATTTGATATAAACACACACACACACACATGCACACATATACATCTACACACATACACACATACACACTTATTAATATGAAAGGTTGAGAAAGTAAGGAGGGGGAAAATAAATAATGTACACAATAACAATAGCAATCCACAACAACAGCAAACAATATTATTATTGCTATCATCATCATCACTATAAATACATCTACACACACACACACACACACACACACACACACACACACACACACACACACACACACACACACACACACACATACACACATACACACACACACATATACATATACATGTCAATAATATTGACGAAATATAAAATTAAATTAATACAAAAAAGCTGCCCTGCTGCAGACAGACAACACTCCCAACCTGCTGGCCAAAGAGGAGCTTGAACTCAAGGGTTTCTCGCCTGATGGGCAGCATGAAGGCTGAGAACATGCCCAAAGCTGAACCCAGCTTTCAGATCAACCTGTTTATTACTGACCTGGAGGAGGAGGAGGCGTGAGTGCTTTTCTTTTCAAATAATTTTCTGTGATTAATAATTAGCATTAATTCCTACAAAGATGACTTCTTTTGGTTAACAGGGGAGTTTCAAGTGCAGCTGAGGAGTCCTTGTTTGGAGTGATAAACATCTGCTTGGCGAAAAGAAGTTGGGCGAGCAAACAAGATGTTTGGCTATTGTAATTTATATGAATTTATATCAAACACACAGAATATGTGAAGAGTTGATGTTTTTTCTTTTTGATTCAGGATGAACAGGTGGCGAGTGAGCTGGTTCACCGCTGGGCAGTTTGCTGAACGAGAAGAGCGCCTGAAAACTCCAGCAGCAACAAAGGAGATGATCTGCTGGCCATGATGGATGACCTCTGACCCCCGATGTGGATCCTGCTGTGACCCCGTTGTTGTGATCATGCTGTGATCATGCTGCGATCATGTTGTGATCATGCCGTGATCATGCTGTGACCCTGCTGCTTTCGTGATCATGCTGTGCATCATGCTGTGATCATGAGCGACTACGTTGTGATCCCGTTGTGATCATGTTGTGATCATGCCAGATCGCCGTGATCATGCTGTGATCATGCTGTGATCATGCTGTTATCATGCTGTTATCATGTTGTGATCATGCTGTACTCGCGCTGTTATCATGTTGTGATCAGCGCCGGTTATCATGTTAGATCCTGTTGTGATCCTGTTGTGATCATACAGATCATGCTGTGATCATGCTGTGATCATGCTGTGATCATGCTGTTATCATGCTGTTATCATGTTGTGATCATGCTGTTATCATGTTGTGATCATGCTGTTATCATGTTGTGATCCCAGCCAGATCATGTTGTGATCCTGCTGTTATCATGTTGTGATCAGTGCTGTTATCATGTTGTGATCATGCTGTGATCCTGCTGTATGGTGTCAATTTTCTGCCTAACTCTAGTTGATGCCAGACTACTTATCACAACTGAAATCACATTATTGTTACTGTGAACACCTGTAAAACATGCAGTTGATGATTTATTCAGTACAAACAATTGATGTTTGACAATGAAGTAGATCAGTATGATGTAATTTATGCACTGACTGACATTACACAGAGATCACTAGAATGTTTTTTCATTTATTCTTATTTTTGTTTGTGTTTTGGTATTTTATTAATTTAATAATAATAATAATAATAAGAAGAAGAAGAAGAAGAAGAAGAAGAAGAAGAAGAAGAAGAAGAAGAAGAAGAAGAAGAAGAAGAATATGTTTTGTAATCAAGTTGTATTAGGACACCCTGAAAAAATGATAACACCTTTTTTTCAATGAAATAAAAGTAGAAAATATATTGTAAATATAGATAATATAAAAATGACAGCAGTAGATGAATGTGGTTATATCAAAATCAAGAGTTTCATCTTTTAGATCCATAATGTGTGTATGATATAAACACAGCTGACTGTGTGTCAGTGTGTTTGTTAATGCTTACTTGTTCATGAAATTTAGTACAGACATTCAAGATCAAGATCATTCGACACAGACGTGTCATCGACTTGCATGAACTGTACGGACTTCTGCTGATCCCGTGAATCATGAATGATTTGTCCTCTACATTGATTATGAGCTGAGGGCTGAGTGTCAAATGGAACATGGCTGAATACATTTCCATTAGTAAAACCACACGCCAACCTCTCATGGTGGCGCTAGGAGGCTGAGGTGAGTAATAGGCAAACACAGCTGGCTGTGTGTGTGTGTGTGTATGTGTGTGTGTTTGTTTGTTTGTGTGTGTGTGTGTGTGTGTGTGAGAGAGAGGAGAGAGAGAAAGAGAGAGAGAGAGATGAAGGAGCCTGCAGGGGCGCTGTTGTTCCGTGTTAAGACCAATCCAGGGCACAAAGTGAATCACGCTGCACTTCCTGTTTCGGATCTCTTGCGGGAAAACTTAACCTCTGCATCAGGTCCACCTGGCTTCAGACGAAAGAAGCATTTAACTAACGCAGGTAAAACCTAACAGTCAACAAATGTCAGTAACGTTGTCTATGTGTTCTACAGGCTCTGACGTCCTCCGTGCTAAAGCTAACAGTGAAACATAACCGTATGCGTCTCAGTCAAAGTGCGCGTGTGTGAGGTGAACGTGCACAAATGATGAGCCGCTGTCTGTATAAAATATGTTTATACTTATATAGGGGTGGCTGTGGTTCGGAGGTAGAGCAGGTCATCCACTAATCAGATGAACTGCTCATTTCTTCAGTTCGTATATAAAGGATGTCTCCATGATATCGACCCCAAATTGCTCCTGAAGGCCAGGAATGTGTATGAATGGTTGGCACTTTTGCATGGTAGAAATGCGCCACATAAGTGTTTATTTACTACATATATATATATATATATATATATATATATATATATATATATATATATATATATATACACATTCAGTTTTGTATCTACAGAGAGTGGATCCTCCTTCAGAGAGGATATATACTTATATAACACCCTTCTAGTCCTCTGACCGCTCAAAGCGCTTTTACAGTACATATCTTATTCACCCATTCACACACATTCATACATCGATGTTGCCATGCAAGGTGCCAACTGCTCATCAGACAGGAGCACATTCATTCACACACATTCACACACCGATCACACAACCTTCAGGAGCAATTTGGGGTTCAGTTGCCCAAGGACACTTAGACATGCAGACTGCAGGACCCGGGGATTGCACCACCGATCATCTGATTTGTGGATGACCGGCTGTACCTGAAACACCAAGTGGTTTTGATTAGAGTTTATATATTTCATATGTCACAGTTTTTGTTTTTTTCTTTTTCATTTCAGTTTAACTTCACTAAACACAGGAGCAGAATCAGTGCAGTTAGTAGAGTCAGCAGCATAACATACAGGTAGATATCATACAAACTGCTGAAAAACATCAAGAAAACATTAGACATTAATGAACAGTTCAGTGCTGGTAATGGCAAACTTCTTCCTGTGTGCAGGTATCCCTGACCTTCATCTGTGTCCATGGAGTCACACAGAAATGAGTCTCCATCATCAGGTCCAAATGAAGTCATCAACTCCATTCGGGAGCGCACAATTGCAGAGAACAGCATGGTGGTCTTGCTGCAGGGCCTGCAGGGAGAGGTGACGACGGTGGACCTGAAGAACGAGAGCACAGCACGGGGCCGCATGGTCAACGTGGACGCCTTCATGAATGTACGTCTGGAGGATGTGCTGTACCAGGACAGACGGGGTCAGCTCACCCAGCTGCAGGACCTGTTTGTCACCGGCAGGAACATACGCTATGTTCACATCCCAGACCACGTGGACATAATGAAGACCATACAGAGCCAGCTGGCCAAGATCCACAGAGTCCGCAACTTTGCCAGTCATGGAGGAGGCAGAAAAGAGTACATCAATAAACCAAAATAACTATTTCATTTTTTGTCCAAGGACATAAAACTCACACGAGATCAGAAGTTTACAACCTGCAGGATCACAAAATGATTCAACAATGACACGTTGTGTTGTGTCCTCCCAATGAAACAGTCTGAGAAGAAAAAACTGACTCTAGTTGAACTTCTTTCTTGTGCACACTGAGGCCATGACCTGTGAGCTGCAACTATTATTTTCCATATTAATTGATTCATCTTTTCTGTATAGAATATCAAAACTGACAAATTACCATCATACATGAGCTGGAATCTGAGAGATCTTCTAATGTTTTGTTATATCTGCAACTACAAGTGAAATATATAAAGTTAGAATACGATGGAACGGAGCAGCTGACACATGTGAAGCTGGAGAACGTTACTGAAATGATTTCTTGATTTTCACAGTAGTTTCTGATTATTTTTCTTGTCAATTGATTTATCTGCTCTTTCATCCAGTATCACCATCATGAAAAGAGTGTATACCTTTATATTTGTGATAACTGATATTGGCCCATTTATCAGTCAGTGTTTTGTTTTGTGTGTTTTGACACAAAATAATTGCCCTGACCTTCTTTTCCATTAATAAAATCATCCCAGCCTGCACAGTGAAACCTCTTCAGATGATCCAGAATGCGGCAGCACGCTTGATCTACAACCAACCCAAAAGGTCACATGTCACCCCGCTGCTCATCGAGCTCCACTGGCTACCTGTAGTAGCCCAAATTAAATTCATAGTGC
Source organism: Protonibea diacanthus (assembly GCA_028641955.1). NCBI lineage: Eukaryota > Metazoa > Chordata > Actinopteri > Sciaenidae > Protonibea > Protonibea diacanthus. Next base: position 666,430 of record CM053993.1, read on the forward strand.
TAATGCTCACATACAAAGTTGTCTCCAGTAGTGCACCTACCTACCTGAATGCCCTTGTACAGGCATATGTTACCTCACGACCGCTGCGCTCCTCCAATGAGCGACGCTTTCCCGTTTGCTCAGGACAATCCAAACTTTTCTCGTCTGTAGTTCCCCGTTGGTGGAACGCACTACCAGTTCCTACCAGATCAGAGGCGTTTCTCTTCAGACATTACCTTCTCTCCTAGCACTACACAACAAATCTACACCTTAAAGAATTGTCACTAGCACTTATTGCTGCACTAACGCTTCTTATTGCACTATACCTTGATTGTTCCCTTCTCTGTAAGTCGCTTTGGAATAAAAGCGTCTGCTTAATGACTAAATGTAAATGAATGGAACATATTAGAATGAACTGGCTGCAGGTGTGGCCCAGGGTATATTTGCTGTTGAGTATTGCTGGCATGCACCACAAAACCCTTCTGTCTGTCTGTCTGTCTGTGAAAGCAGCTCATAAGTTAATAACTGCCTAAATGCCGAAAAAAACAGTCAGGAAAGGACAAGGAAAACATTAGTCATGATCAGTGCCAGTCTGGTGCAGGGAAAAACAAGCAGGCATGTTTCCACAGCCTTCACCTCACAAACATCTTCGCTACATGCATCAGTGAGTTGTCACTCTCTGCTGTGATTGGAGCAGTGACATCCAACCCAATGGAAACGAGCAGAGCGGGTGAAAGGAAGAGAGTGTTTCACTTGGAAACTGCTGTCCCAGTGTTCTCCACATACACAAATACGTTTGGGAATTTAAGGAATTTGCAGTGGGGTATGTTATTCCTGCACAGTGTCAGGAAGAGGACAGGCCTGACATAACACAGCCGGAGCAGACAAACCCTACACTGTAGACGGATGAGAGTGCATTCAGCAGCCATATCATTTAAAGTGAGTGAAATGCTGCAGTAAATTAAGAGCAATGTGCACACAGGAATGTCCTCTGGTGGTTGGGTCATTGTTTGGGCTGTGGCCTCACTGTGTTTTTAGGGACATATTTTTCTCTCGACTGCTTTAAAAGCAACCTTGAGAGCGTCTGAATGACAGCAGCCCACATAATGACCACTTACTGCTTTGCTAAAAACACGACTGAGCACCACATCAACACTCACTAAACTCAGAATAGCACTTTACAGACACTCAACCGCATAAACAATTCTTTTACCATACAACACAGCACACCAGTAACACAGCTTGGTTTACGGTCACCGTCTCCAGCAGTGGTCAAAGAAGGACTCAGATTTTGTACTTAAGCACAACTAAACCAATAAAAATACATTCAGTCATTTTATAAGAGTACTTAATAAAAAATTATAGATCTGATGTTTGTACTTTGAATCCACTACATTTATCTGACAGCTTTACTCACTAGCTACTTTACAAAGTCAGACTTCACATAAACTGGTAGAATACAACCCGTTGTTAAAGATGAAACCACTGTCTGTCTTTTTGGCCTGTGATTCCTGATAAAGACATTTAACACGCCTGAGTTCCACCAGAGAAACGGTTCCCCTCAAACATTTTATGTTTCCACTGAAATGATGCTCAAAGTATGAACATTACAGAGAAACACACACAAGGAGCAGACAAAAGTCCCAAAGAATACGTGTGTATCAGAAGGCAGCCCTCCAAACCCTATGTTGTGAACCACTAACACTAACTCCTCCTCAAGCAGCTACAACCGTAAAATGCTATCTACACATTGATGCATTCCTCATAACCTCTTGTTATTTATCAGAATTGTTTTTTACTTAAAGCTGATAATACTTCTCTATTAGGACTTTTCTCAGATACTGGATGATTTTACCTTTTGGGGATTTATTTCAGTTATTAAATGAAATCTGAAATGTCACAGACATTGTTTTTTTATATAATGATAAGAAATGATTACGAGCTTGATTAATCTGTAGAAATGCAAGAGCTTGTTAAGAGGACAGCATGAAAACTAGAATCCTAAATACAACCATAAACAGGCAAGACAACTTTTACATGCTACAGAAGAATCTAAATATCCAGTGGAGACTGAAATGATGAAATGTGTAAACTGGCATCAGGTGGAAGAACTCCAAAGAACAGCACCTGCTGCCTCTGGTCTGGCTGCTGTTCCACTGTTTGCCTAATATGCTCTGTTAGCTCTTTTTTTTTTTCCTCCCTCAGCACTGAGATTAAAATACAAAGAGCTCAATTAATTCACGACCCCCGAAGCACCACGGCCCTGTGCCCATGGCAGCTGACTAGCTATTTCCTGTTCCACCCTCCTGGCTTAACAGAGAACAGACCTCACTGTGGTGCGTTTGTGGCCAGCAGAGGAGAGATCACCTCCCTCTGGTCAGCAGTGTGGCAGAATAACTCCAATAAAGGGTGATTTCTCTCAAAGTGAGGACTCCATGGTGTGTTTACCTGCATTTCTTTATTTTGGAGTCAGATGACAGTGGTACATGTGCACGAGTTTCACTTATCACTCAGGAAAAGGAAACGCCTCCTCAACACGAGAGATCACTGTTTGTGGATGGTCCTCCTCCCCTAAAAGATGAGTGGATCATAGTGGAGGGCTGCTCCATCTCTGGCAGTCCAGCAGCTACATCAGTTCCTTCTGTCACGAACACTGAGTGACCACCAACCTCTCCCTGCTCTTCTATCCAAACGATGGGATCTCATCCAAGTGTGGGCTGACAGACCGGCTCCAAATCTGGATCTAAATTCTTTGTTGTTCAGTGGAAACTTTGCTTGTGTCAACCAGTGCTGAGGTGAGTGAGTGATGATGAGTCTGACTTTAGATGATCTTCTATTTATCTGTTCTACACATAGAAGCTTTTATTGCACATAACAAGGGCTCTTTATCCATAAAACCTTTTTACAAGCTTAAACCATTTTCACAAGGATCTTCCCAAATATACCTCAGTTACTCTGCTGTCAGGTAATAAACAAGGCAACAAATAAGTTCATCAGCAGGACCTGCACCATGTTTTTCATAATACCACAGACCATAAAAGTCTCGAAAATATTAGGAGAGAAAAGCAGCTTGTTTCATGAGCCCTCTTTTATCCACCTTCTCCTGTGCCTGATGACAGCAGCTCTCTGTCTGAGAAACTGTAAACGGTTAGAGGAAGCGGGGCTCACTACTGTAAAATAAGTCTTATTTTCAATGGTTTCAGTTTTCATCTTCTGACTTAAATAGGATTATCTAAGCAGGAAGTGTGGGAGGGTTGAAGAGGAGTGCATTTTATGGGGTTACATAAACAGCTACAGCTGCCGGGCTTTGAATGTGTATAGTTAAGTCGAGAAGTTATTGGACCTGTCTGGAAATGTTAGGTGTTAAGTCTGTCTGCCCAACACTGTGGCTGCATAAAATGGACATTTGTCTCCCTCTGGGATTTGTGTGCTTCCAGCTCAGACAAAGTATATATATATGTAAAGTTTTATCCTGCAAGAGAGAAAACAGAACAAGAGTGCGGGGTGCTTCTGCAAGGACACACACAGGTCTTTAAACTTGTTGGTGTTTGTGGCAAAAGTTGACTGAGGCACTGCAAAAAGTTTTTATGCCTAGTGTCTATCATCAAATCATAAAACTTTTCTTCTCTTAAAAAAAGACAACACAAAAAAGTCAACCTGTTTCCACAGAAATCAATTTGTTTCAAGAACCTTCCAGAAAAGAGTTTATAACATGAAATGAGACAACACAAGAATCAAGAAAACTTCAATTTCAGTTTGCAGTGAAAAATGGGGAATCACATTGGAACTGGACATAGAAATATTTTTCTTACAGAGTTTTAGAAGATTAGAACTATTGTCCATTTTTCTTAGCACAAAGACTGGAAATGGGGGGAGATAACTAGCCCGATTCTGTCCACTGATACCAAAACCCACCTACCAGCTGCAAAGCCCAGTATTTAACAAAGTGTGTCTTTAGTTTCTCTAGTTTAATCTGTGCAAAAACTGAAGTGTAAAATCAGTATTCACAGTGGAGTTTTCTTGGTCAGAGGCAACTGCCTGATAACTGCTGATGGAAATATTTCAGCACATAAACCTCCACAAAACAGCTAGCTATTGTTCTCACAGCTAAAACAAATTAGATTTAACCTGTTCACCAGTGAGCCTGTTTCCATTCTTTATGCTAAGCTAACTGTCTACTGGCTGCAGCATCAATCTAAACCTCTGTGAATACATTCCAAAACTTTTCATTTTAAGACTCGAGTATGAAAAAGGAAAGGAAATGACTGTAGTTTCCTAATCTGTGAAGCCACGAGCTTGACGCTCTCCTCCCTCGTTATCCACTTGAACAAGAAAAAACTCCACACGATTCCTTTGTTTCTTTTCATCGTTTACTCCAACAAAAATTAAGGCAATACAACAGTCCAGCATGATGAAAATAAAAAAGGCAAGAGCCAAAGACAGCAAAAATGCGGACTCTAAAGCTAGCAAAGAAAAAGCGAGAGAGAGAGAGAGAGAGAGAGGTCAAAAAACTGTGTGGCTCGACTCCATGACACCAACCAGACTACCCGACTACCTGTCTTTACGTCAACCACGCACACACACACTCCTCCGCATTAAAGGTTACATGTGTGATTCTTAAACCTACAAACATCCACACATTTTAAGTGAGTAGTACTAACTTATTAATATGAACTGTTCACCTGTAAATACTGTAAATAACCTCTTTTTTATCATAATTAACAACAATCTTTTTTCACATATCAACTTAAATTATTATTCAAATACTTATGACAAAAAATAGCATTTAGGCTCCTATAATGACGGTTGTGAGTGTGACAAATGCTTCAAGTTTGATAAACAGTCTGGAGAAGCACTGGATGCAAAGGCCAGTCTTTAATTAAAACAAACACTGTTTAACTTTACACCAGTTGAACCGAAAACTAAATTGCCCACTTATGTTGTTAAGGTCTGGGGGCTGCAAATCGAGGGTGCAGATGGAGTAATGCTTCTTCTGTCTGTGAGTTAAATGCCGAGCAGAAGGCAGTGCTGGTAAAGAGCCGTCGGTTCCCATGAGTCACTGGACCTTGAATCATCAACCAAGATCAACTTTTGCTGTAATTGCCCCCCAAAGAAAATAATTTTAAAAAAAAACCCTTTGAGAGTGTACAGACTGCCAAGAGTGACCTGGATAAAGATCAGGGTGGGAGACTGACTCAAGCCCCCAGCAGCAGCCACTGGAGCTGGGCATGATTCTGTTCTCCCTGGAGAGAAAGCACCAGAAAGAAAAACATTTGGCTCCCACGCACATTGTTGTTGTAATGACAGGGAATGTGAGGGGGTGGGAAATATCAGTCATCATGTTTACATCAAGCTTTACTGTAACCGTGGGACCATCTGTGACCAAATCCTCCATTTTGGCCTCATCATCATCATCATCATCATCATCATCATCATCATCATTGGGTTGCCATGAAATCTGCGGCAAACATTTGTGTTCCTCACAAGAGTAATCATGAATTTGGTGACTGTCTGACTTTTTCTGTAGTGCTAACGGCAGGTAAACACTGTGCCTGACATTCATGGTTCCCAGAGGATGAATCCTGCAATTTTTCCTCTACTTTTCCTCTATTGGCACCATGAGGTTTACATGTTAAACATCAGCATGTTAGGGTGTCATTGTGACTTAAACCATTCTATGCTAACAGGAAGTCATCCGTCAATAGATGCACTGATGCATGTCAGGCAGACTGATGTCAGCCAGTTAAACTTCATAAATAGACTTTTTTTCCCCACATTGTGTCCCTGGAGCTCTAATTTTTAGCAGCTGTGAGCAGCTCCCCTGCTTCCTTAGTGAACTGCATTGTGGGACAATGCTGTCCACCAACAGCACACAGAAAATCAAGCTTCAGGACACACACACACACACACTTAAGTGTCAACACAAACACTTTAGTTAGAGTATGGAACTGGAACACAGTGTTTGTCTTGTTATACATCATGTTAGCATGATGTAAACAGTTTAATAAAGTTTCTGGCCTGTGGTTTCCTTTAGTTTATCAGGACAGTTTGACAAAGGATTATTATTAACCAGTTACCATCAATTCTCTTGTATTATTAGCATATAGAAAATATAAAGCAGTTAAACTAAAGCTATTAGTTTGAAATTATAAACCCTTCACAAAATGTTCTGAACATCATTCAAAGCTCACAGACGGATATCTCAAAATAAACCACATTGAAAATATACTTCTAAGAGTTAACAATTATCTGGAGTTTTTCCCAGTGGAAATGTGATTCAGTCCTAGAGAACATGTGAAATATGTCATTTCACTTTCTTCTGTGGGAAAAAGGCAAAAACAAAAAAAAAACTATTTCCTGGATGGCGGAAAAGAGCCTCTTCAGGCACTGATGTCAGAACTATAAACATCCCTACCAGGCTCATGTTGCTGTCCTCACTGCAAGCCCAAGTGTAAAACACTTACAAGGAACACAATGTCCTTGTCTGCTGACCTCTGACATGAGTTTAGATCACAGGAATGATGGGTGGAGAACACATTTTTCAGCCTGTTGGCATCTGTTTGATGTGCTCAGGCTTCCCAGGGTGTTTACTTTGCTGCTTATTACAGATTCACATGCATATATTAACTATTTCCTTGTGTTTCTGTGACAGGTTTTGTGTCATCTCATTGGTCTCATTGGTAATAGTCGAGGACTTCAGTGTGTAAAAGGAAGTCCTAGCGATGGTAGAGATTTAAACCTACAGTGAATCAGGATGGAGTCTGTTAAGAGAGACATGGAGCTGCTCAGTAACAGCATGGCAACCTACGCTCACATCAAAGGTAAAGGCTCAGTCTATTACTGCGCTTCCTAAGCCGAGGCTCTGGACCTCATTGAAGCCACATAATGATTATCAGTGTAGTAAGTAAGGAGAACATGCTGACATGATCTTACCTGCCAAAGACTGTACACTTTAACTTCTTCACACCTTAAGAAATATTCAAGTAAATACAGCTCTGAGAAGGTTGACAGTACATCTGTACAGCAAATATAAAGCCAGAAGCCAGTTAGCTTAGCTTAGCATTAAGACTGGAAATAGGTGAAAAAAGCTAGCCTGGTTCAGTTCAGAGGTAACAAAATGTGACTTCACCTCTAAAGCTGCTATTTTACACTTTGTACAGATGAATTAGGTCATATTTTATTACCTCCAGATAGAGCCAGGCTACCTGTTACTTTGTTTCCAGACTTTGTGCTAAGCTACAGTAATTCATGGTTATATTTACTTACTGTACAAACATGAGAGTGGTATCAATCTATTTATCTATCTCTCAGCTAAAGAATGTCCTAATAACCTCCTAATAGTCCTTTAACGTAAAATGTAACGTTAAAGGAATTTTACTATTTAAGCAAAATTACAGAAGTACTGTCAGCTAAATGTACTTTCAATATCTAAATTAAGAGTCTCTGGCCCCTGTCAATAGAATGACTGTAAATCTGACTTTAATAATGATACAAGGATGCATACAGGATGTAGTATTTAGTTTGAACCACTAAATATATAACATTTTGGTAGTTTAATCTATTGGTTCCAACTTGCTTGGATCATGACATGATTTATGCTGTGTGAAAGAAGAAAAAAGGAAGTTCTGCTACATAAATGTAGAGAGTCACAAGCCAAAACACGTGGACAGTGCTGGTTTAATCTTTAAGAAGGTAAAGGTAGAACTACAGGTACCTTAACACAGTTTGAAGAACAGTACTTGAGTAAATATACTTTTCATTTTTACTTTTCATGTGTTTCTTTGCAGCCAATCCAGAGAGCTTTGCCCTCTACTTCATGATGGGCGTCTGTTTCGGCCTCCTCATGGCATTGTGCCTCATGGTGGCGGGTATTACGTGCAGGACTCGCCGCCACAGCAGGCCTCCCCCTTCCCCTGAGAGGAGACAGCTGAAGGAGTCCAGTGAGGAAGAGGAGGATGAGGGGGATGAGAGTATCCCGGAGGAGGACGTGGAGGAGGCGGAGATCCCTAAAGTAACAATGGGACTCAGGAGTGAGCACAGCAGCCAGTCCAATGGTACTTTGAGGAGCGTGAATGTGTTTGCGTCAGCTGAGGAGCTGGAGAAGGCCCGCCGTCTGGAGGAGAGGGAACGAATTGTCAGGGAGATCTGGAGGAACGGACAGCCAGACATCCTGGTCACAGGGACGGGGACTATTGGACGAGTGCATTACCACTAAAGACATTTTGACTGTGCCCTAAAAATCTGACTCATGACTGCAGAGGGCAGAACATACACAGTACATTGACCTGGACTTGTATGGCAACCCAAAGTGTTCAATGTTATAATAAGGGACTGAAACAAAATAATTCAGGTGGTGAGGGAGGCCTCCCTGGGGCTATTAATGCTTTTTATACACATAACATTACAGAAACGTGAAGGAACACAAGATGAATGAACCAATGAACCAAACTTCATGACAATTCATCAAATAGTAGCAGTGCCATCCTGAGAGTCATGACATGGCAAAAAAAGAAACATTATCTTCACAACATGTTAAAAATATTCTGACAGTGTTAAATTAGTCCAGCTTGTTTCATTAAAATATAAATTTCAGATGAGCCTGTTTCTCACCACCCACTCAATAACATTCATACAGTAATTTATGGTATAAATTATTGTATGAATAAATACTGAAGACATCAACACATTTTGAAAACTCAGCTCAATGTTGAAATGTAAAATAAAAAAAAGATTTCATCAAATTTCTATAATGCAAAATAATAAAGTTAAAACATAAAACTGAGCCGAGTTTCTAAAATGTGTTGAATTATTTCACATATTATATATTTTGTCTGTTTTATTCATGTGATTATTGATTTCATAATGTTTGTATTATGTTGCTTGTTGATAGATTTTGTACACAGTATTGAGCTTTATTAGTATTTTATCCTATCATTGCAATGTGAATAATTCAAAGTTGAACCACTCTGTGATCATTGGGAACAGCTTCTGTCACTTCATTTGCTTGTTAAGAGAACACAGAGCTAGATTAGCTTAGCACAAACACTGGAAATAGGTGGAAACTGCTAGCTAGCCTAGCTCTGTCCAGCAGGAACAACATCTGTGCACCATCACCTTTATGATTAAAATGGACGACATGCTACGTTACCCTGACGTTGCCAGGCAACCAGGAGAAACTCCAGTGCCTCATATAGTTTTAATTGAACCTGTTTTGTTTTTGGACAGTCTGACAAATATACAATGAAGAGAAAAGCAGCATATCCTCACATTTTAAACATCAATCAACCATTATTTGAGAAATGACTCAAATGATTAACCAGTTATCAAAATGTTTGCGGATTCATTTTAAACTCACTAAACTCAAAATCAGTTCATTATCTGAGCACATTATCTGATAATGACTCAAAGAAAGTATCTGTATGTATAGACTATTATGAGACATAATTATATCCCATGAAAAATGAGTCATTGGTCATCAGGTTTCATGGTGTGTTCATCGTCTTCTCCCAGATTTAAGCTGACTTGTGTCTTTGGCCCCGTCACTTCCTGCAGCACCTGCCCTCCAGGTCTGAGCTCTCTGATGAAGACGGGCCTGTTTGGGGCTATGAAAGAGCCATTTACCTCAGCTCTTCTGTAGAGTTTACCAATGCAGAGCTTCACCAAGTGGATCCTAGTGATGTCCCACGAGACAGTCCATTTTCTGTTGGCTCAATTTTTCTCCTCCACCCATGAAAGGGCTGATTATGTCATAACTGGAGCACCTCTGTCCAGTGTCATGAAGTGCACTGACTGAATTGGAGACTGTTGTAGGATTTCAGGAAAACAACTCATGACCTGATGCTGAGTGCTCATTCTGTCACCTCATAACAGCTCAAAAAAACAGATTCATCTGCATCTCAGCACCTTCATTTTATGGATTTTACGAGATTTGCTCAAAAACATTTTTCAGACAGCAGATCGGCCTGTTCTGCAGGTGTCTGGTCGTAAACCAAAGTACTGGACAAAACCAATTTAACCTGATGATGGTGCTGAATGAAAAGCTATTACAATTCATCAGGAATGTTTCAACTTCATTTAATGGCTCTCCATTTAATAGTTATATTTCAGTCTGGATTAAAGGGGTGGACCTTGCATGCATGGCTCCAAATGGTTCAATTTTTGAATTCGTGTTTTTTTTTTTTTAACCCAGAAACTGTATTAATAATGGACTAAAATATTTCAGTCAAAAATGACTTCCAGCTTCTCAAATGTTCTATTGAGAGAAAAGTCACTGGGAACTTGATCTTTGAGTTTGGACTGATAATCATTCTAAAAATACATTTTCCCAATCATTTTATAGACAAAACAATCGTAAAATAATAATTAAGACACATTAATCAGTAATGAAAATAATTGTATGATGCTTCATGGTTCATTCTGGAGTGTCACCGCACCGTCAGTAACCAAGCTGAAAGTTACCATTGCAATAATTTGACACATGTTGAGTTTTAATCAAGTCAGAAGGGGAAAAAAAGAACTGTTTGATTTTGAAGCTATTCAGATTTTTACTGCAGTAGGACATGTGAGACCCCAAACAATGAAGGAAACCACAAACCATTCAACACAGTGAGTTGTCTAACATTCCTATATTCTGTTCATTTGTTGAAAAAAAAAAAAAAAAAAACACACACACACACACACACACACAGAACTGCCCTGAATCAAAGAACAATCTATTGAAAATCAAAGAGTTACGTCAAAGCTCTGAGGAGAGTAAAAAAATTTGAGCTTCAGATGGAACTAAAGAAAGTACAGGTGTGTTTAGTACATGCAGTATGTACAGTCAAAGTGGGACGAAGCAGCACAGTGACATTCACTAAACTAGTTCTGCTAGTTTGTGTCAACTCCTCTTAACAAATATACACGTTCATCTTCAGACAACATGTTTCAGGGTTTGGCTTCAGGATGAACCTGCACGTCTTCTCTGCTGCGTCCATTTAAAAAAAGAGCCATATTCACTTTAGACTTTGATTTCCCCAGATGTAAAAACAATAATTTATGTCTTAGAATTCTATACACTTATTTGAATTAAAAATCTAACAAAGGTAGCCACTCACCTAAACTGATATGACAGAGGAAGAACCTACATGCGTTGAAGGCAAATCAAGAGATTCTGGTGTGAATTCTTTACAATTCACGTTGTTTTTAACTGAAAACACCCACTATCAATTTGAATACACTGTAGCACACAAATGTCATCACTTCCTAATGAGAAGTACAGGTGACGTGGCACTATATGAAAAAACATGGATAATAGAAGTGACAAACAGCAATCATTCAGGGATTCCACAGATAGTAACTTTCATGTGTGGTGAGGTGACAATGAGAAGCCCTGAGCCCACTACTGATTGGTCCCGTGGAGCGATGTGTGGATGAAATATTTCATGCAGTAACATCAAAGATTTATTATAACAGCCCCTAAAACCAACAGAAACACATGAATAATGACATGGACATCATCTAATGCCTTCCTGCACTGACTGACTCATAGCCGGGGCTGCACCTTTAAACACATCACTGTGTTATTACTGTCTAAGGCACAGATGCACAGATTCTTATTTCCTCCTCTGCTTTAGGAACATGTTGCTGCCTCAGTAATTCTCCCTTAAAAAGATACAAGTTGACCAACTGCAGAACAAAACTCACCGTTACATAAAAACCACTCTGAACTGAAGCTGAAACCTCACATAGAAAAGGAACAGTGCTGTGTTCATGTCAGTTCTTTCTTCACTTTAACTTCACTAACACATTTTAACCTTTAAATGATGGGATAACGTGGAGGGGAAACAAAAAGGAACCCCTTTATCATCACAGTAACCGTTCTGACACAGAGATGCATGTGAACGTGGACATGATGAAGTCAGTGGTCTACTGCTTCGGGGTGGAGGCGTCTCCAGCATTCTTGGTTTCTTTACGCTCAACTTCCATGCTGTCGTCTCCGAGCTCCCCCTCTTCTCCCCCCTGGAACATGTCATGGGTCCACTTTGGGCTGCTGCCTCCCTTTCGGTAGACGAAGCGCCCCCGCCCCCGTGTTGGGAAGGAGCCCCGGCCTCTTCCACGGTTGTCCACCCAGGTTTTCTCTCCATCACGATCATCATGCTGGGGGGTGAAAAACATCAGTCCTTACACTGTCATTAAGCCGGAAGCTACTCTGAACTCTGGACCAACAGGATCTATTCACACATGGAGCATTTTTGTAGTTTTAAGAAATAATATGCAGCTTTGCACTTCTTCAGTCAAGACTACAAGACAGGTTTAAAATATTCACATACTTTCTAATAAATTCAATTTTATTTATATGGCACTATATCATAACAAAAGCTATCTCACTGGCACTTTTCGTGCAGAGCAGGTCTAGGCCGTACTCTTTATAATATTATCTACAGAGACCAACAGTTCCACCATGAGCAAGCACTTGGTGACGGTGGCGAGGAAAAACCTCCGTTTAACAGGCAGAAACCTCGAGCAGAACCAAGCTCATTGGTAGACAGTCATCCACCGCGACCGCGGTGATCTGACTACACTACAGCTGTATAAGCTGATGGAAAATAAAATAACCTGTTTCCTTGTGATGCTGCAGAAATGATCAGATCAGAAGAACTGGCCTCAAAGTTAAAAAAAAATGCCTAGAAAGGCAAAATAAGTTAAGAAGGGCTCACACAGTACACACTCAGCATTCTCAGTCTGACTGTGGCTGTGTTTCCTGTCAGCTGAAATGATGCTAAACTGAATCATGTTTGAAAAAAGGAATATTGCAGCTGCAGTGGAGCTTTAAAACATTCAGATTTCAGATTCATACAGTTTCTTCTGATTAGAAGAGGCACTCCGTGAGTGCTGATAGAGTACAACAGCACTGATGACCATTACATTAACAATACATCAACAGCCATAATCTATATTAGATGGTAACAAACTATTACAGATGTAAACTTGTGGTGGAAAACATCCTTCATTATGATTTTTTAACATGTTCAATAGAGTTGTAACGATGCATCGTGACACGATTAAAAATTGGTACAAATGCGTGACAATTCGCACCGGTTGACAGAAAAAATGAATTGCGAATGCGAGAGAAGTAGGATATCTTCTTTTTCTTCTTTTAGAAATAGGTTACGTTATCTTAAAAAAAAGTCAATGGTTGGTGATTCATTTGTTCAATGATTTATGTCACTACGTAGGTACAGGGCAAAGAACGAGGGAAGACATGGCGACAGTAGGCAACAACTTTGAAATAGAGGATGCACTGAGTGGTTATAAATCACCTGTGTGGCGGCATTTTGGATTCCCTATATACACAAATACAACCGGTGAGAAATGGACAGACAAAACCAAAACGGCATGGAAATATTCCAAAAGACTGCTAACATATAGCGGCAACACGAGCAACATGCAGCAGCATATTAGCCGCCACCACAGTGAGAAGCAAAGTAACGTTACGCCACCTCATGAGCGAAAATTGCCGAGGGGGCAAACCACCTTGGTGAGTTTCTGTGAAGAAAGCACCTCTAAATGTTTTGTCCTACAAATAAAAGAATTTTATTTGGTCATAATTTGTCTGTAGCTCATTTTGAGTAAAAAAAATCGTGAGAAAATCGTACCGAACCGAGTCGTGAGTTGAGTGTATCGTTACATCCCTAATGTTCAATATTGCTGAACGCTGATCGGTGGCCCGACCTACACAGACACAATTAAACAAACCTGTTTTAACTTGGGCAGAAAATCATGTTGAGTATGTTGACCGTCCTTTTCACAGCAGACATTTTGACATAGAAGGAAATAGATATGTCAAGCACAGGTGTTACTAAAGAACATTAACAATGGACGTGGCTCTGTCAGCATGCACAGAAGCAACTCCCTGAAGCTGAAGCAGCTAAATTCATTGAGCCTTCCTTCACTCTGTCATCACTGTCTGTCTGTCTTCAGGGGAAAAAGGTCTCTAAACAAAAAGAAAGCTTCAGACTCTCACCAGGTAATACTTCCTGCTTTTAGGAGTGTATTCAGGGTCCCACTCCTCCTCTGGAGGGCGCACTGGAGGATTCATATTGGCAGGGTTTCCATTGCTGTTGTTGCCTGGATAATTTCCCCTGTTCCAGCCTCTCCCTCTCACTCTGGGGAACTGAAACAAAACAACAGGTGGATTTAAATGCACACTGAACAGACAAACACACAATAAGCTTGACAAAAAGATGAAGAATATTTGATAAACGTGGTCCAAAGCAGAGCCAGGGACGATGAAAACGACAGAACACACAAAGAAAAAGCCATACTGATGAAATCAGGCATTTGTTTAGTGATGAGGTGAAGTTCCACTGATTTGCGCTACATTACCTTAATAAAAATCAGGTAGTGCATGGAATATGTATGATAGAGAGTCATCATCATTATCATCATCATCCATATTATGTTCCTTAGCATTAGGAGGAAGGAACAGAGCAGAGAAGCGTAGTCTACTGTGATGCCATTAGGACAGAGAATTGCAAGAAGATGAGATGTCAGTACCTCAGTGAACAAAAAAACAAAACAAATACAGCAGAAGAGATGAACAGAGCACAGACACAACTTACAAATCCACGGCCTCTGCCTCTCTCTGGGTTGTGGCCCTCATAATCTCGAGGGCCTCTGTCTGCGGGCCCACTGTAGTCCCGTGGAGGATAACGAGAGTGACTGTAGCCCTCCTCTGAGTGCTCCATCCCCTCCCCCATGTACTCTTTACCTCTGTAAGGTGGAGGATAAGGGGATGGAGAGGATGAAGAGGAGGAGGAGGATGGAGAGCGATCCCGCTTCTTTTTACCCTTCCTAGAAGAAAACAGAAAAAAGGTTAAAAAAAAAAAAAAAGAAAAAATTCCAGCCAAATATCTGTCAAAATGTTTTAAATGTGTAACTTTTGGTTTGTAGTTAAAATGTTACAATAGTTACTGGAGACAGAACTCATCTCCTCACTCACTCCCTTTTAATAACACTGCTAACTGTCTCATATTTTAAACAGATACATTATATTACAACATAGACCCCTCCACCAACAGTCAGTGTGGACTAACACTCTGCTCAAAGATAAAAAAGGAAAATAGAGCTGGGTTTAATTTTGGAAGTGCTGATATCTTTGACCAAAGGTGTTTTTTTTTAAGTGGACAGTCCACCTCCCAAACATTGTATATTATATGCTGTAACTGTGTAACTGGTAACTGCACTGAGCTGCAGTATTACTGGGAGCAGGCTGTAGTTGTGTTGCAGAGTTTTGCTCCAGGAAAACGTACTTGGATTTCTTGTGGTGTTTCCCAGATTTCTCAGAGGACCTCTCTCTGCTCGGTCCTCGGGAGCCTCCTGGGCTCCTGCCGCCTTCACGCTTGTAGTCTCGTTCCTTGCCAGCAAACCTCTTACGCCTTTCAATATCCAGGCGAAGATCCATCACGTCGCCTTTGAACTTTTGACTTGGATCCTGCAGAGATACGTGTTTGTTAACTACTACAGAGGCAGTTGGCAACACTGACTGGCAATTTTTGAATGAAGCAATCAAGCGCACAGACTGAAAATGCTATACTGGTGACAAACAAATACAAAGCTCGACCAGAATATGCATATCTGCAGTACAAAGAAAAAGGCACAACCTATAATGTAAGCACTGTGTTCCCTCTAGTGGTTAAGACTAAATGTGAACAGTGACAGTTAGAAAACATTGTGTAGCAAAGAAACAACACAAAATACTTATTTCTTCAAAAATGACTTGAATCTAAAAGTATCTGTGGAAACCAGCAGCATGCATGTAGCTTATTCAAATCAAGAGAATTTCACAGTTTTTTGTGGCTTGATTTTTTTCTTTTTAGGAAAAATACTTACAAGGTAAAGGCACTGATAAGCGTCCCTTGAGAGGCTTGGACTCAGGATCTTAATTCACTTCCTTTTAGCCTTTGCTTGGGTTCGTACATACCCAATCAATAACCATATCTCATAGGCTGGGGGGCTTGCTTGGCACTTACAAAACACAATTGGGCTCTTTTGATTTAGAAATATGCATCCTTTGAAAGAAAAGCACAAAGCTGAACACTGCTGCTTTGGATCGTCTCAAATTTGCTTGTTCCAAAATATGTCAAATTTCAAAAGGGCTGGTCACCTTGTAGCTCGTCTCCTCCATATCCTCAAACAGGTGAGAGTGCCTCTTAAAGGCACTGGGGGAAACATCGATTCTCCTAAGAGAGGACAAACAGCTCTAGCATCAGCAGATAGTGACTATGAACAGACTGCATGATGGGAATATTTTTTTCAATGGCCTCTGATGAGATAATGAAACATTTGAGGTACCTGTGGATTTCTGGGCTCTTCCTTGGCTTCATCATTTCTACCTCTGCAGCTTTTCTTTGGTACATGGCAAACCGCTCACTTAAAGTCATGTCTGAGGATTGGAAGTGTTGTGCTGCAAATAAACAACAAAGAACTCTTATTCCATGTACAGCAGCACCAGCTGTGCTAACAAAACATATTCAAGTCATGAAATGTCCAGTGAGTCTTGCTAACTGTCCAAACTCCTGTCGTCTTGTTGTCTTTGGAGGACACAAGCACAGACCATACTCTACCTTTGATGTAGTGCACAATTGAGACTATGTGCTGAGCAAACAGCTCAGAGGGACTGCGGCGGAGCTGTGCTGACTGAATGTGCTGGAAAATGGAACGAAACTCTGGATCTTTTTTAGTGGGATTGAGCAGATCTCTGGGCAGGAGGCGATCTTTAGACAGGGAAGAGCTGAGGGGACAGAAGGACAGGAACATTGATTAAAGTGCACAAGGTCAGAAAATTGGCCTTCCAGCTGATCAAGCGCATGACTTAAACATCCACAGAAGAGATGAAAACATCACATGGCGGCTGGAGAACTAGCTCCACCAACTGTCTATCTTGATGAACCATCTCATATTAGTATCACCACAGAAGTTTTGTTTATTATTCTCACATTAGATTTTATTCATACGTTGTAGATGCTGTGTTATTTTGTGTCTCAAGTTCCAATTTTTACTTTTTCATTTTCATTTTTGATTCAGCTTTCATGACTTTTTGTGTGAGGGCTAAGACTTTTACTGTAAGTGTTGTGCATGTGCTACATTTGGCTGGAAGCTTAAAAGTGTTGTGGGTTGTTGGTAGCCTCAGTGTAGTGTATTGTTGTCTCTTTTTAGTGTGTCTGTTACAGTTAGTGAGTCTCTTCTATTCAGGTAGCTATGGTAATGAGTACACATACCTGGGCATTTCATCTAGAGAGCCCATTTTGAGTTCAAAGTCCTCCCTGGATGCAGACATGTGCCGTACAGGCGAGTCTTCACGAGAAGGGAAGGCTCCGGGGAACAGTGGCCGCTCCTTCTCTCTGGAAGTGGCGGGTGGGGACGGACTCCTTCTGGATTTCTCCTTTTCTTTCTTCTCCTTCTTCTTGGACTTCTCCTCTTTCTTGGAGCTGTGCTTGCGGCTTCGGTACAACTCCTCCTCCATGTGATCTATGGGTTCTGCCTCTTCAGCATCTCTCCGGCTTTTCTCTTTAAGGGATGGGTAGGACGTTGAATAGCTTGGCTCATCCCCCCACTTTCCGAAAATGTCCCGAGCTGTGAGGGTGGTTTTAACCTCACTATCCTCCTCAATGTCCCTCTCTTTCAACCCATGAGATTTGAGGAACTCCTCTTCTCCAGCGTCAAAGAAAGGCAGGGTCTTGTCTTCCTTGGAGTCACTGAAAGAAGTGGACGAGATGTTGAAAAGGTCTCCGGATTTGCTTCCTTTTTCTATTTCTCTGTCAGTGGTGCTCTGCTCCTTATCGCGACCATTCTCCTTCTCAGCTGCTTGCTTTTTGTTTTTATTCTCAGCCAGGAACCTGAAACAGAGAACAAACTGAGCCTTAGTACCTGCAATGCCAGATACACGGCTAATGTTATTCTAATACCTCAGACTGCAAGATGGAAAACAAGACAAGTACAACATATTCTCACAAAGTGAAAGGGAAATATAAAACACATAAGGGATGGGCATGCTTACAGCCATGACAATGACAATGTTATTTATTGATTATTCATTTCTGTCCATTCCTTTTCTGCTGCAAAACTTTGAAACTACATTTTGATTTATTTATTAGATCTTAATCCTACAATCTGAGAACTTTTGCTGCTGCTTTTAATTTCCTATCTTGGTCATTTGTTAAAAGAACAAAGCGGCCATCACTAATGCAAACAGTACAGAACAACAGACTCAAATATACTCACAGAAATACCACCACATCATTTTCAATGCACTTAAAATCAATCCAGTCTTATGTTTTCCTTTTAAACTGTATTCTTCCAGGGAACTTTGAAAAAGGCTAAACATATTTGAAAGAAAAATAACATTCATCATTTGTTAAGAAAATGAAAAAGAAAAGAATAGAATTATATTTAATGAAATTCAAAGATAAGAGACATACTTCTTGAAGGCAGCAGAGATCATAGTCTTATCTCCAGCTTTGACATCTTCCTTTGAGAAGAACCCAAATCCACTGAAGGAGGCCGTCTGTCCTGATTTTGAGGGGCTCTTGGCTGGAGGGGACGCGCTGCCAATGGTTTTCCACAGAGGACCAGTGCTTCCGGGTCCTTTGCCATCTAAACCAGTGGGAGCATCCTCATTTTTGATGTCTGGGCTGGTTCGTTTAGGACTGGCGTCATAGTCGATCCATTTACCTCCAGATGCCTTTTCGATGGCACTGCCGTCTGCTGCCTGACCAGATTTCTCTGCTTGACTTTCTGCTAGCTTGTCCTTAGCCTCCTTGGAGCCAGGCTTGCCCTTGCTGCTGCGATGACGCGGTGATGAGGACCTGGACCGCGAGGAGTAGCTGGAACGCCTGGAGCGTCGAGATCTTCCCGAAGACGAGCGGTCAGAATAGCGGGAGCGGCTCCGGCTGCCTGAGCGCTTCCTGGGTGTGCGAGAGCGTGAGCGCCCCCTCCTGGGACTGTGTGAGTGGTGGTCCTGGTCATGGTGGCGATCATGCCAGCCTCCACCACCTCCCTGCCAATTCGCCTTATACCCGTAGCCACCACCTCCTCCCCTGTTCTGGTAATGGCCGCGTTGGTAATAGCCTCGGTTTCTGCCACGGTAGTGGTAGGGTCTCCGGTAGCCTCGGTTGTAACCTCTGAACCCACCTCTGTTGTTCTGGTAGTCCCTGGTAGGATAGTTTCTGTAGGACGGAGAGTGAGAGCGGGAACGAGATCTAGAACTGGATGAGGGACAAGAGAAAAACAACAGAAAAAGAAAATTAGTTAGTGAGAGCAAAGCATGTGGTGTCACCACCTAACACACAGTCACTCAATCTGAATGTGGGGAATGCTAGTGAAATCAGTGAAAGGGTGAGAATCCCGACAGAAGAAATCAGCAAGGCATCAGCTGTCTCTGAACCTCAGATCAAAACCAGGCAAAGTCAAGGCCCAGGAGTCAGTGCAGCCATTCACATACCCTCACAATAATCAATCAATCAGTCAGTCATTTTTGAGCAAAATCCATTTACCATTTCCTGTTCTAGTCAAAACAGTGAATCCATAATCAGAAGATTAACAAACATTTAAATTACATTTAAATACATTCATCTGACCAGCAGGTGGCACCTGTGGCATGTGCTGGTTACAACAATGGAGAGAATGAAACTTAAAATAAAACTTTCTTTTAGTGAGACTCTTTATACATTTTTTTTTACATTTGTGCAGGTGTACCTGTACCTGTACTCAGCTCATCCTGACTGTCTGTCATTCATTCAGAGTGACACAAATCTATACAAAATTTAAATTTCATATTTCACACACACGAATCTTTGTGCCCCAGTCAAATGTAAAGCAGCATATAAATTCAGGGAGAACACAAAAAATGTCTGTAAAAAATCTGAATGCTGTGCCGCTCCTGCTGGCCTCTAACCAAATTAAACCAAAGCCAGCTACATTAAGACAGACACACGAGCATTTCTCTGCTTACCCCTCACAGCTTTTCATCGCGACAGAGTGGTCGTGGACAAAGAAAATACAGTGTACTCCAGCCTGTGCTCACAACACAACACAACCTGCTCTAATCCACGGAAGGAGGAGGCAGTGTCTGTGTGTGTGTGTGTGTGTGTGTGTGTGTGTGTGTGTGTTTCCATTGACAATCATTGACATGCAGTGTAGCAATGCTCTTCACAGAAAAACATGCACTTCCACCACACATTGTAAAGTGCTGAAGCTTTCATGGACTGCCAACAAGGAAGAAGTCGCTCATTAAAGAAATAAAACATTAGACTGAGTGCACTGGTTGACATTTTAACACTGTAATACATATGACGACAGATTTTGAACAAGGTGCTTTGATGCAAATGATTTCTCCTCACAGGGAAAACATTTATGCAAATTGGAAGCAGGCCTAGAAAGAAAAGAATTAGCTTCAAGCCATATCTGAGTGAGCAACAAACCAGAAAAGCATCAACAGAAAACCTTGTTTAAAACCTGACACTCTACTTCACATCATGTTCTTATACCCTCCATTCAGTCAACATTACCCACAATGCAACTGGGCCACTAACAGTCCAATCAGAAATTCAAGTGTGTTATACTATACTGTTAACATTAAGCAGAGATGAGGAGTGGACCATCAGGCCTGGTAATCTATTCTATATGTTTACCAGTTAACAGAAATCATGAGCTTCACATAATCATAACCAATTCTAAAGACATTTCATCGAGTGTTGAGTCTAGTGTGGCTCAGCTGCACAGTGATGTAGGTTCACATCAGTGATTTACCTGTAGCGACGTTTTCTGGATCTGGAGCGGGAGCGGCTTCTCGAGTGAGATCTTGAATAAGATCTGGATCTGGACCTTGATCTGGAGCGGGACCGAGCTGGAGAATCTGGAGCCTTTGACATCTTTGCACTTAGGCCAGTACAAATATTCTTTTCCTGAAATAAATTATATTATAAGTGAGCTACATTGGTTCAAAAAGTTTTGTTCATGCAAATGTTTTACTTGCACACAATATTCACCTGCTCCATAATCAAGACATGAATGACACAGAAAGCACAGGTTATGTAGAGAATTTAAAAACATCCAATCTAATTCAAAAGAATCTTCCATATCCATCAGGACTGTACAGATACATACATCCAGACCTGCTGACAGGCAGGAGCTGGACAGCTTACACGACCCCTCAACACCTTTCATCGAGACCCCTGCACCTAGCTGTTTTAATACCTGCCATGAACAGTCCCACATGACCTTGAACTGTCAGAGAAAAATAAATCAAAACCAAAGCAGCCATATCACACGGAGGCCAACATGCTGGCAGACAGCTGGAGCAGCATGTAAACATGCATACATGAGCCATCAGCAGTGTGAGACAGGTTGAGCTTCTGTGCAGCAAGATGTGAAGGCTGGCTCAACGTCATACACTGTTAAAGAAAAGGACATGACCCTTTATTAACAGCATAGAACCAGCAACAAAACGTAACAAGTCAAGTCCAAAAACAGTCCTTCACAGAGACAAAGACTGAAGGTGCTGCTCTAAAATCTAAAATGTGGATAAACGTTCTGATCCCAAAGGTATCAAAACAAGTCTGATTAATACGATTAGATAGACTGCATGCTCTGATTATAACACCTGACAAGAAAATCTACATTTTAAAAAAGGGACATTTCTAACAACAATCCATCATCACAGCCAGGAAGAGCACAGCAACACTTCATATCTTCCACTGAGCAACTTTCTACCTGTTCTCTGCTGCGTTATATCATTCTGTGAAATAAGAAGATAAACTGAACTCTGAGGTCAACAAACAGTGCCTCAGTTGACTGACCTTGGCTAACCAGTGAATCAACACTGTCTGAAAATGACAAACTCAGAGAAATAAACTGGGTCATTGGACAGCGGCAGGACAAGACAAATGATTTTATTAAGCTATATTCAAGTTTTACCACAAGGGAAAATAGAACAATACATTTATTTATATATTTTTTAAAGATATTTTTTTGGCCTTTTGAAGCTTTATTTGACAGAGACAGCTTGAAGAGTGACAGGAATGTGGGGAGAGAGAGATGGGGAGTGACATGCGGGAAAGAGCCACAGGTCGGATTTGAACCCTGGACCACTGCGACAAAGACTGAGCCTTTGTACAAGGCGAGCTAAACGACACCCACAATACATTTATTTGACTTATTTCATTTCAGCAGCATGTGTCTATCTGGCTGCTACACTCAAATAAAGGCTCAAAATAATATTTCTTGTTATGCAAGTCTTCAACAGAATGGAGCAGAGCACCAGCCTCTAACAAAAAAGCAGCCCTGCAGCAGGCATTGTTGCTTTCTTGCAGTCAGATAAGACAAACACTTATTTACTTACACCTACTACAGGAACTTCAGGGTCGTGACAGGGTGGTGGTCTGTGTGCCAAAGATGCTTTTCCACTGGTTAACTCAAAGACTGAAGTGTTTGCATGTTATTCAAGATTCTCTTCAGGAAGCCAGTGGGGGCTTTTTCACCAAATGTTGTGGGCTGCCTGTTTTCTGTCATGTTTGAAGGGACAACAGTTGCTATGTGCCAAACAATGGTTGCTATGTGTTCACATGGGGTTTCTGTCTGTCCCAAACCAAAGCAGGACACTTAAGTGTTTTTTGACTACCTAGGCCAATCTGGAAGACAAAAGAGCCCTCCACTCCTTCCGCTCAAACTCAAACTTTCAATACACATTATTAAGGTGAGCAATACGTCTTTGAATGCCTGCACCTCTCCCTGTTTGGTAGATATGTAGAGCACTTTCACTTTCCTGGGAACGCTGTGGACTATTTTGTCTCTACTCAGCTGAAATGTAAAATCCTCCATTAAAACATTAGAGACAGACCTTCATCTGAGCACTGTGGGTAACAATTATCTCTTCTCAGAGTTTGTATTCATAGCATCACCTCTGACTGTGCTCCACTCTGGAAAAAGCCCTGAAGACTCATGTATGCCCTGAATAATAATTACAGGGAGGTGCATCAGTGAGTTGACTTTCAGCACAGTGTCTACAGTATGCTACCAAAATCTGACAACAGAATCAAACAGGAAGTGAGACTGAGCATGAATCACTTCAAGTTTCTCCATTTCATCTGTGCATGCCGCTTCTGACCATCTGCACACATGCACGTTCACATGCAGGACATTTAAACATGCCTATTCAACACTTTTCATTATGCATCACATACTGTATGCTGCAGGCTGAACTGGTCCTAGTTTATCCTGAACAGCAGGCAGGCTGATTGTGTCTGTTGATGTTACAGGAAGTGTGTGTATCATCCAACCAGAGACAAACACACTGTGGAGCAGTGTTTGTGAACAGTGGAGGGAAATCTGTGTGTGTGTGTGTGTGTGTGTGTGTGTGAGAGTGAGAAACCAGACATGCAAGACATGAAATTGCTCTGGAGTTCCTTAAGTCAAATCAAATTCAAACAGTGTTTTATGGTGGAATCACTTCAGTGTTGATGCAAGCTGTTTGATAAAACTGCTGCAGATGTATGACACTGTAAACGATCCGTGTGATACATGTGAGCTGTAAACACGTTTCACAGCGGAAGCCACAGCAGGTTTACCGCTTCTGTTGTATTTATGTAAATAGACAAAGTGAAGTTACAGAGCAGAGAGCAGCTGCCACACGAGAACATACAGAAGGAAGTCAAGACTCAACACTGTCACACACACACACACACACACACACACACACACACACTCTCTCTCTCACACACTCACACACACACGTAGTTAGCTTTGCATAACGTGCAGCTGTTGAGACACACAGGACTAAAGTCCATTAAAACACTATAGCTCTCGGTAAAGCCCCTGAAGCGTTACCGACACTCTGAACGTTACTCCATCTGTTCCCGTTAGCAAAGCAGTCAGTTAGCAAACTTCAACTAGCAGCTTGGCTACAAAAGAAAACAAAGTGGGGATTACCTTTTCCTTTTCTCAGAGAGCGTTGGAGCTCAGTGTGTGTGGATAACTATCCGCAGACACAGAACAGTCTCTGAGGCCAGCCTGCTGTCTGCTGCCTCCTTCCTGGTTCTACTGTACAGACACGGTCAACGGATGTTAGCAACCGAGCTAGTTAGCGTCAGCACAGTTACGAACAGTGACGAGCACAGTAAGCCTTACAGGGGGCCAGGTGGTCAGACTGTTGTCTCACCCCCCATTACATCTATTACTCTATGTATCTGTCAACTGTGCTACATGCATCGAGCTTAAACGAGAGCTAACGACGACCGAAACTATTAGCTCACTATTAGAGTCGATTGCTACGCTCAAAAAATCACGCGAGACTTTGTGTGATGACGTGTAGAAGCCCGGGATGGGTAGGAGGGGAGGTCAAATTTCCTGTGTGTGTGTGTGTGTGTGTGTGTGTGTGTGTGTGTGTGTGTGTGTGAGTGTGAGAGAGAGAGAGAGAGAGAGAGAGAGTGTGTGTGTGTGTGTGTGTGTGTGTGTGTGTGTGTACACAGTTGACTGTATATAGGTGTGCACTGAGGGTGTCATGTAGTACAGCTCATTAGTGCTGTGTTTCTTCTGGCTGTAGCACCTGTGGCTCAGGGACAGGCTGGGCCTCCAGAGACTGAGCTCAGTTGCTGTTCTCCCTTTGTTGGAAAGTCAGAAGACTCAATTAGCCCAACTGCATTTAATTTCATTCAGAATCTGCAGCCCAATATTTACTTCATATTTAGTTTTAGGATAATTTGCTTTGTTCTTTCCAGCACAGCTAAACAATAAATGTACATAAATATGTGTGTCACAGGTTTCCTTTGATGGTTCCATAACATATGTGGAGCAGCACAGACTTGTAGTTATCCTGTTATCACTGTATTACCTCCATGAGATCAGATAATAAAGCGTGACTCACTCTAAGATCTTTATTGTGTCATTTGATAATGTGTATTGGAGGTGTATATACTCACTACACTTAAACTAACGTATCAGCAAACATCTCAGATTTGTAACCTGTAACCAAGAGTGAAACATTTCCTGCTGCACTGAATAGTGCCTGATGTTTTCATTGTTGTTTCTCGTGACAAAATTAGTTTCCCTTTGGACTATCTGCTTTAATAGTGTATGCACAATGCTACATGTATATTTCCATGTGTTACGAAGGCATTGCATGTCTTTATGATGGTAAAGCATGTAAGCATACATTTTCAGTAGCTCTTTCTTGGTTTTCTGGAAGAAACTGTTTCACAATGTGTAATTAAAACATCTGTGTGTCGGGTTGAAACAGTGACACAGCTAGAAATGTTGATGAATGTGGTTTGTCCCTGTCATTAAATAAATCTAATTCAATTAACTGGACTCAACATGTAGGTCAGAGTCCTCACACACTGATCATTCTTTTTTGGTCATTTACATCCCTGTAACAGAAGACACTTGTTCACTTCAGTATTTAACATTTCACAGCTTTACCGTGGAAGATGCTCCACACAAACACACAGCTGTCTTTCAGCTTGAAGTTAGTGTCAGTAAGCCTGTGCTGTTTGTAGTGCTGTGCACTATTTTTATCAAACTAAAAGCCTCATAACGCCTCCTATCACAGACACAGATTCCATCCTGAACACAACTCAGGGACCCCTTGGCCTTGGCTGAACATGAATACACTTAGTTAGTTACTAAAGTTAAGTTCTGTCTCATCTCCCTGACATGTTTTCTGTTAGAGAGGTGAGAGTCAGCAGTATATGAATGACAGATCTATCACAAAGACCTCTTTCACATTAGGGTTAAATGAATCTTCTGCCTGATGTAGTCACTTTGAGGAGATAAGTCATTGTTTAGAGATGAGATGAATGGTATGCCAGTGTCTATTCAAAGCTGAGGAATGTGCAGCAAGTTTTTTCACCAAAATATAGAGAAAGAGATGTTTAGCAGAAACTAAACCATGGCTACAAAATGTGTCTTGGTGGATGGGTTGGGTAGACTGACATCCACATCCTGCACAAAGAGCTTGTCTGAATTTTCACAGTGCTGTACAGCACACAGTGATCAAATCACCCCTCATTGACCTTCCACAGAGGTATGCAAACAGTTCCTATTCACTGTCATTTTCCTCTGCGGCACAGGTGCTGGACACTTGGACATGCCAAAGTTAAAATTAACCTCCAACAAATCTTTGCTTTGGCCACAATGTGAGGCCTCCTTGTCTGTCAGTCACTGTTAGGAGCTGTTTATGCTCTCACTGGAGGCTTGAATTCCAATGAGCAGAGACAACTTTGAGCAGTGAAGTCATGAGATTAAAGTGAAATAAAGTCAATAAGATTACAGAAATTGTAGCCTGTTTACTCACTGTAACAAGAGACCTACATGTGTGATCATTTAAAATAGAAAAAACAAGCCAAATGAATGCTGTCAAGTACAATTTAGAAGAAAAGTTACAATGTATAACTCTTTTTTATTAAGAACTTTCTCCTCATGTTAAAGCAAATACTTCAAATAATGAACTTACTGTAGACATGATAATTAAAGACTGTTTATTGCTTTTAATGTCTTCATTTAATTTTCTTTTGTTGTTCAAAGAATAGAAGTGAAGAACAGTACACACTCAAACCTAAAACTCAAATTACAATGTCTACTTTGTTAGAGAAAACTGAGAGCTCAACAGTTCTCTGAAATACATGTAACACATGTAACATGTAAACGTGTGAGAGAGAACAGAATAGACTCACCTCAGAGGAGAGTGAAAGTGCTGTGAATCAGAGAAGAGCAAGAAGTCTCTGCTTCTTCGTTTATAGAAACGCGTGAAGAAGAAGGGTGTTAAGAACGTGTACAGCCTCTCCACCAACTGTCTGACAACCACTTGGTGAAATCACATCTGAATTATAAATAGTTCACTCTCTGGAGGCCTTTTCAATGATGTTGTTTGATGACAGTGCTTGTGATGATCTGTGACTTACACTATGTAATATGGCTGCATGGTCTGCTGGTTTGATTTCTACACACTCAGATCAAAGGTTCAAAATCATTTATGATAATGACCTCATTTCATTTGCCCTGCCTCTGCTCATTCAGAAAGACACTGAAGCTCTATCAATCAGGTTGTAATCTCTTGTTCCACATTGATTACACAATAAATCAACATGTCAGACATAACAGCCTGAAAGAAAGACCTGGGAATATATGACCTCCCACAGCAGCACACATTCAAACCTGAACTGTGATACTGTCAAAAAGTGGTTATGCAAAAAACTAACTTTGCAACAGGGTAACATCTACATCTCTATTTGCATGATCTTGCATGTGAACGCAGCATATGTGCATCTGTAGTGCTGGTGATTAGTACCAAGACTCAATTCAAGCATTAGAAAATCAAGAGTAAACTAGTTCTGGGACCAGTAATTTCAGCCAACTAACACGTCTGTGAGGATACATTTAGGCACAGCGGTGCTTTTGAGCTAAATGCTAACATCAGCACCATACCATGCTGATGTGTACTGTATATTTATATCTGTATATATAGTACATATCAGCATATGAATATATATTCAATGCATAACAATAATACTACAGAACAACTGAAAAACATTTGTATATTTGTATAATTTGGATACATTTCAAGCAGATGTTTTCATTTTAATATTGCATCAGAGATGAGAATTCCTGATATTTCATGGATTTGTTATATAAATTCTGCCCTGTATTATCTATTTTTTGACAGTCACACATGGTGGTGCAGTGATTAGCACTGTCACCTCGCAGCAAGAAGGTTCCTGGTTTGAACCTGGTTCCTTTCTGTGTGGAGTTTGCATGTTCTCCCATGTCTGTGTGGGTTCTCTCTGGGTACTCCAGCTTCCTCCCACAGTCGAAAGACATGGACCTTAACAGGTTAACTGGTGGCCATAGGTCTGAATGTGACTGGTTGTTTGTCTCTATGTGCCCTGTGATGAACTGGCCACTTGTCCAGGATGTACCCCCCCCCCCCCTATGTCAAGTGCAAATTTTGTGCTATAACAAAGCACAAAATGTTGAGTCAATTTATCTGATTGCTGTTAGGAGTGAACAAGTGAAAAGTTTGAACTGCTGCTCAAAAAAGTCAGAAGATCATCAAAGTTATTGGGAATCATCGTTTGGGAACATCAATGTCCCTACGGAATTTCATGACTGTTCATTCAATAGTGTTGATAGAAATGTTGAGCTAGATGTTACATCAATAAGAAATATTAATTTCAGACATCATACTGCTGTGTTGCACCTGTCACAAGTGAAACTAGAGTACTGTTACCATGTGAACGTCAGACAAACATCATACAAATATAAATATAAATTACAAATATAAAAGAACCACACATTGGTGTGTAGCTCTACTCAGACAGAGAAATGGACAGGCTCTCGTTATTTATAGTGTGGACTATGGCAGCACTGCATTATATAGTGAGGTAAGCTTTCTAATTCTAAAATCACCGTCCAAACCAAAGCAAACAGACAAAGACAACATGTCATCCCCCGGGTCTCTGTCCAGAATCACATCTCTGTGCCAAATGGCAGCGTGGTCGCAGCAAAACAAGGTCCAGTGTATTTAGTTGGACATTTGATATGGTCGCAACCCTGTGACAGATACACTGGGACTGGAACTGACTGGCCGCTGCAACAATGAGAGTTTGTTTGAGGACATAGTTACCTGGAGCTGAAGGGAAAACAAGAGCGACCGCAAGGTTTCTAATATTTGATTGCTAGTGTGCATTATAGCAAGTGGACAGCAAATCTCATGCATGCACTTTTGATCCATTGGCTGGACTCGAGTTCTCTTCTCTGTGTAACCTGAAGCCGCAGCCAAACAAACAGGCTGCAAAGAGAGGGAGCCTGTTCAATCTTTATTCTTTCATACATGAATCCTGTTTCAAGACTGTTTTCGAGACTAACTATAACTCTCATATCAAATCAAAGAACATGTCAAATATGTCAAAACATAATCTTAAAAAAGAAAAGAGTTGTTTTCGGTCATCATAGTGTTAAGTTACTACTTAAATGAGATCAACACATTGTCAGAGGTCCCTTCTCTCTCTATGGGCCCCGATGTATCCCCCCTCCCAGTCATGGAAACAGGGCCAATCATGCTGTGGGCCTTTGTCTCTCAACCAAAGCTCTCCCTCTCTCTATACCATCAAACCATCAGACACAAATCAAATTAAACTTCTTCATGTCACTGTTTAGCAGCGTAAAATGCAGGTCAGGCACAAATTTAGAAGCTGGGTACATAAAATAAACAAAGCCAGAATACAACAGGTAGAGTGTCAGAGTTTTAGGGACATTTCAGGCTGTGGAGGGTTTAGCCGATCCGAGTGTCTGATTGGCGGCCTGAGTGTGACGTCAGGCACCGTTTTTCCAAAAGTTGGATGTGGCTCAACTTCTCCGCTGCACGTCGGAACAGTTTTCACTGACCCCGCCGTGGTGCAGACCACTGGAGCTGAAACGGACAACTCCCACTCAAATGAATGGAAAAACTTCCATTTTCGTCACTGCACCGGATCCTGTCTGAATGTTGACGGACCCTCAAATTCCACCCAGTGTGGACGCATTGCATGTTCACTGCGATATATGGTTTGAAAACATGAGAGAACATGCCTGACACAGAGAATGTCCTGTTGTGTGCTTACATGTGTGAAAAAATGACTCAGATATGGACTTTGTCAACCTGTTCTCATTATAGTGTCTTTTGGAGTGAATTGAAAACCCAGTGCGTCTCATACAGACAGTGAAGGGACACTCACTCCTTGTGTGTCTGTATGAGACGCTGAAGGGTGTGACAAAGCGTCTGTATTTGATAAGCTTGGAATGAGAACGGACTGGTTGTCTTGTATATTTGTGTAAATGGCTTCATTTGGCAGCTTTTCTAGCAGCACAGCATCTCTACCTCTCCTCTGGCCCTGAAACTTCATTCTCAATGAAATCATGAATGTGAGTG
This sequence comes from Protonibea diacanthus, assembly GCA_028641955.1. NCBI lineage: Eukaryota > Metazoa > Chordata > Actinopteri > Sciaenidae > Protonibea > Protonibea diacanthus. The sequence goes on from CM053993.1 coordinate 696,350, forward strand.
AAGCGGTTATTGTGGATTTGTCAACTCCATCAGCTTACGTGTCAACTCCGTCTGACATAAAACCTGATGGAGTTGACTGACGGGGTTGACGAAATGGCATGTTTTTTCCCTCTGCAGAAAAAAAAACACTGCAGCTAGCTAGCTAGTTTTTTGGCTATTGCTAGCTGTCTTCATAATCTCAAAAATACTTTAATTGAATCCTATGGTTACTATTACTATGGTCCTACTATGGTTTAATAAATATAATAAATATAAAGGCATAAGTATTCAGTGTTTACAATTCATTCATACTTCTATTTTGTAATAGCTCTCTTGTTTTATAAAATATCAAATTGGTGTTGATATCTATAAAAACAAGAGAGATATTACAAAATAAAAGCTGTAAATATTAAAGAATTATACATACTGATTACTTATGCCCTTTAAAAAAAATTGAAATGTTTTTCATTGAAAATAAAGTGTTGTGGGAACTACACAATGAGTTCATGAACACATGGTTTGGTTTGGTGTTTATTGGACCAATTTCAATTTCAATTTTGTTTTTATTTTCAATTTAAAACTTGAAAAAAAAAGACGTTGCACTTTTGCGACGGTCCCTTAGCAGTCTAGTTGGTAGGGCACTAAGAAGTATATTTGGCGCTGTTACTTTAATCTTTCGACAGACTGGCTTATTTTGGTGAGTTGATAAAGCCTGCGAAATGTTAGTCTCAGTTTTATGTACAAAATAATACCATCATGGGGTAACTGGTGCGATCGTGACACTATTACAGTTAGAACGCCGAAAAATAGGCGAATGTCGAATATAAAACCAACTTCACCGCGCTCTGTTATTCTCGTCAGGATTCACAGTCTGTTCACTGTTACACGCAACAGCATGGAATACTGTGAAACTGAAAAGTACTCAATTTGCATAATGAGTATTTTTATTTTTTGTCCTCTAAATTGAAATATTAATAGAACTACACTGATTTTATCAAATGGACTGGATAATCACTGGTTCTAAAGTCTGAGAAAATAACCCTGAAGATGTCATCAGAGATATCTAAAACCTGCATAAATATTGCGGCATAGAGTGGAGGATCTATCGTAAAGATGTTATGGAATTGCATTATGGGAATAGCATTTTGGAGCCCGACCCATACTAGTGATAGAAGAAGTGATATTTTTTAAATCTCTCACAATTCTCCCTCTAATTGTATGAAAGTGCAAACCACTGCACTAAATCACTGCAGAACTCCTTTAAATAACTGATGATGTTTTTCAGGTCTCAAACACATCCCAGCATGTCTTTTGGGCAATCACTGCATTCATGCTTTAGAGTCTGTGCTGCCACCTTCTGTTCTCTCTGAACATGTTACTGCAGCTAAAGGACAGTGAGCTCTGCACCTGCTCATTCCGCGGTGGAACAAGTACTCAGATCCTTCACTTGAGTAAAAGTACTAACACTACACTGTGAAAAGTACTGTAAAATAAATCCTACATTCAAAAATCTTACTTAAAAAATCTTACTTAAGTAAACCATTTGTAAGTATTATCAGCCAGATGTACTTGTAGTAGAAGTATGAAAACTAGAAGTACTTATTATACAGAAAAAGAACTCTGGCATATTACTGTTACTAATATTACATATTACTATATATATTACGATTATTATGATAGTTTGTTAAGGAGGTGGAGCTAGGTTTGACTTACATGCACTTACATGCACAACCAATCAGTTAACTAAACTCCAAGCATGCCTTAAGGATATAAAAAGTTGGATGACCTACAATTTTCTGATGCTGAATTCAGACAAAACTGAAGTTCTTGTAATTGGACCTAAACACCTCAGAAACTCTCTTCCCGGAGACTTGGTTACCTTAGATGGGATCACTCTGGCTTCCAGCTCCACCGTAAAGAATCTTGGAGTTGTTTTTGATCAGGATTTGTCCTTTAACGTCCACATAAAACAAATTTCAAGGACTGCATTCTTCCACTTACGCAACATTGCCAAAATCAGACACATCGTGTCTCAAGCAGATGCAAAGAACCAGTCCACACATTTGTTACTTCTAGGCTGGACTATTGTAGCTCTTTGTTATCAGGCTGCTCCAATAAGTCTCTTGCAGCTAATTCAGAATGCTGCTGCACGTGATCTGACAGGAACCAAGATCAGAGATCACAGCTCTCCCATTTTGGCTTCCTTGTATTGGCTCACAGGTTCCACTGCTACTGTAATCATTCTATCATTCATTGTAATTCATTGTCATTCTATCATTCATTGTAATTGTACAATATGTTTGTGTTGATTTGTTCTGTACACGTGACATCCATTGCACGTCTGTCCGTCCTGGGAGAGGGATCCCTCCTCTGTGGCTCTTCCTGAGGTTTCTTCCACCTTTTTTCCCTGTTAAAGGGTTTTTGTGGTCAAGTTTTTCCTCACTGGAACCGAGGGTCTAAGGACAGAGGGTGTCACTCCCTGTACAGACTGTAAAGCCCTCTGAGGCAAACTGTGTTTTGGGCTATATAAATAAAATTTGATTTGATTTGACTTTACATACAGTCACGTAAAGTACAATGGAGTCCCCAACAATGGGTCACAACACAGGAAAAGAAAAATATATGTTTTATGTTAAATAAATATCTGAAAAGTAATTAAAGCAGCCCTTGTGTCAACATGACTGCATGCAGAGAGACAGACACGGAGCACACTCCCTTTCATAAAGCTTTATTTCACAGATCCCCTGTAACAGGAGGCCGAGGCAGCCAGGCTCATTATACATTTACATACACTGTCTGTGGCCCGTCCTTCCAATGCTCCCCGTGTTAAATAACTCAATAATTCAAGACGAAAACAACAAACACACACTGTTCAACTTAAGGTAACAAGAACAATAGAACAACGTCAATAATCACCATTGTCAAATATTATCTATGTCCAGGGTCTTATACTGTATTTTCTAAAATTTGTTACAGCCAGTCATCTTTAAGGTGCACCATAAAATCTGTATGTGACATTTCAATAAAACTTGACAAATGCTGCACCAGAACACGCGGTCAAGACAGAATACTTGTTGCTTTTTTTTTTTTTTTTTTTTTAAATATTTCAGATGAGTTTGTCCCCCCCAGGCAGAGTTTTGCTCCTCCTCGTCTTTGTCCTCTGTGGCAGATACTGTAGGTGTGAGTTCAGCGCAGTTTGTTTGTTTGGCACACTATTTTTAGAAGCCGCTGTGGTGTGGCATGAATCTCATAGCTCAAGCTTGAGACATAAGGCGCGTCTCCATGGATGTGTGGGGACTCACAGGACCTCTGCAGGGGAGAAGAAGATGAATGAATAACTGACTGTTTGATAACAGAAATGAGATTAGTTGGTTGAGCAGTAACTACTGACAGAATGTAAGACTGCTAACAGCTAACTGCCTTCATGTTAGCATAGACTTTTCCTCTTGGAGAGCGATTTACATCATTACTACAGCTTTTTCCTAACTTCTGCATCCAACTAAGATGAAATTTAATTTCAACTTGCAGAAAGACCACATACATTGTCTCACTTGGTCACATTTTGATGAAATTCTGGCTCTGCAGTGTAGAGATTCTAGATTTGAGGAAAGGTTTAAGATTTTAAAATCTCCATCATCAGTCCAACCTGGATAAATCCTAACTGAACCAACAACATGCTGCGCCTTTGTGATGTGCTGTATACAATTTGAAGACAGATAAAATTTTGCTGGCTGCAACCAAGAAGGAAATCACCAGGAAACGGTATAGAGAGGACCCTCCCACTCTGAAGAAGTGGCTGGACACAGTCGAGGACATAGTCCACATGGAAAGAGTCACATACATATTGAGACTCCAACCAGCAAAATTCAAGAAGAAATGTGAAAAATGGACAGAATACAAATCTCACTGCACAGACACCACTGAAAACTGTGATGTCAGAGACATTTTATTATTATACCAAAGAATGTGTATCCCACTGACACTGTTGTTCTATATTGTTTTATGCTGAAAATGAATCAAATTTAAATAAAGAAATTTGTACTAAATCCTATTTTAAATATTTGCCTGTGTGTCAGACACACGTACTTGTGGATTGTCATTATTGGATTTCTGACTATGCAGACTGGGAATACATTGAGGTGCTTTAGAGGAAGTAACAGAAAGGATCAAAGTGATCCCTGTAATTTGGTTCTAGTTTTTGATCATTAAAGAGGTCTGGAACAGGCAGAAGTGTCAAACATACAGTACAGTCCATGGGGCCATCGAAGAGTCCAGTCTGACCCACTGAATGAGGGTAAGTGTGAGAATGTCATTTTTCAATAAAATGCTGTCTGATTTGTCTACTGGTCAAAGGAACAAGTAAAATATTTCATTGTTCTGTTCCAACATCCATGTGACTGAACGATTTGTAGATCCACTTTGATCGTTACATTATTTATTTTAATAGCTTAAATCATAATGAAGTTATCTCAGGAACCTTTATAATGAGCAGTACTGTACGATGGTTGTAATTCCTTACACTAAAAATGATTTATAGGTTGTTATGCAATGAGTTTATTTGAGATCAATATGTGCTGTATGAGACACCCAGCTCTAAAATATGGGGGCTTGGCAGACTATTAAATGTCTGCACTGTGAGAGGAGTGTGAGTATGGCCCAGTGTTACTCTACAACTCTCTAGTTTATCCGTGAAGTGTCTGACTGTCTACGCTGCAGACTGGATTCTCTACTCACTGTGCCATCTGACCCATGAATGGGTTGAATGAACATCAGTAGTTCCACATTATCCTCAAAGCGGTCCATAAGATAAATTCGAGGTCACAAGCTGATTCAGTTGATAAGGTTACGTGAAAGATTCTTTTGGCACAAAACTATGTTTATATTTTAGATTTCTGATGTCTATCATTTTCCTTCTGAATGTGGAAAGAATTTCAACATTTATCCTCATTTGTTTTAATCTGGACCCCCCTCACTAAAACGTAAAGTAAGCCTATCTCACAGTTTGCTGTGTGTATCATCCCAGCCTCATGTGGTGTCTCTTTACCTGCGACATGCTGAGGCTTCATAGGGCCTGTCTTCATCAGGAAGGGCTCTCCACCCTCGAACGCCAAGATGGGCTCACTGACCAGCCCGCTCTGAGTCTGTGCTGGATTACCACTGTTGTTCAACTGGATGATCTCCTCGAAGTCAGCCGCTTCTCCATTGGCTGATACGCCGTTCTGGTGAGTGGCAGGCTGGACGCCATTTACAACAGGAGCTGACAGTGCTGCACTCTGCAGGTTTCCAGCTGCTGCAGATTGAGAAGAAATAAATGATTAGATGTTTTTCAGACTTAATTGTGACGAAGTAGTCAGACCGCTGTGATGCTTACCCTTACTGAACTCTGTGTCCTTGCCATTCACCTGTGAAGAAGCTTTGACGTCCTTCTGCGATCAAGAAGGACAAAAAGAGGTTTGTTATTTCAAACACAGACAAAAAGTTTAGTTTGTTCAAGCTTGTTTAAAAAGACTCACACAAACCTTATCTCCTGCATCACTTTTCCGAGTCCTCTTCATGATCTCCTCAAGGCGCTGTGCAGATCAGACACAGATCAGTTAGAGAGCTGCTGAACTCAAGCATGACCTGACATGTTCTTCTCCTCACCTTCTTCCTCTCCAGCCGCTCTTGCTCTTCTTTCTGGAAGTGCTTCTCCCTCTCCAGGCGCTGACGCTCAGCCTCCTCACGGGCTTTGGCTTCAGCTTCCTCCCTCTGAAAAATTTAAAAATATTCAGAGGACTGTTATTTTTCCTCAAGTTTTGATTTTAGTTCATAGAAATGTCCGCCTGTTCAAACATGCAGCTACAGCACTGCAGCCACATTTTGCTAATGTTTACATATTTTTAGCCACATTTCAATGCAGGTCTTTTACTTAGTTTTAGTGGAGTATTTTCACAGTGGGTTTTTACACTAACTACACATTGTGTGTGTGAATGTGCTGTAATGGAGATTGACTGTTGACCACCAGGGTGCAGCACATGCACAGTCTGTTGTGCAGTCTTTCAGGCCAGGGTTCATATAATAACTCCACTCAATGCTTCACTGAATATTTAGGCTCGGCAACAGATGTGTTGAAATCAGCAGTAAAAGCAAACGTGTCTGTAACCTGTTACTTCTCCACACTTTGGACTGAAATGATCTGATCACAGAACAATTCACACACAGCAAGCTCAGCACTCTAAAATATAAAGAGGCCACTCCCGCCTTGAGTGAGTGACCTGTCAGGATGGAACAATAGTCCAATTGAAGGGCAAGCTGATAGCTTCAGGCATGGTGTACACTGTCGCTGCTTATCTGACTATCACAGCAAGTATACGAGACGGAGGCAACACAGGCCAGTCGCAGTCACAATGGCTGCCTCAGCCTCTGCTCATCTGCATTATGGAGGTCACCAGCTGGCATCTGCCTGGGCAGACAAGACGCCTCTGATGAGCAGGACTCACACATGCCACACATTGCCTGTGACAGCAGCACACACTCTCCTCCTTTAATCTGCCCAGATGCCAGACAGTCAGGGGGGTGAGTGAGTCAGAACGGGGACTGATGTTTGGGTTCACGTACAGTAACCCCCAGCCCCCGACAGCTCTGGCCAGATGGTAAATGAGCTTTCTGCATGTGTGGCTCACAGATGAGATGTGTGCTGGTTAATAGAAAATTAGAGGTTTGCAATCTATACAGTGTTTAGAGTTAGAAGAAATGATCATGTTTGTCACTGATGAAGTGTTAGCAGAGTCCAGGGTTAATGTCTGAAATGTGTTCCAGGAGATCTATAACTACAAATGGATTTTAAAATATTGTTTCACTGAATGATGGAGTAGAACTCTGGTCAATATGACATAATTATGGAGGATTGTGTTTATATAAGTTCAAACAAGAGTTACTTTACTTTTGAAAGTATTTGATTTGTAAGACACTGCGGCTGCAGTATGTATGTTTACATTTGCAAGATTAGGAACAACATGCTGCTTATAAGATTAGACAACAAGTTTTTCAGGAGGTGAGTGCATTCATTTATTCACTCTGTCAGTTGGATTCAGATAAATGGAACATGAGACAAAACTAACAAACCTTTCACACTTCCTTGTAGGAACAAAGTAAAAGAGCCACCACACTTGTACTGAGCTCTCTGTGATGGAAACTGACCTGTCTCTGCAGCCTCTCGTTCTCCTCCTGCTCGGCTTTGGCTCTCTCCTGCGCCTCCTTCTCCTCCTGATCTCGCTGGGCTTTGTCCCTAAGACGCTGCTGCTCAGCCATGAATCGAGCCTCCTCCTCTCTGCGCTTCCTCTCCTCTGCCTCCCGGACAATCGCCTCCTCCCGAAGGATCCTGAAGATATGTATGTGTGTTACGTACAGTGCTGCACAAGCTCATGTCATGTGTTTACAGTTTGGTGGGGTGTGTGTGAACTGATGTCACTTCAAAGAAACGATTAGGGCAATCAATCATAGCAAGGAGAGAGAATCGTAGCAAGGAGAGAATATAACTTTACAATGTGATGCAATGCATTGCAAGTTTAACAGTGTTTTTATTGCAGGACTGTTGTTTCGGGTTACATCACATCGTAAGGTGCTCCAGTTATTTAAAAAGTATTGTTAATGTCTGTCTCTTGGCAGTAAAGATAAAATATAATTTCATACATTGTTCTGCACACTGTTTATTCATCATATGATGGGTGTCATATTGTTGTGGTCTGACCTGTTCTTGTGTTCCTGCTCCAGACGCTCCTGCTCCTCTCTCTCCCGCTGCTCTCTGGCTTGTCTGCGTTTCTCTGCCAGGACACGAGCAGCCTCCTCTGGGTCATTGGTGCCGGCTGATGGCCTGCTGGTGGGTGCAGCTGGGGTGGAGGCAGCAGCGGCGGCGGGTGTAGGAGAAGGAGCAGGATTACTGGTGGAGGCTGCAACCATAGAAGCAGCTGAGGCAACTGGCTCTACGTTTGGCACAGCCGGAGAGGCTGCCGATACAACGGGTGGGCTGAGGGAAGGAGGTGTAACCAATGCAGAGGACACCACAATGGCAGGGACATTAGTGGAGTCTGTCAGAGGGAAGAGAGAGAGGACACGAGATGAACATGAATCATCACATATTATACATTTTTAATCATTTATAATGAAGCTATGAATTATCAAGGGCTTGATTTTCATGAAGCCAGTGACACAATGCAGATCAGTCAACTGCACTACGAGCAGTGTGTCTGCGATGAGCCAAATGCGTTTGTAATAAATACAAATAAAACATTATCATACATGAAAGGCTTTGATAGTGGTGGCCAATGAGGAAACTTTTTTATTGTTGCCTGTTATGTGTCAAACTTAAATATTCTGCCCAGACTTTATTCAAGTTCAAATTCAAGTGGAATTAAAAATGCTCTGTTTGTTTCTGTTAGCCATTCAAATAATTTGCTTCTTGAAGTGTAACATTGTAACATTGTAACTTTTTAGTTTCAGGGAACACAATTATAAAAGTAAACTTGACAATCTGTCACATCTGGTTCGTGATCACAGCCACACGTCTTCCTGGATTGTTATTAAGTGGCGGCAGGCTGAGCTATTATCTGGAGGACTTGTAGGAACGGATATTTTCAATGTGTCAACACACTTGTTGATTTGCAGAAATAACTTTTGGAATAATGAATCAAAAGATGATCAATAGTTTGGTTTCTGTTGTTTTTTGACATGAATCTGGTTGACAGCGTAACATGGCTCCAGTTAGAGGCTGCAGGTGGAACACACACTCTGCGTGTTCATACTGCAACACGGATGTCAGCCAAAAACCTTGAGGTCACCTTGAAGCTTGGATATTGTCTCCATGGTAACCACACTCACTGTTTTTCTCCTCTGGGGTCTCTGGCTGTTGGGATTCATGGCCTGTTTCCACAGCAACTGCAGTGACCGTCTGAGGCTGGACCCTGGCGGGTGTCTGGGCTCGTTTGGGTCTGGTCTTGGTGCCAGTAGGAGGTGTCTTCTTGCCCGTGGGGGTCTTGGCGGCTGCTGCAGGCACCAGGGGGGACAAGGGCCGGCTCTTGGGGGCGGCAGGTGATGGAGGTCTGTTTTTGGGCTTTGGGGTGCTGATTAGAAAGAGAGAGAAGGGGTGAATCAGCGGCATAGGAGATAAGATTTCATAGCAGGGCAGGAAAAGGTAATGAGGTTCCCAGTGCACTAAAGCCCAGAACTAGGTCATGTGGAAGATATGAGTGACCTGATGTGAAACTCCACATTTGGTCGCCATGATTCTTTGACTTTAGGGGGCTGTAACATGAGAGGGGGGAAGCAAAGAGCCATGTTTCTCCCCCTGTGTATCAGTCAGGAAAACCCTGCTCTGTCTGAGAGCTCCTCACTCTACTGCTGGCAGACTGGCCCTTGGCTGCTGACTGAACGCTGTCCAGCAGAGTCTCTTTTAATAGTTAGATTATTGCAGTCTGAACCATCTGTCCAACATTAACCTGCTCCAAGGACATATGAGCTCCCTCTCTCTATAAACTATACCTTCAGTATCAAATTCATTTCACAGTTTTAGAGTGAAAATAGATCTAATTGGTACAAACAGTTGTTGTCTGTGTTTCCAGACCATACCTGGTCTCTGGCCTGGATCTCTGGGTCGTGGTGGTGGGTGACGTTATCTGTCTCTTCTTCTGCACTTTCTCTTTTGTGAGAGCGTTCTTCTCTTTTTCGTTCTCCCTCTCCTTGTCTTTCTTCTCTTTCTTCTTTTTGTCCACCTTGGGGAAAGACGTGATAAAATAAGCAGTCATGACTAAGGCTGACACATGTGTCTGACATGAAGCTTGTTTGTCAAATGTCAGTATTGTCCCCCGGCAGTCTAGTTCTATAGCAGCATAACTAAGGGATGACCTGAGCCAGCCCTAACTATAAGCTCTATCAAAAAGGAAAGTCTTCAGTCTACTCTTAAAAGTGTTGACTGTGTCTGCCTCCTGAACCCAAAATGGTAATTTGTTCCAAATCAATTCAATTTTATTTCTACAGCAAATCATAACAAAAGTTAGAGCAGGTCTAGACTGTATTCTTGATAATGTTATCTACAGAGACTCGACAATTCCAGTGAGGAAGCACTTGGTGACAGTGGTGAGGAAAAACTTGCTTTAAGAGGCAGAAACCTCATTTAACTTGGTCACTAGGTCAGTAGTAGGGGTAATTTAGCCATGGAGAGTGCCTTGTGCTTACCAAGTTAATTAGAAGAGTCCATCTGAATGATGCATTCACGTGGTCAAGAAATTTTAGCAGCTAAATGCTCCTCTATGTTCACCATCTAGTCACGTCTAGCAATTGTGTCTGCTGCTTGGTGTTGAGCAGCTTGTGTACAGTGTGAATGAAAACAACTACTGAACGATGCTGAAAGGTCAGCAGGTCTGTGGGAAACTGGTCAGGTGATACTTATCCTTAGCATTATACACAGTCATTTACAGCATTGTTTGTATGAGGTAGATTAGTGCAGGTTTAAATCTTCTTTTCATTCTCTTTTAAAAGGTTTGACAGATTGTGATTGTGTGTGTGTGTGTGTGTGTGTGTGTGTATGTACCAGTGTGGAGTTTCGTCGGCGCTGGCGCTGGGTGATGTCTGGTGTGCTGACAGAGGAGACCCTCCAGCGCTCTGCGGCGTTCTGGTGCGGGTGGTGATGGGAGGAGGCATTCAGCGGGCTGGCAGAGGCTGAACGGGAGCAGTGGTGAGAGTCTAAGTAACACATAGACATGCAGAGAGCGGCAGCAGGGCCGAGGTCACAACACCACAACACACACATACACCATGCAGAGTGAGAAGACAAACAACATGAACACAACATGCTCCAACATAATGACTCAAATCCTGCTGACACGTAAAGTAATGATGACTGAGGGGAGGGTGACTTCTTTTATTCCACTCACAAGTTGAATCATCGCTTCTTGTGACCTGTTAGTCTCTTTAACAGCTTCATTCTTCATAACAGCAACAACCACATTTCCCCTTTAGGAATCAACTTAAATAATCAATGAATTATTATTAATTATAAATTAATGAGACATTTTGATAGAAAAGACAAATATTTATTATTCCAGTGTTAATGTGAGATTCTTCTTCACATTTAATCAGTTAATCCAACAGATCATTGACAGATTAACTGATATTGAAGATAATAGTTGGTTGCAGACTTATCTTCAGTCAAACAAATGCCACCCCCAACAGAAATATGAATACATGACACAAAGAGAGAGGTGAAAAGATAAAGACTGAAACAAGTTATTTTGAAACTGAAAGTGACAAATATTTGCTGCATTCAAAGTTAAATTTGGGCAGACTTTGGATTGTTGGTGTGGATTTTTCCACACTTTCTTTAGACTGAACAATCTAACAGATTTATCAATAATTAGTAGATAAGATAACAATCTCACCACAAGGTCCATTCTCATTTTTTGAAGACAGAGGACTTCAGAATGGATGAGCTCACAAAGAGAAATTTGAGCTTGAGTTGATGAAGGTTAAGTCATATGATCAAAAGCTCCAGAACAGTTACCACATGGACCTTGTAGTAAGATTTTACCTCAACTGCTGTTTCAATGGTAAAGAATGACAACAGCTGGATGCAGTTTTATATCACCACAGAATTTGATATAAAGATAAAGACAACAGAAACAACACACTACAGGTGACCAGCATTCCTCCTCCATGCACACAGCAGTGATGTGCACAAAAGGGGATTGTGGGTACATTGAGTAGAAATAGACTGGTGTCTTACACTCACGAGAGTCGCTGTTGTTGAGGAGGGTGGCAGCGCTGCGGCTGCGGGCCAAGAAAGAGAGTGTCGGCGTCATGAGCCGCTCCACAATCCGGCTCTCCCACGGGCTCAGACGCAGGCTGCGGGCTGACACAAGAGGGCGCCGTCAGTGTCAGGTCAGTGCACACAGGCACTCACAGGTGCTCACCACAAACACACCCAACCATCATACACTCACTGCAGGAGGTGTACCGCTCCTCACTGATGACACTGCAGCACAACCCTTCTTGCTTCTCACACACACACACACACACACACACACACACACACACACACACACACACACACACACACACACACAGAAGACAATCTCCCTCCATCTGATGCAGACTGGAGTTTTACATTGCATTCATGTGCTGCTTCAAAGGTAAGTTCTTCAAAGAAGGATGATGAATTTGGAAAATCTGAGAAAGTGTTAGCAGGTTATGACGGAGAGAAAGTGGAGCATGTGTCCTGAGTTTGAACTTTCTGACAACATTGCACATGAATAAAAAGATACAGATGTTTCCACCAGCACGTGGAATCACATTGAATGATCTGTAACATTTCTCAGAGGCACTGGAATCATCATCCATCATCTCATTGGTTGATTTGGACATCAGAAGGCGGAGCCAAGACACCACAGGTCACAGGTAAGCTAATTGAAAAATAGCTTACATACATTAGCATTTTATTTCTACAGCACCAAATCATAAACAGAAGTTATCTCATGACACCTCCAATACAGAGGAGGTCTAGACTGTATTCTTTTATTATTTACAGAGACTCAACAATTCCCACCATGAGCAAGCCCTTGACGACAATGGCAAGGAATCACTTCCTGTAAGAGGAAACCTCTAAGGCTAGTAGGGCTAGTTTAGCCATGGATAGTTAACAGATACTTGGGTTACATGGTGCCTACAGATGTAATTGTGTTTAAGTTAATGAGAAGAGTCCATCTGAATGATGCATTCACGTTGTCATGACTCAGATATAATCATAATAAACTCTAGTTTTCCGTTGAGCTAAGCTAACTGTTTTTTTTTAGCTCGACCCATTGAAGTTTACCTCATGCAGTGAGGAGATGATCATGATCACTGCATCTAGAACGTGTATGTAGAACTCCAGTCTGCCAACTCAGACAGACTCAAAGATACAGAAAAGTCATACAGGATGAATGACTGAACTTTAGCCCACATGTTACACACAGTACCAGACATTAGATTAGATAGACAACACACAGAGAGCAAACCCACATTAAGTTTCATTACTTACTGCTCAAAAACACATCACACGAAGCCAGTGTGACTCTTTACTCGACCCCACTCAAACCAATGCAATGCAAAGGCCTAGCATAGCATTAGTGCTGTTTGTTCTATAAGCAACACACACTATTCAGACTGTAACACCGGGACAGTGTCATACAGTGTGTATCTGTTATTGAGTGTCATGTGATGAAGATTTAGCACATATGACGTCCAACAACAGCAGAATATAGTCAGATGCATTGTAATGAGGGGTGAAACACACACACCAATAAATCATTCTCTCATGAGTAAAGCAAACTTAATGTCAGAGAAGAAAATTGCTTTTAGTCAAAGATCAGCCCAATCTTTGATTCTAGCAGAATCAACTCAGTCTGAAATTATTAGTCTAGTCTAGAAAACCCGACAGGGAATAGAGAGAGAAAGTCACACAGAATCTCATATAGAGGAAGACAAAGTTCAAACTGAAATAAAGAAACAAACAGTTGAAGCATTTTCCTTCCAGTCATTCAAAGTTTAGACTGCAGTGCACTGCAGACAGTGGAAAGTGAATGTACTCATAGTTTGATTTTTGAGCTCATTTTCACATTTAATGTTACTTTATATTTAAACATCATTACATGAGAGTTCATGGATATGAATAGATAAAATGACCCATCACCATATAAAGTCATTATTAAAGTATCTAGTAGTATTTTTATTTCTGATGCTTATGTACATATTGACATTTACTTAAGCAGAACTCTTACTTTTGTACATAGAAAGTATTTATTTGCTTTCTTGCTTAAGTTTGATGAGCAGATTGATGCTACTCTCACGTCTCTATGCTAAATATGAAGCTACGACCAGCAGGCGCTTAGCTTTGCACAAACACTGGACACCAGTGAGTAAGTAGTTCAGCACATAACCCGCTGAAAACAACAACTTATCATTTTTACAGAATAAAAAAAAAACAGAAAGTGGTCATTCACTAAAGTATTTTGTTACAGGCTGACTGGAATCTCACTGGCTAACACTATGTGTGTTTTCCTAAAAATATAACCAAAAAGTGTGCAGGAGACAAAAACATAGATGGACAGAGAATGCACCAGGTCACACTGAGATCTGATAAAATACAACAGCTGGTCCAGTTTGTATGAACTTCCTGTCTCATAACAAAAACCTCAGCTGACAACATGCTGTGCACAGATGATTTTTAGTGACAGCTTGTCTATGTGCACTGCTCCTTCTCAATGCTCTACTGTGATGTATCGCTCTGCTGACATACACAAAGGTATGCATGACACCTCCAAACACATACCACACATACACATGATAATAGTGCAATCACAACAGTGCTGACAAGAACGACATGAGGTCTGAGTCTTGTTGTTTGTATGCGTTTCACATAAAAAATGTATCATAGCCTGGCCCTTCTTATGTAACAGCATATGCAGTCACCTCTGCTGTACGTTGGCCAGATCATTTTAACAACATGTTTTATGACTAACTGATAACCTGACTACCTCCTGTTGCTAGGCAACAGTCATTTCACTCCTCTTCTTTCACCAATGCGGCAAGAAGAGGCTGAGCTGAGCTGCTGCCTGGTGATCGACCGTTCACCTACAGATAGATTGATGCCTGGATACCCCCGCCCCCCCTTTCCACCCTGCTACACTATTACTGGTACAGTGTGCAGAGCACAGAGCTCTCATATCGACTCTGGCTCTGCAGAAATGATTCAGTTCTGAATTGTCCTTTCATGTTCCCGCCGTATCACAGCATCTGTACTAGTAATGATCGAGCATGAAATTTGAATCTATACTGTGGTGACGAGGAAGCTGAGAGCTGAACTGCTGATTGCACTGTGGGTGATACGATTTGTAACGACATGTTATGAGGTGTGACCAATCTGAAATGAAGACAGTGCTGCTTATGTACATGTGGCAACTCAGGAGTCTGAAGAAATGAGATTGATAAAACAAGTTCATTTTAGATATTTTAAATCATTTAACAGTAACTGTTGCCACCATGACAAAAGAACTTTGTTTCTTGTTATAATGTGAAAAGATTGACCATTTACCAAATGATTCTGCTCTTTTTTGTTTTAACATATTTGATCTTTTTACATCATGAAACCTTCCTGTTAAAACAACTAATGGAAGTTTTTGGACACACTAACAGCATTGCTCTATGGATGAATCCTAATAACTCTGGTGATTCCCTGACTTTACATATAGTCACCATCAGGTTTAAATTCATAACACTGTTTTCCTCTTACTGATGAAATTATATATCTAAAGTTCTTTCTGTTACAGCCTTACCTTGTCAGGTACGATCAGTAGCACAGGGAAGCTAAGGTTAGCAAACTTTACATAGTTGTTGTTGGATTGTAACTACCAATACTGAGGCAGCTAATTAGCTTTGCACTACTGTTGCACCACATTTTGTGTCTCAGTCCTCACACTTCCATAAGAACACTTCCTATTTTGAGGACTTATGTGCATTCACACTGTCACTTCTGTCAAAATGATGGTGCACTCATAAAAGTCAAAAAGTTGAGTGTGGAATGCTAGACACTTCCCACATTCAATGGTCGTCATTTTGGCTATGTAGTGGAAGAGGAAGGACCACTAGCATTGTGGGAGCTGAACTTGTCGTCACGGCTGTGAATATCACAGTTGCACATGTGTCTTGGGATCACAGTGACTGTGACATTCCCATTAGTCTCAGATGTATTTTGTGCTGAGTGCTAATAAGCTAATGTTAGCATGCTAACAAATGGCTAACACACATGAACATTATACCTATCAGTGTGTTAGCATTGTGCACGTTAGCTGATGTTAGCATTAAGCTTAAAGTAGTGCTGTACAGCCTCACAGAGCATCTCTGTAACAACATAACAAATAACTATGTGACGCTTGTTTCTTATGTTTCTTTTGTGCAATTACAGGAAAGTTTCTGATACAAGAAAAACTTGTGTTGTTAAAACAAGAAAGGTTTCTTGTAGAAGCAGACTAACTGTAGTAATAATGAAATATGTCACTATAACATTAAAAATGTGTTGATAAAGAAACTTTTCAAATGATAACAAGGAACTCAGCAAATATTTTTCAGGGTGGCAGCAATACATTGCTGTAAATAACTAACAAAGCCAGAGAGGCTTCATCTCCATGGAAACAGGCTTTATATTTACACAAAATACATAAAACCAAAATATGATACAATGAATGTGCACTTAGTTGCTCTACTTTCATTTGCAACAGTCATACTATAATATCCACCACCACACCAAACCACCAACAGTAAAGTGGACGGGGACAACCAATAAAGAAGGTGTTGTGACAAGATGTGAACTTATAAATCTATAAAACCAGAACAGATTACACAGGATGGCTCAGTGATGTCAATGTGAAAGGGAGGCTGATCAAAAATGCAGAGGAGACTCAAATCAATGACAACCACCAACTGAAATTAAAAACCACGATGCATACGAGACCGAGAGCGTGATAAGAGGAGGGAGTAGGTGGTAAATGACCAATCACCAAGCACAGGCAGGCAGGCAGGCCACCAGAGACGACAGTTATAATAATAAAAGAAGAAAACCAAAAACCAGATTAGGGTGGGAGGAGGAGGGGGTGGAGGGGGATGAATAGGAAGGGAAAGGGAGGGAATAGGAAGCCTGGTGGACACTGATGTCGGGTCGTCCTTACTTCTGTTGGGGGAGTTCCAGAGCGTGGCAGAGGACTTGGAAAGCCTGTTGTTAATGACAGGGTCCACCTGTCTCGGCAAGTTGACCGTGGAGGCCGAGCATCTGCCTGCACCGGAGAGAACGCAACAGACAACAACTGTTCATAAGGCGGCCGGGGTGCAGGCGGCCCCAGCTGAGGACTGATAAAAGATGGGGCTGCTGATTCCCTCGGTCTGGATCTGGAGGAGAGCAGCGACTCACCATTCTCTGAGGTCAAACTGGCTTCTCATTAACATTTAGGAGGAGATTAATCTGAATTCAGACTTGTGGGAAATGGGGAGGAAATTTAAGGAAAGTGTGGGAGGGGTTTGGTATAGTTAGAAATCGCATTTAGAGAAACTACTTAAGGCTTTTTTGTCCTTTCTGCTGCAAGAAATTAGCATAAAACATCACACACACACTCACTCATACACGCTCTGGATCTTTCAAACTTTGAAGAGAGAAACTTGTCTTGACCTCAGTGTCACAGGTCCAAAAGAAGCAGCCATGTGACGGGCTACTTTGACACCACAAACAGGACAGGGAGGTCTGGAAAGGGAAATTATCTCACAGCTCTCTGCAAAACACTGCACACACTTCTAATCTAATGAAACATGTTCATGACGGCTGCCTGTGTAGCTTGTCTGTGATCACTGTTAAAATGGAGAAAATTGGTACTAAAAAACAATTTCTGCCTAAAACATTGTCATTCACTGAGGAATTATAATGGTTTAACATCAAATGATTGACTAGGTCATCTGCCTCTGGTACTCCACCCTTATGACAGCATTCCCTTCAGAAGCTATTTCCTTGAATTTCATCAGTTGGACCAGTGAGTCACAGTCTGTGGAGCATTGTTCAACTCGGCGGCTTGAGTTACTGTGAGGATGTGATAAACTCCTGTCATTGTGTCCAGCCTCTCTGAGTGTGGTTCATTTGAAACTCACTTTCTCTGCGGGAGGTCTGGTTGAGTCCGCCCGCCCAGGACCACCTCTGCTGGCGGATCTCAGCCCACGTCTTCTTTGTCGACCTCTTGATAGCTGCTTCATATCTCTCCTAGAGAAGCACACAGACAGTCCATCTTCACATATACACATTCATAATAAAGGAATAGTCAGAATAGTTTTGGGAATGACACATTTGTCTTCTTGCAGAGAGTACTATAAATGTGCTAAGCTAAGCTGCCTGCAGAAACAGCTAGCTTGGCTCTGTCCAAAGGAAACAAAAATCACCTACCAGCCCCTTTAAAGCTAACCAATTAGGACTTTAATGTCAGATTTTGAGTTTTTGTAGTTCTACAACCTCCCAATATGGCCTGGTTTTGAGTCTTTCTGCTAAGCTAAGCTAAGCTAATCTAACTGGCTATAGCTTCATATTTAGCAAACAGACAAGAGTGGTGTCAGTCTTTTCATCTAACTAATGAGCACTTCTGGTAGAATCATAAACATGATGTAGAACAGCCAATACATGGTTAGGGTTGCCACCTTGGATTTGTGAAAAAGGGACCAAATGTTGCGCTGGGCTGGGCCAGGCCATTATTACTAGTTCAGACTGACTAATGAACATGAAATCCAGACATAGGAGACAGATACAAAGTAACATTAATACAACTCTGAGGGTTTGATGAGTTTAAATAGCTACAGAAGCATGGGAACCTTTCTGGACTACAGACTGAAGGAAACCAAATAAAGTTTTTACATTTTCCCCAAAAAACGGGACAAATTGTGTCCCGGGAGAGATTTTTTTCCCCCAGGACAGCTGATGAAAAAAAGAGAACAATTCTGGGAAAAACAGGACGTGTGGCAACACTATACATGGTGCAGGTGTGTCCAGTAGAGTACAAAGTCACTGTTTTCAACTGTAGTTAGTGTTACAGCATGTAACTTCTTGTAAAACCACAAACTGTATGTTTGAGTATAGGTCAAACTAACGAGAACATGTTAAACAATGAACTTAAGAGGCATTGGTAAGTCGACAGTGTCAGCTTTGGTTTTTACCTGCTTCCAGGTAAGGCTAACCTGCTGGCTGTAACTCATAATTAGCATACAGAAAGGAGAGTGGTACTGCTCTTCTTATCTTACCCCTCGACAGAAAAAAAAATACAATGCTGAAATGTACCATGGCAGTTAAAGGGGAAAATAAGTGCTCAGCAGAAGAGGCAACTACTCATAGGCATGGAGAGGCACCTGGCTGCAGACCTCCACTGTCAGGCTCCACCACTGTCAGGCCCGGAAGTGATGACGTTTTCTGGGGGGTGGGGAGTTGGGGAGGACATTTTGAGAGGGTCATTTTCACCTGCCCTCTAAATTCGAGAGAGATGAGCGAGAGCGTGTATATATGAAAAGAAGAAAGGCAAACTTATTCTCAGAGTAGCGGTGAGTTTCTTATTTTTATTATCCACAGGAAGTAAATGCATGATTTCTTGTGTTCATTGTCAATATAGGTGCCGTTGTAGTAGTCATTATAGGTCATTAATTACCGAATGTTACCTGTCGGTTTGGGTTGTCGTTTTGAAGCTAAGTTAGATGACTTCAAAGTTAACTTTCACCAATGGTGGTTAGCATCAACACCTAAGGATTCTTAACTTGTTAGTGCATGACGTAAAGTAACTGTTCGCATTTGTTTGTATGTAACGTTATGAAACACTTTTGTAAACTCTCCATGCATTAGTTGGGCATAGTCACAAAGTTGAAAACATCTTTCTGAACTCATGGATGTGATCAACATGATGCAACACACCAGGATGTTTCGACGAGCTAATTAGTGATATTACCTGTTTAAGTGCACAAGTGGAATCAAAATGTGGCAGAACTACATGGCACATTTTTACTTTATTTTTCCACCTCTGAATACACAGTATATAAACAAAATGAATCATAACTGAAATGCTTCTGTACCATCAGTGCTTTTATTTTTGATACTTGAGTATATTTTGCTTCTAACTGTCAGAGAAATCATCAAGTCCAGTTGAGAGGTTTGCTGTGAGGAACAGGCAGAGGCTGCTATACAGTATGGGAGGTTGTGGCAAGAAGAACTGGATGACAATGAAAGAGAAGCAATCCTGGAGCCATTCACGTTTACTTTTCACAACCCTAACATGTGCATTTTTTGTGATGGAATAATGGACAAAAAAAAATATCTGGCATATTGTGAATGTCACACTGAGTGACTTTGAGAGTAAAGGGCTACAGAACTTTTGATCATGTTGTGACTTGGTGTGTGTGTGTTTTCTCATTGATCACTTAATAATTTGACTTGGATTATACTGTAGATAAAGAGTTAGGGTAGTATTTAGTGGTACTTAGGCAGCACAAGAACATACTTATCATAGCCATAGAACCAAACATGAAATTTATGGTGGTTAAGAATTTAAAAAATACAGAATAATACAACAGAAAAACTAATTGAAACAAATATATAGAAAAAGAGCAGTGCAATAAGGTCAAAATTAAATGATAATGAAAAGGCAGTGAAGTTCTCTGTATAGTACACAATAAAATGTATTGGCCTATGACATCTTATGAGATGTTGGCTTATAAATATGAGTAATAGCTTAAGAGAAAAAAGTTTACTATACAAACAAAAACCATATATACAATAGACCATGAATTGATAGATTTTATGTCATTGTTGCATTGTTGTACTAATTAATTCATTTGTGAGGAAAACGATTCAACCGGAAGTGCATTCACGAATTCGCTATTTTATTTTGAAATGTATCCCTTGCATTTCCGAGCCTGACAGTGGAGGGGCCTGACAGTGGAGGTCTGCAGCCAGGACCTCTTGTAGGCATGTGACAGGGTGTCACAAGAAGACAATTTCATTTCCAGAAGTCCCAAGCCAAAAATGCTGGGAACCACTGATCAATAACTATGAACTCAGATAAGAGCCAATGAAAAATTCACACTTCACCACTGGAAAATTGGATGTATCCTGGTAGCTGGCATCATAATTGATATTCAAGATGGAACCAAATCCATGTTAGACAGGCAATTTTCCAGTGGTCAAAAACTGTTCTCAGCATTAGACTTATAAACACTGGCATAGTGTTGATTTTTCCACCCTGACAATCAATTAACACTAAATATTTTGGAGAGTGAGAGTCAGTTTTGTCTGCCAATAAAAGAAATCAGTCTGTTATTGAATATTTGCTGACAGACAGCACACCATCAGTTACCACCACATTAGCTCAGTGTCAATAAGAAACAAGATTTAAAATTGCATCAAAGCATTAAACTACAATATGTTGATTCCATGCTTGGAATCTTTCGAGCTGTTCGACTTGGTTAAACAGCGAAACTTTTCTCACCTTGTTCTTTTCTAGTTTCTGTCTCTGTTTCTCCTCCAGCAGAGCTCTGCGTTTCTCAGCCTTCAGCCTCTGCTCCTCCAGCTTCCTCCTGCGGTCCTCCAGCTGGCTCTCTCTCAGACGTCGGGCCTTCTCCTCTTTCTCCAGCCACTGGGCCTTCTTCGCCGCTGTCACCAGAGAGGGAGGCATTCAAGTTTCTCATTTGTCTGATTTGAGTCCTTTTCTTTCAATGCTGTGTTCCTCTGTTAGCTAACATTATCTTAATAACAGTAATAATGATGAAGTTTTTTAATGTGGCACCTTTTGTAAATAATGTTTAGACGGTGTTGTGTCGGCTAACAATACTAAAGCATACACAAACTATTCATGGCTGCAAAAACATTTGAGATACAAGGATGATGATGAGCACACACACCTCCTGAACATCAGGACACAGAGGACATAAAGAGAATGATCCAGGCTCCAGTCTACAACCACGCTAACTCAGTGATTTTAGCTTAATGCTAACAATAGCAAAGTTAGCATACTGACATTTAGGAGGTGTCCATATTCATCATTTTAGTTTGCTGTGTTAGCATGCTAACATTTTCCAGTTACAGTGCCTTGAAAAAGTATTCATACCCCCTGAACTTTCACATTTTGCCACCTCGCAACCACAAACTTAAATGTTTATTAAGATTTTATGTGATCGATCAACACAAAGTAGCACATAATTGTGAAGTGAAACAGAAAGGATACATAGTTTTCAAAGTTTTAAGCAAATAAAAATCTGAAAAATGTGGTGTGCATTTGTATTCAGCCCCCCCTGCATCAATACTTTGTAGAGCCACCTTTCCCTGCAATTACAGCTGCAAGTCTTTTGGGGTATGTCTCTACCAACTTTGCACACCTAGACACTGACATTTTTGCCCATTCTTCTTTGCAAAATAGCTCAGCTAGATTGGATGGAGAGTTTGTGAACAGCAATTTTCAAGTCCTGCCACAGATGCTCAATGGCATTTAGGTCTGAACTTTGACTAGACCATTCTAACACATGATATTATTTGATCTAAACCATTCCATTGTAGCTCTGGCTTTATGTTTTTGTTTAGGGTCATTGTCTTGCTGGAAGATGAATCTCCTTCCCAGTCTCAAGCCTTCTGCAGCCTCCAACAGGTTTTCTTCCAGGATTGCCCTGTATTTAGCTCCATCCATCTTCCGATCAACTCTGACCAGCTTCCCTGTCCCTGCTGAAGAAGAGCATCCCCACAGCATGATGTTGCCACCACCATGTTTCACAGTGGGGGTGGTATGTTCTGGGTGATGAGCAGTGTTTTCCACCACACAGTGCTTTGCATTTTGGCCAAAAAGTAAAATTTTGGTCTCATGTGACCAAAGTACCTTCTTCCACATGTTTGTGGTGTCTCCTACATGGCTTGAGGCAAACTGCTACGGGACCTCTTATGCCTCTCTTTTAACAATGGCTTTCTTCTTGCCCCTCTTCCATAAAGGCCAGATTTGTGGAGTGCATGACTTCTAGTTGTCCTGTGGACAGATTCTCCCACTTGAGTTGTGGATTTCTGCAGCTCCTCCACAGTGACCATGGGCCTCTTGGCTGCTTCTCTGACCAGTGCTCTCCTCGCTCTCTCAGTCAGCTTAGGTGGACGGCCATGTCTTGGCAGGTTTGCAGTTGTGCCATACTTTTTCCATTTTGGGATGATGGATTGAACAGTGGTCCTTGAGATGTTCAAAGCTTGGGATATTTTTTTATAACCTAACTCTGCTTTAGACTTCTCCACAACTTTATCCCTGACCTGTCTGCTGAGTTACTCATTCTTCATGATGCTGTTGTTCACTAGTGTTCTCTAACAAACCACTGAGGCCTTCACAGAACAGGTGTATTTATACTATGAGTAAATTACACACAGGTGGAGTCAATTTACTAATTAGATGACTTTTGAAGGCAATTGATTGCACTGGATTGTATTTAAGGGTATCAGAGTACAAGGGGCTGAATACAAATGCACAGCACACTTTTCAGATTTATATTCATTTAAATTTTGAAAACCATATATAATTTCCATTCCACTACACAATTATGTGCTACTTTTTGTTGGTCTATCATATAAAATCTCAACTAAATATATTCAAGTTTGTGATTGTAAGGTCACAAAATGTGAAAAAGTTCAAGGGGTATGAATACTTTTTCAAGGCACTGTATCACTGAACACACAGCTGAAGCTGATCATTAGTTTTGCAGGAATGTGATCACAAACTGAAGTATTGGACAAATTTGAATCTGACCAGATGATGGTGTTGATGGAATTTAAGAGCTCATCAATGTCATTTTACAGTAATTTAGTTGGAGGACAACCAATTTCTGAACCAAACTTCTGACATCCATCCAATAGTTGTCGAGACATTTCATTTAAACCCACAGACGTGAACCTCATGCTGACGCTGGAAGAAAAATTTGGAGGAAGCCAATGTCAGAATTCATTCTCCAGGAATCATGAATGTCCTGAATCATGAATGTACAAAATGTGGTGTCAATCTATCTTGTAGATGAGAGAGATATTTCACAAGATAAATGAAAGCTTTGGTGCTCCAGAAGAGTCAGGGAAAGACGAAAATCATGATCCATCCTCTGGGCATCATAAACATCAATATGAAATATCATACCATCACACCAAAGTGATGGACCAATCAACAGACTAGGACTTGAGCCATGTGTGGCTAAAACAATATATATATATATATTAAGATAAGAGAGAAAAAAAAAAACTCCAGTCTGTGATTTCATATAAATGTCCTCTTTTGCAGGTTATTCCAAACTTCCAATCCAACAGTTTAGAATCACTTCAGCTGGACTATCTCTACTCTTGAGCCTATGCCAGCAAGCAGATGGAAGACACTGTTCACTACTTTATAGTCCTGATAACAGTAAATAAGCATAAGTCTCACGCTGTGTTTTACAGCAGCCTCCAGCAGATGCCAGTTTTTCTTTGCACATACGCTGCTGAGGCTCATTTCTTGGAGGAACAATTAAATATCAATCACTTGTCTCAATTTAAAGCATTAAAACATGTTTGGGTTGGACAGCAGCTGTGGCTGGTACTCCTCCTTCAAACTTTAAAATCGACATTTTTCTCATCGTGCATAAGCCCCCTTACACAATGTAGTTTTAGCACAGCTGAGCATGAACAATGAAAAGGTCAGTATGAATGATGATGATGATGGGTGGGTTATATGCTGTAATGCCATCACATGTTTCACTGTCACCTCATGTTACTGTGAGTCAGACAGCATCAGAAATACCATAGTTCTACGAGGATGGAGTAGTGTTGAAGACGTCTTTTGTATTTAGTTCAGTGTTCTGCAGTTCATCTTCACTAATAAGTGACACACATGTCTGAGCCTCATCAACAGTGAGAGAGAGCTCTTCATTCCTCCATCAATCCAATTCCTGCAAATATCCCATTATGTCTGCAGAATTGAAAAGTATGTCGCTTGAATGCTTGACTGTGCTTTCACATTTACCATTGTAAAGGGTATAAAGGTATGTACCATTGTTGTTTTTAGGGATAAACATACAGTACACATCCTGTTTTGTGACCTACATACCATTACGTGACTGCTGTTTGCTTGCTCCACACAAAAAAGCCCTAACATGGTACCATGTAATTAAAGATAGAAACACACTTCAGGAGACTAAACTTATCTCAGTGCAGCTGAAGCTGAGTTAACCTCAGATACTGTGGATAAAATGCAGCAGTTCAACATCTATGGCTGCAGCATGACCACATTATTGATGCTAATGAAAGTAGTAATTAAATCTAATCTGCTTGAGAGGCCCGGCCTCAGTTAATGCTAATGACTGCTCATTTTTCATGGATGTCTCTGTAGAGAAACACCCCTCAAACTCTGCTCTGATTGGCTGCTTCATCTGCAGGGAGAAGGCTTGTGTTTGAACATTCGATATAGTCTTTCATGTCTTTGGCCTAGCACAATATTTTCATAAGAGAGAAAAGTTTGATTCTGCAGCCACAGAGTCAAACCATGATTATAGGCATGGAACATGCACACTGGGTGGGAATGCAGAAGAACAGAAAGTAAAATTACATTTAAACACAACATGAGAGGAAACACTGGAGCCAAACAGCGAAACTCGAAGAGTTCACACGGTTCAAATGTTTCCACTAAATGACAACATCGATTCATGGAGGGAAGAAGAAAGAGGACGACTGTTCAGGAAATGGGAGTCCCATCACAAGTTTCATTATTCCCAAATGGGATAAGTGATGCAGACGCTGAGCATTTGAGTGAAGCCGCTTACCTTGCAGCTGAGTTTGCTGTTCTGAAAGCCATGCAAGGAGAAACAATAAGAGACATCAACAACTGTCAGTCAAGTCAGAGCAGAGTGACAGAGCGAGGAGGTCAGTTAATACCACATGAAAAATAGAATAGAATAGAATAGAATAGAATAGAATAGAATAAAAGAAGAAGTTCATGCATGAGGTTATTCATATTCATGCATCACCAGCAGGGAAATACACTTTGTAAAAACCAGAATGATGTACTGATACTTTCATACCGATATATCTGGCTCTCTCCTCTCTCCGCTCTTTGGCTAGTTTCTGTCGTTGCTCTGAGCTCATTGAATCTGTGGAGAAAAAGAAAAAATCACCTTTGTACCCTAATATGCTTTACTGGCACATTTACCACTTTGGACAAAAGTCTCCAATGTGTTTGATGCCCTAAAAAAGGCATATTTGAGAATTTCTTTTCAGTTTTTTTGCATGTATCTTCTAATCCACTTCTAATCTATTGATCCAAACCATTGATTTAATTAATTTCAGACTTTTAACCCCTTCAATGCCAGAAAATAGAGTCCATGGTAAAAAAAAAAAAATGGTGGAAAAAAAAAAGATTGATTTCCAGGGGTTTTTAGTTTTTTGTCCATGTGACTCTCAGAACCAAACTGACACAAGTACCACATTGGACAAAAGTGTCCAACGTGTTTGATGCCATAACAAAGGCATATTTGGGAATTTCTTTTCAGTTTTTTGGAGAAAAGTTGGACACTTTTATCAGGCTCTTTAGCTGCTACATGCGCCACTATGTTCTGCACCAAACTGAAGAGTTTCAATCAACCTTAGGCAAGATTTCAGCTGTTATGTGATGAATTTGTTTTAGTGATTATAAGGAGTGAGTTTTTTTTGGAGAGTGGCTGGACTCTGTCAGCAGATGCATGTTGCAGGTCTAATTAACACGTTTCTGACTCGCAATGGACTTTGGACCCTGCTGTCCTGCATTGTAGATAAGGTTTCATTTTGGTGTTCAGATGTCAGTATCACTGAATTAAGTTTCCATTTCTGGAAATAAAACTACCATCCCGCATCCATGCAGTATTCGAGTTAAAGGAGCTAAAACAGCCAAAAGGATCTTGGAGCAGAACCTCTAATGAGTTAAGGATATATCTGATTGGGATGCTTTCTAAACGCCTCCCTCTCAAGGTTTTCCAGGAAAACCTACAACTACACAACTGAGAGGAGACATCAGGAGACCCGGTACACGCTTGGGGGGATTATATATCCCATCTGGCCTGGGAAAGTCTTGGGATCCCCCAGGAGTATCCGGAAAGAGGAACGTCTGGGTTATGTTGCTTAGCCTGCTGACACCAAGATGAACGGCAGATGAATGGAATTTAATTCACAGCATTAAAAATTCAACACGAATGCTTCATAATTGAAATAATGTCCCTGCTACTTTCATTAATCACAATCCTGTGTGTTTTTAGTGGAACTGCTTTGCAGTATAGTTCTGTGGCTTATCCGGAGTTACAGGGACACAATGCTGTTAAATTTATAATGAATTCCACAGTTCACAGTAACATGTTTGGAACTAGTTCCTGTCCTCAGTCAGGGGCTGTCAGAGATCTGACTGCCTTCTACTGCAATGTGGTGCAGACAGAGAGCTCGGAGATACACAGCAAAACGATCTGTATGGAATGATTTCACTCAAGGTAACAGGTCATTTGGCTGAACTGAGCCTTCAACATGTTACATGTGTAAAACAGACACTTAAGACTACAGGACGTTTAATCGTCCGGTTTCATTCAGGTTCAGTTCAAAGCAGCTCCATCTCTCTGCACACTGATGGTGTTACAGTCTGACTGTGATAAACATCTGCTTTTCAGCCGTTCTCATCTACAGATCTGAGATATCGACCAGGAATTCTGCAGCACCACTTTTTCTGTCCTAAAACTGCTGAGGAGACGTACACACCAGTGAAAACCAGAATCCCTGGGGTGCTCGCTGAGCATGTCTTCTATGTGCTATGTAATATACATGCCGTGCGTTCTTAACCAATCACAGAGGGCCCTGTAGAACTTCAGCCCCCATTTCCATGGCAACCTGAATTTCCTTCCCTTCCTTTCAGAGAGTTTCATACACGGCTGTACACTTCAGTCTGATCTGCAGACACTATGAAGTGAAGATAAATCTCATTGTCCCTCCTCCACCTCCCCCTCCAGCCCACCATCAGTCTCCCTGCACACTATACACCTTCATCCCCCCATAACAAATGACAATTGGGCTTGCAGCCATTACCATCTGTCTGCTGAGAATGACTCAAAATACATCGAGAGGACAAAAAGTGTTTGACGTGTGTGATGTGTCATTTTGACTTTGAAGGTCAGAAATGAGACGTGGAGGAGAAAAACACAGTTAACTTTCAGACTTTTCACACCTTTGAATGTCTTTCTTTGTTTTATGGGAGCAACTGAACGATAATGATGGAGCAGGGTTTGTTCAGAAGGAACACAGTCATATGGCCAGCAGCAGCCGGAGAAAATGCTGACTCCACAATTTACACTTGATCATCATTAAACAGAGAGTACTGTGAAAACGCAGCACATTAGAACATTTGCTTCTGTTTCCAATTTCAACAGTGTGAAAAAATGTAACAACTTCCTGTTGTTCATTATCATTACACAAGATTATGACCTTGCATTGTGTCTGCTTCAGCTCCGTTACTTTTCTACATATCTGACCACAGCACAGAAATACAGCACACTCGTGCAAACATTGCACACCACAGCAGCCCCTCTTCCTTGTTATTGTTTATATATGCCCAGAAATAGTTTCATCATTTCAAATATCAGCAAAACTATTTCTGAAAAAGAGCACTGACTAAGTCACAGGCACAAATTTGAATATAATGGGAATCTGAATATTTCCCCAGAGTGGCTGACACTCGATGCTAACACAGCCCTTTTCACATGGACAAAACCTCTGCAAAAAGCACAAATTACTGAGCTAACCGCTTCTAACGCCTCTAATTCAAAGGAAGTCAAAGAAAAAATGGTTTTCGCAGTTTGGTGTGAGAGATCTGGATTGGCCTGCACAGAGCCCCGACCTGAACACCAGCCAATACCTTCAGGATGAACTGGAACAGCGACTGTGAGTGAGGCCTTATCTCCCAACAACAGTGGCTGATGCTCTGCTGGCCAAACGAGAGCAAATCCCTGCAGCTAACTTCTGAAGCTTTGTGGAAAGTCCTCCCTGAAGAGTGGAGGGTCAGTAATGCTCACAGCAGTTCAGCATACGAGTGTAAAGGTCAGATATCCAATAGACGACATCTTGGCTTGATGTTTCACTGCCTAAATCATTTAAAGTTAGACCAATGTGATTTATTTCCATGTTTCCATTTTGAACTTTGCATGCTAACAAAGGTTGCCTCTTGTGCTTATGATAGATATGAAATAACAGAAACATTCAGAACTCCACCTTTCTTGGGCTGAAGGCTGCTGCCCGGGGTGGATGGCCTCATTTCTGTCTTGGAGGAGGCATCTGTCTGGGTGGGGGTCTCTGTTTGGGGGCTGGAGTCTGTTTTAGGAGAGAGGTCTGTGATGGCTGAATCATCTGAAGTCAGACGGTCCTTCCCCAAACACTTGTCCCCATTCTGGATGGACGGCGACTCTGTCTGCAGGGGCAGAGCTGGAAGACAGAACATCATGAACATCAACATAGAATCATCCTGATCATCTATACACATTGTTATTTTGTGCTGACACTGATTTTTCTGTGGCATATACCTGTCACCATTAGGTGACGCCTTCTACACCCTCTGCTGACACACCTTCAGCAGAAACGTGGAAATCTCTTTGTGACTTCATTAACACAACACTCTCACCTCATTAAATCACTGACATCTTTCACACGCACTTCACACACATCAGGCAATCTGCTACACTCCCCCCCCTCTGTCCCTGAGGGGTTGAACCCTGCAGAGGGAAGGCCTCCTGCCAACAGTGTTAAACACACGTGGACGCAGCAGCGTGAGAAGTTTTCTTTTAAATCATGCAGCTGAAGCATTAACAGTGAAAGTCACACAGAGAGGATGCACATTGATTTACCCTGTAGGGGAAGAGATTGAGATTGTTGTGTTAGTCCCTTAAAATGTAATCCTGGGGATAATTAATGATAATTGGCTTAATTAGCCCCATAGAGCCACTTAAACTGCTCTATAAATCCCTTGACTTGCTCGTGGTTCCTCAGGCTGAACAAAGAGTTTAATAATAAAATTATTATTATTATTATTATTATTATTATTATTATTATTATTATTATTAAATGATGAAAATTCTCTGTTGAATGATTGTAAATGGAATGTATTCTGGGGTATGGTCCACAGGGCAGACAAAAACAAAACAAGCTGTCAGAAGATGAACACTTTCATAGACTAAAAGCTAAATGAAATGCGCACCAACCACAGCGCCACACAGATCCCGACATGCGGCCAGACTTCCTGACCTCTGACCCTGATGGAGGGTGACAAAGAAGCAGCAAAAAGGCAAACAAACACATCCTGTTTGAATCCCTGCTCTGACTTTGTTTTCACACTCAGTCGGCCTGCTGATAGCATCACTGAGTTCTGCTGCTCAGCTGCTTCTCGTCTTTTCCTTCCTTTATTCCTCTCTGGTTGTCACACTGAAGAAATCGGTGACAAACTGAGCAGAGCTGCAATGACACAGCAGGAAGGAATTTCTGCACTTCTACAAGGACATGTGGAGAGTGAGAAGAGAGATTCGTAGAGAGAGGAGAGCTGAGGACAATGACAGTGAGGAAAAATGGTGCAGCGGGCTGTTTTTATAATGACAGGGGGAGGGAGGGAGTGTAGGCTCTGAAAAGACAAAAAGGAGAAGAAATAAAGAGCTAAGTAAGAGCTGCAGAAATAATGAGACAGGAGCTCAGAGATAGTGAGGTAGGAAGGTGAGAGGCTGCAGGCTCGAGGCCAGCTCTCCACTCAGGGCAGCCAACAGTGGGCAGATGGAGTGTGACGCTCTCCTCAAGCCCGTCCAAACGCTCACCGAACTGCATAAATCACAGATTAACACTGGGCTCATCTCCAACTACCCCCACTGTACTTCAGTGCACAGGTTGCACTATAGAATGCTAATGGAGGAGTAATAAGGTGTGAATGGAGCCTTATGTGCCTTTAAATGAAAGAGAAGAAAAAAGATGCAGGATCATGTTCAAACAGGATGACACTGCTTCTACCTGATGTTGAAAAGAGGATTAGGATTTGGCAAAAATAGGATGTCAGTGCTCCTTCAGACTACAGGAGGATTACTTGTTCAGCAAGTGTGGCTGACATTTTGAATTTGATCAGTTTACCAGCCAAGACACACCATGAGTCCAGATGAGGACTAGGATTAGAATCACTTTAGTTCCTAGAATGTAAAATGTTCCTGACGATAAAAGGAGTCAAAAAAAGACATTATGAAATCATCAAATTAATTAATCATCAAAAGTTATTCAAAAAGCAACAATCACAAAAACATCAAATCAAACAAAGAGAAACAGACTGTGCTGTGGTTTCTTCATCAATAGGCTAGTTTTATTTTATGCATAGTGAATTTTTGAAACTGTATGATTTGCAATTATTGATTGTATTAAGGAGCTGTAACCTTCATGTTTTTATGGAGGCATAAATGACCTGAACAAAAGAAAATGAAACAACCTGCACACCCCCAAGACTTGACATGATGATGACAGACCTCTCTGCCTTCAACTCCTGTCCAAGTATCATCATCATTTTAGGGTTGAACAAAGATCCCTCATATCACATGACTCGAGTTCATACTGCACAGTTGACTCTAACTAGTTATTACCATAAGCACGGCACGGGTGTGTCTGTTGTGTATTCTCTTGCATCTAAACAGTGTGGTGAGAGAGCAGCGATGACGTATCGTGTTGAAACAAGACCACAAAATAAACTGAAGAAAGACAGAAGCTGTCCCTGTTACAATGAAAAGAGCAAAAAATGCTGCCATGATCAATTCAACCAGCAGTTTGTGGTGGCTAATGTTAGCTTTAGACAGATAGTTCAGCAAAGACTGCACAGTTTATGTATATGACAAAGGAGGAACGATGACACCAAATGACTGAAATGCACAAATATTACAAAGTGATGAGATGTCAGAGTTACAGCTGCAAATATTATCATTACATTTATAGTCTAGATCAGAAGTTTTCAAATATGACATATGTTTGTCATTTACACGTTCTGATTCTGATTACTTGCAAAAACTAAAATCAGACTTTAACTAAAGTATCCAGCCTTTATGATAACATCATAATAACATCATGTTTGAGTGGTGTCCCAATCCTCACACAAACACATGTTCAGCATCAAGTCAACAAGTGCATCCTATCACACGTGATCAGCCCTTCATGTGACAGGCTCCATTTAACACAGAAACACTAATTCAGCATGATGTTCACCGCTCTCCTCCCTCCCTCCCTCCTTCCCTCACTCCCTCACTGCCCCTCAGTTCCTTGTCCCTCCGCTGCCATCTCAGGTTTCTGTGCCACTGTGACAGACTCTGGATTTATAAATAGCGTCATGCACCATACTGAGAATGTCGGCCATAAAAGGGGCTGGCTTCTGTCGAGGCACCTTGGGACAGCACGGTGACCACAAACTGCAGCATGTGGTACAGCAGATTTAGTGGACAGGCAGGGGGGAGACTTAACTTTGTTTATGTGTGTGTGTGGGCAACGTTGGCTGGTAAAACCTAAATCCATCTGGCAAAAAAACTGTTTGAACCAACAATAGCATTTACAGAGAAAGATGCTGCTAATCTGTCACATTAAGTCTGAAACACCAATGATGGTCGGGGGGCGGGGGGGGCATCAGACAGGTAAGTGGGGCAGTAGGCCATCCAACCAGTGTCTTGTTGTCTCTCTTTTTTTCCATGTCCCCTTACCATAACCTTCATGAAATGTTGCACTAGACTGCACTAGTTTTAGCTAGGTGTGCATAATAAACTGGCCATTGAGTGTATATGGTAAACATTCTGTCACCTTTTATATTAACATGGGATTTAGAAGAAATGGTTTGATCTGTTTACATGTCACTGTGGATGAATCTGTATATTCTGGAACAAAATATTTAAAATAATTGTAGATTTAGTTGGAGGGGAGCACTCCTTTGTCTTTGTGATGAGTGGGACATGTTGGATCTGGGTCAGGCCAACCTCAGGAATCCGTGGCATCCACATTTCCCTGTGTACATGTTTATAAAGCAAGTATGTGTGTATTGTGTGTGTCCAGGGCCTGCATGTGCCGAGAAATCAAAGCGAGAAGAGAGGAAGTGAGAAATAGCGGATGTCAAAGCAACAGGATGATATCTGATCGATTCCATGTCCACATAATGCACAAACTCCTGAAATACTCCTACTACTTCTGCAGGATGTGTTTGACTGCTTACACACTGTCAAAGAGCACGCGTGTCCATGTTAGACACCGCCTCCACCTCTTCCTCTACAGAGAGAAAACAGACCAGAAACACTGGGCAACAAGTATTCACGCCCCAGGGAGAAGCAGAGGAAGAACATTCCTGGGACAGCCAGAGCACACGCCTCCAGGAGACCTAGAACCACTGAATGTGTGTGACTTTTTCACCAAATAAAATCACAAAGTAAATACTCAACTTTTACAACAAATTTACACCTCAACAGTGGAGAAAAACACAAGTGGTCCACTGTACCAAAGTGAGCATCCATTCTTGACAAACAGCAAAAGCACTGAGTAAAGTAAAAGGTCAAATTTAAGTATGATGCAAAAAAGCCCACAGATAAAATGTCATCCACACATCTGCCTCTGAGAGCACGGGAAGCCTTCAGGCCTCAAGAACAAATGCTGCACAAACCGATGAACGCTGTGAGGTCACCAGACCAACAGCTGTGTTTGTGATGAGTTCCAGGTCGCAACGACCAACAACCGATGCACAGCTACTAATCAGTGTCATAGAAGAAGAAATGTGGCCTCTCTGTGATGATGAAAGAAGAGAAACATTTCATTTGAAACCTGGCTTTCAAATACAGATCACTTACTCTCAGAAATACTGTCAGCTGATCTGGACATCTCTCTTTTGATCACTGCATGTACACACACATCTGACTAGAACCGACCACAGCCAACTGTTCACTGAGCCACGTCACTCTCCGTCACAGGCCTGTCTAGCTTTCCATCCTGTTCTTAGTCATCTTTAAATGATAGATCTTTGATTGCACAGAAAGCAGAACAAGCCTCTCATTTCTACTGAAGACTAAAGACATAAGCTAAAGCTAGCCAGCGAGCAGTAGGACCGCTCTCTTAATGATATGCAGCAGTGTAATTAGAATGTTAATCAGCTGTCAGATTTACGCTGTGGGTGTTGCAGGCTATATAACCATTAGCTATTGATGTGATGTGGCCTGCGGTACTAGCTAGTTAGCTGGACATGCTAACAGCTGTACTGTATGTAGTTTATAGTCAGTGTGTGTGTGTGTACTGTTACTGTTACTGTTATAGTCAGTGTGTGTGTGTGTACTGTTACTGTTACTGTTATAGTCAGTGTGTGTGTGTGTACTGTTACTGTTATAGTTAGTGTGTGTGTACTGTTACTGTTATAGTTAGTGTGTGTGTACTGTTACTGTTATAGTCAGTGTGTGTGTGTGTGTGTGTACTGTTACTGTTATAGTCAGTGTGTGTGTGTGTGTGTACTGTTACTTTTATAGTTAGTGTGTCTGTGTGTACTGTTACTGTTATAGTCAGTGTGTGTGTGTGTGTGTGTGTGTACTGTTACTGTTATAGTTAGTGTGTGTGTGTGTGTGTGTGTGTACTGTTACTGTTATAGTTAGTGTGTGTGTACTGTTACTGTTATAGTTAGTGTGTGTGTACTGTGTTCATTCACAGCCTGACTTTATTCAGAATAAATTGCTCTCGCTAACAGAAGCTGGCTGGCTAAAGCTGGTATGGGTTGTTGAACTTGATGAGACGCCACTGTCATGGAAAGAAACATGAAAGAAAACTTGAGATCAAATATGTTATAGAGAAAAAGACAGAAAAAAACAAAGAATGTCTTTAAAAAGAGCAATTTAAATGAAAAAGTGTATAATGAAATAAAAATGATATTTTATTTAAAAAAAAATGTTTAATGAGTTCAGCTTGAATTATTAAAAGTTTATTTTACAAGTTGTTGGTTCTTTAATATATTTTCTGCAGTTTATTCATATGATGATTTCATAATGTCTTTTTTATATATTTATATATATACTTATATATAACTGTGAAACATAAAGGTAATTCTATTCACTCGTACTGTAGTTGCTGCAGAAATGTCAGAAACAATTATCTTAAAAAAAAATAATAATAATGAATAAATAAAAACTCCAGTAAGTGATCTACATGGCTAGAAACTGTTAACAGTAATTTGGATGGACTGTCTCTTATACATCAGTGTGAAGGACTATTCTCACTGTATCTCGACCCATCGTCGTATTTGAGCAAAAACAGGACAAGCTAATAAAAATAATAATCAAGTACTGCAGAGAGTATGAGTCTGAACATGAAACCTAAATTCAGTCAGAATGGAAAGGATCCCGACAGGACGACAGGATGCTACTCCACTGCAACGGAAGAGAGCTCCAGATGCTTTTAACCACAAAGAAGTGGGTTACCCTGTCACCAGGACATAAAACAGAGCCGAGCATGAATCAAATATGGATCATCTATTATTCACTGTTTCCTCCTTCTCTATTCAGCAGCAGGATTGATACTAAAAATAAGGTCAAAGTTGAACACAGTGAAGATTTTTGAGGCATTTTTTAACATCAGGTGCTGAGAAAAGCTTTTCTACAAGTCAGAAAATAGCTCAGGCGTGGTTTGTTGTGACTGCGGCTGTAGTCAAGGAGTTTCACTTCAGTCGTGACCTCATCATTAGGTCATGACATAGCAACAGTAAGCTAGGCACATGATGTAAATAAACAGGAGTTACCACGAGGTATGTTTCTCTAAAGTAACTCTGAGTCTTTAACACACACTCTAAAAGACTGTGTGCTACAAGCAAAACACTGAAAGCTGCTGTTCAACATGTTTTATTCTTTAGGCAGACGCTTCATTATTGAAATCAGAGCATTGTTCATTTTACACTTACACTTTTATCACCCAGCTCTGCAGTTTGTTTTGTTTCACTCTCATCAGCCTTTTTCCCATCTATGGGCAGATGATGCTGATCAAATATTGACGGTACAGCATCAAACAGCACACAGACAAAGCTAGTGACTAGCTGGTGAGCATTACGTAGCATTTAGTAGCTAAAGAGCCAGGTATTACTATGAGGAGAGAGGGGGAATATTGGACTTCCATTCATTCAAAAAAGCGGTTACATAAGACAGAGACAACACGTGAAACAAAAGACAGACAGGAAAGTCAATCAGAGATCTGCAGTAACAATGAGTCGCACTGTAGCTTGTTTATTTCTCTCATAACCGCAGACCACCAGACTCCTTCACACAATGACCACTTACTGCATCAGAGCCTGCAGCAGAGCAACCGTACTTCTAATTATATCAAGTCTCTTCTTTCTTAACCCGAGAGAGAGACCTGCACAGGAACTCAGAGTGTATGTCTGGAGCCAGAACACATTCACATGATGTCAGTGAATGTGACTCTTAGTGTCAATATTTAGTCCCGAGTCTTCTAATGCAAACATCAGAATCAAGTCTATAGTGTGTGGAGACCACAGCTGCCCCACCACACTCACTCTTGTTTTGGACTCACGGGTAAAGTAGGGCATAACTGTGTCTGGCTGACTAATGTTGACCTGGCAGCATGGTGAGGTGTGATGACAGACTAAGTTTAATCTGAGCTGAGGTCTGCTTTCAGGGCTGTGCATTCAGCGTGCTCACAGCAGGTCAACCAATGATGCTGTGACAGCTGGACAAAAAAAACTTTAGATTGTGCTCCAACTCCACTGAGGATGAATTCTTTTCTTCAGCTTTGTAATCGGATTACATTTACATATGGAATTATTTAGAAACTAACAAAATAAATGGCATGAATCAGACATAAAGATGAGAATTCAATACCTCTCTTCATGGAGCACTGACTCATCATTATGGAGAAATAAACAATAATCAGATATATCAAATCTGACAACCAAGAATGTAATGTCAACTCAAAGAGCTCTCGACAAAAACAAAGCTGACCAGCTGAACATGCTACTCCTCATCTTCATCTCCGAGGACACAGTGAGCTTGTAGCAGGTCACCACAGCTCATGTGTTTGTAATGGAAGAAGCTGACTGCAGAGGTAATCAATGGACTGAGACGCTGCATTCTAACTGCTCGTCTGTTCAGATAAAAACACGTTGAGCAAACAACTGACACACCACGTGACAACGTCACCCTCACGCAACTGAGAGTCTGGATTTGCTTTTCAGCGTGTTTGTGAACTCTTCACCACTGATCATGTGTGATTTGTATGAATTATTATTGTGAGTTCTGTTATCCTGTGCAGATCAAATGCAGTCACACAATCTGTATGCACTCTAATATTAGAGCCTGTGAGTCCTGTGACCGAGCTGTTGTGTGGTGAGTGACACGTCTGGGTGTGTGTGTGTGTGTGTGGGTGTGTGTGTGCATATACACACTTTAATGCCACGGGATGGGGGGACGCATCTGTTAGTAATTCCCCTGAGGTTCGAGTAACACACACAACAAAAAACATCCAGTACACACTGCAAGGCAGCATGGGTAATGGGGCCAGGAAGCAAACAGAAACAGCTGAAGCTCTGAGAACACAATCCTGCTGTCACAGGTCAATGTTTGAAGACATTATGGTGAACACAGCAAAAAGTTCCTACATAACATTAAAGATATTGTTCAAAGACACAGCCAACACCAAAGAGAGCCGCAGCATGAGAAGAGAGAGTGGGTTTGTTTTCTGTGTGTTAGCTCGTACATCCCTGAGGACACAGTTCATACTGCAGACCAGCACCATTCACATCACACTGCACAGTTAGCATTACCAGCTATTCTGTTTGTTGTTGTATCAATAAGACGTCAGCACTTCCTCCACATCAGCTCTGGAGTAGTCACAGATGTGTAGGTGTTGCTACAATGACTTGAATCTATAAAATGTGACATGACACTTCCTATTCTGACTAAACTCTGCCTCACACAGTTCCCTAACAAGATTATGCTGCAAACAGGATTATTAATATCAACGTCACATTCAGATTCTACGAAGGGAAACGTGACTAATGTGTGCTGAAACTGTCAGGAAGCATCGTCCCCGTGTTTCTTGGTGCTCTGCAGCAGAATGGAGCATTTCCTCTTCTTTCCTGTGCGAGTGGTTAGTGTCATGGCTGTGATTTATAGCATGTGGTCACAGGGCTCGCTGACGTGGACTGGAGAGAGAGAGGGGGGCCGCCTCTGGTCTGATCCATCTCCTCCTTCTTCCTTTTTCTTCTATGGATCCACTTGAACCACAACAACCGAGCTAAGCCTCCACACTCCACGTCCGCTTTCTCAGAGTCATTCTAGCCGATCCCATCCACACCCAGCCCTCCCAGCAGCACTCTCTGCTCTCCCACCCGCATGTACAAGCATTCGAGCCCCCAGGCTGCAAACGAGACACAATTGGCAGAGCTGTGAGAACTTGAGCTCTGTCTGACTGCAAGAGCTGAGAGGAGCTTTGTGTTGTTCGCTCCAACTTTTAGATTTTCACTCCAAACAGTATTAAGAAGTCTGTTCATGAAAAGTAGGATTAGCTGATCAAGACAGCAGTTGTTATCATGCATTGTTTGCTAGCTTTTCGTCTATGGCACATATACAGCTTACTTTGATAACAGTGAGCGCTCAAATGGTGAATTATTGAAACAATGATTTAAAAAAAGATGCAATCAAAAGCAGATCTCTCATTTGAGATGATTTAAGAAAGCAAACAGAATCTTATCTCAGGTAAGTTATTTTATCAGCAGACATACATGTCTGTGATTCTATTTTATTTACTGCCAGGAAACCCCACACCAAGGTTACTTCTTTTTTCTCAGTTTAATGGTGGAGGATGAATTATGATAGTGGCAAATCAAAAGCCTCTGGAAGAAGGTTTCTAGGCCATAATCTACATTTCCAGGCCGGCTGTGATGTTGAACGTGTGCCAAGAACATAACGTCAGCATGACTGAGAAGCTCGCCGGGCCAAAGGGAGTCCACGTCTCATGATTACTTCCACAGAGGAGCATTTCACTCCACAGTGAGACTCTGACTGCAGGCCCGCAAGGCTGGAAAAAGTTGGTCCAGTGACAGTGGAGGAATGGAGGAAAGAGAAGCTTCCACCTGATTGTAACGTTCACAATATAATCTCCTTTGGAAGGAAGCGCTGAGGTCTTCTCTCTGCATCACACAAAAGGTGAATTGTTTCAGCGATGGTGCCACTCCTATTGTGAGCTGAACACAGAGAGGCTTTGAACATGTCATGTCTTGGAGAGGCTTGGTTTGACTCCAGCACTCAGCCCAGAAAGTAAGAAAGGAAGCTGCTCGCTGTGTTTCCTCAAAGAAAAACACAGCACACAGAATAAAGAGTGAAAGAGTAAAAGGGATGACAGCAGAGATGACAAGTGGGGGGGGGGGGCATTTGTATACGTGTGTGTGTGTATGTGTGTGTGTAGGGGGGGGTTCTCTTTTCTGAACAGAGTGAGACTCTCAGAAAGAATGTTTCTGTTTATCTAACGCCCCTGCCTTTCTCGGTGTCTAGCATTCCTGATAACGTCACATGTTGAACAACCCTGCTGCCTGCTGGAGCTCTCTGCAGAACAGAACCAAAACACACACTGTGTTCTCATCTTAGAGCTCCTATGATGGGAGAGTTCACTCAGAGTGCTGAGAATTTCACTAAATGACAGTAAAGCCTCATGATGAAGCTCCAAACACACCTCACACACACACACACACACACACACACACACACACACACACACACACACACACATCACACACAATTTAAAGGAAAAATAAAAAAAAAAGATCGTCTTCATGATAGTAACCATGGCAAATATATCGTCATCACCCAATGAATACAGATCTCAGTGTGAGCCTCAGGACTTCTTCTTCTTCCAGACTCCCACACATGCAGCGAGCGAGCACCATGACAGTCCGCCTCTGCGGTGTTAAAAAGCTGCAGCAAACGTTTCTCTCCAGCCGACGCTCTCCACATCTTGTGGAGTGGAAATGGGGGGAGGGCTGCCAGTGAACAGAGTCACCTTCTACCAGCATACAGGTCAACAGGACAGCATGTGGCGTGATAGAGGGGGGAGCAGCATCAGGCTCCTGGTCTGTGTTTTTGTGTATTAATATAAATGAATCTATTATGCTGTTATTATTGTGGCATGCATTCATCCAGACACAGAAATCACTGTCACAGTCACATTAGAACAGACCCATCATAAATCACAGAGTCATGAGACAAAGCAAACATCATTAGAATTACTGCATGAGCTCAGAGCAGTGTGACATACAGATGTTGAAACATCTGCATCTGCGCTGATGGAGTGCTCTTGCGCAGGACACTGGAGCCAGCAGCAGAGGAGGACAACAGCAGAGGATTCTGTCTAATGTCACCGCTGAGCTGAGCTGAGCTGAGCTGTGTGTCTTCAGCTGCCTCACTGTATATGTGGGCCATTTTTCACTGACGTGTTTGGTAATGGAGACCACAGCTCAGTGCAGCCTGCTCAGTCCACAGCCTCTGCCGCTGCCTGGACCCGCCTGCTGGAGCCCCGCGCGCGCGCGCGCGCGCGCACACACACACACACACACACACACACACACACAGCCCGCTGGTCGGTCGGTGTGGAGGAATTTCAGCGGCTGATCAGGGCGGACAAACATATCTATGTGATAGAAAACACACTCAACACTCATGACCTATTTTCTGTGTTCACTGTGACATACTCACATTTGTCTGATAGTGTCAGCTTCTCCTCCAGATGATGGCCCAGCTCTGTATAATCCATTGTTTGCATTCAGGCGGTACACAGTCCCGTCGCTGTCATTCCTCAGAGTCGCACAAGCACAGGAGATGAACTCCCGGTACAGCTCGCCCAAACACGCCCTGAGTAAATCCAACCGGAATGGAAGAAGAAGAAGAAGTGAGCAGAGCAGAGTGTGTGAAGGAAAGAGGAGAGGAGGAGAGGAGGAGAGGAGAAGAGGAGGTCAGCTGAGAATTCAAATGTTCTGTTCAACCAGACTCGGTCCGGTCCGGTCCAGCTGCTCTTCAGTGGAAAATCCACAGTGTGGGAATAAAAAAGCGTCAGTGAGCCGCAAGACCGGAGTCAAGTTACGGAAGAGTGAAAAAACTATTTCCTGTCTTCATTTTCAGAATAAAACAACCGTACCTTTTCGTGTTTTTGGACAAAAGCAGAACTCAGGTTCACTTGAGTTTTCCAGAGCTTTGAACTGCATCTTTCTCAGAGTCTGCTCATTTAGTTAGTCATCACGTGACCTTAAAGGCTGTGCTACCTCCAT
This sequence comes from Protonibea diacanthus, assembly GCA_028641955.1. Classification (NCBI taxonomy): domain Eukaryota; kingdom Metazoa; phylum Chordata; class Actinopteri; family Sciaenidae; genus Protonibea; species Protonibea diacanthus. The sequence continues at coordinate 737,218 of CM053993.1, forward strand.
GCCAACTGAGAGGAAGTGATGCTGTGACAGCTCCAGAGAAAGGTCAGTAAGTGGACCTGAGTTCACTTCTTTTCCCCATGCTCCTGTCAAGGTCAAGACTTCAAGTTGGCGCTATACTTTGTACACAGTAACATATATACAGTGTAATAAAAATATGAATATATCTTTGACAAACCATGGCATTGCATACATTAAATATACACACCACACAGAAAAACAACGTTAAAATGTACTATTTCAACAGGAGAGTATCAGAAATAAATAAATACATGAATACATAATTAAACACAATAATCTTGGAAGATACATCTTTCATACCATACAGTATATGGTATGAAAGATAAATCCTGCTCTTACATGTATTGTAGCAGATTTGAAGCCTACAGCCAGCTGGTAGCTCCGTCTGCAGGGATGTGGTTTGGATTTCAGGTCATATGGATGTAAAATATTAGAAAAGAAAAAAACTTGAAAAAAGAATTTTCCCTCGAGCGTTCAATAAATTATCTATTCTATTCTGTTCTATTCTATTCTAATAAAGAAGATACAAATGATGATGTAGGACAGGAAACAGGACATAACATAACAAAGGAGTATTAGTAATAATTTAGTTTTATTTTTATATTGTCCCAAATGTAATTTAATTAAAACTTATACTACTGTAATTATAATTCATATAAATGATTAATAAATCCTTTTAGAAGATTCACATTCACTGTTCAGCCCGCCTCGACTCCATTTTGAAAGAGTTACATTTTATTCTGAAGGCAATATTACTTAATATCCGGTTCTGGTCTCATCTTGCTATGCTGAACTTGACTCTGCTGGTCTCAGTGAAAAACCGCATGTCGGCGAGCAGGACTATACCAACTGTCTGAGAGGGGAGAGGTCGTCTTCCTATCAAACACCGGGCTGAATAATCTGTCAGGAACGTATTAAAAACATTAAAACAACACACGCGACTCGCCTTACGACCTATTTTTGCTGTTTGCCGCCTTTACAGACACAGGCAGTGTGATGTATGTGTGCTCCGTGAATGGTTTGAACCATCAGATGATTTCCAGCAGGCAGCTGAAATCTGCTCTACTGGCCGGACGCAGAGAGAGAGACAGAGAGATAGAGAGGGAGGGGGGTTACGTCACAGCTTTAAACGGACTGGACATATGATTACAGCAATTAGATCTACTTTAATTACCGGTTTGTAACAGTTAATGCATTAATTACTTAATATATATTTCAAATATAATTACATCAGGAAAAAATGTGAAATATTAATTTCATGAAGATGCAAAAGGCCTTAATTATCACAAGAAATTAGGAATGTCGCTAATAAACAAACATTGAACACAGAAAAGATTTCATACAGGAAAATGTGATAAAAAGAGAGCAGCAAAGGAAGAAAAACTACAAAGATCAAACTGAAGTGTATGTGACACTATGGCAATATTCAACTCATTTCATCAAAACACAAGTAGCTCATTGAAGCAACATGAACAATGGAAATGACAAGTATTAAAAAAGGGAGGAGTGTCATTCATGACCTCTCATCAAGAGGCATTTTATAAATACTCTAACAAGAATCACATCATCTCGGCTTCTTTGGTCAGTAAATAAAAAATTCAGATGAATTATAGATTAGATCAACTTTCATCAACGTTTGAATCTGTATGACATAAAGGATGGCACTGAGTATAATATAATATAGTAAATATATGTTAAAAACAATAATATTTGTTATAATATACTCTGTGCAGCACGACGGATGATTGAACATGATGTTAGAGCTACACTAAATGCTTAAAGGCCAAATGAACAGGAGCGTTACCAGAGAGATAAAATATGCATGACCCACTTAGCTCTGTGAAGACATTAAAGACTTCATAGAGGCTTCTCCACATCCAGAACATTTGCTATGGTTGGTCCGTTTTTCATATAGCTGAGCCTCAAAACTTAAATTTCATACAACCAAACCTTCAGCTGACTTAGACTCAGCAGATAATATCTTCTTCTTTTTAAGGTATTTCTATAAATATTAACTGGAGGCTGAAGCTAACCTGTGATGTGCAGGAACACATACTATCAATCCGCTGGCCACATAAAAGAGGAAGGCCAGCTGCTCCATCAGGGCTAATGGAGATGAATCTGAACTGCCAGTGCCTGTTGTTGAGTCTGGAGTCTGGTAAAAAATGATTTGTTGATGCAGCAATGGGACTTGGAAATGTAGGGACGGGAGGGGAAAGGCAGGTGGCTTTCAATAAACCTTGAGCATCTCATTCATCTGCTTAAGGACCTTAATCTGGTGGAATGGATGATAGATGGATGACAGAGTATTTGTTGCTCTGTGTCCATATCTGCTGTTACATACATATCTTGAGCTGCAATGTATGAAAGGTGCTTGATGACACTAATCACACAGTAAACTTGTTTTTGTGTTATTATTTCAGGATATAAGCACAAAATGAAATAAATCACCTGATTTATCAAAGCACATCCTGATCAATGGGCTCTTTGTTGAACTGGTGATGGTGTTCGGAGGGAGATGACAGTGAAATGATAAACAGACTTGCTGAACCTTTAAATCCGCCGGGGGTCTCATCTTCCATCCCCTGTGTGATGTTGACAGAGACAGTCTAGATGAGGACAAAGAAAATAACAAGACTACAGCCACCCTAGCTGCTGTGGGCTAAATGCTCACATGCTGATGTTACCAGATGTTTACCACGCTCTCCATCTTAGTTCTGACAATTCATCATGAGCAGTATATGTATGTGGGGACAAAATTCCATTTACTAAGATTTTCACTAATGCATAATCAGCACGATTCAACCTCTGGGGACCACGACCACCATTTATTTTAGTCTGGCTGACCTACATTGACATCCCTAAAGCCACATCGCAAGCAGTAGTGTTCTGTTTGCATGTCTCCTTGAACTTTCTACTACAGCAGTTTCTTCAATGAGACTTCCTTTGAGGGAGTGCATGTCCATACTCGCCTGCACCTGACTGAGACATGGGGAGGTTCAGAGCGTCTCATAAACCCGTACCCCATACAGCATGGAGTTAATTTCCCCTCCTACACACTACCACAAAACACTACAAAAAGACTGATTACAAAACACGGAACCCCACAGTTACACTCAGGGGTGGGTGTGGGGACACATTTCTGTCTGCAGGAGAGTTATAAAATGCTCTGTTTTCTGTTAAAAAAAAAACAAAAAACAAAGTACACAATGGTTTGGTTTTACAGGGCAAGTACACATATTTGGAGAGCACACTGCTGAAGTCACAGTCTGAATATAACCACAGCTGCTACAGTGTGGGAGTCAAGCATGTCTGCAGTTGGTGTGGTTATGGAGAGCAGAGCTGGGGAAAAATCTCCAACTGATTTCCTTGCAAGCAGATGACACTGTGGTTTGAACTGGATCGCATCCTTTGTGTTTGCAGATGGAAACAAACACGAGGTATAAATAATAACTCTTTGGCACCATGTTGTTTCATTCTGTCATTTCCTGAGCAGAGACCTCTCCTTGACATTGATTTCCATGTTCACAGCTGCACATCTAGCGAACCAAGTCAATGTATGAAACAGCACCAGAGTGAAAATTAAAATCTTAAAGGTCAAGTCTGTAACACAGAGGAGAGTCTATTGACAGAAATGGAATATAATATTCATAAGTATGTTCTTTTCTAACTAATGAGGGAGCAGATTGTCCTCCACACAGTTGACATGTTTTACAGTAGCCCCAAAAAGGACAAACCAGGCTCTAGCTGTAGATAGAGCCTTTCACACTTTTTCACAGCTACCATAGGCTCTCCTACATGCTTGGAAGGTATGGGTAAAGTGAGGGGTATTCAGCTGGTTTCAACCTGCTACCTCACTAGATGGACCTAAACCTAAACAGGTTTTTAGAGCTTTTTGACTGAAGACAGCTGCCTTGCCTGTTGCAGTGAAAATGAGTGTAATGATTGTGGGCTGGACAGTTAAATATTGAGGTGAAACTCACTATAAAACCATAAAACAAAAGGAATGCTGCAGGTGTGAGTGATCATTCTCTGTAGGTTCATCTATAAGCAATCTTTCATCATTGTAAAAATACTGAGTATAGCTGTTTAAATATCAGAGCGGGATCAGTCTTCTCTTCTTCTTCTTACTGTACAGAACAGCCACCAATATAAGATCTGATAAAGGGAGTGACTGATGTGTCCATTTGTCTTTGGGCTTAAACACCATCCCTGCCTCATACCCAGTCAGTCACATTGCTCGCATATAGAGTCACACTCCACCCCTCTGTCTACCCTCTGGCAGTTGGCACAGTGGTGTCATCTCAAGCTCTCAGCTGTTACTGTGGCGTACCACTGACTGGACCAGCAGCTGTCGGGGACTGCAGCAACACTTTACTGCTATATCTCATCTCCAGCTTGGAGCATCAGGAAACTGGGGTGAGGACAAAACATATGGCTATACATCACCTCAAAGGATAAATACTGAATATGATTCATCTTCCAAAAAATGTCAGCGGTCTTACGTCTCATTAGCCTACTTAAACATAGAAATGTAGACTAAATGGTTGCAAACATTTAATCCTTTCTGTCAACACAGATAATCACAGTTCATGTGTGTGAAAAATGTCCATTTCTGCAGCACAGTTTTCCTTGAAAGCTTCAAACAGGAATCCAGACTCTGGAGTTGTTGTAAAAGAAGGATTGCTTTGATGAAATGTGTGGATCATAGAAACCTGAAAAGAGGGACAGAAAGTTGAACGTTTTTAAAAGGTTGGAACACTTTGATCCTTGTAATCATACGAGCAACTGAAAGACTCAAATTAAGACTAAATATGTTCTTGTTAAAGCTAACAGTTCACTTCTGATGCATTACTGTATGAGAGTGTCTCTAATTCTCCTTGGCCAAGCGTCAATAAAGAGCAATTCTCAACATACATGTCTACTGTCTACTTGTCCTATAGTCAGAGAAAATGATGTCAGACACGTAGACAAGCTCCCACTGAAAATGAACTGACTGCATGGTTTCAGCTCTAATAGGACAGAGGAGTCACTCTTCTCTTCTCCTTCAGACAATAAGAGACAGATGATTGTTCAGCAGCTTCAGTCTTCACTGAAATCCCAAAAGTCAGGATCACACAGAATTTAGCCAATCAGCTTCAGTGTTCTCCTGTTAATCTCAAGGTCACTTATTTGCTTCAAATATGGAGATACTGCACATTTTCTACAGCTATGTGAAAATGGACAAAGACTTGATGTAGACAGATGTACTCAACATTTATGATATTTATGATGGACAGTATACACATACTTTTGTTCTGCCTCCATAAAATGCATTTATTATATTTCAGCTCACCACAAATCAGTCATCCAGCTAATAAGTGCAATGTGAGAGGTTGGTGGTGTAAACAGAAAATGTGGGCTCAGCATATCGTCATAACCAATAAGCAACACAACAAAGTAACCATGCAGCTGTTTCTCCAGTAAAACCTAGCTGTTCTGATGTCAGTGATCAGAACCTAGAATGGCATTTTCTCCAGCCTTCCCTGACTTCATCATCATTATTATTATTATCATTATTATAATTATTACACATTCAGAGTCTGAGGTCAGGAGCAACTTTAGCCATATTACAACATGCCATAGTTAGTTATAACTAAACACGATAAGCTAGTTTTACTCAGAAGGGTCAGTCCACTATGTAAATTTGAAAAATGGGACTACAGGGTGAAAAATCCTAGACAGCTTCCAGGAGTTACTTTATGATGAAATGTTTATGCACATCTACTTTTCTTAATTATTAATTAACTAATTATTATTATTTTCTGTTAATTTAATGATAATAAAGGAGGGAAAGGTCAGGAGGGAAAGAAGGTATTCAGGAGCCTCTGATGTCTTATGCTGTATTATTTATTGACGCTTGGCCAAGGAGAATTAGAGGCACTCTCATGATGCCTCAGAAGTGCCTGAGTCGTTCTCACATTCTGCCAAACTCATGCTGGTGGTCAGACTTTAAACCCCAAGATAACACCACAAATACTATACGCCCAGAATTAGATTAGTTTAAAGAGATTAATTAAAGAGAATGTCTTTTACCCATGCAGGTGTTATTGTCAGCATATTCTAGTCTGGAGACACAGATGTCCATTTATGTTAAGAAACATCATCGGTAAGCTATCTATTGTGTCTATGAAGGCAGCAATAGGTCTCTTCGACCCTGGTCACCACAGTGTTGAGACAGACTGGCACCAAACAATTAATACTGCTGAGGACCTCAAGGCCCACACGTGACCTTGTGTAACCTAAGGATAGAAAATTCCATAACAATAAGTAATAATATCTATCTAATCTGATCTAATTTACTTAAATCAGCAATAATCTACATTTACCACTCAATTTCAACAGCTCTGAGAGTATGGACGCACATTTATTGCGAGACTAATCGACTCATTATTTATTTGTATTTATTTGTATGAAATTATCAGTCTAGAAAGGATAAATAGATATATACACAAGTCTTGGTCAGTATGTTGTTGTTTTCTGTAGCTGAAATAAGAAATAATAAGAAACATAAATGAGTCCTGTTATGCATGCTTTTAAAGTATTTTATGTACTACATAATAATGATTTGTTTTTTATTACCTGGACCTGGGTTCATATCATGCCATAACTTTTGGGATGTTCTTTCAGTTTTGGATGCAAATGCAGCGGTGGGCATGGGACGCTTAGATGGGCCATTTGAACTCCCTATGTTGTACTGCCCAGGCCCTGGCAGGGGAGGGTCCTTGGGAACAATCAGAGGAGGTGCTGATATTGCCAGATAATATCCCCTCCTTGAAACACAGTTAACAGAATTTACATTTTTATATTATCAGAAAGAAGCAAGTGTGGAACACAAATCCAGAACCATCGAAATGGAGTGTTCACTCACGGCAGGATGGTCCTCTTCACCAGCGCAGGGGTGTGATGGGGACTGTAAGCCCCTGGGCCCGGGACACGGTTGTCCACTGGGGCAGGGATTCTCTGAGTTTTTGATTTGAAGGGGGACAAGACTGCCGGACTCTGCTGGATAATGTTGTCATTCACGTCATAGTGGCCTTTAACAAATTCATGATGTCAAATTAAAAACAAGATAAATACAATTAAGAATAGTAAATGAGATAGAAGACGGATCACATGCATGACTGTGCAAAGAGAACTTCTAGGAACAAAGGTAATTACATGGTGATGGCACATTTTTCTTTGGGTAACACGTGTCACGTCCAGTTTTTGACAGGAAAGCTGATGTACCGACCACGAAGGAGAACCTCTCTCTACTAGGTTGACTGACCTGCACACACAGTAGAGATAAAAAGCTACATGTTAATCACAGGACAAAAATCACAGTCTCAGTGTTTAAAAGCAGTTCATATAAATCACATACATACGTCATATTGATTTGGGGCTGGAGTTTTGTGTTTGGGACCATCCAGCTGCACAGCCACAGGCAACCTGAACACTCTGGAGACTCCAGTGTTGAAGTCATGCTTGTCTATGAAGGAGCTCTGCAGGTTGTATGAATTTGGTCCTGGGATGTCTGTCTTTGGGTTACTGGAAGCCCTACTGGCCTATTGAAGAGGATGATATGACAACTTTTAATGGTGGTGTATTCACAGACAGTCAGCAGAACCTAAAACATATCTACTTCATCTTCACTGAGGTCATGTCTTGTATTTTGTCTGTCTCTGTGAGGCATAACAAGGCTTTGGGCTAAATGCTAACTCAGTAATGCAACATGCTCACAATAGCAGCGCTGATGTTTAGCAGGTATAATGATGTATCGGACACTTTAACCTGATGATAGCATAGGGATCATCCTGAGGGGAACATGAATGTGTTGTGAATCTATTTTAATTCCACAGTGGTCACAGACATTTCATTAAGAAGCACAAATGTCAACCTGATAGTGACACTAGAGGAAGATTCATCAGCAAGGACCTGCACAGGACTGGGGCTAAAGTTGAACACCTGTTTGTCCTCTTTGATTGAGCTGCCCCTCTGGAGGGAAAAAATGTTGACTCTGTTGTGGCTGCAAAATTAAATCATCATATTATCCAAACTATAACTTTTGATAGATATGCCTCTGTAGGACAAAAGAAATGGGACAGCCTAAAACGTAGTGTAGCATCCAAACTTGTTGTGTGACGGGTGTAAGGTGAAGTTGCATTAATGATTAACGACAAATGGAAGAAACAATAGAAACAATGGGAAGCCCTGAGAATAAAGATCTCCGGACACGCTTTCAAACAATGTGCAGCTTGTCATACTTGCATCACAGTGTACAATATTGCCTTATATTATGCAATCACATTAACCAACTGTTTGAAAAGTGTGAATGTAAAAATGTATGCAAATCCCTCATGCTGACATATTTAACAGGATAGGTTCAAACTTAAAGTCTGAGGATTAGCAACATCATTAATATTCATCTGTCACCAGCAAGCCAAAAACTTCAACGTGTTGATGGTGTGAGAGGATTCATCCTCTGTGGACAATGAGTGTCTAGACAAAATGTCATGGCAACCCCTTCAATAGTTGAGGTATTTCAGTCTGAACTGAAATCAATGTAAATGACTCTGGGACCTGACCTTGCCCAAATTTCTCCTGAAGGCTGTGCCATCGGTGTGTGAATGTGTATGAATGGTTAGCTCCTCAAACTGATGAGCAGTTGGCACCTTGCATGGCAGCCAATGCCATCAGTGTATGAATGTGTGTGAATGGGTGAATGAGATATGTACTGTAAAGTGCTTTGAGTGGTCAGAAGACTAGAAGGGCAATATATAAGTACAGTCCATTTACCATTTACCTTGGATGCAACAAAGCCTGTGGTGCCTTTCTTAGAGAAGGAAGGACTTCTGACCTCAGCACTGGAAACATGGCCATAGCTGCCTGGTCCTGGATTTTCATTCTGAAACAAAGACCCATCATCACATTAAGTTTCACTTAGTTGTATTATTCTGTTCACTTAAGAGTGATGTTGAGAGAGAGAGAGACATTACCTACCAGACAGACTTGTGAAGGGAATCTCTTAGCTTGAGATGAAAAGCCCTTCTTCTCTTCATTTCTGATCACCACTCTTTGATATGTGGTCGGTATTGAAGATGTGACTGTATAAGCTGCGATCTTCTCTGCTTTAAGAGCCAAACAACAATCATATGTCACATTATATTTTCAAGCAAAATAAAATGACGTGTTCACTTATACTCACTTTTATTAAATCCTCGGTACATGTTGCCCATGGCTCAACTTGACATCACGTCCAAAGTTACTGAAGTCAGTAAATCTGAAGCCATAACACAAACCGTGTTACCATGGCGACGTAAAAACAGAGTGTAACCGTCCATGTGACACTGTGTTGTCTTTTAGCGCCATCTCTCGGTAAAATTGCGGTTCTCCAGCCGCTTTATACCAACCCGCCTGTGTTTTGTTTGTAGACGCTTCATCCATCATGGCGATGCATGCGAAGGCGACTCCACCACAGATCCCGGACACCCGCCGGGAGCTCGCTGAACTGGTGAAGAGAAAACAAGAACTAGCCGTACGTACACGTTGTCACAGTTTGGTCAGAGATAAAGGCGGTATTGCCGCCATATGTGTATCATTCTGAATTTGTAGTTATTAGAACCTTTAATGTCGGCGTTTGCCGCCTGCTAGCTGAGGCCGCGCTAAGTGCTAAGCTAACGATAGCATTAGCTAACGTTGTTCTCCCTCCAGTCAAGTGCTAGTAGCTTCTGCTAACTTGGCTAGCGAGCTACTGTAAGGATAAATTAGAGCCGTTTGTCTAGCTAACATCGAGGCTGCAGGCAACGTCTGGTAACAGCAATCTATATTTACTCGCATTTCAACTTTTAATTTGAAATTATTATATTTTATTGACCTTACTGACTGCTGTAGCAGCATATGCTAGCTAGCTAAGCTACATTTCAGCCGCCGCCCGGTTTGGTGATGTTCTTGGGTTATGTTGGATTTCTGTGTCGGTCTGGTTGAGCTTCAAGACACTGTGGGCAACATTACAAGGAAAAATACACAGTGTCAACACAAGTGATGTAGAAAGAAGACACCGCTTCAAGTGAACTTCATTTATAGCAGTGGTGTGTCGGTTTTACCCGGCATCTGCTCTCTAACTCCTCTGTCTCTGCATCCCTTACTCTGAGTTCAAACCCAGTGTGACAAACATTTGTACACAGGACCGACTCTCTTTTCAGAATTAATTAAAGTTTGATCTTATTTATTGAATATCTCAGGAGACACTGGTGAACCTGGAAAGACAGATATATGCATTCGAAGGCAGCTACTTAGAAGACACCCAGATGTATGGCAACATCATCAGGGGATGGGACAGATACCTTACCAACCAGAAGTAAGTATGAGATACATTGTTTTCAATTATTTAAGTGTGTAAAAGAGAAGAAAACAAGGGTATTTTTGTGTTATGTTTGGTTACTGGATAGAAATGATAGGGAACTTCAGCACTGTGTGTGTGTCATGGAGTTAATGATCAGGTGCATGGTGGGAACCTACCTAACCATACTTCCGTCATTCCAATAGGAACTCCAACAGTAAGACAGATAGAAGGAATAGGAAATTCAAGGAAGCGGAGCGTTTATTCAGCAAGTCATCCGTCACGTCAGTTGCAGTAAGTCTCACTGGACTTTTCCACAGTTAGTTGCTCATTTGACAATAAAGGAACTGCTAATGCAACGCCACTCTGTGTTTTCAGGCGGTATGTGCACTCGGTGGGATCCCGGATCACATGAATGAAAAACGTGAGTGGTGTTTGTAACTTTCTCAAGCTTTGTTCAAAAAGTTTCTCCTTCATAGTCTTTGTAAGTCAAGTCAAGTCAAATTTATTGTCAGTGCTGCCATATGTACAGGACATACTGAGAACTGAAATGGTGTTTCCCTCATATCCCTGGTACAAACAGCAATGTATATGAAATATAAAAATATATACAAGTTAAAAAGATATCTAAGAAAAATTGCAAAATGGCAAATCTAAAAGATATAAACAGTATAAATATGGCAAATGTAGAAAGATTCAGCGATATAAACATTGTAACTTTGGGACACTTTGGTTTGTGCTGTCGTTTGGGTGACCTCAGGTGAGGCAGGCAGTGGGACGGAAAGCGATGCATCTCCAGACCTCCAGAACCAAGAGAACGAGCCCAGCCAGGAGGATACAGAAGACGTGGACTCAACACTGCAGGACCTAAAACCTCAGAAGGCTGCCTCGTCTTCCTCCTCAGGCAGCCATCACGGGAGCCACAAGAAGAGGAAGAACAAAAACAGACACAGGTACGCAATGAATACTCAGTGTCAGCACGCTGTTCAATCTCTGCTTCAGACTGTGCTGTCAATTGACAGTCAGTTTCAGGATTTCTTGAAAAAGAAGCTGAGTCTGTTCACATCTGATCAGTTTGTTTACATGCACACAAGATACGAGGCTAATGTGAGAAAGTGGGTTATGATGGAATCTGGACGTGTAGCACGTATAGTATAACTGCGGGTTATGTCCACGCCTAACAATTTTTGTGTCGGGTTTGTGAGTCAAATATTTTTCAGTTAAATTAGTCCACCATACACAGGATCCAAGAAGAAGCCACTCCTAAAGCCTACATATAGTACAGTGTAGGTACAACACGAAGTAATGCTCCAACACAGATGTTCAGTTCAAACGGTGATCAACACTCTGGACCTCTGGTACCATGGCTGAGTGTCATAATGATTTAAGCTCACTAAGACTCAGTCTGAGAGATTGGAGGTGGGCAAAGACTGGGCAGTTTTAGGTGTGTGTGTGTGAATATAAATGAATGTTCCTTACACACTGTTCACACTGTTTAAAAATAAACATATCACAGTTTCCTCCAGTTTTCCAGTTCTTGAAATACACTGATTGCTTGTTCTGTTGTAAGAGTCAGTTCAGTTTGATTGGGTGAACAAACAGTTAACAGATGACTGCTTTGTTATTAGACTTGTTCACATTTTTACAGTATAAACCTCATATGTTGTTCTGCAGTGTTAAATGTTGCTGTGTTATTTGATGTCCACCTGTTTTTCCTGACTCAGGCTTCACTGTGTTTACCACATATTTAACACAGCAGGTGCTCCACCTAACACACTGAAGAAGTGGCTCTGTCACTCTGTAAAGTCTGGACTGCAGTTTTATGTAGACGTAGGGCTTTAGTCTCAGGTTGGTGGACTAACAGCTGCTGCTTTCTTTCTTCCTTCCCCTAATGCTGCCCCCAGTCCTTCTGCCATGTTTGATTATGACTTTGAGTAAGTCTGAATTTTACTTCCTGCTCCTGTGGTGTGAACATCCTGTCTGCTGTAAACCCCATCCTCAACTTTTCCACCATTTTCCTGCTCTGTCTGCTTTTGTTGACCTAGAGTTTGAGTTGAAGCCTGCTAGTAATTCTATCAGACTGCATGTCCAACACTTCTTTCTTTAATTTGAATGCACATCAGCATCCAGCACTCTAAACTCCATTAGATACTCCTGCTTGTTACTGGGGTATTTTCATGTCTTTCTTACCCCAGATTAATTTCTTTTTTTTTTTTTTCTTTTTTTTTTTTTTATTGTGCTTCCACAATTAGAAATAAAGCATTGCTGGTCTTGTCAGATGTTGGGTTGGCTACAGATTTGTGCAAACAAGAACAAACACATTGTCATTTAGTGTTCTTGTTCTGGGCTTGTTTTTAGGCTTCTTCATGATACAGTAGTGATATCGCTTTTCACCATACTTCCCATCAAAATCAGACATACGAGCCGTTAGTCTGATCCAGCCTTTTGTCCTTTTTTGTTACAGATTTGACATGAAGGTTAACAAGAAGCCGCGAGCTGTAAGTTGATTAATTTTGCTTTTTGTATCTGAAAATAGTTATTAGGGCTGCCAGTTATTTTCTTATTGAAATGTTTTGTCTGTAAAATGTCAAAGGTCTAAAAAATGACTCACTGATTATTCAGTAAACCAAAACAAATGATTCAGTTTGACTTATTGTTGCAGCTCTGACTGACCAACATCTAACCTTCAGTGATTGTTCTCGTTGTCTTCCTGCAGGATTATTCAGCCTAACAGAACAATGACTGGAACAGCTGGGATACGTGAAGAGAAAGATTCAGATTTCTGGACTTGGAACTTTTTATGCCTTTTTTTTTTTTCTCTCTTGAGTTGTCATATTTCAGCCTGTGCTGTGTGTATTGCTTGAAACATTCCCCCTGTCACCTACCTTTGGTCACGGTTAAGATTTTGACCTACCAGTTAAGTAGAAATATGGTGTTGCATGTTACTTGAGGCCTGATGAGGCCCAACTCCAGTAACGCACCATCTTGTATAGTGTTAAAAAAAGATTGTATTTATTGTGTAGTAAATTTCCATGTTGGCCGTGGTAAGAAAGTGTTGCTTTTTGTTCAGCGTCACAGTCCTTTTAAGTCCTGAATAGCCCAGATTCTTTTATTACATGGTTTGTTTTTCAAAAAAAGAATAAAATACCAGTCACATGAATGTCTTGGTTATTTAACAAAATGTCTGCATGTGTTGGTGAATGTGCTGCTTTGGTCACTCATCAGTACATGTACTGTATGCCAGTGAAACTTTGAAGCTGACCACTTGTTGGATACAGTTCCCACACATGTTCCATAAAAAGTTCTGTTATGGCAGAGTGCAGATATTAGCTGTGTTTACTTAGCTAATATAGAGAATAGCCAGCACATTCTCTTCTGACAATTCAGTTTGTTTTATGAAAATAGTTATTAAAGTAAACACAAGCTGATGAAAGCACTGCGTTATTCACAGTGTTGTCTGGCTTTTGTCAGTCGTAAACTTGAATATCTCTCCTGCTGTTTTTTCAGACAGATTGATGATCTGAACACTTTGAAAGTTGTCTCTTTTATGCAATTTGGTCAACAAATATTTGTAAAGCTTCCAGCTTTTAACATGATCATACAGTCAGCATGCAGTATCCTAATTTTTCACAAGGCTGTGCCAAAACACAATTTATTCACTTTTATACCTGCAGGCAAAAATGGATTGTTTTTATTGAATGCATGTGGACAACACAAACATGTTACATTAATACACAAATGTGGAATACAAGCAGGAGTATGACTGTCAACAAGAGACAATGCAATAATAGAACAAAAAGGCACAAACACATGTAAACAAACATTAAGAGAAAAAGATGAGTTAGCAAGTTTTAAGTGAAAATGTTTCACTGAGCACGTCCACACTATTCTGAACCACACGAGAACAGAATATACTGTACACAACCCTGTGTGAACATAAAATGTACATACTCAGGTTTCTGATCTAATTTCATAGTCAGAACTTCATGAAAACACTCCATATGATCAATTTGGAATTAAAGGTGGTGAGGGGGTAGGATTGGTACTGACGTAATATTAATACTTTAATCATTACTTTAATAATTATGTATAGCTTAATATGTCTTCATAAATTTGCCAGGTTAGAGGATCATATCTGTCTGTTAGCATTCAGACTGCAGACTGCTAGCCCAGTTTTTTTCCCCCCAAAACTGTCAAACTGTTCCTTTCAGGCTGTCTTAATGAGAGGTCTCCTTTAAAGGTCCCTTAGAGAAACTCAAAACTGGAAGTACTTGAAATTTAAAATGGGTTGCACATTAGTCACAACTGGCCTGAAACGTCACCACATGGGGGGATGGAGACAACGCACCCCAAACAAGCAGAGCTGCTGACAAACACGTATGATGGAGAGACTGACTGGGAAGAGTCCATCCCTGGAATGCACTCCTCGGTTTTATGCTGCTCCACCACCACTCCATCCCAGAGTCATATTTCATCTGGTATGAATGACACAATGACTTTTACTGCTGCTTTCTGTTTTTTCATGCTCACAGCGTGGCTCTGGATGAAGATCAGGTCAGTTGGTCCACCACTTCAGTTAAGACTAAAATATTGCAACATCTACTAAAGGTATTGAATTCTTTGCAGAAATGTGTAAGCAGGAAGAAGCATGAGCACTAACATTTGACTGTGAAAACATAAATATCAAACATATATAAAACTTACAATGTATATCATGGTTTTTGCCTCTTATGAGTGCGCCATGCAGGTGCTCACAGTACACTTCCTTTTGACAGAAGTGACAGTGTGAATGCACTTATGTACTCAAAAAAAAAAAAGGTGTAATTATGGAAGTATGAGGACTGAGACAGCATGAGATGTCAACCATGGTCATACCTGCTAAACATCAGTGTGTGTCATTGTCATTGTGAGCAAGAACATTAGCTTTTAGCTTGATATGTTAAGTCTCTCGAGCCACTAGCATCGCTGCAGATTTCTAATTTGTATTTTATCTTTTTCACTACTTCACTACCATTTTTCAAAGAGGCCAATATCGTTTTGAGGGGTGTTGTAAATTCTTTACTTCATGAGTCTGTTACACTCTGTACCTGTGTTTGTGATTCATAGCTAATTAACACAAGTTTGGAGACATACTACACATTTTTCTCCCAGCGGCAGCATTTCCTCGTCTCCTCCCATGTCTACTTCATCCATCTAACACAGATACTGCAGAGGCTGCGGTGGGGACCAGGTTACATGTCAGCCCATGACTCACTCACAAGTCACATTCAACATCACCTACTACGTAATGTGATCTGGCTGGAAAACTCACACTCACACCAGAACACATTCCACACATTTAACTTTGGGGTGTGTGAGTAATGAGGCACGAATGTAAAATGTGTGTTTCACCACTTAACAGCAAATCTTTGTTTCATTTCCTGTCACTCTGGGAAATTATCTGGAAAGAACTGACCAAGGCAAAGTTTTAATTGAGCACTTTGGAGCCAAACAGGATTCCTTAAATGAAACTGAAATGACTCAGATGTACGCCATGTAGGCCATTCTTCTATGTTTGAGTCCAGATTTGCAGCAAATGTTCAAAGTGTAGTCCAGTTTTAAAAGAGTCTGGTTTGCTGCCAAAAGCTGTTGAGTTTGATCGTGAGCAGCGGATCACCATGGTTCTCCCGGGACGCTCCCTCATCTTAATGAATAATCTTGTGTTAAAAAGTAGCATGTGTTCAGTCAAGCATCAGTCCAACTATGAAAAAACAGCAGCTTTGAATAATGATTCTTTCAGCACAAAGTGAAGTATTTCAAACAACTTCATCTCAACCCTGTTGACCTTTTACTGGAAATGGAGCTTTTCTTATCGTCCATGTTGTTTGTTTTTTCTTGTGGTGTCGTTACAGCTCACTGATGAAGACCAGTCAGACTCTGATTAAAACACTAGAGCTGTGTTTATATCTTCTTTTCAGCTAGCCTCTTAAAATATAGATTCTTTAGTTTCTTCATCAGTAACCACAAATGTTTAATGCCAATATTTCTATTACTGATCAGGTATTCACTGATACACACATACTTAACTATCTGGTTATTTTATCCAGAAACATTTTTAGCAATCTCTCCACAAAGTACATTCATTAGATGTTCTTTTGGAGCTTTTGGTCTTATCACATGATCTTCTTCAGCACATCCACGTTTCTCATTACTCACAGAATTGTGGAAGTTCCAATTTCCATTCCTCTGAGTTCTCTGAGGAGTTCTCGTCCATGTTGGCTCAGCTCTTGCGGCAACTGTACAAACTCCACATGGTGTCCGACCATGCAGGTAGTTTTTCTCAAGTTTTAAGATAGCTGACATTTCTGCCACTGCTCTAACAGTGTAGGTTTGCTGAATTTCCTTTGCGATACTCACAGCTTCAACCACATCAACAGTTTTCACTGATTTCAACTGTTCCTTTTCATTTTATTGGTATAGAGGCAGAAAAAGAAAATAGATATCTGAAAATCAAATTATGAGCCTGGCTGGAAACCACAAGGGGTAAGTGACAAATGTGTTTTGGTGATTAAAGTAAAGTGAGCCTCTTTAGAATAGTCCCATCAGTCACAATGACTACAGAGTAAATCTCACAGAAACAGAGTGCACTGAGCTGGCAAATGCCCAAACATAAATCCTGTTGATAGTGCACATCTAAGGACCTTAGATGACTTGAAGAAATGTGCATTACTATACTAATAGTACTAAGTACAGTGTAGTTCTACAGCAGGCTCTCGTGCAAGGCGTAGCCCCCTTCTTTCTCCTGTGGTCTGTCAGTCAGAGTAATGTCGTCTAATTACTTTAACAGCCTCCACCAGCGGGATCCAGCTGAGTTTGAGTCCCTGGCCCCACAGAGGATGAGTGGGATGACGTGAAATCTTAAATATTCACTGAGGAGCCTCGACCCCCATCCTTCCTCCTCCTCCTCCTCCTCCTCCTCCTCCTCCTGGGACCAAACAAGACTGTTCTCCTTCATCCCCACAAACAAGGTCAAAAATATTTCAGGAAGAGTCATGGGAAAGACTCAAACAAACAACAGCACCACATGGACCTTTTATTTTTCATCTGGAGTTGATCTTGTGATAAGATTTGAACAGGCTTGAACAACAAGAACAAGCTTGATGCAGCAAGTTAACGCTTTTACACACGGCCATTAATTATGATCAAAAGCAGAACTTATAACAGGAATGTATATCACTTCTTGACAGCTACATTTCTCAGTTCATGAGGAAATACCAGGGCCAGATTTTCACATTAGCACTTGTCAGGGCCAAATCCATGTATTTTGTCTTTTTCATATTATTTTCTTCTTATCAATACATTTTAATTTCAATTTGATGAAATGATCTAAACTCAATGTCCGCTTAGCTTTTCCAGAGTTGTGGGATTCAGTTTAACTGGACTTTTATTTTGTAAAACTCTTGTTTTGTCTGAAATGTTTAACTCCTTCCTGCAAGAACATCTTTTTATTTTTAGCCCAGTCAAGATCTTTTCTGGACACCTCAAATCTAGAAAGAACAGGTACACAGTATTTCAGCAACAAGACGCAGAGACAGTATCAAAGTAAGCCAAAATCACTTTTATGGAAAACTTTGTCAGCTGCTTTTCTGCTCCCTCCTCCTGATATGGACATTAGCCTGGCACAGCCTCGCTATAAACACAATCAGAGCGGATCAGTACAGAGGTTCTGAACTGTAAATATTTATGTAGATTATATAAGTAATAGTAAGGGAAAGTCTGCATGGGACTGCCCACAGAAAACCATCTTTGGGAAACAGGGAGAGGGTTTTTCTTTCTCATTAAAGATAGAGGTGTTTGACAGATGATATCATGGTTTTTATTAAGTATCAGCTAAAGGAATGACAAACAATCACACAGGTGTCTGAACAAGTCATCTGCATGGGGAAGTTTTTTTATAGCATTAAAAATTCAAGACTCATAAACTTCTCCACTAAACACAATGAATAAAAGTAGGTTTTGTACCAAATTACCACTTCAGATCATATTTTACAGAGTTTTATAGATTTTAAAAAAGGCAGTCTGACACAATAGTTATTGAATCTGGTATTGGGGGTAAAACATATGACATAATTAAAGAAATATTATTTAACTTTTCTCTCATAAACTAACAGATGTTAAATCCTTGATGCTACACTGACTTAATCAGATGAATGGTGTCTCTGTCATTAGTACATCTGTGCTCACACTATCTAACTTTGGGCTCCGGGTATGATCACCATACGTAAGTGTCACACCACCAACTGTTTCACTGACTTTGGTGAAACTGGATCATATTTTATGGAGAAAATGAGAGAGAGTTTCCTGATTGACAGTAGCTGCCAACTGTAGCTGCAGTTAGCTAATGTTAGCTCAGTTTGTTAGCTGGGCTGCCCACACTGTAAGCTCAGAGCACCAGGGGAGTGTTAGTGTTTGTACCAATGGGAAGAGGAGGTGTTCAGGCCCGAAGTGTGCAGAGGAATGCATTCTGGGAGCTGATGTCATGCCAGGACCGATGCTGGGAGAGCGGGCAATGTAACTGTATGCTGGCGGCTTTATTGCACTCACTTGAAGTTTGTCTGTTAGTAAAGTAGTCAACTTGCTAGTTCATCATAAGTAATGTAATCAGAACAAATACTCAAGTACAACTGTCCATATTTACCACAGTGCATATTTACACTCTGAAACTGGGGGCGCTAAATCGCAACAAATACTGATTGAGAATATTAGCATGCTCATGTTAGCACCTAACTTAAAGCACTAAGTACAGCCTCACAGCGCTGCCAACATTTCTGTAAGCTCTTGTTACTTGTTAGAAAAAAATAAGAGGTGGTAGAACTATGTTGATTTTATTTCCTCGGCTGAAAGGTCTGCAGGTTAACTGACACCTACTGCACATGACACTGTTCTCTACTTAAAGACATATACTGTACATTTTATTTATGAATCCATTTATACACCACCTTTTGTTTTATGATATTTTTATTGCATGTATGCTAAATATATGTTTTTTTAACAGTCAATTTTCAGCAGATGGGTTTACACACAGGAAGCAGTGGAAGAAGAGGTACAGCTTCAATAACAGGATATTTTTGAAAAAGTAGAAATATGTTTGCCAAGCAGAGGTCATGACGTTCAAATTTTGGTTCTATCATTCATGAAAGAAAAGAGTTATAAAATGGTGCATTTAATTTAAATGTATATCTATTTTATCTTTGATGTGCAAAACATATCAAATAGAGAAACAGAATTCATACATACAATCCAATGTGCTAAAAGCTGACAAGAGTTTTGAGTTGTAAATACTGAGCTTTCTATCAGCTTTACACTGTGAGTAAACTAGTAATATTGCAGTGTCCATGTGCAAGGCTGAGGTTTAGGAGTTTTCCACTGGTGTCAGCAGTGTTTGATATTTGCTGCAGCAGGTGCAGGTGTTGCAGGTGGAGCTAGTGGCGGTCAGTCGTCATTGTTGCAGTCTGTACACAGAATCTGGTTGCGGTCGGGGAAGAATCCGGAGCCCACCAGGGACACAGAGCAGCGCGAACACTTAAAGCACGGCTGGTGCCACTGCCGGTCCTCAAAAGAAACATACTTCCCATCTCCAAACCCTGTGAGACACAAACACAACACATGAGTGACTAATGAAGGAATGTTTTACTCTGAGTTTAAAATAGAGTTTAATAACAGCCCTGTGGCACTGTGGAAGAGACTGAGACGAATTCATGATAACATCAGCAGCACTTGGCAATAATCATAAGTAAACACTGCCAGCTCTGTCAACCTGCCGGTGTTCTGGTTCATAGCTGAGGTCAAAAGCTTCTCATTCAAGCTCTTATTTAACTGTGGCATGAAAAGATAATGGATCTTGTTGTCTGATGTTTAATTATCCTGTTCCTCTGTGTTCAGTCACCATGTGTAGAGTTGTTATGTGATTAAAGCATCTTTTGATTTATCCTGGTGAAAACTGGTTGGGTCTGTGATTTGTTCTCAGGATGTTTGTTTTTGTGTTTCTACACACACTCTTTAATCAGTATTCAAATTTCAAATCATAATGTAACAGTAATGTGATGTAGTGGTGTGATAGAGCTACAGAAAATATACCTCAGACACAGTCTCACACACTCTGCAGACACAGTTGGAGACTAGCCTGTGAACAGAGTGGAGCAACCAGCAGCTAAAGAATGAGATATTTCCCTCAGGAGTTGGTGGAGACCAAAAACAGAGCTACAGAGTGAGAGTGAATATTGGATGTAAATTGCCCAGTTATATTGCTCCTTAACTGCTGGATGTATAAACGCTCAGCTGTTTCTAACAGGTTTACTATGTAAATGTAAAAGCTTAATGTCAATACTGTGTTCACAACTTGTCCCTGCTGCTGCCAAGTGGCTAAAAATAAAAAACCCAAACAAGAAATCAGTTACTGACAGTTTAAAGCTTATCATCAATCAAAATCAATCAAGTGTTTTTGGTACTACATATAGTCAGCATCTTATCAGCAATAGACATTAAAGCTATTACCTTGTGTAACCAACTCACTATATATTTTCATTGTTACTGGCAGGGTCCGAAGTGGGATCAGGAGGTAAACATTATAACATGTTCTCCAGTGTTTGTTATTTAATGTCGTTATTGTCAGACTCACTGTTTACAGTTCATTCTCCTGACAAAGTATTAAAACTGTATTAAATACAAAGTCATTTGTTTGGACAGTAGGAAGAAACTGCACAATACAAGGAGGGGAAATATGCATCCATACAAAACCATGCGGAAGGTTGTGAGTCGCCTGACTGCCTACACCTGTTTGTTGAAGACAATTGCCTTGGCATTTTACTGATGTAGACAGACAGGAATCAGTGGGAGAAAATAGGAGATGATAAACAACATCAAATCTGAATTGAACTTGGGATGTGCCACAATCATAGTCACAGTTAACCAACAGATAAAAACTTAACCCATAACTGACCTGTGATGGCCGTGTTGCAGCCGGCACACTTTTTGGCATACAGGCTGCTGAAACACTTGACACAGTACGGACTCTCCCCCTGCGAGGTGAAGGGTTGGCCAGCCAGGGGAACTTTGCAGCCTGTGCAGAGAAAACACTCTTTGTGCCACACCTCATCCCTATAGGTCACCCCTCCTTTAGTGAGAGCCTGCAGGACACGAGAAGACACTGTGTCAGTAAAATGTGACCAGTTAAAATAATTTTTTAGTTATACCTGGCAACATTTGGTACAAAGCTGTTGTGTGGTGGCTTCTTCTTTTGAGTTTGAGTATAAATGAATGATATAACCAGTGTTTCCATGACATTGTAAAAGAGCTCCCAAAGTTTAGAAAGAAAACTTCATTTTATCACTTATGAGCATCGTTAGCTGGATTTGAAAACAGTCCTCTACTCTTAGACATTTTCACGAGGCTCCCCTGTTCATCACTTCTTCACCTGTCAAACCTTTCAATTCTCTTTTCTTTACATTGGTTTCACACCTTTCATGCTGTCTGTATATGCACAAATGAAAGACAATCATTCACATTTAGATCATACAATAAGATGACCAATAGAATATTGGTTGCAAATAACTTCAACACTGAACTCAAAGCAGTCTCTGTTTCTGGATTTTGACATGTGAGGGTTTGCTGCTTTTTAATATTTGATTGTAAATTGAATATTTTGGGTGTTGGACTGACGGCTGGATAACAAAGACATTTGAAGATGTCAGCTTGGGCTCTGGAATTGGAGTTTTTGCCTAGAATTCGACTCAACATCAACGCTGATCATCGTGCTGTGTCTCAGGCTTGGTTCACCTTTTTGCAGTGGCTGCACTGAGGAGCAAACCTGCCCTCGTAGCAGGGCACACAGTAGTAGTTGTTTTTGTCTGGGATGAAGGCCTCGGCACCGATTGGCTTCTCACAGCTGTGACACACAAAACAGTCCTCATGCCACGCAGAGCCACCATACTCCAACATCCTGGATCCTGTCAGAGAAAAAGCAGACGGGAGCAGACGAGAACGGAAAATTAGATGTTTGTGATTGTTTACTGTTATCCTCTCTGACATTTGAACGCCTGTGTGTCACTCTTTGATCTGACTGTGCTGTAACTATAAGCTGGAATGAAATCTGAGAGCGTTCACATGAATGCTGAGAAGAGCAGAAGTGATGATTCATTGTGACGGCTAAACCTGTTCTCACACAGCCCTCCTGCACCGTACAATTACATCAGCTTATCTTGCATCAAAACAATCTGACAAGCTGTAACAAAGCAATGCGGAGCTCACATTCACAGCTGCACAGCAACACAGATTTTTGATTTATTTTACAGTTTCAGCCATTTCATAAGTGGCTCTTTGTCCACTCTCATATACATAAGAGCTTCACTTCAGGAGTTTATAAAAGTTGGATTCTTTAATCACTGGCCTTCTTTTACAAGTTTTGGGGCCTGAATTGCAGCCCAAAGGCATGACAGTGATTTGAATATGAACTTGCCTGTGCTGTTAAGAAAACGGGGAAAGGATAGCAGCATTTAAAGGCTGAACAGAAACTGAAGAAAATGACTGTTCAGTTCAGCTTAAAACGGATGAGTTATAATATCCCACACTACCCACAGGTCCGGGTAATTTTCAGTCATTCGACACCACTACTGCACTTGTGTCGTCAGAGCCCAGAGCTCAAAAGCCTGCTGGGAGAAATTTTCAGCAGAGCAAGGACCATCATCCTGTCACATGTAAGATGTCACGCTCTGGATAACAGAAACTTATTAGATTCTTCTTATCCCTGCAAAGACAGGGTGTGAACTTTCTCACTATTACTCAAAGATATGAACCCAAGAAGGTTTGTGTATGTGTGTGTGTGTGTCTGTGCAGGTACCTGGCATGACTGTCTTGTCGCAGGCCACGCACTTGGAGGAGAACTCGTTGCAGTAGCAGTCGCTGCACACGAGCGCATCAGCCTGGCTGGTAAAGGGTTCGTCGGCCAGAGAACGGTCGCAGCGGAAACAGCGAAAACAGTGCTCATGGTAATGTCTGTCCTCATAGAAGAGCTCCTGAGGAAGAGGAGATGGAGGTCAAACTGAACAGTTAGATACTGTGAAAGCAGGTCTGGATTAAAACGGCTTGAATGCTACATGTCTTCTTTTTCAGAGATTCAGACTCCAGTCAAACCTTCAGTGTAAGAGACATGCAATAATACAACTAAATGCATCTGTTAAAAGAAAGGATAATCTAAGTGTAATCACACACATCGAAGAGATTTTACTGACTGGTATGACTAGTAGCTTATATTTATTTTATAGCTTATTTTCAGTCTAATAAGAATTTATTGATGATAAGAATGATCTTTTTCCTAACAGTGAATAATCAAGCAATTTACACTAAACTTGATATGTTGTTATTCTCCACAGGGAGATCCTCTATTTCCTGCCCTGCCTTAGGTCAGAGGTCACAGGTGACACAGGTTCAGTGTTTTGGCCATTCGTTGACAGAAACCCAAAGTTTCCAGCTTTCTCCAGCACCCTGCTGGCCTCTAAACAGAGGAGTGTTGACAGAGGCATGTCTTCATTGTTGTTGTCTTAAAAATCAGAATAACCCACTCTGTGATTTTTTTTTCAAACAGCTGCTTGTGTTCCAGTTCATCTCCAGTTCAAGCAAGCTCTGTGATAAATTGCCCCATTGAGCAGTGGGTGAAAAACTTATTTGAGGCGTGGAGTTTCACAGTAAAAGAAACAACTAAAAGCAGAGGGACAGAGAAGGATGAAGGCTGTATGTTGTTATGTGCAGAGGAGAGACAGCCAAAGCAAGCAGGAGCCTAATTTACTGCCAGTCCCTCCTTGGGAGTCCATAATGCACAGGACACTGATGGCCTCATGGCGTCTGTGGGTGTTTCCTTCAGGACAGTGTTTTTAATTTTCACTAACTACAGCTTTCGGGCAGCATAAAGAGGATTACAGACAGTTTGGTGTTCTTCAAGTAGAGTTATGTTTTCCATGAACGCCAGCTGGTTTATAAAAGCACTTAATATGAATATGAACTAAAACGACTTATATGAACTAAATATTTTTGAGTTTTGGTCAAAGCTAAATGACATTTTAAGATGTCATTTAAAAACTGTGAACCACTTTTCACTAATCTTAGAATTTTCAGAGATCACGTGATTTATAGAAATTGTTAGTTGCAGCTCCAGTTTATCAAATCTTACTATAGAGATAAATGTAGTGGAGTAAAAAGTACAACATTTCTCTCTGAAATGTTAGAAGCATGAATTGAAAATACTTAACTTCAAAATAATGAAGCACTAGCTCACCTTGGCATTATGACTGATGATTTCTTTACATTCCTGGCAGGTGTTGGCGTGCAGGCGGTCATAGCAGGGGATGCAGTGAGGGTTGTCCTCCACCTGGATGTATTTGCGTCCACACAGGGGCTCGTTGCAGTTTTTGCAGTTGAAGCGGTCACTCATGATGTCTTTTTCTGGCTGACCTCCTGCAAATGGAGAATTCACAGGCACAGTTTAGCATTCACTATCAGCAAGAAGACAGGTCAGGAAGGAGGAGGAGTGAGATTAGTAGAACAGAGAGAAAGCAGGATGAAGGGAGGCAGCCAGTTTTTGGATATACAGCTTGGAAATAAAGACCAACAGGAGAGACAAAAACATGAGGGAAAGAAAATACATTTGAATACATTTTGAGTTTGTTTTTGAGTTTTGTTTTTTAAAGAGTCAAAGACACTTTATACAATAGTTTTAAAACAATCCCAGACAACTGGAAATCAAACATTTAAAGCAGTTGAAAGAAGGTGAGTTTAGAGTGCCTTTTGAACACAGATCGGTGCAGTCACAGATGTATTTGGGGAGAGTGCTCCACATTGATGCTATGGAAAAGGGCACCCCAGGTTCTGTGATTATTCCTGGAGACTGGGAACAGGAGGTCGTCAGAGGAATGGAGGGTGCGGGAGGGAGTGTGATGGTGGAGAAGGACTGTGAGGTAGGAGGGGGTCTGGTTATGGAGGCCTTTGTGAGATAAGACAGAGCCTGTGCAGGTTCTTTAGAACGGGCAAGTGAGCCGATAAGCAGCAGAGTTTTGGATGTACAAGTTTATTTTAGGACTTTACATGACGCACCACAAAAAATGCTATTGCGTTAGTTGATGCTGGATGTAATGAAAGCATGGATCAAAGTTTCAACAGCAGAAAAGTCAAGAGATGGGTGGAGACAAGCTATATATGTGAAGGCCGCTTTGGTAATGAGGTTTGCATGGAGGCTGCTGAAAACTACTCCAAAGTTACATATGTGTGGGGAGGGTGGAGTTATCAATGGTGAGGAGTGTAATGGGTGTGAGGTTGGACCCAAGAATAGCACAGACTGAGACCAGTGTTGGAACAGTTCAGTTTATTGACCAAACAGGGTTGCAAAAATCCACAGCAGGTACACAGGAAATAGTCCACAACAGAGCCAGCCAAACAGTCCACCTCTTCAGCAAAAACCTCCTGGGAGGGAATCCAAGCAAACAGGAGACAGACAAGTGACGAGCAGGCAGAGGAGTCAGGGACGGAAGGCTGGTCAAGTTAACTGGGCAGGGACGACAAGCACAGGGTCAAGACTGGGGAAGCAATCCGAAGATAAAAGCACAAGAGTTTAGCATGCTGCTGAAGACAACCTGGCAGAGACTGAGTGGAAGGAGTGGGTTTAAATCAGGTGAGGGAACACAGGTGAAGGTG
Source organism: Protonibea diacanthus (assembly GCA_028641955.1). Taxonomy (NCBI): domain Eukaryota; kingdom Metazoa; phylum Chordata; class Actinopteri; family Sciaenidae; genus Protonibea; species Protonibea diacanthus. Next base: position 763,313 of record CM053993.1, read on the forward strand.
GCCGCACTGATCAGGTGGCATGGCCGGCAGGTGAGTGGAAAAGTACTGGCAGGAGAGATGAAAAACCAGGAGCAGATCCTGACAGTGAGTGGTTTTTGCTGAGTGACTTGGGACCGGTGATGATGATCAGATTGGATTAATCACAGTTTACTTTTAGGTCTACATCAACAGTTTAATCTCAGTCATAAGTTGCAGTGATGATGCGTTTGTAAAGCCGCACATCATGGGTGTAACTGTGGAAGTGGAGACCATGATGATGGTCATGAAGAGTTATGGCTGACTTATTGGAAATCAAGTCAGTCAGTCCAATGATAACTGCTTCTCCTGTTTCATCATTTATTGCTGCAGTTCGTTATTTGAAATTATTGTGATCGCCACAATGTGCTGTATTCTCTGACAGCTGTGAACGTTTCACAGAGATGATTGTATCTGGCTCAGAGAATGTCACCATTTGCTCGATTAGTGTTTTTTTTAATGTTATCACGATAAGACTGTGCCCTTTTGTTCAGCACACTTTCCTTCCTTTCATAGTTTCTCATAAAAATCATTTCATTTATCAAATCTCACTTGTCTCATCATGGAGCTTTTTATGTCTTCATATCTGGCTTCCTAACACTAAGCACACTCCCTTGGGGGAAATTGGGTCCATCTCCAAAAATTAATTTGAGTTTAACTCCGGGCATGTCATCTGTCATGTCATCATATTGACCATGAAGATAAATATTGAATTTTTAGCTCACCAATGACCCAACAAGGATTAGGATGATGATGGAGGAGGAGATGCTTTTGTTTGCTTTTGCTAAAGATGTTTTGGTCCACTAGGAGTGTAACAAGAATAAGAAATAAGAAGAGGGAACAGCAGGGACAATACTCAGTGAGCATGGTTTTATCATCGCGTCAACATGCCCAGTTGAAAACTGTCCTACATTTATAAAGTTTGAACCAAATTTCAGTGACTATGTGCAGGTACTGAAATTATTGGCATTGTAATGCTGTTTGAAAAAATGTGTTTTATAACCCAGACTTCTGAAAGAAACAATTTTCACTTCTGACTGCCTGTAGCTGGTAAAATGTAATGACTTGTCTTAACACTCTTAAATAAAATGACTTAATTGATAGTTTGTGGAACAGAGGAAGAACAGGTGGAAATAAAGCTTGGCACATCATTGCACCATTATCACTGAAGACACTGAGGGTATATGACCCCGTGTTCAGCAGCAGCAAAGGGAAATGAGTGAGGAAATGAAGTGCGGGAGGTTAAAATACACTCCTGTGGAACAGTTAAGACCAGGCAGGCAGGCCTCAGAAAGATATACACAGTGTGGATGAAGATTATGGATCAGTCTCCAGAGCTTGGGTATATGTTCATGCTCAGGATCACGCCTGGAACATTTACAAAGGCAGACACTGAAGCATTTCACTTGGAAACAGTCATTGTTTATAATTTCCCCCACCCTATTTTGGGCACAGAGAGACTTTGACATGTTTCTACAACGTCAGAAAAGAGGAGGTGGATTCAACAAAGTACAGCTGAGAAACCATGTGGCTTTGAAATCTCCCTGAGGGATGGAGGATCAAGAACCCCCTGATCCTCCTCTCCTCAGAGGTGAAAGATGTCATGGGCTCGGTTGAAATGACGAGAGGACCCAGACCTTGATGCAAACTAATGCCAAGGTCTTGTTTCCTCAGAAAATCATTTTTTGGGGTTTGTTATGAAGCTGGTAAGAATTAGACATCAGTTATGAAGAAGGCTTCCCGCTCCACAAAGCTGAATTTTACAGGTACACCACTTCATGCTCTATAACCTCCAAGTATTTGCATCTGGACTGTTAAAGAGTCAGCTTGAAAGTGCAGTTTACATTCCTCATGTCTGACTGCTATCAAACATTTTGTTTCTAATAACCAATGATGCAGCAATTTCAGATAAACATAAAAAGGATAAACACAGTCTGCTCTCAGTCACGTCCTAAAGCTGATGCCAGGAGCAGAAACTCCCTCTGCTCCACAGCTCGGTCAGAGACTGTTTCTCCCTGTGCCATATTAGCACAATACTGAGGACATCCCTCATACTATACATCCCTCCCTGCAGATAACAGCACAGCTTCCTCTTCAAGGGCATCAAGTTAGGTCAACAAAACAAGGAGGAAAAACAAACTGAGACCAAACATCACATCCTATGTCTGTTTTCTGTCAGATTACTGTCTGGATGGGGAAATTGGCCAAACTTCCCTCCTAAAATGTCTAAAGAGGTTCGAGTTTCTATTCCCGTCCATCTATGTCTACGATGATAGAACAATAGCTTTCCTTCCGGACATAGTCTTCCAGGTTTTGAGCTTTATTTTTCTCTTCCTGAGCCACAACATCTGCAAACACATTCTGCGGTCTCCAGCTGTTGTCTGTCATCAAATTCTCCTTTAGGCATCCAATAGGGAATTCTTATGGCATTGGTGCCAAAACACAACAGCATCTAATTAAAATTCAACATTGTTCAAACCAATATTTTATGGTTCCTACAGGACAGTCCATTCTAACTTTACAGTCAGCTATACAATAGCAAATATAATAAGACTAAAACAGTTCGATATGTGGCACAACCAGGAGGACACGTTAGTTTTTACTTCCATACATCATCTTGCTTTAAGGCCACAACTGTGAATAAAAATGTGTTGAGCAGCTGTTCATCTTCACACCGTGCAGACTGTCTGACATTAATAGTCTAAGACATTGACTCACATGTAGTCAGCGCTTTGTTTAAGAGGCGTTCACTCTACAGGTGTCCTCTTGGAGCACATCCAGGAATACTTGTCACCACTGTTCTCCTCCTTACTGTGAGATATTAAACCAAACAGTCATCCATCCTGTCTAAGTACTCTTTCTCTGTAGTAGCACGGCTGCTGAAACTATTCAAGGCCACAATTCACCTTGATGAGTGGACATGTTGAATTCTTCACCGATACACTGACACGATCTGTCCCGGTAAGAGATTTACAGGAGTCACTTGGCTCTGAGAGCTTTGTAGTGGCAGCCAAATGGCAACTGTCTCCCAGGATCAGCCACCGGGCCTCCTGTCTCATGTCCCTTCATGGCTAGCTGCTGTTGTTTTACTTCTCAACAACCTGACAGTTTCTTATGACCGGAGCCAGGAACTCTGCGAGCCATGAGAGCTGCTGCCGGGTGTTAGTGTTTATTTTCCCAGTGCAGGAATTTAGACTTGTGTCTGAAGTTTACAAACCAGATTATTCCATGATGAAAACCACTGTCACACGCAATAAAATCTAGTGTAGTAAATTTGTAGGTAAGTGTTAAATCTGTCACAACCACAAAAAACATATTCATGTATTACAGAACAGCCTCAGTACCTTTTTTTGTTGTGACGTGATACATTCCCTCTCTGAAACAGGCACTGATTTTCAGCTCTACACCATCCTGTCTGTTTAAGACAGACCTTTGACTCCTTTCATATTCTTTTAATGCTTCAGCTCACAAACCGCTCTCCTTCACTGTAACACCTTCTGCAGACAGAAAGCCATGCTCACAGCATAAAATTGCCAGTTAATTGGTCAGTCCATGGCTTTGGTCCACACTGAAATATTTCAACAACTATTGAATGGATTGCCATGAAATTAGGTTCAAATATTCATGTTCCACTCAGGATAAACTGTAACAACTTCAGCGATCCTCTGATTTGACCTAAGTGGAGCCTTTCAAGGCTCTAGACTCTTTCTTACAATCACTGCTTTCACTTCTGCTAATTTATACTCATTAAAGAACCCAAACTGTGTGTGTGCACACACTTTCACAGGAAAGTGTGTAACAAAGTTGTTTTTTAATCACCTGCCCACTTTACTGTTTATTCCCCCTGAAATGGATTAGGGTACTTTAACAGCCTCTAAAGCTCAGAACAGTCCTCATACTGTGTGTCTCCTGGATTGCATAACCTGGATTTGGGGAGGTGAATGAGAATATTGACAGAGGCACAATACTGTGTAGAGCACATTAACAACAGAGGCGCCCTGCAGCACTGAAGGGAAAGTGACACTCTCATGGTTGAAGCTATAAACTGCTGAGAAAAAACACAGAAAAGCAGACTGGTCTCTGATGGCTGTCAGATGACTGCGCTCCCTTTCATCCCCAGTACAAAGACGCTCAATGTGGTGTGGCTTCCTGCAGATCACAAGGCCAATTTCAGCTGCACGCACACAAATCAAAATGAACACATATCGTACATTTTGTTGTCGCTGATTAAAGGTCTCGTCTGGGTGAATCGCTTCTTGCTGTTTTAAACAATGACCATATTGTGAGATACTGAGTCAGCACTTCTCTAACATCATTTCTGTTACTTCAACATGTAAAAGTAAATTCAGGTCAGATCAGTGTCTAAGATTGAACTGCGAGGCTTTGATTCAAATAATTGTGTCATTAATTACCTGCTCAGAAAATCAGTTTGATCAGTGTCAGTGGATATGACTGCTAAATAAAGCCACATATTAAGCCTATAACAATGGGAATAAAGTGCTTTTGAAGGTGGAGCACATGTCTGGCTTTGTTTTATGAGGCTTCCTGCAGATCACATGGTCTATTTCAGCTGGGCAAACATAATTCAACATGAACACATGATGTACTTTTGGTCGTCTCTGATTAAAGATCTCATCAGGATGAAACACTTCTGGTTGTTTTAAACACTGATATAATTTTCAGTTTGCAGATCTGTAAAATTATTTCATCTTAACTTTCAGCTTATGTAACTTTTGACACAAACCATAACATGATCAGTATCATTGGAGATTAATGACACATAAGCTGTCACACTAAGCCTATAACATTAAGCAAGAAGCCTTTTAAAGACAGAGAACATGTCTGCCTATGTTTTATGAGTCTCCAGCTGGCTGTTTGTTTCTCCACTCAAACAATGTGTGCTGCAGCTGCAGTTTCACCTCCGCAGCTCACCATTGAACTGACTAACAGGTCTGACTTAGACAACAAGTAAACAAGTCACCACCATGCCAAAACTTCAGCACACAGTGGCCTGCTCCAACGGCTCACGACCCCCACCGAGGCTCACAAGATGATTACTTACTTTATCACTTTTCTTTTTTTCTTATGGTATGGTATAGTTTGTCTTCTTCTGACATCTAACATGTTTTATTTTATACTTAAATTAATTTAATTGTTAAATATATATTTTTAAATATATAATATAATATAATATAATATAATATAATATAATATAATATAATATAATATAATATAATATAATATAATTCTAAGGTTAAGAAGACACTATTTAATGTTGAATTGTATGCTTTCCTGTAGTGAAATTTACATACAATAAATTATATGAATGAACTGGAAGTGTACCAAGTGAACAAATATTGAACAAATCAAAACTTGAATTTTTAAGTAAAGTCCAGGATAATTATGATTGATCCTCTGGGGAGCATGAATGTCTGCACAGAATTTTGTGACAATGTGTCCAAGAGTTGAGATATTTCAGTCCAGACCACGAGACGTGACATTGCCATGCAAAGCGAAGCACTGCCTAAATATATATTTGAAATGTCTTAACGTTTTGATGAGAAAGAAAAGAATAAAAATACTGAAAAGAAGATTAAAAAGATTATAATCAAGTGTGGTCATGAAGTTGAATGGGATATACAGTCAAGTTACTTTTGGCAAACCTACTTGTTACTCTTGGATTGTACTTCCAGCTGAACACTGACTGATGCAAATAAACAGTCAGCTTGATCTCAAATACCGTCAGCTATTATCCAAAGCAAAGAACACAAGTAAACATATTTTCCCATCAGCTGCCAGCTGCCATCAGACAGTCCAAGAGCTGGGTGTTAATAGTAACAATAGTTTATTTTCTGAGAGACTGCCGGCCTGTTGTCTCTGGTTCATGTTTGCTGCTGGGTTTATTTGACTTTGATTCTGAGCTCCATCTCAGACAGGCCGAGGTTGGTGTCAGATGGGAATCATTGTTATCAGGTTGGGAACAAGGAAAAGCAAGGCAATGGTCACATTTAAACATTTACACTTGCAGAGAGTTACAAAGGCTCTAAACTGAAGTGGAAACTGTACTCCAAAGTTTCTTCTGACTCATTAAAGGACTCATTTAGAGATTATTCTTCATAGTTAGATGAGATGATTGAAGCTACTATCAGCAGCTGGTTAGCTTAGCTTTGCAAAACAAACGGGAACATCTAGCCTGGCTCTGTCCAAAGACAACAGAATCCGCCTACATAGACCTCTAAAGCTCACTGATTAACATGTTATATCTTGTTTATTTCATCCAAACAAACCCAGAAAAGTCAAATGTTTGGTTTGTCTCTGTGAAGTCACTGCCAAGAAACTGCTTTAGCATGTAAACCCACAAATTGGTGTTTTTACATTTCTATTTGTGTACAGATTAAACATATAAGATTATATTCATTAGTAAGCTTTAGGCCTTTTTTAAGACTCTGGCTAGGCTTCTCTTGTTTTTTTGTGCTTAATTACTGTATGCTAAGTTCAACTAATGGCCTGCTGGCTCCATCTTCATACTCTCTGCACTATTTCTTAAACATGTTCTTAGCCAAGATAAAGCCGATCGCATAGAACAGAAATGGGATAGAAAAGTCAGTGAGGTGAGTGAGACTGACTCATGATGAGACTCTCTGTCTGATTTCATGACACTTGACAATATAAAATCATCTTCCTTTAACTGTCTTATTTGTCTCTGGCTCATCTCCAGTGATTGTACGCAGACCAAACCTTCGCCCAACTCAAGAATTTAAGAGGAATGTGACTGTGGTCAAAACGTGGCAAAACTGTGCGGCTCCAGCCCTGAGAGGAAAAAGAAAAAAAATAGCAAACAAAAAAAGGCATTTTTTTTCTTCCGCCCTCTGTTTTCTAAAAAAAGACAAAAGTCAGGAATTCCTTTCTGTGTGACACAAAAATAATAATAATGAGTGAATGCAACCAGAGCTGGATTGTTTCAATAAATATATTAATTTCACCCAAATGGATTGGAACATGATGGCGGTATGGGGATAGTGTGCGGTGATGGAAACTATGAGCGGTGCTGGAGGGGGGGTGGGGTTGAGGGGGTTTGCTGAGTCTCCAGAAGAAAATTTGTAATCTGAAGGAGACATGACATCACTCTAACTCAACGAGACTGAAAGGCTTGTTAACAGGCCTCCAGATGAATGAAAAAAGACATATTAAAGTTTCAGCATGAAGATTTGAACCTTATTTTGTGTCCCACCCCAAAAAAAGTCAGTCAAACATTAAAGCGAGGGATCGTCTCCTCAAAGGTCTCCTTGTTCTTCTTCTCATAAATCCTACTTGAAAAACAGAACCACAGCACTTATTCACAGTATCAGTTACTCACTTTGGACCCCAACCCCCAATAACGTCCACTATTTCCTCACCCGAAAGAAAGAACATCCTTTCTGGGCCATCCTGGATGAGGTGGGTGGGATTATGCTTCAGTAAAGTTTATTTTTAAGCACTAAGGCGCCCTTTGTAAAAGGCTGATAATGTCTATCATAAAGCTTTACAGATCACGTCTTTTATAGGAACACATTTTGGGTTGCCAGGTTGTGACTGTTGTGACTCTCACAGACAGGTGTTTCCAATTGGTAATGATCTTCATTTTATTCATATTATTCATATTAATTCATATTCATAAATGAAATGTTCTGATTCTCAGTCTGCAGTCGTTAGCTCAGAGCTCTCTTTAACATAATTTAATTGATGTATGAACGCATTATTAGCTGCATAACGTCATTTTAAGCCCCCTGTGAGCTGTGCAAAACAAAGAATATTCCAAATGTGCAGGATGCCTCAATAATGTGCAATTTTGCACCAGGTGCAGACAGGTGAGGCTGTGTGTAGCCTCAGAGGAGCAGATTACACCATTGTAAACTCACTAAACACACTTTAAAGTCACTCATCAGCCTCCTGCTCACTTTAAGTTGAAATAGCAGCCGTATGAATGTAAATGTGAACGTACCTCTGTGTGCGCAGGCCCTGGAGATGCTCACAGCAGTCTCTGTTCGTCTTTGGAGGATCTCTGCAGTTTGTCCGCTGCTCTGCTCTGCAGTGTAATATGACAGATCATTAAATCCTCCTCGTGGACTCCTGCGAGCTCAGAACTGACGGCTTTCCACTGACTGAAGCGTCTGTGTCTGGTGCGTAAAACCAAAGCATTCTTCCAAACACCGCCCCTTTCTTTCCTCCTCTGTCTTTCCACTCCCTCTGTCTGTTTTCACCTTGTGGGGAGATCAGGCTCAAAGTAGGTACACTCTCCACTCAGTGTGTTTTTTGGATGTAATTCAATATTTTAAACACACAGTAGATTCCAGCTCTGAACCACTTTATAATATCTAAATGGAAAATACATTAAATGATCTCAGTGCTGAATGATGAGTGTGATGTGCTTTTCATTTGACATGACTGTAGTCCTGTAGGGACTTTGTAATTATACATAATTAATTTCAGTGTTGCTGATATTTGTACCCTGCAAACATGTTGAACTCAAACTTTCATTCTTGCCCTTTCAGCTGCTCCCTGTGGTTTTCATCAGTGGATGGAGATGAAGTTATAATGAGAAGATTTATAAATGAATACATTTAATATTTGTAAAATTCATAAAAATGAATATGATATCATCATACATGGATGAGGATACTACACACTCTGTCCTGAGTGTAGCGTTTCTTCTGACTTTTTTTGACATTTTCTGTGGTCAGAAACAAACTGCAGGGTCCCGGAGAGCAAGATATCATTTTCCCTCTCATTGACCTCCATTTTCCACAGTGGTGAGCAGGAGATCTGGGGACAATTAAAGGCTTCAGCTGTGGCTCCATCCTGCCACTACACATTAAGTCAGGATGTACACTACATGAGGATATGAAGTGATGAAGGCTTTTCATTCATGTGTGTGGCATCTTTCAGCTGATCTGCAAGGCCTGCTGATGGGCATGGCTGTGATGGTGAAATCAGGTCAAATATTTCCATAAATATGCTGCTGCCATCTGCTGTTCAAACCTGTTGGTTACGGCAGTTCATCTTAGAGAGGGTGCACATGGTTCCATTTAAAATAATGAAGCTTAAATATGTGGGATGATTTATTTTTGTCTCTTAAAATCTGTCCATACTATGGAAACCATCCTTTTTATTTTCTTTTTTATTATAATACAATAATTATGAAGAAATACGTGTATTTCTATCTAGTCTGTCATTGTTATGAAATGACTTCATAATCATGGGAAGCTCTCTCAGATACTTTTTTTAAGGTTATTTTTTTGGCCTTTTAATGCTTTATAGCTTTTAGAGACAGCTGAAGAGTGACAGGAATGTGGAGAGAGAGAGAGACAGGGAATGACATGCAGGAAAGAGCCACAGGGTTCAGATTTGAACCCTGGGCTTCTGCAACAAGGACTGAGCCTTCACACACGGGGCGGCTGCTCTACCAACTGAGCTAGAGGCCGCCCTTTTAGATACTTTTTGATATCTGGTAATTATGAGGTGAGGTGCCATGTAATTATGGCTTAGTGTCTCTTAATTATAGGAATCTGTCAAAATTAGAAGACACAAGTCCAAACTGATGATATTGAGACACACTTGTTCATACTTATGAAATGTCATGATTATTGAGGACGCAAAAATCAAAAAGGTGAATATTGAAATAATTTTATATCTCATTAAGACTATCTAACAATTGTTCACTTCAATTCAGTTTTATTTATAAAGCGCCAACTCATAACAGAAGTTATCTCATGACACTTTCCATATGTCATCTCCAGCCAGTGTGAGGAGATCCCTCTCCAGCATCAACGCTCGCAAGGCTGCAGGACCTGACAACATTCCTGGTTGTGTGCTAAAGGACTGTGCAGAGGAGCTCACAGATGTCCTCACAGACATCTTCAACACCTCCCTGAGCCAAGCTGTTGTCCCCACCTGCTTCAAGAGTACCACCATCATCCTGGTTCAGAAGAAGGCCTCTCTATCTTGCTTCATTGACTACCGCCCTGTGGCACTGACCCCCATCATCATGAAGTGCTTCGAGCGGTTGCAGTACATCAAATCCATCCTCCCTCCGTCCCTGGATCCCTACCAATTTGCATATCGGGCCAACCAGTTCATTGATCTCTGCTCAGCTCTCAACCACCTGGACACTAAGGACTCATTTGTGAGGATGCTGTTCTTACACTTTAGTTCAGTTTTCAACACAATCATTCCACAGCAGCTGATATAGAAACTGGACTGTCGAGGGCTGACCACCTCGTTGTGCAACTGGCTGCTAGACTTTTTGACCAGGAGGCTACAGGCAGTCTGGGTTGGCAGCAATGCATCCAGCACCATCGTACTGAACTGAACTGGCAACACTGCATCACTGTCTAGGAAAGCTCAGCAGTGCCTTTACTTCCTCTGCAGACTGAGAAGAGCCAGAGCCCCAACCACCTCATCTTCAGCCTCCGGGCCAGAACCAGCAGACTGAGACAGTTTTATCCAGGAAGCTGACAGCCTGGTGGATCCAACACACAAACATCAAGGCTAAGCACGAGTCTGCAAAATATGAAATTTTATTTAAGTATTATGTACAATCATTCAAAACAAATCCTCAGAGTCTCTGAAATATTATTCAGGTCCCACTCAACACTCATACTGAAAAGCAAAACAGCTGCTACAAACTGAATCTGTGAAGTAAGTTTGGTCGAAATGTTCATGGATGTAGAAAAAGTCAGCAGGCGTGGCAGATTGTCCCAGTGAAATGGATCATCACTTATTTCCAGACTGCATTAGGACCAACATGCTGTCGCCCACTCTGTCCATCAACCAAGGCTCTAATGGTGTAACTGGCACAGTTCTGGTCTGTGGAGATCCTGAGCAGACCACCAGTCTCTGGTCGCATGAGTCATTATCAACAGAAAACACACTGTAGAACAAACACTGCACTGCTTTCTTCATACAGGGGATTAAACCCACTTACAACACTCAATATTTCAAAGTAAAATGAGCAGGAGCATGAAAGAAGTTTGTCCTGGTGGAGAATGTAAAGCGTTAGTTACTGGAAATACAGTTAGAGCTTGACTCAGTTGAGTGGACCACAAGGTACTATGTTGCAGAATACACAGAATGAACTGTCCGAGAAGGTAAACAGAGCTGACAGAATTCTGAAACATTTCAATACTGCTAAATGTGCAGACAGTAGGGACCCTGGTTGAGTTTTTTTGGCATGTCACCTGTAATACTGCAGCTCAGATTCTCCAACTCATTCACATTCTGCTTCACACAGTAAGGCCACATTGCATAGCCTCTCTGCACATTAGGCAAACCAAAGAATCACGCTCGTCTCTCCTTTGCTCTTTAAACAGCACTTCCGTTCAGTGTGGCGTACTTCAGGCCTGTCAGGCTGCTGCTGGACGAGCTGACGCCTTGTGGTGAAGTGCCGACTTCAAACACTTCATGGATGGCTTTTCGGAAACAATGAAAATTGTACTCTATCAAACCTGCAAAGAGAAGAAAGAGGTCATTTAGCATTTCATTTGATTTCATTAATTTATGTAACATCTGCTCTGCAAAATGTTCCGTCTGTTTTTAACAATGAAACCTATTTTACTTTTACTCACACTTCAGTCTAACATTTAGGACATCCTGTATAATAAAAGCACTGTCTCACAATGCCACCTTAACTGTTTATAATATATAAAGTCTAAAAGTGCACACCTTTCCTCTCAAAGCTCTCTTCTCGGAGGATGCAGACAAGAGCGAGGAACTTTGTGACCTCTTTCAAATAAAGCACTGTGGTGTTGTTAAGCTTGATGATAGCCAAAGACTCCTTGTCATAGGCACAGCCACTGCCATCCTGCATCAGCCTGCCAAGAAGAAGACAGAAAGAAAGTCACCTTTAAACTTTGCACAGAGGATACAAGCATGGCAAAATATAATAGAATCCTTCTCACCCATAAATGCAGGAGACATCAATGACAACATCTATCATATCACAGCAGAGTTCGTAGGACTGCATGTCCACAGGAGAGCTGTCGGTGGCGATGTAAATCTTGCTAACAACATCAAACAGGAAAGCTTTCTCGATCCCAGAATGCTGCAAAACACAGAGGACGTTAATAAGAACGTGTACAAGCAGGACAGACTCTTTAGTGTAGCAAAGGGACAAAATAAAACAACATACAGAGATGAAAATATTCAAAAGGTTCTCCAACGTTGGTAACTGAGGAATGAGCTTCTGGACAACTTTACTGAAGGCCTCGAATATGGAGTGGTCGTAGATGCTGGTTAGGTAGAAGCTGAGGAGTAGAAGTAGGACAGGAGAGTTAAGACCAGTGATGACCAGTGATGTCATGTCTGCTGACTGTGAGGATGAAACAATATACTGATCTAATCATTCCACAGAATCTTATTGATTTACTCATTAACATGTTCACCTCAAATGTCTGACATTCCGAACACGCGATGGAGGAAACAACTCCAGAAACAGCTTCAGCTGATAGATGGACAAGTTAGTGAGTACTGGAGTACATTTTAAAGCCAGTTAATGGAATCAGCATCAGCTAATATCCTGCTGACATATTATCACCTTATAAACTTAATATGGTGAACATGCTTGCAAACAGTTGCCTATTTATTTATTCCCTCTCCTTCTTAATGCTGCCCTCTGAACTTCGAGGAGCCCTGGAGCTGCGTCTCTGTACAGAGAGCGGTGAAGGATAACAAAGCACAAAACTAACCCTGAGGCGAAGTGAGAGCAGTTTCTGTTCACTGCTCTGACACTCTCACATCCAGTGCTGAATGTCAGCCAAGTCATCTGAACTACTTTTGAACCAGAGGCTGGTCCAACCTTCTCTACTGCTGCACATTCAGCTGACAGTGACAGAAACGCTCAGCGATGTGCTCAGATTTTAGAAATGAACTATCACCTCACTACTTATTTCTCTGTTTGACTGTGTGGAATGTATATCTGTATGTATGTATGTATGTATGTATGTATGTATGTATGTATGTATGTATTATTATTATAATGTTTGTAAAAACAAAAAAAGCTAGAGATGAAAAGAAAAAGCATGGACCACAGGCATCCCTCTCTGACCTGAGGTGAAGCTTTTCCAGGCTGGCATCGGCCAGATCATCATTAGCCCTCTGATGAATGTCTCTTTGTGTTTCTATTTTGTGGTCATCTGACAGACCGTCGACTTTATGGATGAACACCTCAAAGTTGATGTCTGGATTCACTTTGTAGGCTCGAGACACAGTGAGATGTAGCCGCCCAAGAGCCTCCACATAGTCGTCCTGTTAACGGGAGACGGATTGAGCACAGGAGAAGGGGATGTGGTAATCCATCACACACACAGGAAGTCTTAAAATCTACAATGTAAGCTTCAGTTTAAACAAACGTCATCCTACCTGAGCATCAATGACAAAGATCAAAGCGCCGGTTCCCTTAAAAATCATCTCACTGTCAAACGTGGGGTCAAAGAAATCCACCTGGCCGGGAAAGTCCCAGATCTGGAAGTTGACAAAGGAGCTGCTGGAGATGTCGTCTTTGTAGATTTTGTTGGTGCTCTCAAGGAATAATGTCTCATTGGGTGACATCTTGTGGAATACAACCTGAAAGGTGGGTTAGGATTATTGTCTCATTCACAGCCTCCATTCTAAAACATTTGCAGTGTTTATTTGTGTTACTAGGTTTTGTACTACTTACACTACTCTATACTAAGATATATCCGTCCGCTGTTGCTCTTTGCTTTTTGTCTTGTTCACTTGTTCTTCAGCTGGATTGATGTTAGATTAGAGGATAGAGTGTGTTCTATATTTTACAGACTACTTTATTGATCCTCGGGATAGATAGAGTACTTTATTGATCCCCGAAGGGAAAATCTTTCATTGCAGCAGCATAACAAGTAACAACACAGAACAGGCACACACTATATACAGGCATGAGCTAAAATTTGGTGAAATGTATCAAAACAAAAAGAAAATATAAGAAAATAACAAGTATGTAAAATGATATAGAATGTAGAGCAGTGTAAATAAATAAATGATAATGCTGAAAAACATGACCTATGAATAAATGTTAAATGCAAGAAGAGTATAAACAGAATATTAGTTGAAGTGTACAGCATGAATGCAGTATTAGTGTCAGATATACAATACATGACATGTCAGTTTCCAGTTTATTAATCTAAGCTTATAAAAGCAGCTGAAGCTGATGCAGTCTAACAACAATCCTTCATGAAGGTTCAACATGTATTAGTAATATATGAATCAATCACTGAAGGCAGATCAGTGATTGGACATTTAATATTAAACAGCTCTCGGTTAAGCCAATGACATTCAAGAGCAACAACACTACAGCCTCCAGTATGATTATGAATCTGAATAGACACCTCCCCAACAGTTACAACAAAAACTTGGTGGACTTTGGACTGTTGTGTCAGCTCTGTCCAGCTGTACACTGTTATACTCTCCACACATGATGTCATGTGACCTGAGCTGTGTTTTGGTGACTTACCTTCTGAATAGATGACTTCCCGCTCCGCCTCAGTCCCATCAGCAGTATCCTCGGTTTGTCAGCTGATGTGGAGCTCTCCTCCATGTCTGCCTCCTCCACCCCGTAGCCGAAACTTTTAGGAAACGAGCCCACCACATCGTAACTCCCCGTCAACGTGGGCTCCTCAAACTGAATGTCCATGATGTCCCGCACACCCTGGCCTCTCTCTGTGTGTGATCTCTGAGCTCGATCAGCTGTCAGTCCTCCGCTCAGGAACGTTGTTGTTGTTGTTCACAAAGAGCTAGCATGACAGGCTAGTTAGCTAGCAGCTGGCGCGCGGTGTTCATGTGTTTAAAGTTCAGTCAGGCAGATGTTCCGGTCTGTGTGTTCAAGTTAAACTAACTAACTAATGTTAAACGGCCATAACACCGTCACGGGTGCAGTTAGATCACAGCACAGACCTGATGAAGGATTTAAACAGCACGAGTCACAGGTTAGATACTTCCGCCCCCCTTAGCTGGTAACCACGCCCCTTCCGTCTTATTGGTCGATGGATCTAAATATAGTCATGTGACGAGCAGTCCAACAGACAGAACAGGAAGAGTACATGAGCGGTGAGTACTGTCTTCAGATCACTAATACCATCAAAATATGAACTTTGATAGAATATTGGCTCGATCTGAACTTTCTTCACAGCACTAATCTGCGCCTGCACATTTTAAAATGTATTTAGTTATTAATTTATCTGACGTCAGCCTGCTGCTGGGGCAGTTAGCTTGTTGTCGCTAACTTCCTCAGTGTTCACTGGCAGTGTCTGTGCAGAGTCGGAGTTCTTTCACTGTTTCAGCCTGACTGCTGTCTCAATCAACGCTCAGTGTGTCACATGACAGTAACAGATTCATTCTTCCTCTTCTGTATTTTCACATTTTACAGCACAAAAACAACAAATTATATTAAGTATAAAATATATAAATAAAAAAAGCTGTTATTCTGCAATATGAACCTCTGAAGGCATGCAGCATTAAACTTGTTATTATATTATTAAAATCAACAATACTGAGGCTGGTTACAGAGAATCCTCTGGGCTCAGTGAGAGATTCAAATCTGTAGAAATGAAGGAAGTTTTACTCCATGTACAGAAAATGTAATCCTTCCAAAAACAGATGATGTTTGATTCATTTGACATGAGCGTGGTTACTGGCCTGTGGCTTGAAGAGTTATGTTTACATAAAATATCAAAAATTGAAGAAGAGCGAAAGGTACACAGAAAGTCACATGTTGACCTCCTCTGTGTTTGTTCAGGGTCCAGGATGACAGCAGCCCTCTTGTGTTTCCTTCTGGCCGGTCTGGTGCTGCTTGTTGCTGGCAGCCCAGTTCATAACAATGGGACTGTGCCAGTGGTGCTGTGGCATGGGATGGGTGAGTAACTGAAAGCATCAAAAACATCATATTTGTCCTCTTGAAATTTCTACTTAGTTAAAATTAGTTTAAATCTTTAACAGCCGTGTCTCATCTTTTATTTGACCGGATGAAGAAATGATCTTATTGTGATAATATTGTAATAATTTCAAATGTAAAAAACACATTTGGCATTCTTGGAAAGTCTGACATGAGGAGGATTATTATGAGTACAAGGTTTGTAGTGATGGAGCCACTAATAAGTAGTCACTGAAGTTTAATGAACTATGATCACATTTTCTGCACTACACATGTTTAAGTGTCTTCTTTGTGTTACAATCTGAAGAAAAACCTCCTAATTATACTTCATAAAGGGCATAATGTTAACAGTAACAACTTGTTTTGGTCTTGACAGAACAGAAAGGGAAAGAAAAACATCGACTATACTATAATAACCAATAATATATCATGTATCCATCCATGTTATTGTCTTCTTTTTGGCAACAATAATAATAATCATATCTTCTAAACTGACAGTAGTGCTGTTGAAATACAAGCCTAACCTGTAATATGAGATAAGGTGTTGTGTGCAGCCTTACAGACATACTTTAAACTGGATGGAAAATCTGGTCAGGGGAAGTGGAAAAACAGAAACACTTTCTCTTCTCCTTCATCAACAATGTCTGAGCTGTCTCTCTCGGGTTACATTAGGTGTTAGGATCCACTGAAGCGTCTCTGTGTTTTAACAGCAGAAGACTGTGCTGTGTGCTCATTGACTGTCTGATTTTTAGAATTAACAGATATCAATGTAAGTCTGGACATTTCTGAAAATGTCCTGTGATAAAGTTAGATGATGCAGCTGCTGTTCATCGACATTTCTTAGTGTCAATAAAACATCTTCCTTGGTTCAGTATTGTTCAATGACCGCGCCCTTTAACAGCAGTAAGGCTGTATTTTTGGGGGACTATTTTCAGCAGCAGATAAATACATGTTTGGTGCTCTGGTGAGTATTTCCAGCAGCAGAACAACAACAGTGTCCACGTTCTCCAGAGGAATAAGTCATGTCACACACAGTCACAGACAATACTCGCTAGTATGATCAGTTCATTATAGGCAGCATGTGTGCTACATTTGGCATTATGATGTGAATCAGGTTCAGCTAAATGCTTCAAATGATATGAATGATGAGTGAATATTAATATTATGTGTCCACCAGGTGACAGCTGCTGTAACCCGCTCAGCATGGGAGCCATAAAGAAGATGATCGAGGAGGAAGTCTCTGGCGTTTATGTGCTCTCACTGATGATTGGAAAGAATGTCATTAAGGTACCTTCATATGTATTTCATGTCTTTGAAGAATATGTTAAAGGTCCAATGTGTTTTTTTTTTTAAATTATGTATAACACCTCAGAATAAGAAAACATATGTTATTATTACCATGCAATGTTGCACTGCATTGGTTGGTTTTTTTTTTTTTTACAGTAGCCCATAAAGGACAAAACAAACACTTTTGAGTTCCTGGGCCGCCGTAGTTTTTTACTTTTTTTTACTTGGAGGGGAGCTCAAGCTATACGTTAGCTACTTTAAGTTCACTCACTTAAAATTGAAACAAGAAATCAGGTTGTAATCAGTTCTGTAAATGAGTTCACCACAGTAAAAGCATCAGGTCCTCTTTTCCTCATGCACAAACATGTAAGATACAAGATAGGTACAGGTTAATTAAAATGTATTGTATACAAAATAATAAACTATATGACAGCATTTCTACTCAGAATTGCACGATGACTAAGCATCATCTCAAGGACAGTCACAGTGTGGTTCGCAGGTTTGATTGAATCATCTGCATGACATGTAAAGATTCTTAGTCTGTGGTATTTGCAGCGGTACTGGCACAAGTTACATCAGAAACATGGCTCCTTTACAAGTTCACTATGTAATATTTCAGTGTTAATATTCATAGCAAACCAGCGTGACTCTGCTGCTTTTTACTTTGATCCATCGTAACTCAGTGACTATCTGTCAGCTCTTCTCCTCGTGGATGGTGCTCGTTTTCTGTCTGTCATGCTTTGAACTTTTCATGTTTCTCCTCATGCAGGACACAGAAAATGGCTTTTTCATGGATGTGAATGAGCAGGTGTCCATGGTGTGCAGTCAGTTGGCTCAGGACCCAAAGTTGAAGGGAGGATACAATGCTATGGGCTTCTCCCAGGGGGGACAATTCCTGTATGTAACCACTGTTCTGGACACTGAACGGTTTTGTCATGAATGTGGTAGAAATTGGACAAATTCTGCGTTTTTGTAGTTTTTCCCTTCTTGCCTGATTCTCCTACAGAGTGAATGAAATACCAATGACATGCATGAAAATAGCATGCTTTGAACTGAGCTTGGTCCTGCAGCTTCTGTTTGAGCATGTATTCTGTTTAGAGTCTCCAGATAAGAATGAGGAAGCTCCATTAGACTCATCCTGGTTCTTCTCTTCACAGGAGG
The DNA here is from genome assembly GCA_028641955.1 of Protonibea diacanthus. Classification (NCBI taxonomy): domain Eukaryota; kingdom Metazoa; phylum Chordata; class Actinopteri; family Sciaenidae; genus Protonibea; species Protonibea diacanthus. The sequence continues at coordinate 781,695 of CM053993.1, forward strand.
GCTGTGGCTCAGCGCTGTCCCTCTCCACCAATGAAAAACCTCATCTCCATCGGTGGGCAGCACCAAGGTAACACCACTATGAAAAACCACCGGTTCATCTCACTTCTCTGGGCAAAGAGAACAAAGTTAATAAATGCAGAAGTCACGCTGGATAAGTCTGGTGATATTCTGTATGTTAACAACAATACATTTATCCTGACAAGTGCTGTGTGTGTAACTGAGGCCTGATGTATCATTTTCCTCAGTGAGTCAGGCTGTCGCACCGGGTCACATGTTCCTTCACTATGATGAGTATGGGCACTGTAGTTTATTTTACATCTGCTAAAGGCTCCATTGATTATAAAAATGTGTGTTCACATCTTCAGTTCGTTTGTTTGTTCTGGCTCAGTGTCACTGAAGTGTAGATGTTTTGTGAGTGCTGTCTTTATTACATCATGTTTTCAGCTCTGGAAGACAGTGTGAATATGAATTGTCATGATCACAAACTCTTGACATGATACAACAAGTGCTCATTTGTCAGGAGTCTACGGGCTGCCCAGGTGTCCCGGAGAGAGCTCCCACATCTGTGACATGATCCGCAAAGCTCTGAACAGTGGCGCTTACAGCGACTTTGTTCAAAAACAGTGAGTTCTCTCTGATTGATTGTATATCGCTCAGTGATGCTGATGCGTTTAGCAGCCTTGACATGGCGTTGCTATAACCACCACTGTAAAGAACAATAGTCTGTTTGTTCTGAGCTGATCTGTAGCACTGACTGCATGTTGTGTTTGTGGTTATCAGCCTGGTGCAGGCGCAGTACTGGCACGACCCCTTAAATGACGACCTGTACAAGAAGTACAGCCTCTTCCTGGCCGACATCAATCAGGAGAGGGTCAGTATGCGGCTGCTATTAACAATGAATAAATCCACGAGTTAGAACTTCTCAACTCTCAAAGGGTGGCTTATTATGAAGTGATATTCATTTATTTTGTCAAACTAATAAAGACATTATTTTGTAAATAAGTGATTTTTTAGCCACATAACAGGAACAGTCCATATTAAAATGGAAAACCTTGTTGCGTACGTGATTGCTCATGTCCGGTGAATGAAGTTGACCAGCTTCTCTCTCTCTGTTTTTGTCAGATCTTAATATCTTTTTTTTGTCATTTAAAGGCTATAAATGAGACGTATAAGAAGAATCTTCAGCTGCTGGAGAATTTTGTCATGGTCAAGTTCCTGCAGGACACTGTAGTGGATCCTGTTGATACAGAGGTAACATACATGCTCAACAGTAGAATATTATTATTTTATGAGCACTATGAAACTGCTGTGTCTGTGTCACTGAATCAAGCAGCATCACAAACCATCTCATCCTGATTCTTGCTGTAGTGGTTCGGCTTCCTGAAAACCGGCCAGGCCAAAGAGATGGAAACTCTGCAAGAGAGTGTTCTCTACAAGGAGGTGAGGTCCTCTTTAAGAAATACAGCTGATGGTGTGAGGATTGATTCTTAAATCTGTGGACACGCATGACAAACCACAGAAAGCACGAGATATTTGTGGGGCAGTACGGTGCCTTGCTCAAGGGCGCCTTGATGATTTTTTTTTGTAATGTTATGTTATATAATGTAAAGTCTTTTTTGTTGTTATAAAGTTTTGTGGACATGAATCTGATGATACTGTCTCTTCATCACTGAAGGCTGCAAATGAGACGTATAAGAATTGTGGGCAGCAATTCAGAGCTCACGACATATGCTTGACCCTGTGGAACAGTCATATGTGGCATGTTCCTCACTTTGTGTTGTCCACATGCAGGATCGTCTGGGCCTGGCAGCCATGGAAAAGGCTGGAAAGCTGGCTTTTCTCGCATCTGAGGGAGATCATCTTCAATTCACCAGAGAGTGGTTCAACACACACCTGCTGCCTTATTTACACTAGATCACTTCCAGTTCGTCACCCCAGAGTAAATTTATCAGGCTTCAACTGAAACAGAAGAGTTTTTAGAGAAATGTAATGCAGGTTAAGAATAAATGCGCTAACTGGAGCTGGGCTGCAGAATCAACACATTCATTCCTTTTGCACTGATCACTTGACTCATGTTGATGCTGCTCTGTGATGCACTGTTTAGCTTATTTGTGAGTCTGCTTTTACTACTGTTAGATTACTTTTGCTGATGTGTGATTCTGATGAGGTCAGTTTTTTTAAAGAAATGTCAAGAAATGACTTTTTTCCCCTAACAGACTCATTTCTCTGGACCTGTACATGTTTAATCCAATAAAGACAAACCAAAAGACATTTTATTGCAACTTTTAATGATGTTTCCAGTACTAATGAGCTGAATTCTGATTTTGGACCCAACAAAAAAAACCCAAAGAGGTAAAAAGAAAGAGTATATAAAAGAAAATTCAGCGAAGAGCTTCACAGCTTCAAGGGCTGAGGAGAACCAAATGGTGCAGACCTGGCAGGGAGCAAGTGGAGAGACGATGGTGGTCTAACAGGCTAATATTTGAAGACTATTCAGTAATTACTCTTATCTATACAGATGATTAGAGCAGACTGAAATGGGGGTGAAGCATTTGTCCTTCAGTCTCACTCTTCCACTTTGTACAAACATCTCTCAGCTCTTGATCGCAGACTTTTTTTTACATGCCTCCTTATGTGGAATGTTTTAATACTCAGGAATGTCCTGTGTGGGTTTAATGAAGCACGTGGAATGATCATTTTAATTGTTCCATTATAATCTAGATGGAGAATTTCATGATGTGAAAGTGACAGTGGTCTTGTGGTACTCATTCATGTGCTGAGGTTTTTCTCCACATTATCTACTACAAATGTTAATATTGTTACAGTCAACATCAGTGGAGGTGATACGGACACCATCGTACTCTGTAAAAGGGCTGTTTGACAAGTGTGTCACCATTCAATTGCATATAATGGAACAGAAACTTATCAGGCCACAGATTACAACACACCAGCCCCTCCTGACCAGAGGGAGGAGAAGGAAAAGAGCAGCCTGAAGCATCCTGATTGGCCGCAGTGCTTTTGTTGAAAAGGAATTATTATCCCTGTTCTCATGTTGGCTATTCTACATGGTAAATTTAGCTTAGCATTATCCAGACAGATACAAAATATCATACAGAGCATCCCAGCTATTGGCAAAACTCATGAATGTTTTTAAAAGTGCTCACTGGCTCACAGGGAAAACCAATTTAAATGACAAGCTTCTCCCTGCTGATTGGCTGGAGGATATGCTCCAGATAAGAGTGAGCAGTCCTCTCATTGGCTTTTGGAAGGGACAGCTTAAGTTGTGATTGGCTGATTAGGAAGGGAGATAACGCACAAGGTCCAAATCTCAGTCTACAGTGTGAGAGTTAGCTGGTGGGGTGAAGGATCAGTCAGGAAGGCAATAAAAGGCAGGGGGAAAAAAAAAAAAAAAAAAAAAAAAAACGGTGGGGATGGTGTCGAGGAGGGGCGGCCATTTCACACACTGCCCCCCCTTTATCCAGCAATCTCTGTTGCTGTGGTAACGAGTTTGTTACCGTCCCAGACGGTCTTGAACTGCTCAGGAACGGGGAGCTCGGTCTGAAAGAGTGAGACAGAAATGTGTCGATGCTACATAAAGTCTGGAAATAACAAAACTAAAATAAAAGAATATAAATACAAGAATATCAGTACACTCATGTTTTAAACGGTTTTTCTGCTCACTCCTGAAAAGATACTCACAAACTCTCCGTCTTTGTTGGGTACCAGGATGTTCATCTCAGAGCTCTTGGCGCTGACGATCTCACAGTTCAGAGAATCGCTGCTCAGGTAGATATGGCAACCGTCGGTCTTGTTGATGGAGATGGTGGGGACTTTACCCATAACCTGAAAAATGAAAAAAAAAAAAAAAAAGGTCAAATCTTCCTGTGAACATGAGACGGCTGCTGATTAACATGTTGAGATTTATTTCTGCTGCATCTGATGGGACTCAGAATATTGAATTTCAGTGGAGCTGCTCTGTGGCCAAAAACTGAGCGGCTTGCATTGTGCAGCTACATGAATATGAAAGAGGGTGCTCATAAAAAATGCATTGATGTTCAGCAAAAAACAAGTGAAGAGTGACAGGACAGCAGAAATCACTGCTGTGTGATCAAACTGCTGGCTTTGTTACACTCCATGATATCACCCAGTGTGTGTGTCTGTTCTAGAACACGCTGCACACACCTGGACCTTGACATCCTTGCAGTTGATGATTTCTACGATTCCCACGACATCATCAAACACCAGGCCCATCTTCTTACAGTTGTCTGATGGAGAGAAACAGAAACACATCATGGTTTGTACCATCGTTACACTGGACTTTTGGACAACTGTGCCTGACAATCGGCAGTACGGCACCAACACGCTGTCAACATACCTGCATGGTCAGAAAATAAAACACTGCACCAACACAACAGTAACACGCCTGGTCAGAAACTAAAACACGTCTACTGTTGCCTTTAGCTTAAAAGCTGCATCATAGGCATTTCTTCGTGTGTTTTCCATGATGAGGGTGTGTACATGATGTGCAAATGACAGTTCAAAATCAAAACTAGTGTCTTCTTCGGCGCATAATCTTTCCCCATGTCTGTCTCACTTTTGTCAGTCACTGTGACGAGCTGCTACTGCTCCAAACGTCAGTGTTGATAAGAGAGCCAGAACACGACAACTAACTTCCTGTTTTCAGAACACGGGCGTGGATCTTTCCCTTTCACCTCACACAGTATGTGTCTTCAACTCTCCTATGGCTTCTTTGAGCTGCTTGTTACAGTTTGAAAACCTCTGGCCAGTGAATTTAACTTCAGTTTTGTTCTTACCTACAGTGATGGAGTTGATCTTGCCCTTGACCTGCAGAGTGCTCTTGTTACACTTGAAAGCATAAACCACTTGTTTGAGCTCAGTTTTACTGATCACCAGGTCCTGAACTCCCTCCTGGTTCTCCTACAGAGTGAGAAGAAAGACAGTGAACATGAGATAGTTGTCCACTATTAATTTAACCTCTAGCTATTTTGATAATTAGATTAATCAATGACTTCTTCATAAGAAGAATTCAGGTTTATATGGTGAAAATCATTTTGTTGTGTACAAAAAACAAAACAAAAAAAACAGGCGTTTGAGGATGTCCATGATCCAGAAAATGTTGGTCAATTTCCCAAAGAACTAACTGATTAGTTGAGAAAATGACTGACAGCCTGGCACATTATCTAATGTTTGATTTTCTTTCATGGGATAATTAATAAAAGTTCAAATAAACTCATTGTACTCAGTTGGCTGTGCTGTAATCTCTCAGGTAAGCCTTTTGTGAGAGAAAACCAACAGCTTACCACTTTCCACTTCTTCCCATCCAGCTCCAGCACAGGGGGCAGCGTGCGGGTTGGGGTGGCAGATGCAGCAGGTCGGGGAGCGGGGGATGTAAAAGGTTTTGGTCCGGTGGGCACTGGAGCCCGATTTCTCAGGCCAGGATTCTTGTGGGTCTTCTCATTGTCGCTCACATGCTTCAGGCCTGGAAGGGTCAAGAAAAGAGAAACACACATTTTAATATTATACTTTTCTCTCACCTACAAATATTTGATATATTGATAGTTCCATTTTTCTGCCCTCAATACTTTTGCTACCTGGAGTACATTCACATGTTTTCACTTGTAAAAGTATCAAACTGTGCAGCAACTTCTCTGACGTTGCTCAATCAGACAACCTACCCTTGGTGATGTCGGATCCCTTGTTGATGGAGGCAAACAAAGCGTTGCGATTATCACTGCCGTCACCGTCACTACCACCAGAGCTGATGTCCAGGGAAGGAGGAGGAGGTCCGGGGGGTGGTGGGGGAGGACCACCTGCAGGAGCACTGGGGGGAGCTGCAGAGGCTGAAGCTACGGGACCCTGAGGTGGATAGAAAATTAGAAATGCTGTAACTATATGATCATATATCAGTGTATTATTTATGTTTTCAATGAGACAACAGAAAACTGCTACATGAGAGCAGGAACAAGAAGAACAGGGACTAGATTATTAATTTATGATTACTTTTATTCCTACTAGAGGAAGTAAGGTAAGAGGAGATCCTGGATGTCTACAGTACAGAGACAGAGGCCAGGAAACCTAAACAAAACTGCCTTTCTATGCATCTTCATTGTCTGCATTTGTCAGCATCTGATCACTTCAGAGCTGCTCTTAAAGAACATTTTTTTAATTGTGAGGACTCACACTCTTACTCCAGGTCAGTCCGGTGGTGTGGTGCTGTTTGATGTAATTCTGGAGCTCAGTCCAGATGGTGACATAAGCCTTCACCCAGTCCACATGCGTCTTGTCCCTGTGGGGAAGAGACAGGATTGTCTGCGGCATTCAAACTCAACACTGTTTCTTTCCTCCTCTAGCAGCTTATTGTTCCATTGTATTGTTTTGACTGGACTCAGTGTCTCACAGTATGAGGCCCCGCCCACCCTCACCCACCAAAGCTTTGATTTCAGGAAGCAGCAGCACGTGTCAATGTGTCATGTGGAGTGCTGACTCGGTAAACCTGAACTTAAGAGCTGAGAGGAAGGAAAGACGGCAGATAGATGGGCTGAGCAAAGTGTTCGGCTGCCTATTAAAGTTAAATTATTAAAACATGAACAAGATGAAAAAGGAAGCCCACCAGACTGCTGTGTTATATCTGAAATGAGTGTGTGGACTGCTCCACAATATAACCAAGTCTAACTTACTTCTCCTTGTATTCCTTGAGCACACGGTTGGTGTAGAACATGGCGGCGTCCTGCATCTCTTTAACATAGGGGCATGGCTTAGGAGCCTGAGACACCGAAAAAAGACAAATACATCCATGACTACAGATAATCAAGAGTTTCACTGCTAGTAAGTTGTTCTTAGTGCCTCTGTGCTAAGGTAAACTAAGCCAACCAACTAGCTTCATATTTAGCTTGTCTACAAACGCAGGAATGTCATCGATCCTCTAGCCTAACTCTGAGTGAATATTTGCCTACTATGGCAGCAAATGAGTGGTAAAAGTAAAAAAAGTGAAAATGAGCTCAAAGGCTGCGTATAAGGAGATCTTTCAGATACTAGAGTAGGCGTACAAAGAATGCATCCATTATGTGCTTTTGAAAAGCAGATGCATTATTTATAAGAATCTAAACAAAGAGTTAATCATCCTAACTGTAACAGTGAAGCTCTGTTGCTGGTCGCCAAGAATGTGTCTGCCAGAAAACTGTTGTTCACCAAACAGTGATGACAGAATCAAAGAGAGGCCATTATACACTCATTTATCTGCCCATGCACGCACACACTCCCAAAAAATCTGTCCCCTCCGGTCTCACCATGGCGACCCATCCGAGGGCTGGCACACTCTCGCTCACGGCAGAGAGGTGGTTGAAAAGTGGTGAGGTGCGGTTCTGCTCGCGGAAGCTCTGCACCTGCTGGATGGCTTTGGACACCGGCTGCAGGAGAGTCGTCAAAACTGCCTGAACAGGAAAGAGAGGGAAAAAAAAAACTCATGATAGAATTTTAAAGTTCAGGAGACATTTTTTCATTTCAAGTTTGTGACTTTTTGTGCACAAGAATAAAAAATGATTTGGTTACAAATGTAAAGTTCTAGTAAAGAAGACATTTGCAGGGGTCATTTTTTCTTTGAATTAAAAACTAGAAATCCATAGTCAGCAACACGTGCAGCTATATTTCTTTTCTCCTTCTTCTTTTCACAAACATCTATAAATATATAAAATATACTGTTGGCAGGAAACAACAAGAAACGCCATACTGACAGACTGAATGTACAGGAGCGTGAAGGGGCTGCAGACATGTAAAAGAAGTGAACATGATAAACGATGCAAACTGATTGATCCATGCTGTTCAGTCAGCTGAGTCATTAACTGACTGAGCATTTATGAGGTGTGTTTAACTCACATCAGAGGGCTTCTGGGAGGAGGAGGCTGTTATGAGGAGAGCTCTCTGAATGGCAAACGCCTGCTTCATCATATCTGCCTGGAAGAGTAAAGAGAGAATTCAGTTTTACATGTCTTCAGACAGACAGACACCAAGTCATTTTTATATCTTCATCTACATCTTCATTGACAGAGCTCCAACATGGGTCATTTGTAGCAATGACAAACTGCTAAAATGATAAACAGGGAAAAAACAGGTATTTTAACTATAACCTCACATGTTTCTGGACCTCGCCCCCGATCTTCTGGCTGAGGGAGAGGTACTCAGCCACGGCACCACTGACGATCTCATCAAAGGCCTCCACGTACGCTGATACAGCTACAAAGAAAACACACGACATTTTAAAATATTCAGAAGAATAACAGCACAAGAAGTTATGAGCTGTTCATTTAAATTGGAACGGCAGTCTCATTACATGTGTGGGCAGACAGGAGGTCTTGGCTCAGAATGCGTTTACCTGATTTATTAACAGTTGTGCAACAACATTTATGAAAGAATAAAGCTCCCTTTAGGCTCAGCTTTTGAGAAGTAAGACAGTCAGACATCTGTGATCAGTAGAATCAGTTCATAATACTTTGTTGATTGTTACCTCCACCAGCTGAATCTCCACCGCCGCCTCCGGAGACCGCCATGGCCTCCAGGCGACCCACCGCCACCTCCAGCCGCTGCACCAGACTTGCCATCTCAGCCATACCTGTGAGACAGGGAAAGCCATGAGTGCAAACAACAAACAAGAGTCACTGCACACTTAAAAAACAAATTAAATCAACTTTATTAACACTGGAGTTCAGTTAGTATAATATATATTATATAATGTCTAAACATCTGCGGCTTATGTCTAATCATCATCATTGCAGCACAGCAGTACTTCCTGTTCTCATAGTCTTCTAATTGGGCAATGAATTGCCCCCGAGACTCGTCGTGACGGCAATTACTGCAATTAAAAATTAACTACTGTGGTCAGCTAGCAATCAGTGGTGCTGATCAGCTGTGGAAGTTTGTTGATTTAGTCCTACGAGGCTTGGCAGAAGCGTGTGGACCTGCAGTCACCTCTCACTTGGCTGCAACACTTATTTAATTCCCTGATTTGGCTATTAATTGTTTGTTTATACATATAATTGCAGATTAATTTTCTCCTGATTAAGTAGCCAATCCATCAATTATTAGTTCCACACATTATAAAATTGACAGATTCTACTTTATTAAAAATGACCTGTCAATAATCTGTCAGTGTGTTCTGACCATGTGATGTATAATAAAAGGCTGCCCTCAGATTTATCGTGTGACCTCCAGGTGATTCAGCCCTCCCGTCTCACAGCATACAGTTATCACACAGTGTATAAAAGGAAGGAAGCAGGAAGTCATTATCCTGCATTGCGCACACAGACAAAGTTCTCCAGAATAAACAGAACCAACAGCAGACATCTGAACATTAGAAGACCCAATGAGCTTTTTGGTTTCTGTAGTCAAAGCCATTGAGTTCCACCTTTAGAGGGAATGTGTAACATGCAGGCTGTTGGTAAGCAGGTCAGGACTTGCTGGCTGAAAGTATGTAGACCACTGCAGTGCAGACCTGCCCTGTTATCCCAGCTATGTCGTTTGCAGAGGTTTCCATGTTTTTCTACAAATGAGTCTCAAACTTTAAGAATCTAAATATATCTTCAGAGACTGTGTGAGTCCCAGTGTGCAGACTGATTCTCCTAATGTACCCCTTTAAGTACAAGATTAACTAACTTCAATCCAAGTCTTAGCATAATCTTACACTTATAGACACACACACAGACCTAATGAGAAAGGCTAACATTACATAAGACATCTGTAACCTGACGCAGCCCTCGTCTGTGTGACTGAGAGTGTTTCCAGTCTCAGGTACTTACACCTGGCTGCTGGTGAATGGAGCCACACAGACCACTCTCACTAATGAGTCCATGCAAGACAAACCTGCTGCTACGGCTCACTTTCACTACAGAGACTGAACCAAATCTTTAGATATCTGATGACGGAGAGAGCGCTTAACATCTTTGGCTGTGATAGATGAAGCTAGAGGCATGTTTGCTCACACTTAACAGAGTTAAAACAGAGAGGAAGGAGTTTCAGTTGTATACATGGGTTTACAAAATAATAAATAATGTGGATACATAACAGGACTGGGTGATTCATAATTCTTTCTTAAAATAGGATTGTTATAAATGTTATTGTACCCAAATGTGTATTATAATCAAGAGACTTGGTTCTGAAAGCTGTTCCTATATTAAATATTGAAATTTTGCATTAAGACTGTATCAAACCTGAATCCTTTTTTGGTACAGACATTCGGTGCCAGCTTTTGGTACCACATAGTCCTGTCACATTCATAGTGTCTTCTTACTGTCGGATCTGTTTCAGGTAATTGTATTATGGAAGATTCTTGTACTGCTGCATGTGGTTAGACAGCATTAAACATGAACGAGCTTCGGCTTCTGTTAAATCCCTCAAATTATAAAAGAATTATCCTAAATCTAACAAGTATCAAACTGAACGGCACAGGCCTGGGCACCTCGGCACATCACACTTTTAAACATCTTTCAGTCTAAACTTCAAACCTCAGAGGAGATGCAATGTTTCCTCCAAATTGTTATTTATGGAAAGTTTCATCACGTGCTCATGTGACTTTCTACTGTATTAATCATGCCATTGTCTGCAATCAAATGGTATGTTAAAACAGGGTGAGGCAGGGGATGTATTATGTGAGCCCTCAAGCTGTTTATGAAGTCATATCAATAAAGCAGTGTATCAGCAGCATTATGACTATAAGCCTCTACAGCAGGAGTGCAGTCACATTTAATGATATGACTCAAAACATTTGAGTTTCACGCTACAGACAAAATGTCTCAACTTCCTTTTTTCTGCCTTACTCACTCATTCAGACAGAGTTGTAAATTAATTTCTCCACAAGGCGTGGAGATAAAATTAGGTCATAGCAGGACACACACCTCTAATACTACCCTTGACCTAAAAGCCTAACTGTTCAGCTTTTCAGTGTACCTGCAGATATCAGAGTTCAATGTTACACTTCCTGCTCTCCACTGAGACATGACTCAAGAGCAGTACAGGAAGGGAGTGGCCTCTAAAGGTGTAACCTATGTGTGAGTGGTAGACACCAAAAAACAAGCGCATAAACATGCATATGAGTCACTTTAAAATGGACTGTACATGGCAAACTAGTTTAAACACAGCACTAACATGTCCTGGTTCTGCCCAATTACAAATCCCTGCCTTTGGGCTCAGTGGATTTCCTGCTCCATCAGATTGAATGCACCAAAGTAAAGACAACACATTTGTTCAAGCAAAGAGCTGACTATGAAGGAAACACCATGTCCAGGAAGTAAAAACAACTTTCCAGAGACGTGAGGGCAGATATAGCAATGATTCAGGCCATGGACTCGTGCCTTTCATAACATGTTTCTTAGATTGAAGCTCTATATAAGGCAAGACCAGCAAAACTGGGACTTATGGGAACAGAAATATGTGCATCTATCTATCTATCTATCTATCTATCTATCTATCTATCTATCTATCTATCTATCTATCTATCTATCTATCTATCTATCTCTACATTGTTGTGCCAGCTGATCTTCCTCCAATATGCAAAACTGTCGACTGGATTTACAGTCCTGCTTTAGTGGATCTGCACAGTGTTCTGCATGAAGCATCATCAGCATGCAGGGCCAGTGAAGTAGGTTAGACCTGTGTGAAGGTTCGTGCATTGCTGCCTGTCTGTATTCAGACATAAAGAAGTGTTTGTATGTGTACACCATGTTCCATCTGTTCCCACTGGATAAAACAAAAACACACACCAGCTCTGCTTTGTCGCAGAGACAGAAGTAGGTCAAAGCGACGGCGCTGAGCTCTAACCTTCCTCACAGTCGTACCTCGGTGGGCTCAAAGCTCCAACACATCAAGTTCAAGCCTCTGCCGTTAATGCGATCACCGGGCTTTTAATCAGACAGCTAACGATGCTAGCGACGCTACCGCTGGCTAGCAGAGCTGGTGGTTGTCATGCGGAATTGAATGTCCTCGGAAAATCTGGTCTCCTCCATCCCACAAAACGTAACCTACAGACCAGGCCTCCACGAAATATGAGGGCGAGGAGACATTTTGACAGCTTGAGTTAGCACGTTTCCTTAAATAACATTCACTTGTTCTCGGCGGTTACTTCACCGAAGAGGGAACAGTATACAGAGTATACAGAATGTGTCCTAACACCGACAACGAGAGACTCATGACAGACGGTTTGACAAACACACTGTGCAGAGTTAGAGTTTACCGTGCACACAGAATCAGTCAGTCAGCCTGACTGTCTGTCTGTTTTCCCCCCTCCCTGTCGTTCAGTGTCCGTTTCGGCATTTCCTGGATTTTTCCTCCCTCACACACCCTCCCTTCCTCTGTTAGCTAACGCTGCTCTGTCTGCAGAAAAAAAGGAAGTTTCTGCGTTTGAGCGAGCCAATGTGCGTGAACGTAGAGAGAAGACGACACAACTGACCGACTGTTTGAGGACATTTACAGCTCATTGTGTCAGTCAAAGGTTAAGAGTCAGGTTTTGTGGCTAACGTCTAGCCGCCTCTGCTAGCCGGGTGTGTTAGCATCACAGCAGTTCATTAAATGATATGAGGACGGTTCGATGCCGCTGCGGCAGACAGACTATCGCTTCATTTTCACAGTGTAACCGTAAACAGCAGCATGCCGCTTACCTGCTAAACTGGTTAGGCAGTGATTTGGTGTTGTATATCTCCGTGTGTGTCTCGCCGTAGGTGTGCAGCGCGCAGGTTCGCAGCTTTCAGGGCGGTCTGAGCCTCGTCTTTTTCTTCCTGTATGTCGGTGAATTTACCCAGCTGTCACCGCGCCGCGTTTCCGCCCTTGTTCGCGCAAACTAATTCCTTTCCCATATAAGGAGTGAGAGAGGTAGAGTGCGGACATATGAGGGAAGAACAGATGAACCCAGACTGCTGTCCTTCCTCTGTGATACAGCTGCAGGCTGCGCAGCAGAGATATGATGCACAGTCATGTCCATTTAAAGAATACTCAAAGTCACATATGCTGTAAATCCTTTATACGTGCAGTTTGCATAAATACTCCTGAGAGTGTCGCAGGGTTCGATGTCTGCTGTGCTGTCCTGTGAGCCCAGTGACTGCATCTTTTTGTTATGTATGTAATGTTCAGAATATATGTATATATATACACCAATCTGAGCAACTCTGCAAAGATGAATGCTGCTTTCCATTGTTCAGCATTTATTCTGCACTCACTAATAATTATTGTTATTGATATAACATATTGATACAAATAATTGTTTACTACGTAAAACAGAAAACGGCAAATCTTCACAACTTGAGAAGCAGTTTTTACTTAAAATGTTTAAATTAAATTTTTTTTCTGTAATTTGACTAGTCAAATAATTGACTGATTGTTGAAATCCTACTTGAAATTATTATTATTATTATTATTATTATTATCGTTATTATTATTACCCACAGAACACTGTAACTGACTTCTGCTTTGCCAGCATGAGGTGAACATTACATAACTTAAACAGCATTCTTCCTTTATCAATTGTTATGGACACCATCATTTCACTCTGTTAATGGAGTAGCAAATGACAACCACTAAGGTTAATGTGCTTATAAAAGTCAATGAGAAAACAGACTATGATGGAGTGTTTAAAGTGAGGCTGGCTTTTATCCTTTTATCATTAGTGCAACGATGCTTAAGTTAATGGGTTAATAGTTGGTGTATAATGTTCTTCCAGAGGGTAAGGGGGTGGGTGTGTGGAGCTGCAGAAGATAGCACTCATAGATAGATAGAAAAATATTTTTTTTGCAGTCCAATGAATAACAGACTTCCAAATATGTCCTCAGATAATTGTACATGTGTTATCCAAGATTAGTCTTCTACCCTAACTTCACAGTATGTTGTTCTGTATATAAAGCCTGCGGTGGAATCTTATGACATGTCAGTGTAAAATCACCTCATCCTTTCATTTGACTTGTCTAAATTGGGACAAAGTAAAGAATAAGGACAAACAGGAAGAAAGTCAAGAACAAACTGAAACATTTTATTTTAATTTACAGATTATCCAGTTGCATCAGGTCTGGTCACACAGAAGGACAGAAGGGGGGTAATCCTTCACTATAACCTCATCTAAAAACATCTTAAATTAAACTCCCTTCATTAACAGGTGCTCCCCATTCCCTCTGTCTACCTTCACAGTGGACTCCATCAGAGTCAAGGTCAATTCACTGACTTCTAGAATTCCCAAAAGTGACTGGTGAATGTTGTACATATAACAGAAGAAATGCTGAATCTTGTATTGTAAAACAAGTTTTGGATGAACAAGAAATGAGAGTGAATTAACATCACATCTTGGCAATCTCACCAAAATCCATTTCCTACAATGTGCAAAAAAACATGGGAGGAAGAGGACATTATTTCAAAGATGACATTTTACAGAGTTGGCACTTGGGTGCACTTGTATTTAGCTTGCCTCACACCAGTTGGCAAAGGATGAAGATAAATTCAGCAAACCTAAATGAAATATAAAAACAAAGCTCTGCACCCTGGCCCTGCACTGGGTGCTTTAAAACAAAACGAGTGCCACACAACTGACATCAGCATCAGATGACCTAACAGTGAGAAATACATCTTTGATTTTTTTTAAATGATTGCTTATTTCACACATAAACTTACCAAACAATCAAAGAAAAAGAGACTGACAGGCCAGTTTCACATGCAATGCAATCACACACAGTTGTTGCAGGGAAGTGTCATTTGATCAAAGTTTTCCCTGTGCTGACCAGCCTACAAAAGCCATCACAGACATAGAAGAAATAAAAACTTCCTTTCTCTTCTGTGTTCTTAGAGCCCCCTGTCCTGTTCTTTGTGTAATTATGGCAAACATTCCTCAGATTGAACAAATTATTTAAATTAATTAAGAAATCATTTCTTTTCAGGATTTACTACAGTTTCAGGTCATTCTGGACACACTCACTTTTATCCGTAATGGAAGTTCAGTGTTTAAAATTTAAATGTAATTCATATCCTGATCATGTGACTCAGAGTTCACTCTGGCTTTGTGTAATTTTGTAATTTTAAAGTCAAACTTTGCCATACATTAAGCTTACACCTTGTTTCATTCAAGCCTACAGGTATGTAACAATTACAGAGGAGCTTCTGCACTCGGGCTGCATTCACATTTCAAAAATATATCCTCAAGAATATGAAGTATTTTATACATTTTGAGTGCAGTGGTTATGTCCTGTGTTTATGGCTGAACTTTCCAACTTTAACCACCACAGAACTCACTTAAACCAACAAGAAACAAAAGAGACTGAAGCCGACAGACATGAAATCAAAGTGCATTGACATCTAATCACAGCCTAAAGGTTGTTTGTAAAAAAACAAACATACAAAGAAACGAGTGGAAGTGGTCTTCATGGTTCAAGCAGTTGTCACATTAATGAACTCTGAGGGGAGTGAGGAAGTAGTGTCCCGTCCATCCCATTTGCTGTTTTGTGAACATCTCATCATCTCATTATCGTCTCCATCGGGACCAAACTCATTAACGTTGTGTTTTCCAGTGTGTGTTCCAGCCACATAATCCTCAGAGAAGCCTTCAGAATAAAAGCACTGTGTTTTTTCTCTCTTCCATGGGTTAATAACAGACTTAAAAACATACAAACTGCTTTGAAGAAATATGTTTTGGCTCAGAAGCCAGAAAGGTTCACACATACACCCAACATACAAACATGCAGGCGATCATTCCAGTATCAAAGTGTACCAGAATTACAATCTGTCACTCTTCATGCATCATTTTTTGGACGAACATCCATTGCTGTTTGTAGCTCTGTTTTGGTTGTATTTTTCTTTCCAACAAGCCACCATGTCGACCACTAACAAAAATCATCAGAGCAGAGTTAACCATTCATTTTTAACATGGCAGTGTTTGGTAGCATCAGGCTGACCTGGAACAGTGTGAATACGACGTGTTTGTGTGCGCACATGCGAGTCTACAAGAGGCAAGGTGTGAGCGTGTCAAGTGGCTGGTTTTTGTGTCAATGGGTTTTTTTTTTTTTTAATCCAGACAGTCAAGGGTCACTCAGGCTACTTCCTCTCCCAGTGTCTCTCACCAACATATGCCATCAGTCAGAGGGGTGACAGTGCAGTACATTCTTCATGTGTCTGTGTTAAATAGCAGGGCTCTACGTTATATTTTTATACCATTCAAAACATAGTGCTCACCCCTAGTTCGCAGTGAAATGTTTTTTTTCCTCCATACTGGCTCAGTGTGGGAGCAGGGAATTTCAGTACAGTGGTGTTTTTTTGGGTGACAGTGGGACAACATGTTTCCAGCATGTTTTTCCTCTCTTTCTCTTCCTTAAATCAGGTATCACACAGTCTGCCTTCATGAATGAGAGGTGTGAGGTTTTTTGTGTTGAAAGAACAACAGGAAGAGTAAGGAACAGAGGGGTGTGACAGCTGGAGGAGTGTGTGTGTGTGTGTGTGTGTATGTGAGGGCAGCGGTAGGCTCCCCCCTCCTCCCTTGCTATAGCAATTCTTCTCTTTGCTTTTTGCCCCTAGCCGGCCCCTGGCCGTTCCTCAGGGATCCGTTCTGGGGCCGCAGGAGGTGCCCACGCTCCTGCTCCGTCCATGGGACCCCACCCTGCCCATCATCACTGTCCAGGTCAGAGTCCGAGTGCATCAGGGCAGACGATGTGGGAGCAGGCACCGGCTTCAAGCGGGCTGGTGGAAACGGAAGAAGAACAGTGTGATGTCAAAGTGATGCTGTGTCAAACCTGGACTAAGAATGTTCTCTTTAATCCATTAACATGGATAGTCTCATAAAAAACGTGTGTGTCTGTCTTACCAGCTCGGGGTGGTTGTAACTCCAGACTGTCCTGCTCATCAGCTTCTAGTATTTTATATCTGCTTTTACTTCTGCGCACTTTGCTCTTACGCCTTTCAGGAAATAAATACACACCAGATAAATAAGATTTTATATATATATATATATTCAGTAATCATATTCATATTTATTGTGCTCACCTGTTGCAACAACACACCATCCCCCAGACAACTGTTGCTATAGCAACCACAATCATAAAGGATGCTATGGTCACATAGAGAACGCTCCACTCTGAAAAGATTTTGCAAAAGTATGTTATTACTATGTGATGCTGCCACATCTGAACAAATTAAAATATGAAATTAGAGTCAGCTCAACTCACCACAGTTGCTCTCTGCATCTCCAAGCTGAGCTCGGATGAAATTCTCCATCCAGAAAGGGTGGCAGACACAGCGCCGTGTGAACGAGTCACACTCGCCGTGACTCGAGCAGTTCAGCTGGCAGACTGAGGAAGGAGAGTGGCGGAGAGCAGTGGGTCAAATTAAAACTAAGGATCAACAACATACTAGGTGCACATTATAGAACATACACAACAAAAGAACAGGTCGTGTGTAGTGTAAGAAAGAAGAGAAGATAGAACTCACAGTGACAGCTAAAATCTTAGAGATTGGACCTGTGGGCCCACTCCGTCATTATCTGACCATTATCTATGGCAGCAGAGTTCAGAGGTCAAAGCAACTCTGACCCCATGCCCTACCTGAGGCAAGTAGCTCAAAGTGAGCATCAAGTAAACACAACTGTAACACTGCAACCACTTCATTCTGTTTATAGAGTACATTTTCTGTCTCATGTCTCCTTTTTCCATTGTTGTGCGTGCCTCTTATAAACTGTGTTAGTCAGATACTCACTGACTGTGTCCACCCGTCGGGCCTTAAAGATGAGAAAGTCATTCTTCTGTTTGCGCAATTTGTTACGGAGGCCAAGTGCAACGCTGCGGCCAGACAGAGGAGGGCGCCCTGGACCGCCTGACACCAGGAAGACCAAACGAGTACTGAGGAAGAAAAAAACTTATTTATTTATATAGTCACGTCCATCTATCAAGCCAAATCAAGAAAATCTCATTTAAGCCTTTTCATTATTAGTCTATGTGTCTCATTGCTAGGTTTACACTTGAAGGGTAAAGTTAGAGTTATAATAAAAAAAAAAAGTGAAATATTAAGATGTACAACAGATCTATTACTATAAAATAAATGTAATAAAAGTAAATAAAATCAAATGTGTCATAAAAAGGTGTAGGACAACTGACCTGTGCTCATTAAATGCACTGATCTCTCGCACGATGATGTCACTGTCGAGCACGCCCAGTAAAACTCCAACCTGGCGCAGCAGCATGTCGCGCTGACGGTGGGAGACCTGGGATACAGAAACCTCCAGCACCAACTCCACCAGGTCACGCTCCCACATGTCTGATAAACAGAGACACATGAGAAAGGAGATTAAGAACACAGAACTACAGACAGCAGAGAGAGGGCAGAGAGGAGTGCAGTGAGAAAGAGAAGCACTAAGGAGAGGGAGAATCTGACATGAGAAAAACAGGCTGACTGCAGGATCCATCTGTCACTCTGGGATCTGGGAGAGAAGCCAGAGAACCAAGTGACGGATTAGTCTCTGACTGCGTTTGGTCTGTTCATCGTATGCCGTACAGTGACCTGCTCAACCTTCTGCTGTTGATTGTTGGAGCTCTTGCTGTGTGGAAACCATTTGTATATATGAACTAGTCTGAAGGCAAAAATAAACGCCAATACATCCCAAGAGGTATTATGTGATGAAGTACTCTCATTTACTAACTTTTCCTGAAAATAGTTTGAACACAGCCATCACAAAACAGCAGAGACAGAAAAACAGGTGCATCACCAACAGCTTTATATTCGTGTGAAAGTATGTCTATGGTTTGTCTGTTCACTTTACCAGGTTTGACTTCCACTGTGCCCCTGTTGGTGCTGGTCTGTCCCTTACTGTCAGTTACAGTTAGGGTGAAGCTGTACTTCCCCTCCACCAGGTTCCCCAAAAAGAGCACAGCCTGGTGGTCAGAGTTGTTCAGTACATCCTATTGAAACAAAAAACAAACAAACAAACAAACAAAAAAAAAAAAAAACAGAATCTTAGAATCTTTGCTGATTTTCTAATATTGCTGGTTGCTTAAACAGTGTTTAAAGGTGTTATCCACCATAAACATAGGCAGTCTCACCCCAGCAGCAGGGCTGCCATCATCTCTGGTCCACAGGTAGGTGACTCCACCTTTGTCATCAGTGGAGTGAGATCCGTCTAGGGTGGCGGTCCTGACAGGCAGAGCAATGGGTGAACTCGACACAACGTGAGCTACCGGAGGCTGGTCCAGTTCTGATGGAAAAATTGTATGTTCATTCACTGAGGAGGACCCTAGTGCAGTAAAAGTTTCCTGGTTACTTCTAATGTTGTTTACAAAGGAGGAGAAAAGAAATATTTTGTAACTACAGACTGTGGACTGATGATTATCTTCTAACATCACAACACAAAAGGTTTTACAAATGCTTGCTAAACAGATATCAAAGCAGAAAAAGGTGGCACATCACAAAGCAGTCAAGTCTGTGAAGCTTCTTCTTCTTTTTTTTTTTTTTTTTTACCTTACTTATTGATAGGTGTTTCTCTCACTGAAGCACATGCTTCTAGCAGGGCAGCATGAGGTTAATTGCTATTGGTTCAATTGCATTAACATGCAGCTAAAGTGTCATGATCAAAAAGCATCACAAACACATTCATATCTGTCCAATCACATAACTTATGTTTACATTTACATTTAGTCATTTAGCAGACACCTTTATCCAAAGCCACTTACAGAGAAGGGAACAATCAAGGTACAGTGTGATAAGAAAGTGTCAGTGCAGCAGCAAGTGATGATTCTTAAAAGGGAGATCTATCATGTCCACTTGTTAGTAGTGTTGGCGAGGAGGTAATCTCTGAAGAGCTGGAGGTCTTCAGGAGGTTTTTAAAGGTAGAGAGGGACGCCTCTGATCTGGTAGGAACTGGTAGGACGTTCCACCAACGGGGAACTACAGACGAGAAGAGTTTGGATTGCCCTGAGCAAACGGGAGGCAGAGCCAGGCGTTGCTCACTGGATGAACGCAGCGGTCGTGAGGTAACATATGTCTGTATAAGGGCAGGGGTAGGTAGGTAGGTAGGTGAAGTACCAGAGACTACTTTGTAATATGTTATGTCCACCACATGTAATTATCAAAAGGGAGCAAAGGCTGTATGTCATTAAAAGTCACACTTGATAAGAGCTTGACATGTGCAAATAGTCTGATTGTGACTGACTGACATGTTGTATGAGCTGTTTTCTGTTAGTAATACTGCCTGTTAATAACCTTCAGATGAATCAGGAGGAACAAATAATAAACATTCAGAAAAACTGTTCCTCATGTGAGATAAACAAAGGTGATAAAAGGAAGAGAAACAATATTCTGCAGAATCGAGGCAAAACAATGAAAGAGGCAGAGTCATTTATACTATTTGCATTTATAACAGATATGGGTTTGTATATAGAGGGTGTATGTGCATATTCTGTGCATGTAACTATGCATCATTATGTAAATATGACTCTGTGTGTGTGTGTGTGTGTGTGTGTGTGTGTGTGTGTGTGTGTGTGTGTGTGTGTGTGTGTGTGTATGCAGGTATTTATAATCTGTCTATGCAGATGATGAATATGCATGACCATACGTATATATTTCAGAGTTCAGCTTTAAAACATACAGAATTGGATTTAGAAATGTGCGCCCAGCAGCCATAATGTTCACCTGTCTGACCCCAACTCAGGTGGATTAATAACAAACACACACACACACACACACAGACACTAACACACACTAACACACACACACAAACACACACACACACTCTAACCTTCTCTGACAATGACTGTGACAGTGTCACTGCTCTGCAGCTTCCTCTCATCAGTTACTGTCAGGGTGAACTCATACGTCCCGACCTCAAGACCTGTCACCGTGGCAACAGCACTGTCTGCATTCTCAATCTTCACACCTTCAGGACCCCTGGTGGAGGGACAGATGGAAAAGATGAGGATGACAGAGCATGAATGAGAATTTACTGTAAAACAAACAAATAAACAAACAAACAAAAAAAAACAATATGGTGGAACAGAGTTTTTCTGTATATTTTGTGCTACACTGACTAAGTTTCAGAGCCTGCAGCTAATACAAGCCGTCTGCACAGATGTGTGTATAAGTCTGGGTGTGACTGACTTGGTCTGTTTCCAGTGGTAGGTGGCTATCTTCTGGTCATCACTGCTCTTACTCCCATCCAGCGTGGTTCGATCAACTGGCAGGGTGAGCTCTTTCTCCGGTCCTGCATCTGCTGCTGGTGGCTTATTGTTTTCTGGAGGACGAAGAGTGAGAAGGACACCAGGATGACCAAACTAAACATTCATCTCATAATGTCCCAGCACGAGTTAACAAAGCACATCTTCCCTTAATTCTCATCAAAATGGAATCAACAGTGTAGCAGTAAAATCCTGACTCTGACTAACAGCATGCTGCCATTTCTTTCCTAAAATGGCTGACATAGTTTGACCTTGCATGTGAATGCGAGTTCACAGAACAGATCCTGTTCAAACACTAAAAGATCGTCTACACAAGGTGCTTATCAGACCTCACATTCACTCAGTCAAAATGCTGTTATTTCCTATCAGCAGTTTAAGTACTGACCGCTTCACACATAGAGGGCAGGTAATATAAATATGCATGTACTGTTTCTCATTCACATCTCATGTGTATATTTGTATACAGTGCCGTGAAAACGTATTTGCCCCCTTTCTGATTCCTTACTTTTTTGCATATTTATCACACCTAAATGTTTAAGATCATCAAACAAATATTAATATTAGACAAAGATAACCCAAGTAAATATAAAATGCAGTTTTTAAAAGATGATCATTTCTTAAGAGAAAAAAGCTATTCAAACCTACCTGACCCTGTGTGAAAAAGTAATTGCCCGCATTGTTAAAAAGATGAGTTCAATTACACTGTCCACACCCAGGCCTGACCACTGCCAGACCTGTTGAATCCAGAAATCACTTCAATAGAACCTGTTTGAGTTCTCCAGTGAACCATGATGAGAGCCATTATCCACTAATGGAGAGCATTGAGGTCACGAACTGACAGCCAGATGTTCCCCTTCAGGATTTTCTGGTAGAGAGCAGAATTCATGGCTCCATCAGCTACTGCAAGTCCTCCAGGTCCTGAAGCAGCAGAGCAGCCCCAGATCATCACCCTGCCACCACCATGTTTAACTGTTGGTATGATGCTCTCTTTATGAAATGCTGTATTGGTTTTACACCAGATGTAACAGGATGCACACCTTCCAAAATTTTCAACTTTTGTCTCATCAGTATTTTCCCAAAAGTCTCAGAGATCATCAAGAAGGTTTTTTTTTTTTTTTTTTTTTTGGCAAAAGTGAGACAAGCCTTTGTGTTGTTTTTGGTCAGCAATGGTTTTCAGTTTCTGCCCTGTCTCTTTCTTATTTTTGAGTCATGAACACTGACCTTTACTGAGACAAGTGAGGTTTGCAGTTCTTAAGAAGTTGTTCTGGGTCCTTTTGTGACCTTCTGGATGAATCGTTGCTGCGCTCTTGGAGTATTTTGGTAGGGTGGCCATCTTGGGAAGGTTTTCACCACTGTTCTAAGATTTCTGCATTTGTTCATAATGGCTCTCATCATGGTTCACTGGAGTCCCAAAGCTTTGAATAGCTCTTTAAATCTTTCCACACTGAGAGTCAATGATTTTGTTTTTTCATCTTTTGTTGAACTTCTTGAGATCACAGCGCGATGTGTTGCTGTTTGAGATCGCTCAGCCTACTTCACTTCACTCAAACAGGTTCTAAGTGATTTCTGGATCCAACAGGTCTGGCAGTGGTCAGGCCTGGGTGTGGACAGTGTAATTGAACTCATCTTTCAAAAAAATTACTTTTTCACACAGGGCCAGGTAGGTTTGGATAGTTTTTTTCTCTTAATAAATGAAAACATCATTTAAAAACTGATAACCAATATTAACATTTATTTGATGATCTTACACATTTAAGTGTGATAAATATGCAAAAGAGTAAGAAACCAGGAAGGGGGCAAATACTTTTTCATGGCACTGTACAGCCTGTGGGAAACAGTAAGGGCAGACAATAAGTGGTTGTTAAGTGGTACACACATGTGTACACAGCTGAATAAATAGACTTGGGCAAAGTCAAAGAGTCATGGTTGTGAGGAAGCAGCTGGTGAACCAAATATCTATCTCACCTTTTCACTACTAAGACTATAAAAGTTCTCAGGTGGCATAATCAGGAGCTATTGTTTGTTCTCCAACTGTCTACCTGGCCGCACAATGACGGTGACCTGGGCAGTGTCCTGCTGTCCAGATGAGTCTGTCACAGTCAGCTGGAAGGTGTAGTCTCCCTCCTGCATAGCAGACAGCTGCAAGATCGGTGTCCGTACGCCCTAATGAGCACAAAGGATGTCACTGTTAGTCATGATTCTCTTATTGAGGGAAAAACTAACTAAAACATTCAATATATTTACAGTCCTCAGATATCTCACCTGCATCTCTACCACCTTGTCTTTACTCTCAGGGCTGAGCGACCACTCATAGGAGAGGGAATCATGGTCGTCTGTGCTTTCATTGCCGTACAGTGTGATGGAGTTGCGTGGCAACTGGATGACCTGGATGAAGTAAAAGAAATACCCGTAATTAGGAGCAGATCTCTGTACCCTACTTCACATTCATGCATTTACAAAAATGGTGCAGTACAGAACAAAGGCATGATGACAGACAACACAACAGACCTTGATAGGTCCAGCATTGGCCACAGGCCGGTAGTCCTTGGCTTTGTTGACAGAGAGGGTGGCTTGTGTTGAGTTTGTAGCTCCGTCTGAGTCTGTCACTGTCAAACTAAGAAAGACAATCAAAAGTTTAAATAAACACACTGTATGGCATATGGCTCTTTGTCAATGCCTGAGAGGGATGTAACATTTAGTGGCAAATTAAGAGCTGAAATACATCTGAAACCTTTTATACTTGAACAAAAAGATTAAAACATTGCCATCCATAATAACTGTGCTCCACCTCTACCTGAATGTGTAGTTCCCAGGCACCAGGTTTTTGAGGGTGAGGACTTGGGTGTCAGCAGAGACCTTCTCCTCCCTCAGTGGCCCTTTAACCTCCTCCCAGAGCCACGCCACCACTTTGTCATCATCAGTGCTCTCTGTAAGGAGGAGCAAAGACACAGGAGGGGCATGGGGACAGATTAATAAACTTAACAGCATGAGAGAAAATGGAAGCATATTTTAGGCACAAGGCGTCTTCAGCTAGTGATAAATGTTTGTCATGTGAGACACTCACGGCTGCCATCAATGACCGTGGAGCTGGTTGGCAAGGAGATCTCCTGGAACTTTGGGGAAACCACGGCAACAGGAGGCTTGTTTACCCGCGGCTCTGTCAGGTGGAAAACAAGAAATGATCTCGCTTCTTGAGCTGCTCTATCAGCTGTTTGTGAAAAGTCAGTGGCTGCCTTGCCAAAAGTCACATATACAACTGTGTGTGGGAGGAAAGCAGCGGAGTCTTCCAGCTATATCATCCAAGTTTATTCAGCCAACATGAAGCAGGACTGTGGACTGACTGCTGAGAATTTTATATTAAGCAAGTTCCATAAAAGAAAGCAATGTG
This sequence comes from Protonibea diacanthus, assembly GCA_028641955.1. Classification (NCBI taxonomy): domain Eukaryota; kingdom Metazoa; phylum Chordata; class Actinopteri; family Sciaenidae; genus Protonibea; species Protonibea diacanthus. The sequence continues at coordinate 806,268 of CM053993.1, forward strand.
CAGATGACTACAATTTTTACAATAGTATTACTATAGCAGATACAGTTTGGGATTTTTACAAATTTTTAATAATAACCTTTATATTTTTTCAAAAAAAAAATAAAATAAAATAAAATATCTCATGAACTGTCTTTCAGGCAGCGTTACTGAGTCACTTGTGGCTGCTCCACTGTCATCATATCATCATGATTTTAGGCTTTTGCTATCCACATAATTCAGTCAAGTCAGTTTAAGTTATATAGCCCAATATCACAAATCACAAGGAGCTTTATAATCTGTAACGCATACGGAAAAACTCCTCTAAAGACATTTAAAAAATATTTTTCCCCTTTTTCTTTTTCTTTGACTGAGAGTCGAAGATTGATAAGTAAGGGGGGGAGAGAGGGGGCCCACATGCAGCAAACAGCCATGGGTTGAAATCTGCCTACATGTGGTGCACGCTGCAGTTTAATGTGTGTACAGACCAAAATAGTAGTATTATATAGTATAGTATACAGTATGAACATTTAACATACAATGGGAGGATGATCAGCAACTTCCAAGTGACCCCAAACAGATGTACCCATGAGTGACTCTTGTTTTTTTCTTTATTTACAGTCACTGGCTACATGAACTGGTGATGGACAAGTATTGAAGTTTGTGTTGTGTGTATTTGGTTGTTTGTTCTCAGAGGGGGCACATAAACAAACAACAAACAACTTTTAAGATGACCACAATATGAATGGATGGATGAGTCCTGGTCTTCACCTGGTTTGACTGTGACGTTGACGTAACCTTCACCATGGGCCCCTTCCCCATCCACTGCCACCTCAAACTCATACAGGCCCACAGTCAGCTGTGAGAAAGGAGGGGGGAGGGGGGGGGGGGGTAAATGAAGAAAGCAGAAAGAGGAAATGTGTTTTACATCCTGCTGAAACCTTCTGTTTATACTTTCAGCAGCAGCAGCTGCATGTTTTGCTTTGTGTGGAGCATGAATATGAAAGCTGTGAGCTGTACCTTGCTGAGTTTAAGCGTCTTGCTGTGCTTCCCTTCCATCTCCCCACTGTAATCTTTGGGATGCGTTATCAGACGCCAGTCGAATGCATAGTTTGTCCCTGTAAAGAAGTAGCAGTGATAAATAAATAAGTACATAAAAAAAGCATTCCTCTTTGTAACTGTGTAATCTTTAAACTTTTTCCAGCCTGGATGTGTCACTGGCAAGTGTTCAGTGTGACACAGCATGCAGATAGTGACTCAGGAATACTGTCAAGCAGGTTGTACTTCATCACTCCATTACTCAACACCAGAAATATGACAACATGTTTCCAGATGTTTTTCCATATTAATGACAACTCTATAGATGAGAGAAAACTTCAACATAAGAGCACATTTCTTGCTTCTAGGTGGTGAAGTGAAATATAGTATTATAGTATAGTATTAGTTCATCTAGTATTTCATGTTTTTACCTGTCGGGGGTGTTGGGACCACAAAGGCGTTGAGTTCGACCTCATTGCGTGGCAGTGTGACCTCCACACTCTCTCCTGCTGACACCACCAGCTCCCTCACTGTCGCGGGAAACAACACAGGGTTTAAAAGGTGATGCCAACAGTTCAGGAGTATTCAGCAGTGGAGGCAAGCTATTCATGCAAATTAGGTATGTTATTATCAGTTACTGGTCCTTGGTGGGGGGGTGATTTTGGAGATTTAAATGAGAGAAATGGTTTGGAGGTTAGGAGAGGACAAGTGATGTCCAGTTCTACAGAACAATATAACTGGCACTGGCTTGCTGTAAAATCAAGAATAAAATTCAAAATCTTTTTACTTCCCTAAAAAGCTCTTCATGGTCAGGCACTGTCACATCTTAAAGAACTCACAGTGCCCTATGGTTCATGATTCATATAGCCTCCAAAGGTAGAATGGGAGCCAGAGACATGTCCCATTAATTTAGTTTTTCTGTTTTCTCATGCCGCAGGTTCTTGTGGATTGTGGCGATGCCTCGATCAGCGATTGGTCGAGCCTGCTGCTGTGGTCCTCTGTTCTATGACGTCTGTAGTAAGTTTTTTTTTATTTTCAGGTGATTAAAACTGATGAAAACATAGTTATGAATATTATATGTATATTATATTATATACATTCCTGTCATATTCTGCAAATAGAGCCTGTAAATCTAACACAATGGACTTTATAGTCAAACTGTTTCAATCAGGTTTTTGTTGTGTAAGTTTAAGCTTGTCATAAAAGCCTTTGTGTAACTTCTGTGTTTTTATTTAAACCAGCTCAGCTTGTTATTGTTTGCTGTGGTCAAGCTAAAATGATTTCATCTCTAATAAGAGGCACTGTTTTTAATGCGATTTTTAATTTACTACCAGTTGAACGGAGATGTTTGTCCATCAGGGAGGAGAAACAAGCTATTCCTGTTTGTAGAAGCCTGGCATGTCTCAGCACATTCCTATGGCTTACACTAATTTGGCTTCACACCCACAGCACATGTCGCTTTCATCTGGAAAAAATGACATCTGAGCAGTCAGCCATAAAATTTGTGGCTAAAGTACATTTTCATTTTGTTAAAACATCAGCCAAAGCAAAAACAAAGAAGCAGCAGTAAAAAATCTTTTCACACATTTAACTGTGTGGGACAGAAGAATGCAGGAAAGGACCTGAGAGTCATGTGAAATCTTCCTCCAAGGCTGCAAAACCACAGTGCTGCTACATTATATATTAGTTCATAATTAATAATTAATTATAATTAATTAATACATTAAGACAAGACATATTACTGAACAAGCTGGAAATAGGTGATCACTGTCTGCATGTGAAACCAGCTTCCTTACCAGCCTGTGTTGGAGTTGTGATGATAGCAGTGGCTGTGGCTGTGGCTGCGGGTGTGGGTGTGCTGACATCACTGCTGTTGGAAGACGCAGCAGTATCATCGGTGTTGTCCACCGTTGAGTTCTGCTTTGATGGTGGTGGAGCGCTGTCTGTGCTCCCATTGGCTAACTGGCTATGGTTCTTTTGGGCTGTTTGAAGAAGTGTGATGGTACTGGGTACTGTTGGAGTTGGGTGAGAGGTTTCCAGTTTTGGATTTTCCTGTAGAAACATTTGAGAAATGTGACAAACTCAAAACAATGAAAAGCAGATTTGAGGCAGAGTTTGGGGAAATAAAAATTTTATTTATATATTTCTAGGAAACATACTTCTATATTGCACAAACCTACGACTATACGCTGTCTGAAAAGTGTGTTTCAAGAATCAGGGTGGGAAGCACTTCAGAAAGAAAGGGAAGGATAGTGGCTCACTTATTTTAGTGCTGGTTCGGAAGCTTAACTAAGTCACAGCATGTGCTACAAGCATACAGTGCAAACACCAACCTAAACTTTTAAAAATAAACTATTCTGTGAAATTACCGTGCTGGTAAATAGTCCTGTGTGTGGTGCATGGCTTCCTGCTTGCTGACCACGACGATCTCTTCTACGTCTTGTTAAGACCGGACCCTTGAAGTAAAGTTACAAGTAAAGAAAACCAATTTACATACACACATTTTAATTTGCAGATACTGTGTAAAACTTCATGTAAATTGAAGAGTACTGATATCAATGATCAGGCCAAAACCCAATCTGCTATAAGATAAGTGTCCATAAGTCCTTTGCTTTAATTAGGAAATAACATCCTCCACCATTTTAAGCTGGTTGCATTACCATAATCAGTGCAGTACCATCTGAAAAGACATACTAGTCTTCTCAGTGAAACGACTGAACAAATGAATAAAAAAAAGTTGTTGATTTAAATTAGTCTCAATGCTACTCTTTATACCTTTGAGAGCAGCTGAAGGAGGCCGAGGGACTCCTGATGGGGCTGTGGCAGGATGGTGATAGGGCAGCCCCTACTCCGAGTACAGCTGAGAAGCACACATTGCCCACCAAGACTCCAAACGGCGTTGCAGTTCGGCTTCAAGCAGCAGAACTCCCAACAAGTCGCCCCGCCTCTCCCGTCTGCAAGAGGGCGCCAACCTAGACTGATGATGCTGCTCCAATGGATCCCGAGCACCCCGCCAGTCACCCGACACAGATTTGCCGAAACACCTGGACAGGGACAGAAGAAAGGAGAAAGGAAATGATGATGTACTTCACTGATGTCAAAGTAGTTGCTGTTCTCATCATTCAGAGGTAAAAGGGAGGATGACAGTTCAAAGTTAGGAGCTAGTTTCCCTGCAGAGAAATTCTAGAAAGAGTTTAGTGTAGAGTATGGTTTGATCAAAAGGACCTGCCAAATGGGACACCATGGAGCCGCCACTGGGCATCGATTCCCAGGCTTTTCAAGGTTTTACTTGTTTATATCAATTAAGGCATTGTTGGCTACTCTCTGGTCAAAGGCAAGGGGGCAAAGTGAAACCCACAATGAATTCCAGTCCCAACTAGTGAGACTTTTCACAGATTAGGCTTTGACTGAACATTTCTCAGAAATGCCAACATGCAGCCTCAGTTTGAGCAGTCAGCCAAGTCAGCAGCAGAAAGAGGAAGTGAGGCTTTTTCCTGACAAAACAAGACACTGATTAAAACCCAACACACAGTATGCAGTACGCACAGAACTCCGTCCTCTGAGTCAGACCTTATCACACGCATATCAACAGTGCAGTAAGCTGGCACAGTCAGCAAGAGCATTGCTGGTGAGTGGTAAAATGGTAAATGGACTGTACTTATATAGCGCCTTTCTAGTCTTCCGACCACCAAGGACACTTCGACATGCAGACAGGAGGGGATCGAACCAGGGATCGAACCACCGATCTTCTGACTAGTGGACGACCCGCTCTACCTCCAAGCCATAGCCGCCCCAAAACTATTCTTATTCAAGCTTCTGAAGTATTGAAGAGTCCAGTCCATTCATTGTGTAGCCAGGTACAATAAAGCAACACAGGCTATACAACACTGGGAGGAATAGAAGGGTAGAATTCATTACTACTTAAATGAACGTCCACACAAAGCTGCACCAGCTGTGAATGAATAATAGTCCAGGACTACAGCCGAGTCACTGAATTATCTGCTATTTAGACCCATTTTATTTTTGGATTTGGCCAGTTTCACCAAAATCAGTGAAATAGTTGGTGTTGTGTGACTTAGTACAGGAACAGATGTAGGAATGACAGTGAACCATTCACCTGATTACAGGTCACAAGCCAATCATCATGATTCAACGTCTGTTATTTTATGCTAGAAAAGTTATTGTAAGCTGTATAAGTTAAAATTCCTCATTTAAATTAGATTTCTATAGCACCAAATTATATAGAAGTTATCTCATGACACTTTCCATTTAGAGCAGTCCATACACTTTATGATGTTATTTACAGAAACCAACAATTCCCTTAAGATTTCAATACTTGATTTGGTGCTAATAGTAAGTATTAGTGGTGTGGTTCCTGACCTCTGGAGACAACAAACACTTCTTGAGCAATACTTTGTCAAAACTACAACGGAGGGGCAACTGGTACAGTACATGTGTTTACAGTGCAGCCAAAGTGTGTTCTTGGAATAAACAAAGTCAGTCAATAATCTGCCTTTTTCCATTGTTCCACGAGCAAATGTGACCTGATTTCATGCTCCACACAACAGGAGAGAGCAGGAAAAGAGCTGGTTATCTTACTAAAAACTAACAGCTCACAGCAGTGTCTCTTCTTCTCCAGTGATTCTCTACAATATTTTAAACTGATGCTGTCAAAAATGGTTGATTTGTAGACATGTTTTTGACGACTGGTTGCTGCGGTGCTAACTTCAGGGATAAATACACTGCATTTTCTTTCACCCTTTGAGTTTTTGAATGTAACCTGGCAGCACTAGGAAATGTTGGGTTTGCATTTAAAACAGCGAGGCTGATATCAGTGAGATCAAATCAGTAAGAGTAACACTGGATTACATGCTGCACTGTTTCCAGTGAATCCCTGGTGATTAGGTCGGTAGTGTGGACCCAGGAATGGTGGACTCCACCAACAATGAAACAGAGATGATATGTTGATTAATCGATTCTTTAAACTACTAAACTAATCGCCATTTTGAGAATTAATTCATCATTTTTTAAAATACAGTTTATCCAACTAACCAAACAACGAATCCATTAATCTGGAAAATGTTTGACAGATTATTGGAACTGAAAATGAAAATAATCAATAGGAGCGGTCTTACAATGAAAACTACTGTGTAGATAGACAGATAGGTGTAAAAATGCCACCTTAAATAGATTCAAAAATGGTATTTAAATCCATGAAAACACAAAAGTTTGCTTGAGAAAGGACCCTTTGGCCTCAGTTTAGTCATCCCACCCCTTCTCCACTCTGTCCCCCACCCGTCAACACGCGCACACACACAATGTCTAGCCACAGAGACCCTATTGTTTCACATTGTAACCCACTGGCATCAGCACACACACACACACACACACACACACACACACACACGGGGTGCGCCTCAGATTAGTAGGACAGCAAACCGACTAACAACTTAAAACCATCTATGTATGGTAATAACAGTGTGAGTAGAATGAAGACCCACCCTGAGTAATCAAAGGTGTGTGAATCTACTGTGTAGATGAGTGCTGGTAGTTTAACAGAGGGAATTTCCTTATCAGTTCTCAGTCAACAAGTGTGGTTTTGGCCGTTCAGTTCAGGGTGAGGATGGCTTTATTTTACCTGTGGGAGGAGTCAGCAGCCAGAGGTAGGTCAGCAGCAGGAGGAGTTGAGGTAAGCTCCAGGTAAGCAGCTTGAGGCGTGCATAGGACATTTTCCACAAGGACCAAGGCCTGAGAAAAAGAAAACAAAACTATGTTATTGTGCTTTAATATTTCTTTTTGATTCAACAGAAATTGGCCACCAAATCAAATATAGAGTGTGATAATAGTTTGGCATTTGTACTGACTCAAAGTAACCAAACACACCCAGTGAAAGAAAGAAGAGACAAACATCCTGTAACAAACACCACGTTTACCTTCCACCTGGCCAGGCGGTGGAATGAAGCGATGCGGGAAAAGAAAGGGAGCGAGGAGTTAGGTTGGCAGCAAGGTGCTGTGAGGTGATGGGTGAAGACAGGTCAACACCAGCACTCTGAAGAAGAGATCCAACATGGCCGCCTCCTGGGCCTGCACAGGCTCAGCTGCTCAAACACTACGCTAGACAGAGCAAAAAAAAAAAAGAGAGAAAATGACTGAGCACGATCATTAAATATGAATTATATCAGGAAGAACAAACGTGGCCATACAGCGATAATTCAGTATTACTGCACGCTGACTTTGAGTCATTGGAATATGATCAGATTGTTTTACAATATTCTGATGTTCAGATTTTGATGAATTAAAAATTAACTAAATGAGTTACTGATGTCTGTTTCACACGCCAGAAGAAGTTTGTCTGATATCATGCATAAGAGTGGGAGAAAGTTAAAAAATATTCCTATTAATATTCTTATAGAGCTTTCAGCCATATCGCCCCCATGATATGAATTATTCAAGTTTTTCCTCCTTCTCTTCCTTGATTACTGACAAACAGTGCTTCAGCTCTCCAGAGAATTTGACTTGACTAGAACACATCAGCTTGATAACAAAAGTTTATGCAAATAAGTGGAGATACTCTGCAGAGAATGTGAAGAACAGGAATGTTACTTCAATGTATGTGACATATTAGATGTGATCATTCAAAGAGGACAAAATATATCATGAAAAAAATAATCAAATGATGATTTAGTTTAGGGTGCTTTTTCTCTTTACATAAGAGGCTTCTAATGGAATTATGACATATAAACAAATATAGCCTGTTTGGGCAGAGTTGAACAAATGCAACATGTCTGTTTCATTATGCAACAATTGTATTAATATCCTGTTGACAGTGAGATGACTTACAATCCTGTGAGCTCTGCTTCTTACTATTAGATGAAGCTACACAAAAGTGAGAGAAGGAAAAGGAAAAGGACGAGTACATTGCATACCTCTATGACAGAGGTCTAGTCACTATCTTAGGCAACATAAACAATCTTAACTATTCAGTCTATTTGTTATTGTGTGTATGTTGTAGCATTACAGCCTATTACACAGCCTGTATGTTCATAATGAATGTAGTGGCATTAAAATAATATTTCTACCTTTCTTCTAAGCTCTCTCATGTGCAACCACCACAGCAGATTTATCATGCAGTGGCACCCCTCCTCCATGCTGTTGTTTGAGTTCTTTGTGACGCTTCTTGTAAGTCAGTGTGTCAATTAAGTTATCTTCCTAATGCTTTATGTCCTTTACTCCAGAAAGACATTTCACGTTCCAAAGTAATTAGTTACGATAATCAAACCATGTCGATGAGTCACAAAGGAGTTGTTCACTTCTGTGAATCTGTTGTCTTGAGGAACAAAGATGAATTCTATTCTTTAGGTAAAGTAACACGTCATTAAAGGCTGACTTATGATTCGATGAGGCATGTGTGGAGTGAGTAAAAGAGTGAGTGAAGAGCCACGCTGCACTTTTTCCTCCTTCCAATTCACATGCAACTTCTTACAGCAGAGGGGGATGAAAAAAAGGGGGGGGGGTTAACAGTACAGGTCCTGGGACACTGTGTTCAGCAGGCCTCCTCTCTCCACAATGTCTCACCATGAGACTACTAAGGGGCAATATGGTCATAAATCAAGCAGCTTTCACAAGCATCTGCTGTACAGTCTGTAAGTCTGACAGTCTGTAAATGTTAGCTAGATGCTATATATCTATATGGTAAGAAAAGACATGCATGATGATGACACTCTGCAGAATTACTACTTTGCAGTAAAAAGAGCAGATGCCTTCAGTAACAGTTAGACAGAGCACAAAATTAGCAGCAGACACAAGCCAAAAGCAGGTAAACTATGCGTAAACTATACTAGGTGGTAAGATGGTAGAACTGCTTCACTGACCTGCCAAAACAAAGAGTGGTAATATACTAAGTGGATGATAAAATTTGAACATTCAATTGGCCCGTCAACAAAAAAGTTAATTTTGTACCTTGCAGTTAAATTGTAACCTCCTGACAGCAAATCATTTTGTCTATGCGGAAAACACACACACACACACACACACACACACACAGCAAAGGTGTGATTATCAGGCACAGATGACTAAACATAAACTGCTGACACAAACCTGTATGGGCTCCTCCCATATGGGAACCCACATTCCTGCACACAGATGCTTGCAGCTTCTTTCTGTGATATAATCAGTAGCTCAGTAAGTCCTGAATCCAGTCATTCCACAATCAGTCATTTGTCCTCCTGCACGCCACCAAAATAGAAAAAAAGCTCCAGTTAAAATATCCAGACAAAAAGATTTGAGGACTTCAGTCACGACTTTCCTCCTTGGTTAAGTTGCAACAAAGTAGAGTAAAGAGTAGAGTAAAGTAGACTTTTTTTCATTGCACAGCAAATGTCCACACGCTCAGGTGCACCTGGTCAACTGTGCTGATGATAGCTCAGCCATTACACACATTTCAATAGCTTCTTTTCCCCTGAGAAGCTTCTGCAGCACAATGATGTCTGTGACCAGAGTCCCCCTTATATCCAGAAAGGACCAGTTCTCTCTCTCTCTTTTGCTGTTTCTTCTTCCTCTTCCTCTCTCTCAGTCGCAGCAGTCAATAGGACAATTGTCAGCTCTGTCTATGCGTCTGGGCAGACAGGTTGGTGAAGATTTCTCAGTAAAGACAACCAAAGTCCCATGCACAGCTTCCTCTGGCTGCTACATGGAAAGAAAATTAAGTTTCTGTCAAAGGCAAGAGTCCTTGAAAAACAAAATAATAAGAACCCTCTCATTTCACTGCAACAACTATTGTAATCCTAATAACATTTAAATGGATGCGAGAATCACAGCTGTGCCATAAACTCATATACATATGGAGAGTTGTCAGAAGACGTTGCCTCTGCCTTTTTCTGATTCATGCATCTATTTGTCTTGTAGAAACAGCATAAACAGCGTGCACTGTCTAATGCTAAATGTTTTTTGAATGTTTTACTTGGTTTTACCTGTTGACACTTATTGTTTTCACTGCTGATGGATGTCCTCTTTACAGTAATGCTTTACTGAGGGATGAGTTTCTGTCTCTGTTTTTGTTATGCTGCAAGCCAAATTTCTCTTGGCAGACTTTAAAGGCTTAACTGGACTGTCAGTAAATTGATTAGTGGATCAATATTACATTTAAAAAAGCCATTCATTAATACCAAACATGCGTTTGGTTGAAGCCTCACAGAGTAAAAAAAGTGTACATCACTGAGGATGAATGTTTTGAAGTTTTTTCAAGCTCTTTATTAGACTGAATAAAAAACGTCACTTCAGGCTCTTTTAGTTTGTATCTACTTTTACTGCATGAAATAAATCCTGAACAAGCAAACAATGATGACATGAGTGGGAGTTGAGTGGAAGCTCTGCTCTGGAAGAATTCCTTCTTACAGTGAATGAATGGTAAGTGCATAAATAAGTGCATGATTAACTGCACGTCTGTCAATCTAATGAAACGCCTGAGTCAAAGCACTGGGATGATATCTGTGGGACATTTCATCAAAATGCTGTGCTCGTGTATTTTGATGTTAGCAGCCTAAAAACATCAATCAGGGTTTATTCAAGACAGGATGTGTTCAGCTGTCAGATGGTTTAATAAAGGCCGATAGCTACAGCCTGCGTAGTCCACTGCACTGTCACTAAATTATAAGCCAGAGCCAGTTGAAACGATAATACGACACTTCGTATCTAGTGAGTGTTCTTCGTTTCGTTTTCACAAGACAAACCAACGTCCGGCTGCTGAAACGTGAAGGTGGATGTATGATGAGGTGCTTCACTCGTATAATCCGGTATCACCCTCCGTTTAAAGCACCTTGAGGCTAACAGCAGCTGGCAGTCTCTCTCACTACACACCGTGCAGGAACACGGACTCATCCTGTGCGTTTTAATTTGTCACGACACGGTTAAAGACAGAAAGTGTTAGAGCACTTACATTCCAACAAACGGCACGGTGCTTCACTTCGGTCGGTGGCTGTGGTGTGTTGTGTCGGTGCTGTTGTTGTCCTCAGTTCAGTTAATCAGGTCAGTGTTCCTCTGGCTTGTGTTGCTGATGTGCCTGTGTGACCACTGTCAAGCCAGTCAAAGTGATACATAATACTTCCGGTGGATGGTTTTTCAGAATAAAGCACTCGGGGACAAACCGGTTTGGACCAACAGAAGCACAACAGTTTAAATGAACGATACCTCTGAGAAAGAATGTGTCAGATCTTCCTATTTATTTATCAGCCTACATGTTATATTACACAAACACCTGTTCCAGCTCCAGTGTTGCTGTGCTGAATCGTAGATTGAACTGTAGACTCTTTAACAGTAATCAGACTACTTCCGCCACGCGCCACCTACCGACCAGCTGTCATGGCGCCACAGAAGCAGTTAACCTGCTGAGCTCTCGTGCCGTGAATGTATTGTGATACAGTATTGTAGCATAACTGTTGCTATAAATAATCAAAAAATAAATTAAAATGTCTTCCATGACCTCAAAAATAACGCGCGCTTCACTTCTCTGACGTTACACTACGGACCAAAATGGCGTCTCCGCCTCCCAAGTATCCCTCCTGTGATTGGCTCCCTGTCATTGTTGGACCGTTTTCATTGGTTTCTTGTGGCGTTATTTTGACAATTCACTTCCGGAGAGTGCTCGCGAGTTGCTGTAGCGCGTGAGGGGGCTGTCAACACAGTAAGTTATTTTATGAACGTTTATGATGCACATTTTAAATGTCCACTTCATGCCGACCTTTATTTATGATGACTCAGCAAACCAAACCATTGCATTAGGCTGCTTTTGTTGTTCCACGTGCATGTGGAGCTGATGACGTGTTGCCGTTTGGATTTGAATTCTTCTTAAAGTCTGCTTTCTTTTTATTCCTCTGTGATCACACAGTCACAGAGGGCACAATGGCTGACGGTGCCGACAGTACACCTGCCGTGAGCAGCCCACCTCCTGGCGAGGAGCAGGGAGGAGGAGGAGAAGGTGGAGGAGGCTCAGAGAGGGAGGCAGGAGGTGCTTTGACTGATGCCCAAACGGAGGTTTTGGAGAAATGCCTTCATGCACTCAGACATGCTAAAAACGACAGTCACACATTGGCTGCTCTTCTGCTGGTAAGTGTGTCTTACTGTACGATATTGTTAGTGTACCAACTGTAAAACAAATCCATAGTAATAAGTAATCATAATCATAACAGCATCACATGACACCTTGTTATATGAACATAAAGAAAACCGGCCAGCTTCAAAGTTCTGATCTATGGCAGAGGTTCTTAGATATCACACATTTTACTGTATCTGTGTGTAACTCACACACTGCTTACTGAGTGTGTATTGAAGGGTTGCTGTTTTCTTTTGTTCTCTCTCCCTGTCTTCAGATAACTCGCTTGTGCCCGGCAAGCCAGCTAGACAAACCCACCCTGAGGCGCATCTTTGAGGCCGTTGGCCTGAACCTTCCAGCTCGACTTTTGGTGACAGCAATCAGAGGGCACGACAGCTCGGGTTTACCCCCACACGAACTTCTTTCACTAGGCACAGCTCTGTTGGCTGCCCTGAGCACCGACCCAGACATGGCCTCCCATCCCCAGCTCCTCACCACCATCCCACTCCTGCTGGGCATTATAGCAAATGGTCCTTCGAGCCAACAGAGAGAGGCAGCCCGGGAACAGAAGCAAGTGGGAGAGATGGGAAAGAGTCCAGATTGTAAAACCCAATCAGCTGAAGGTGCAAACACAGAAGGTAATTCTGCCAGTGTGACAGAATCCACAGGAGAAGTCAAAACCAGCGGGCAAAAAGGTGATGACAGCAGTGAAGCAGACAAAGAAACCTCACCTTCCTCCAAGCTCGACGAGGCCATGGCTGCTGACTGCTACCAGATTCTCACAGCTGTGTGTGCTTTACCCAGAGGTCCGGACCAGCTGCTGAGCAGGGGTGCCATACCTGCACTGTGTAAAGCAGTGGAACAAAACCAGACTTTCAGCCTCACAAAGGGGCTTGCCTTGCTTGGTTGCCTCCTGTCAGGTAAAACCAAGGACAAAGTGTGGAGTAAACACCCTGCAGAACTCTGCACTTTGCTGGTCAGGCTCTCCAAAGACTTCTGCCAAGCCAAAGATCAGACTAGGCTGGATATGTGTGCCCAGTTGGTGCAGTTTCTTCCCGCTGTTGGTGTGTCAATAGAGAGTGAGGAGCTGAAGGGAGTCGTGGCCTGTGTATGGGGGGTATTGAGACCCATGTTGCAGGCTAAGTTGACGCCGAGACAGATCGGGCCTATCCTGGTCCTCAGCGCTTGTCTGTTGGATTTGTATGGATGGGAGCTGGTGGGACCGCCAAAGTTCTGCTGCTTACTTGTGAACCGGGCCTGTGTGGAGGTCAGAATGGGTTTGGAAGAACCGCCTGGTAACGAACTGAGTCCAGAGCTGCAGCACACTCTCACAGGTAATGTACTTTAGAGACTCTATTGATTCTAATTTCAACATCTGCCCATCCGGAACATTCACCTACATGTGAAGCTGAATTCACCAGAACAGATTATTGTTTGGTTTCATGAGACCTGATTTTCTTAAACAACTGTCAGGTCCTGGGTGTTGATTCTCCATGAATACAGCATAAATATTGCTTGGTAGTGAAAACTATCTATAGCAGACGTCTGAGATACGGACCACCACAAAAATCACAGCAAATCGTTGAGTCATGTTCTTTGGAGAAAAAGGATGATGAGCAGTTAATTAATTAACTAACAGGACCAAACATTCAGCTGTACATGTTTATGTCCATTTATCAGTTGTTTTTGAACAAGGCTGTAGAGTGCCTTAGTTTAAAACCTCCATCAAAGTTTTGACTACCCACAAAGGAGTCAGTGAAAAAAGTCTATTCATTTTATACACAATTGTCTGAATGACTAAATGTGAAATCAGTTATTTCAGTGTAGAAAGCTCTTAATCAGCTCAAAGTCCAGCTGTGTTATTAGTGTGTCACTGCAGAGTGTGAAATCATTCTCAGGTTATTGGAAATCTGTTTCTGTTTCTTCTGTTTGATAAATACCGGCTGTCATTGGTCATGCGTATGTTTGTCATTGTCAGTTCTGAGTCGAGTCATATGGTGAAATTATGGAGATAAGATTTGATTCAAACGTCCTTTGTTACCTAAAGCCAGTTTGTTTGTTTTTTTTTTAATCCCAGGCTGTTACCGAATCATGGAGGCTGCCATAGAGCAGGCCTGCTGTCAGGGGGTGTGTCAGACCAGTGCACCTCCTCAGAGCTCCATCACTTCCCTTAGTCTGCAGCAGAGCAGGCAGGTCCTCGGGGTGTTGGAGGAGGCCTTCTCCGCTTTAATGTATCATCTGCAGCAGGTGAGAGGGCAAAATTTGAGCTTCTGTTTATGCCCATCAAGCTACTTGTTGCTGCTTCTGATTGTTTAATCATGTAATCACTTTCCTGGGAGATGTGCGGGATAAAATGTTTGGAGATAAAAGTATAAAGTTGTTTATTTACAGAAAAATAATCAGAAACTTTTTGTGTGTTTTAATGTTTTAAGTCAAAATTCCAACTTTACTCAGTGTTGATAATCTTTGTTTGTCTTATTCAAGAGTAAACTGAATCTTTTAATATTTTGGACTGTTGATTAGGGAAAACATTTCATTGAATATATTTTGTTTTATGTTTTACAGATCATAAAGACATAAATAATCAGCAGATGAACTGATAATGAATGCTCTACTCACAAACACGTGTGATTTCTGTTCATTAATAGTTCCTGTTATGATTGGTCCTACCACATGTTGTTTTACTAATTGAATTGATTCTGTTTTACTATCTGAGAATGTGGCAACAGGAAAGAAAAAAATGTTGTCAGGGGAAAAATGAACCTTTATGAACCTTTGTATTATTCCAGTCAAAGAGAGAGTATACATTTTTATTTCTATAAAAATCTTGTCATTGTGCTGTTTTATAACTCTTACCTGTCTCTTCCTGTTCCCGTAGGTGGATCCAAGTCGCTATGGTGACCCTTTTATCTTTGCCACATTCCGCTCGCTGTGCTCATGGCTGGCTGAGGAGACTTCCTGTCTGAAAGAAGAAGTGACTAGACTGTTGCCCTTTTTGATCGGCTACTCCCGGAGCCACCTGCAGGGTGAGAGCCCAGAGCAGGGCCTCTCTGAATGGATGGCCGATATGTCTGTCAGAGAGGAGAGAGGGGCGTGGACAGGCAAAGAAGCTCTGAGGTAAAGATGACAACAGATGGATGTAGATATAGATGTGTATTTTTTTTTTCTTTTTTAGATTCTGCAGTCACCTCACAGTTCTTCCCTCACATCCTCCTCCCTCTCTTCAGGTATCTCCTCCCAGCACTGTGCCATCTGTCAGCAGAAGAAGGTCCCAGAAAAGTCCTGCTCACCCTGGACACCCCGGCCCTGCTGGTGGACTTTCTGTCTCAGTCCTGGTCTTCTCTCAGGGGAAAGGGATATGCATTGATCAGGGATCCCAGCATGGAGACCGCCTGCTCAGCCCTCCTTAATTTCACTGTCACAGAGCCCGAGAGAGTCAGGTAGCTGATTAACTTCGATTAGATTAGATTATACTTTATTTACCCCACAACGGGGAAATTCTTTTGTTTCAGCAGCAAGGGTGTAATATACACTACAGAAGTACAATAGAGGATAAAAAAATAGAAAAGGCTAAACAACAACAGACTAAAGTATCCTTCAGCCTATACAGTAAATAAGAAAACCAATAACAAACAACAGACAAGTGTACAGATGTGCAAGGACGAGTACTAAAGGTGAAAAGTGGTAAATATAAATAATAATAAGGCAGGTAAGTGGTATGATATAAATAACATTGCAAAGATAAGTGGCAGATATAAATAATATTGCAAAGGTCGTGTCATGAAATAATAATATTACAAACGTAAAGTGGCAAGATATTAGTAATATTGCACATGGTAAGTAGTCGGATGGAGATATAAATACAGATAAAAATGAAATAAATATAATATAAAGGTATGGTGAGTAGTGGTGGTAATAGAAAAACAGAAAGTACAACAAGAACAGGTGGTGCAGGTGTTGTACAGTCTGACAGCAGCAGGGATGAAAGACCTACGGAACCTCTCCTTCTTATACCGTGGGTGTAGCAGTCTGCTGCTGAAGGAGCTGCTCAGAGACCCCACAGCGTCGTGTAGGGGGTGAGAGGTGTTGTCCATGATGGATGTCAGCTTGGCTAACATCCTTCTCTCCCCCACTTCCTCTATGGAGTCCAGAGGACAGTCCAGGACAGAGCTTGCTCTCCTGATCAGTGTATTGAGTCTGCTCCTGTCCCTATCCGTGCTGCCCCCTCTCCAGCAGACCACAGCATAAAAGATGGCTGAGGCCTCCACAGAGTCATAAAATGTCCTGAGGAGAGCCCTGCACACTCCAAAGGACCTCAGTCTCCTCAGCAGGTGGAGGCGACTCTGGCCCTTCTTGTAGAGAGCATGGCTGTTGTCAGTCCAGTCCAGTTTGTTGTTGAGGTGAACACCCAGGAATTTGTAGCTCTCCACCACTTCTATGTCTGATCCCTGGATGATCATGGTGTGACGTGGGATGTTTTTCTTCTGAAGTTGACGATCATCTCCTTTGTCTTGCTGGTGTTGAGCTGAAGCTGGCTGAGCTCACACCAGCTGACAAAGTCTCTGATGACCGTCCTGTATTCCAGATTGTTCCCCTCTGAAACACATCCTTCAACTTCTGGATGTGGCAGTGGGTGGTGTTGTGGGTGAAGTCAGAGGTGTAGAGGGTGAAGAGGAAGGGGGAGAGCACTGTACTTTGAGGGGCACCTGTGCAGCAGAGCACCACATCAGACACTCAATGATGGAGCCTCACAAACTGTGGTCTGTTGGTGAGATAGTCTGTTGTCCATGCAGCCAGGTGTTGGTCCACTCCCACATTCTCCATATTCCCTCTGAGCAGTAAACAAAGTGAAATACTCAGCAAAAGTGTTTTATTTCTATCCGTAAATACTGAGATATCACCGTTCAGGACTTTTTTTCTGTTTTGTTGTCTAGGAAGGACCCGTGTTTCAGAACGCTGGAGGTCCTTCTGGGTGAAGCCCTTCCTGTTCTGGTGCACAAACCCCATCTGCTGGTCCTGGCAGCAAATTACTGCACATTGGGACTAATGATGGGCAGACTCAAATCAGCTCCTTCAGGTGAAAATGTCTTCTTTTGTTTTGGTTCATCGCACAGTTTTTTCAGGTTTGTTTGTCTTGTTGCAACACTAATGTTTGTCCAGTGATTAATTAGATACAAATACACATTGCCGCTGCAATCATGTGACCTGTCTGGATTAAATTCCACAGTTCAGTACAGCAAATTATTAGGTGTGTTGACACCTAATAATTTGCTGTTGAAGTTTCAGTGCTCCCTTGTCATAGTCAAAAAAAATCATGTCATGTTAAATTTAAATATGGGCATAAAATGTCCATTATTGGTAACCTTGATTCAGAAATATAAGACATCTTCAAATCAAATCAAATCAAATTTTATTTGTTTAGCTCAAAGTCATAAAACACATTTTGCCTCAGAGAGCTTCACAATCTGTACAGGGAGTGATGTTATTATTATTATTATTATTATTATTATTATTATTAAGGACGAGGGTCTAAGGACAGAGTGACATCCTCTGTCCTTAGACCCTCGGTAATAATAATAATAATAATAATAATAATAATGATAATAATAATATAATAATAATAAATAGCAATGCTTTTTTTTCCAGGCTCAGTTGAAGCCAACCAGAGGCGCTTTCTTCTCTACAGCCTCCGGTTCCCTCCGCAGTGCTCTGGACTCAGCCCTGGCCCAGTTAAAGTGAGCCTCAGCTGGGAGGAGAGTTGACGAGGCCTCGAGCCTGGAGGTTGGGCCTGCAGGCTCTGGGAGGCTGCGTCCGTGCTCAGCCCTGGATCACCACCCTGGTCAGAGAGGAAGGTTGGCTTAAACACACTCTCACCATGCTGGGGCAGTGTAGTGTACTACCTGACCAGCACACACAGGGGCACTAGAGGAGGCTCTAGCCATGGCAGACCAATGCCAGCTCTGTAAACTGAGATTGGAGAGACATGAAAATCATGAAGGAGCTTTTAAGCTGCATGAGGAACCTGAAGAAATCAGTGAAGTGAAGGAAATCACACTTATTTTTTTTTTTTTAAGCGTGCAGAAATAAAGGACTGAAGCCTAAAGTGTGTGTTCATCACTCCGACATGAATAATGTGTTATCTGTTGTCCAGATTTTGTTGTAAGAAAAGATAACACCGCAGATAAAGAAATAAGATAAGAAAATGATGAAGCACAAACTCATTTCTTTTCAGTATAATACAATTCAATATCTAGATAGTTGTGCCTCTAAAAAGACACACTCAGCCCTTTCATGGTTATTGTGAAATGTTGTCTTTAATAAAGAGCTATTTTGTTAGAAATCCAGTCAGAGTCTGTGTCTGCTGTTTTCAGGTGGCTTCCTTTTTCCTCTACAACCCAAAGCTTTCTGTGGGGAGTCATAAAAAAATCATGCTGACATTCTTCCTGATATTGACAGGGTAATGTGTTAGGAACGGAAGGATGCCACATTTAATGGAAATGAAAATTATCAACCTACAGAGGGCTGAATTTAAAGACATCCCCAAAATCAAAGCAAAACAATGATCTGGCAGGTTAGTCCATTTTGACAAAAATTTCTTTAGCAACTCATAATGGTACTCAGTAGTTTCATGGCCTCCACATGTTTGTATGCATGCCTGACTACACTCCTGATGAGATGATGGATGGTGTCCTGGGGGATCTCCTCCCAGAGCTGGAACAGGGAATCACTGAGCTCCTGGTCAGTCTGAGGTGCAACCTGGCGGCATCGGATGGACGGAAACATAATGTCCAAGAGATGTTCTATTGGATTTAGGTCAGTTTGAGAATAGGGCCAGTCAATGGTATCAACCTTCATCCTCCAGGAACTACCTGCATACTCAAGCCACATGAGGCCTGTTACATGAGGCATTGTTAGGCATCATAAGGAATCCAGGACCTACTGCATCAGTGTAGAGTCTGACAATGGGCCCAAGGATTTTTATTCTGATACCTAATAGCAGTCAGGGTGCTGTTGTCTAACCTGTAGAGGTCTGTGTGTCCTTCCAGGGATATGCCTCCCCAGACCATCATTGACCACCACCAAACGGTCATGCTGAATGATGTTGCAGGCAGTATAACGTTCTCAACAGCGCCTCCCAACCAGTTCACGCCTTCATCACATGTGCTCAGGATGAACCTGCTCTCATCTGTATAATCACAGGGCGCCAGTGCACTGACCTACAATTCTGGTGTTCTGTGGCAAATGCCAATGAGCTCCACGCTTTCTTTTTCCATGATTGTTTGTCAGAGACATTCACACCAGTGGCCTCCTGTAGGTCATTTTGTAGTGCTCTGTCAGTGCTCATCCTGTTCCTCCTTGTGCAAAAGAGAAGATACCGGACCTGCTGATGGGTTAAGGACCTCACACCCTGTCCAGGTCTCCTAGATTAACTGCCGCCTCCTGGAATCTTCTCCATGTTCTTGAGAATGTGTGTGTGTGCTGGGAGACATGGTAGCAAACCTTCTGCAAAGACATATTGATGTGCCACCCTGGAGGAGCGGGACTACTCAACTGTAGGGTCCAGGTACCAGACTATACTACCAGTAGTGACGCTTTTTTAACCAAAACTAATGAGAAATTGGTCAGAAAAGATGAGGGGAGGGAAAAATGTTTTACTCCTACCAGTAAAACCATTCCTGTTCCTGTTCCTTGTTGGAGCCACTCTCCCAGTTTGGGGGTCACTGCACCAAGTGCCCCCACTACCACGGACCACGCTACCCTTGGACCTTCCACATCTGTTCCAGTGCCGTTCTTTCCAACCTTGATACTCTCAAGTTTCTCATGTCTCTTCTTCCCAGATGTTGGCGCTAGCTGGGATCGCTTTAATGCCTATCACCACCACCCTCTTCGCTCTTTTGTCCACCATCACTATTTCCGGTTGGTTAGCCAGGTTCTGTTTGTCAGTCTGGAAGCTAGTCTGACAGAACCTTGGCCCTGTTGTTCTCAGCCACCTTCTGTATGGGCCCATTGGGATTTGGGTACTTCAATCTCCATACTGGTTGCAGATGTTCCTGTATACTAGTCTGCACCTTTGGCCTGATCCACTCTGGTAGATCCTGGCCTCTATGGGCTCTTGTGCTTATGGCTCCGTTCTGCGCCTGCCATGATTATGCCTGTGCTGTCTGTCAGTCCTACTATCCAGCCACTGGTAGGGATTTCTGATATCAGCCACTTCCCATCTGACGGTACATGCCATGTAGGGGTTTGTCTCCAGGTCGTCTGTCTTCTCCCTCCTCTGCACTCTCATCATCAGGGTTCTGCTGCTGAGACATTCACTTAGCAGTTCATCCCTCGGGGCCATCTTTCTCATGTATTCTCGGGATCATGTTTCATCCTGGAATGTAGTCTTGATGCTCACTAGCCCTGCCCCTTCCGCGCTTTAGTGTATAGTCTCAGGGTGCTGGACTTGGGGTGGAACCCTCCATACATGGTGAGGAGCTTGGTCTTCTTGATATCTGTGGCTTCTATCTCCTTTGGCCAGTTTACAGATATCACGGGCATCTTATGACTGGTAGTGCGTATACGTTGATGGCTCCTGACCTTTTTCTACCATTCAGCTGACTTCTCAGGACCTGCCTTACTCTCTGGAGGTATTTCGCTGTGGTTGACTTCCTTGTGGCTCTTCGTGGTTTCCCATTAGCCTGTGGGATGCCAAGGTACTTGTGAAGCACCGATATCACCTATCTTGCCCCTCTGGTAGGTCAATCCCCGTCCGGATCATCTTGCCTCTCTTTGAGACCATCCGCCACACTTGTCCAATCTGGAATGACATCCTATGTTCCTCGCTGTAGATCCTGGTGGTGTGGATCAGTGAGTCTATTCCTTGCTCATTCCTGGCGTACAGCTCGACATGTCATCCATGTAGAGCAGGTCATTGTGGCCCCACCACGAATCGGTCACCGTGAGCCGCTTCTTGTGATGATCTGAGGTTTGGTCACTGCAGAGTGGGCTTTCAGTCCAAATGCCTTAAACGCCGAGACACTATATGACGCAGACAGATCCTTACCTCCCTGTTCAGCACTGAACTGGGTGAGCAATTCCAGCGTGGTGTTGAAACGATTGCCCACTGAGATCCTCCGCATTATCCTGTCCTCTGCATTTGTCTTTCGTGGACGACTAGCCTTCCTGGGGACTTGAATGAGTTTGACATTGTAAAGATGCAATATTCTTTGAAATGACAGATTTGGAACTAATTAACTTGTCTTGTTATGGCTGATAGGGTCATCCCTTTGGCCTTCATCTGGACAAATCTGCTACGGAGGGTTTCATTCACTTTAGAATACCATCTTGCAGAGTCAGTGAAACTGGAACTTAGGCTGCCAGTTAAATAGGGGTGTCAGATAATCATGAAATAAGCACCAGGCAGCCAGATTAACACCAATAACTGGGAGGTATCTAAAGTGTTCTCTAATTTTGATCAGTGTTCTAACATTTCATTTAAGTTTTTTATACTGTGCTTCAGGATGTATGTAACTCTTGAAATATGCTTAAAATATTGCTCTTACCCTGCTTGATCATTTCAAATATGACTATGTAGTGGCCTTGACATTTAGGAAATTGTAGATTGTCTCTCTAATTTTGATTCCAGTGAATATATAAAAACTTATCTCATGACACTTTTCATGCAGGTCTAGACCATTCTCTATAATAAGGAAAACTTCCCTACAAGTCTACAATAAGTCTACTACTTGACCTGAAGACGACTGTATTCTACACACAGTTTAATAAAACCAGAATAAATAAAAAATAACTGTATTTAGTTTAATAAAAACAGAACAAATATAATGCAGCTAAGCTGGAAATGTTTCAAGTCAAGTTTCATTTTTCCTGATTTTAATCCAAAAATCCTCTTTTTCTATTAACGACCACAAGGTGGCGCACTGAGACTATCCGTTTCAATCTGAAGTCGTGGTATCTACGTCTCTGCCCTGTCTGTCCGTCTGTCCTTTGTCTGTCTGTCCGTCTGTCTGTCTGTCTGTCCGTCTGTCTCTCTGTCTGTCTGTCTCTCTGTCTGTCTGTCTGTCTGTCCGTCTGTCTCTGTGTCTGTCTGGTCTCTGTGTCTGTTCGTTCTGTCTGTCCGTCTGTCTCTGTGTTCGTCTGTCTCTGTGTCTGCTTGTCTCTGTGTCTGTCTGTCTCTGTCTCGTCCGTCTGTCTCTGTGTCTGTCTGTCTCTGTGTCTGTCTGTCTCTGTGTCTGTCTGGTTCTGCCTGTCCGTCTATCTCTGTGTTCGTCTGTCTCTGTGTCTGTCTGTCTCTGTCTGTCCGTCTGTCTCTGTGTTCGTCTGTCTCTGTGTCTGTCTGTCTCTGTGTCTGTCTGTCTCTGTCTGTCCGTCTGTCTCTGTGTTCGTCTGTCTCTGTGTCTGTCTGTCTCTGTGTCTGTCTGTCTCTGTGTTCGTCTGTATCTAAATGAAAAACTTTAGACAGATTTTTTTTAAATTCTACGTTTTGCTCTAAATCAGAAAATGTTTGTCATTTAATGCAATGAAATGTAAAAAGAAGAAGATGAAATGAAATAAATTACAGACGCGGAGTGACTCTCTTGTTAATAAAATGTTAAATGGTTCATATTTATTCTGCAGATATATGGTGATATATATGTATGCTTGGGAATATTTTTCTTAAGTCAAATGTGTACAAAAGACACCAATAAAACTCAGTAGTCTCTTTAAAATTAAGAACATTTGCCGTGTTCTGGCCGGCCCGCCATTTGTTTAAATTAATTTTATTCCTGATCCCGAAGTTCATGCTCAGTCGTGAAAAAGTTTAGCCACCTTAATTCCCGCCCTCCTTTTTTCTACCCCGCACCTCCTCAACACCCTATCCATACAAACTCCTGCATCGTCTCTCAAACTAACTCACTCCTCTCTGTACCTTCAGCCCGTCTCTCCATCTCCATCCACCGCGTCCACCACTTTAACCTCAGCTGGAGAAACATCACCAGCACCATGCTCTGGAAATCCTGAACAAAGAGTGACCTTTCATATGAAACACCACAGAAATGTTCTTGTTTGTTGGTTTGTTTTTGAATCTTGAAGCTGGAAGCTCTGTATTGTTGAAGGCTGCACGTGGAGGGCCTGATTATTTTTATGAGAAGCTGATTCCAGAAAATTCACTTGTCGATTATTAAACGTTTGAATGACTCAGTGGTGGCTGGAAATATCATTTGAAGTTTAAAATCAAAAAAGAAACAGATTTCTGACTAGGAGGATGTGCGTGCTGCTCTGTCTCAGCTTACACGTTAAAAATCAAGCAGAATGTGATGTGCATATTTAAATGTCTTTGATGTTAAGATGCTTCTTCAGTAAAACACGTTAACACTTAAAATATTAAACACTCAATCATATTTCATAGTGCTCCGTTTCTCGGCGCGTAAAATCAAGTACATAACTAAACCAAGCGTCGCAACAAATGTAAAGTGTGTGTGTGTGTGTGTGTGTGTGTGGTGTGTGTGTGTGTGTGTGTGTGTGTGTGTGTGTGTGTGTGTGAATTAACGGCTGATAATTGAATGAATATATCTCTTTAAGAGAAGTGGACCCTGTCGACCCCTCCCCTCATTCCGCCGGGTGCGCGCAAAACCTATAAGTAGTGCGCTCATGGAGAGACTGGAGGACTCTGTGTGTGTTGTGCGCGCGTGTGTGTATCGGGCAGCAGCATTTTCATGTGTTCGTAAAGATCTCAGTCAGACAAGAGATAAGGAAAGTAAAAACACACCTTTGACTTGAATGGATCGTTGAACACGTCTGGATTACATCTTTGGTGACACCTTTGGAAGCCTGCGCCTGCTCACTTTTACATTTGGGGGCATTCAGAGTGGTCCAGATGTTAATCCACACCTATTCGGCCATGGTGAGTTTGTTTTGAGCTTCTTTGGATTTATTGATGTCTGTTTATTATGAATGTAAGTCAGTTTGAGGAGAGAGTTTCTTTTCTTTTCCGAGTATCAGTGGACTCTGGAGGAACACGCGCGCAGTGTGCCACCAGCACCTCGAGCAGCTCATATCAGTGAATTAAGTACAGAAAAATGACTTCTGATCAGTGGGTTGTATGTTGTGACATTAATTGTCAGTTTACAGAGTGTTTCTGATCCTTGGTGATTTATGTGGCTGATCATTGAATCTGGCTTTTAGCTGTCCAGTAGAATCCTGAGTGTGAAGTGTTCATAGTTCACAGTGAGCCTTCCTGATACTCGTGTTGCAGCGCCGCGCATCTGTCCGCAGAGATGCTCTTTGTCTGCACAGTGTCACAGCAAGTGAGACCGACTGACAGTAAAGTGTCCACTCACTGCACACACTGTGGAGAGGATGGTCCGTCCTTTGCAGCTTCACAGCTCAAACTTTGGATGAAGCCGATGAGTCCCGCACAGTCAGTCCTGCACAGTGCGGCTAATGTGTGGCAGACACAAACTGCGAAGATGTGCTTTTAAACCTGGCAGAGGGCCTCTCCGGCTGCCAGATAATGGACATTGTTCCAACACAGCAGCATTGATCTGAGTGACCCAGCTTTGAAGAAATCCATTTTTATCAGAATATGTGGGCTGCACGCGGTGTTTCTTTCACGTGAAGCGTTAAATTTGTCCAAATCAAATCACACTTTGTTTCTGCGGCCTGTCATTTTTTCTTTAGTTTTCAGTCACGGTGTCAGGACAGATTGTTTACAGGTGTGCCCCCTCCTGCAACACCGTGTGAGTGTTGTTGTCGTGTGTGTGTGTGTGTGTGTGTGTGTGTTACCTGTCCTTTGTGTAGCTTCTTGGTTGCCGTGACCTCTCTGACACTGTTCAGCAGCTATGCCAGCGGCGTCTTCTGCCAGTGCGCATCACTTCAAGTTGCTGCTGTTTCCGACATTTAATAAAGATGGAACACATTTATTCATGTTTTATTGCGCCTCCGTGCTTTTGTGAAAACTGTTTTATATTTTTTAAGTTTGTCTTTTTGTGACTTTATCTGCAGACAAACACAACCCACGCCTTTATATTTCCGTTTCCCGGAGCTCCAAACTTATGGAATGTCTCTGACGTTTGATCAAACAGTCAGTCCAGTATGTTCAAAATGTTTGAGCTCCTCACATGAAGTTAACTTTTACATTTTCTGCAGGACCGCGCAGACGGACTAAGCGGATCTTCGCCGAGTGGGCGCCTCTCCCAGCTGTCCTCCCTGAACCAGGCCGCCTACTCCTCTGCTCCCCCGCTCTGCCACACTCCGGCCTCTGACTTCCAGCCTCCGTATTTCCCTCCACCTTATCCCCAGTCCTCCCTGCCATACTCCCAGAGTCAGGACTCAGCGTATTCCCACTTGTCAGACCCCTACCCCTCTATCAACTCCATCCATCAGCATCAGCAAGCAGCATGGCACTCGCAGAGGTCGCGCTCCGAGGAGGGGGGACTTCTGTCACAGTCGCACCGGGCTCTGAGCCTCGACCCCCGACGGGAGTATCCAGCTGTCCCCCGGCTGCTGCACGGTCTCGGTGAAGGTGCGGCCGCTCTCGGGGACGGTCCTCTCGGGATGCACCTGGGACACCACGGCCTGGAGGATCTTCAGGTGACTTCATTTATTTTGGTTTTCCCTTCGTTGGCTGAATTGGCCGTGCGCAAAAGTCAAATCAGTGCGCACAAACATGATGAACATTTTTTTAAAAATAATAACACAAATATCATGAAGTGCAACACGAGCTGCTCTTCTTAAAATAAAATAGGTGGATGTTGTCAGGAAGGCCTTCAGGCAGTTTATCTTCATTTTCTTCAGATAACGCAAATTTCTGGTGAAACAACTCAAATAAATAAAATCGAAATTAATGAATTAACAACGACAGCATTTTATCCATCATTTTGATTTATTATTATTATTATTATTATTATTATTATTATTATTATCATTATTATTATTATTATCATTATCATTATTATTATTATTATCATTATTTTAAAGAATGACCTGCAGATTATTTTATCTGAATAAACTCAAAAGAAATTCACACGAGTCTTTTTTCTTCTAGTAAAACAGCCGCGCGCCTGCGATGATTTTATTTTACGAAACGGGTCTGAAATATTCATTTCTGCAAAAGAAATATTTGCTTTCTCCAAAGCAAGTATTTATTTTCTCTAAAATTTTGTTGATACATGGATCAATAATAAAATGTTAGAGAGCTCTCATCAGTTTGTCAGCTGTGGATTTTAGCTGCCTGTTGAGTTTTTTTTTATTTTATGTGTGTGAGTTCGAATTTAAACGCCTGGAATTCATATTGTAGATACACACGTGGAGATGTTATGAGTTTTATAAACAAACTAAAATACTGACCAAAATGTGAAGGATGACATTTGGTCTTATTGGTGCCGACCCTGGTGCAGTGTTATTCCAAGTCTCGCTCGGAGACTCTGCAGCTTATTGTGTTTTTTTCTGCAGTTTTTTGGAGAAGAATAGTTTCTATGGTTTATTGAGCAGTCAGCTTCCCTGCAGCAGGTGCAGTTGCAGACGCCGTTTGTTGCCTCCTCGCAGAAAAACACACCGAGACCAATTGATGTGCACGCTCATTAATAGAAAAGAAAGGTTGGAGAGGAGCGCCACGCAGGCACGGAGTCAACCCGGGCATGTTGCTGTTAAACGCTCCCACTTGACAAGGACCTTTATTTGATTAATGGATTATATCATCCGCGTTTATAAATTGAACACAAAGGAGACATCCGAGAATCCGAGACAATTTCATCCTCTGAAAGAAAAGATCACAGAAAGAAAGACTTCATTTCATTTCTCCTCTGATCGGAGGCTGTTTTGGATTTTTATTGAATCACATGTTACACTTTTTTAAAACATGCCTACAGTGAAATAAATCTCAGCACATTCATGTTTTGGAAATGACTGCATTTCTTCACCAAAATAGAATCTATAAAAATCTTTTTATTCTCTTTAATTGAATGGTATGTATTTAGCCAAAGTAAATTTCAGGAAATTTCAGAAAAATTCAAAAAGGAAAAAGGATTGAATCCTTTTTCCTTTTTGAATATTTTCATCATAAAAATATTCATTTATAAGATTTTACAAAGTTAAAACGTCAAAAGGCCAAAAATCATTTTGTGCAAACTGAAACTGAAACAAATTGAAATCATCTGTTATAACTTCATTCATCATTGATCGTCTGATTTTTCATTTTGCACAAAGAAAGTCAGACTGTGTTATTTACTCTGATGTTCATGATGTGGTGAGGGGAAACCAAACGATGGTCCTTCCATCTTGCTTTGGCCTGAGAGAGACAAGCTGTGTGTATATGTGTGTGTGTGTATATATAAATTTGTGTGTGTGTGTTGGCTGTGAGGCCGGTGGATAAATGATAGTGACTGTCTGTCTGTCTGACACAGGGAATGGAGGAAGGATCAGCCTTGGGCATCCTCGACCACTCTGTCATTAAAAAAGGTAAGAGGTGGGAGAGCTCTGTGTGTGTATGTGCATGCATTGTGCATGTGTGTGTGTGTCAGTGTGTGTGTGTGTGTACAAGAGAGAGAGAGAGAAAGATTGAGTGTGTATGTGTGCATTTGTGTGTGCGTGTGTGTGTGTGTGCACCTATATAATTGTGCTATACATGCTGAAGGGGGTTTTGTGTTTAGGGGCACTCCGACACCAGTCTCTCTCACTGTCTCACACACACACACACGCACACACACACACACACACACACACACACACTATAAATAATTCTGTTTTGCTATTTCATTTGAAGTCAAGAAGTCCTCTAATACTCAGCTGCAGACTTCACCCCAAAGGCACACATTCTTAATGAACTGTTCATGGTCATATGAGAGAGAGAGAGAGAGAGAGAGAGAGAGAGAGAGAGAGAGAGAGAAGGATTAGAGTGGAGGAAAGAGGAGAGAGAAGTGGGGCAAAGAAGAAAAGGGAGGGGAACATGATAAAAGACGAGTTGTGGGGAAATTTGCAGAGTATGATCACTCTAATATTACCAAGTATGAGATGCAGGAGACACAGGGGCACAATTAGAAAATTCAAGTTGGGTTTGTTGCTGGTGGAGCGATACTGTGAGAAAGCTAAAAAAAAAAAAAAAATCCCTGATAACTGCAGCCTGTTTTGGTGTGTGGTGCAAAAAAAAAAAAGAAAAGAAAACTGACTGAAATGGAATATGTTTTTACACTAATAACACATAACAGAGAATCTCTTTTTAAATATGTAAATAATTATTTTTAAAAGTGCAGAAAATTATTAATATTTTCTTTTCTTGTTGATTAAATTGTGTCATTTAAACTCCACATGAACAGAATCCACTCATGTCTGAAATCTATTTTGGCCTCTTAATTTTAAAATGATTTCATTCATCCAGCACTCGCCGGCCTGAATCGCTCCATCCTGTGAAGTTTTCACAAAAACAAGGATGTAGTTCCCCAAATCATGTCCCAAAGACAAGCAGGAGGCTCTGACTGTACATTTCTAGCTTCATTCAAACAGCTTGAATGTTGCTGCTGCAAACCAGCAGCCATTTGATGAAGTGACAGTGATTCCACTTGTTTGCCAAACGCTTAGAATTGATCAATTACCGCAACGAGAATCTCTCCGGAAAGCACTTACAACAGATAGCAGAGCGAACTGAAAGCCCTCATGAATAAGAAAATCCAACAGGGAGAACAGAAGGAGACAAGGAAAGGGGGTAAGATAAAGAGTGGGAGGCACAAGAAAGAGTCAAGCAAGAGTGAAAGATGATAAGAAAGAGAAGGAGGGGCAGACGGATGACAAAGGAGAGAGAGCTATGGAAGAAACTCTGCTGCTCTGTGGCCTCGGTGGCTGGCTGGGTGCTCGGGCTGCTTGTGACTGAAGGGATTTGAAGAGATTTTTTTCAGTTCAGGGACTCAGTGCTGCTCAGCAGGGTGCTGTAAAGAGGCCACCCGCCACCCTCAGAGTGTGAGCGAAGAACCCACATCCCAGTGTTCAGAGAGAGAAGTCATCAGGAGCAGGGAGAGCTAATGAGAGAGACAGAATGTTCCAATCAAATTACAATCACCTTTATTGGCTTCATTCATTTCCTAACTCATCTTAAAGGACTGCTTCTTTTTTCTGGCCTTTGTTGCCTGTCGTCCTCACCTCATTATCTCTCTGCTGCTCTGGATAGTAAAGGCATAAAATTCCCCCAATAGAACATGTTTTCTCTCTTCCATATTTTCTCTGTCTTAATTCTTGTGGCATTCAGTCGTGTTGATATTTTTAGTTTAATTTGTTCCGCTTTTTGACATTTCTGCCTCCACGCCAATGCAATGAATGGAGTTTTGTTTTGTGGCGTACAGCATTAAAAAAAAATTGCTCTCAAGAGCTCAAAATATGCAACAGCTACACAGTTTCCCAGTTCACTGTGTTAAATCCACAGAATACTGTCAACACTTAGTCAGTAGTCAATAGTCAATAGAGTTCCAGTGAAACCTGTTCACAGAGATGTCTGTGGGTTGTCACAAACAAAATCCTGATTTCTTTTGACCTTCTTAATTTAAATTACATTTTTTTGCTCACAAGGTTTCAAATTTAATGGTTCAAGACTCAAAAGATCATTTCGTCACCACCAATCAACACCTTAAAATTAAGAGACAGTGGTCTCAGTGCCAACATAAATCATTACTGCTGCAACAGGTTGCGTGGACGACTAACACAACAGGGAGATGCTTCTTGCTCCCCCTGCTCACTATAACAATACAGACAGAAAAACTCCTTTTAAAAGTTTACCGCAGTGCAGAAAAGTGAGTGTGAATTGAGCTGCTCAAGGTGTGAAATAAAGCTATTTGAGAATGCGCAGTTAAAATGTTACCACCTGCAGTTTAAATAAGAGTCAACAAGCAGCACTCCAGAATTAGAGCTGTCGACGCAGGGGAGAACATTACACTGAATAGATTAATGAGGAGAGGAGGAGCACACTGTCATTCACACAACACCACTGTCACTGCAGAATACATATGTTTAGTCAGACTATTTTTTTCATTTGCATCTTGTTTTTGTTCAACTTTTCATTTTTCAAATGATGTACTTTGTATTTTTCTTCATCTCTCCTTCATTTCTTCCCAGTTCCTATCCCGTCCAAGCTGAACGGCTCGTCCCTCTCAGCTTTGTCCATTGGTAAGGAGGGTCTTGGTATGGGAGCCGTGTCCAACCCGGCTGAGGTCTTCTGTTCGGTCCCGGGTCGTCTCTCGCTGCTCAGCTCCACCTCCAAGTACAAGGTGACGGTCGGGGAGGTGCAGCGACGCCTCTCCCCACCTGAGTGCCTCAATGCTTCTCTGCTGGGTGGAGTCCTCCGCAGGTGAGAGGCAGATAGGGAATGAGAGGGTGTGAAGTGGTTTTTGAGTTGTTTATATTAGGAACTTCAAGCCTGAAGTCAAAGACAAAAATTCACCTTAAGTCAATCATCTCATCAGATTTGATTTTAGGATGTAGAGTTTGACCTCATTAGGCCTCTAAATGTTCAATGCAACAATGAGACAAGATAGAGGAAAAGCTGTTCGAGCTTATATATGTGCAATACATGCAATGTTGGTCGGCTATAAAGAGTCTGAAATGAAAATTGATGCTGATTGATGCTGTCAAGTAAAAAGGATATAGCTGCAATTTTGATGTTTGGACGTCATAATATTATTTATCACCTGCAAAAGGAAGAACAGCTTCTTCTTCTCCATCAACAGATGACTCAATAGTAAAAGAAAGATTAACATCATTTCTCAATGTCACCAAACTACATGGCTGTTTCATCAGCATATACAAACAATAACTCTGTGATGAACTACACTGAGCTCACTGACCTCAAGTCATCGTGACCCCAAACTTTATCACAATAATCAAATAGGAGGTCATCAGAGAGGACTGTGGGAGCTACACAGTGTTTACCTTGTGTTTCACATGAAGTCTGCTGATTGGTTTACTGCACAGAGGAGCTTCTTTATAACACAAACCAGCAAAAGCTGAAAGAAGCTTTCAGGACTTTCTGACTCTCCAACATTTTTGTTTTGGACCACCAGGGTTTATTGAAAATGAGATGGAAGCTACCAAAAGATTTTGGACATAATTTGTTTTGTTAAATGTAATTTTATGAATGTAACAACAGTAATAAGATACACAGACCTCTGCCTTATATTGTTTGCATGTAGTCCGTTTATGAAACCACTTTAAACCACATGACAGAGGCTCCTCTATCTTTTCTTTGCTGTCATACATGAGGACTGTTCCACCTTTTTCCCCTGAAGCTTTTCAGAATAAGACCACTTTAACTTTAACTATGGGGCCACAGCTGAGGACACAAAATGGGTCATGGGACTAAATCACAAGAGGAGAAATATGGTTTAATGAAGCACAGCCTCGGGCCAAAAGAACAACTTTATGATTTGGGTTGCAGGCTGAAATACTTTAAAAAGGATCATTAAAAGATCTAAAGGAGTAAACATGGAGATACAGCTACTGTTTACTCCACTACAATTATTTAACAGCTATACTTACCTTGGAAATTAAGATGTAACATATGAAATGAATAATCCATTTCTAAAACATAAGGCATCATATACGGTACAATAATAATATTTACAGCCTGTGAAGAAACAGAGAGGTTCTTAAATTCAGATATGTAAGAAAAAATAAAGGATGAGATCAAGTCAAGCAAAGTAAAAAAATAACTAAAAGGTGAAAAATACAAGACAGGAGCAGTGTTGACAGGGAACATACTGTAGGGAGATTTCAGCTTCACATTCACATAAACACACACACACACACCACAACAAAACTCATAAAGAGAAACACACACACACACACACACACACACACACACACACGCACACACACACACACACACACACACACACAGAACCAGCTCCTAAAAACTGTTCTCTCTGTCTCCCTGTCCCCCCTCAGGGCGAAGTCAAAGAATGGTGGCCGCTGTCTGAGAGAGCGTCTGGAGAAGATTGGCCTCAACCTGCCCGCCGGGCGACGCAAAGCAGCCAACGTCACTCTGCTAACATCTCTAGTGGAGGGTAGGGAAAACACACCCACACACACACACACACACACACACACACACGTACACGTACGCATACAGTGACCTGCATACACTGACAGACAGATCCTCATATGAGCAGACATGATTAAACAGTCATGTCAAGGGTGCAGACTGCATGCATGTATGTCCACACACACACACAGGCTGCAGTTTATCTCTTGACATGACCTGAGCTGAGCTGTGATTTCAAAGCATTTTTATGGATAATTGTTTAATGTGAAATAAACTGAAGCACTGACCTTTGGCTCTGAACAGACAGAAGCAGCTTTTCTGCAGTAGATTATCGTCTAGTTTGACTCATTGTTTTAAGAGACATATCCTCACTCTCCTCCTCCTCCTCCTCCTCCTCCTGCTCCTCCTCGTCCAGGTGAAGCTGTCCATCTGGCGCGTGACTTTGGTTATGTGTGTGAGACAGAGTTTCCAGCCAGAGCCACAGCTGAGTATCTGTGCAGGCAGAGCGAGCCGGACCAGCTCCCTACACGGCGCAGCATGCTGCTCGCCACCAAGTGAGTATTTCATCCCCACACCTTGGCACATTTAAAGGAGCACTCCACTGATTCTACAAGTCATGGAGGGCGGTGCTACCGAGTTTTAAAATGTCTTCTCTAACTGTGACATTTTGTCATGTAGCATTACTGATCTCAGTGTGTGGACAGAAAGCCTGTATTACAGACTGAGGGGCACAGAGAGGCTAAGAAAAGATGGTATCAAAATGCATTATGGAAAGTGTAGGTCAGGATATTTCATCCTCTGCAGCTTCAGACTGTCCCTTGTGGTTCGCACAACTTTAGTGGATCCATGCTGATAAGAAACCCATCATTTGTACCATAAATGTAATGTGTTTCACCACAGTGTGATAAAGGTTTACATGAACAACAGCACAGCTGAAAAGAAAAAGAGGGTTCTTTTTTTTTTTTTAGTTCACAACAGCAACTGACACACAAGGTTTGAATTTCAGGATTTAAAGGTCTTTCGTTGGCTGGTGTGAAACGTAAAATGTTAGATATCTAAAATCATAAAAGGCCTCAACATAGGAAACAGTGTGTACTAATATTACAATGAGTGCAGTAGCCAAGAGGCAAAAACAATATCTAGACAAAGACAACACACTAAAACAATCATCCTGAAAGGTTTATTCAGTCCAACAAAAACATGACTAATGTCAAAACATTTTTCATTTCTCCATATTCTTAAAACATCCATATGAGTATTATATACTGTATATTTATATATCCTTTTTATATAATTGACCTTCTCTGATCTTTAGAGCCCTTTCTGTACTGTGGCACCTATTTTAGGTTTGAATCAAGACTGGTGGTGCTAGGCGTGGAAATCAATAATTTCAATTTTTCAACACTGAATCTTGTTTTGCAGAAATAAATCTCAGTGTCATAATAACATATAATAATATCACATCTCTTTTCCTCTCAGGGAGATCTGTAAGGAGTTTATGGACCTGATGTCCCAGGACCGCTCTCCGCTGGGCGGTAGTCGTCCCACCCCCTGCCTGGAGCCCGGCGTCCAGGGAAGCCTGACCCACTTCAGCCTGCTCACCCACGGCTTCGGTACACCCGCCATCTGCGCCGCGCTGTCTGCCTTCCAGAGCTACCTGATGGAGGCGATTAAAATGCTGGACAAAGGAGAGGGAGGAGGGAAGAGCCACCACGACAAGGAGATGAAGCACCGCAAATAAGAGGGAGGACAGACAGACATGTTGAAGGATGGATGAGAGGCAGGAAGGAGGAGAAAATAGGGTGAGAAATGACTGACTAGTGCCCCTCTGCGTCTTTACCTCCGCCTTCAGGATAAAAACTGAGACTTTTACCTCCCAGAAACCCCTGAAGCCCCTCTCATCGAGGAGGCGGGGTACATGATGATATCTGTACTGTAATTTGTGTCCACAACCACCTCACTCTAAATGACGCATGGACCTCTCTTCTCAGTAGCTGGTTTGTGTCAAGATGGCATCAACAAAGCATCTCTTCAGGATGAGTTCCTTCATATGGCTGTATGCTTTTATTTCTCCTCCTCCTCGTTCTTTTTCTTCCTCCTCTTCCTTTTTTTCTTTTTCTTTTTCTTCTCCTTCTGCTTCTTCTTCTTCTTCTTCTTCTTCTTCTTCTTCTTCTTCTTCTTCTTCTTCTTCTTCTTTAAATTCTAATGAATATGTCACCATGATCTGTGTTTTACAAAGCCCTGCCTCCATCACTCTCTCTCTCACACACCTTTTCACATTTTTGGACTGAACTCATCTGGGAAGTGTTGTAAGCCATATCTGAGACAGCAACCTGCTCTTTGCTCCTTTGGACCTTTGGGAGACTTTTAACTCCACTCTAATTGGATGAGCACAGTTTCCATATGTAGTTCTTCTTAATTGGTGGTCATGGGAAATTGAGTTCTCTGGGTTCTCTAGCAGTGGGGTAAGGAGGAGTAAAAGGCAGCTAAAGGAGAATTGTTTTCTTTCATTTTGAAGTACTATGTGTTGGTAACTTAAGAAAATAACACAAATCATTTTGTACTTTCTGTGTATGTTTATTATTAATGTTATTACTGTTGTTATTATTATTGTATTACTGCATAAATGTAATATATTATTAAACAATTAAGAACTGACTGACTTCATGAGCGTGTTTTTATGTTTTGATCTCTGAAATCTGAACAATAAAAAGTAATGACACCTTCAGGTCCCTTAAATGTAACTGCCCACTACAACGGACTTTTAAATTCAAAGGTGACAGTCGGCTTTTATCGTGCTTCCTCTATCTCTTTGTCTCAGTAATGACATTTTTTATTGATTCCTGTAGGCAGAGTCTATTGTGACTTCAGCAGGAAGGTCATAGCAAGGGCTACAACTAACACTTAATGTCATTACTAATTGATTGATCTGTCGATTTATTTTATTTTTGCGATTATTAGGTTAATTGCTTTGTCTATAAAATGTCAGAGAATACTGCAAAATGTCTATTCTAGTTTTACGGAGCATAAAGTGATATTACTAACAGCCAAAGCAAAAGATTCTATTTCCCCGAGAGAAAAAAATCGTGTAGAAAACAGTGACACACTTTCAGCTGCTGCTCTGTGGACAGACATTTTGTTCTGTCTACCACCTTGATTGACACCAAAATATCTCAACAACTATGACAGCTGACAGCTAAAATGATGTACATACACTCATGCTCCCCAGAGGATGACTCCTCTGACTTTCCTCTAGCGCCACAGGCAGGTCAGATTTTGATTATCAGAGTTTTGAGATTTCTCAACATTTTCCTGATGAACTGGGACAAATACAGGACATTCATGGTTCCCAAACAATAGATCCTGATAACTTTAGTGATTCTCTGACTTTTCTCTTGAACCATGGAAAGGTTGATATTTGTGGTTTTTGGAGAAATGTCTCCACAACTATTGGATGAACTGCCGTGACGACATTTGGAACAGAAATTTTTGTTAGCCTCCAGATGAATTTGAAATGACACCATCACCGGTAATGGCAGCCATGGAAATTGCTGGAGCTGAAGCGGTTGTGGAGAATACCACAATATACAAATGTAAGTTGTAAATATGTTTTACATTTTGGCAGTCAAATGTTGGTGTTAATGCTATCCAGCAATCTGGCAAAAGAAGAGAAAAGGTGGTAAAATCATAATTTCTATTAAGTTCACAACAGCTGTACCAAACAGAGACAACAGTGCCCTGCTAAAACGCACTATGCCAAGTACAGAGTACTACATAGAAATAGTAACAGGAGAGACACAGCTTTAGTCTTGTAGTTCAATGAATCACTTTAAAGGTCCAGTGTGAGCCTTTTATATTTACAGAGGGAGCAGGTCCCTCACATTGAGCTGCTATGTTTCTACAGTAGCCTAGAATGAACAAACTAAACACTGACTCTAGATAGGGCCTTTTGAAATTGGCAACTACACCGCTAGATGCCACTAAATCCTACACACTGTTCCTTTAAGTATTAATTTCAAATGTTAATAAACAGCAGAGCCTGTCAAAAAAAAAAATCAGGGCCCATCTTTGCATGGTGGGCTCCAGCAGGGGCCCGGAGAGACGGTGGCATCACAGCTGCAGGCCTGAACACTGTACCTGGGAGAGCGGAGGCAGTGGTGCGACCCCCGGTGCCCAACAAGCCACACACCTCAGCTCCCCCCCAACCCATCTGTTCTGCATTACTCCCACCGACCACCTTCCACCACTGCTGTACAGTCCTTCTCTTTATTTAACCAGGATGAGATACTCAACACAATTACTGCTTCCCAGGGACTGCACACATACACATGTCGCCTGCTCCTACATGCTCAAACATTGCTCATTCCTACCTGATATATGTCCCTTTCTCTCCTCCCATCTCATTACCCTCCTGTGTCAATCCCCCCCTCATCCCTTCATCTCCATCTCTTGTAACCTAACTCCCTCCTCGTCCTCCTCCTCACCCCCCTCTCCCCTATTCTCTCCCTCTATCTGACACTCAGCGGGGCCGCTCTCCATCTCTCTCTGTGCCTCCAGGCAAACATATGCTGCTCTTCCCGTCAGATTCCGGTGTGTTTGAGAGAGGAGGGATTGTTTAATGTTTATTAATCACCTGTCTGTGGTGGAGAGAGGAGACGGTGATAGAGCCACACACATGTTGTGTCTCTCACTCTCTCTCGTACGTACACACACACACACACACACACACACGCACACACACACATTTAGCTGTGATGTTACTAACTTGGCCTGGTTTTTCCATTTACAGCTGTGTAAGTGTAACAACACTCCATGTACACAGTCAGATTTGTTTCAGCACTTACTTTTTAGTCAATCATTATAGTTGATGTTGTTTTTTCCAAAGATCATCCTGCAAACTCACCTACAGGCCCTGTCTTCATATTTAAAAAAACAATTTCAGTAACAAATATATTTTTAAAAATTGTTGAATTCCTTCACGCTGCACCACGTCAACTAAAAAAACAAGCTGACACACTATGCAGCCTCTAATATATATATATATATATATATATATATATATATAAACAACATCAACTATAATGAAGTACATATATATATAAGTATATATAAGACATATTTCATATTTCAATATGGTGAATTTGATGCCTGACATCTTTAATGAAAAGGTTGCATTTTTTTTTGGCCTTTTCAAGCTTTTTTTGACAGAGACAGCTGAAGAGTGACAGGAATGTGTGGAGAGAGAGAGAGATGGGGAATGACATGCAGGAAAGAGCCACAGGTCAGATTTGAACCCTGGGCCGCTGCAGCAAGTACTGAGCCTAAACAACACCAAAAAGGTTGCATTTTTATAATCAGTGTGCAGGAATTTAATGCTTTCTTTTGAATTATGTCATTATTTTTTACCTATATTATTATTATCATCATCATCAAGGGAGAAATATATGAATGCTATTTGTTAACTGTTATGATGACTAAAGGGGATGTAGTTATACTTCCAGTACATATGCATGTTTTATATATTGTATATATTCAATAAAAACATTTTTTAAAAGATTTGAATTCATTTGAATACACTGGCACCCTGATGGGGAGTCAATCTGTTCAAAGCCTGAAAATATTACTGTTTCTACTTAGCGACACGTGTTCAAGTTCACATTTAACAGACAGTTTAGTAATATATGAGAGTTACTATAATTGTTTCAGAAGCAATTATTAAGTGAGGACAAATTCACTTAGGTTGTAATTTGAAATGTATCTGTAAACTGTTTTCAATCTTCTGTACAATTTTTCCAAAAATCACTTTAGTGTTAAAGTTCATTGTATAATATTGTGCAGGAATAATTGATATAAATACATTCTTAACTCAATGTCCAGTGTCTTTTAGTGTCTTTTTTTCTTTCATCAGAAGGCGAAAACTGAGCCATTTCTATGACAAGTGAATAAACTGCATCCACTGATGAAGACCATGAGCTGTGGTTAAAAAGCCAGTAAGTGGAACTTGAGTATTTATCTGCATCCTCAGCTCTTTGGCCTCATTGTTGAAGGGATGGATGTGTGGTGATAATTCACATCTCGTCTCTCTATGGTACAAAGCCAGGAGGCTGTTCTCTTTCTATGTGCAGATGAGTAGACTAGAGAGCAATGAGAAAGCACCACAGGGACAAAAAGCTTGTATCTCAACTGTGTCACTTTTTATTGGAACAGAAAGAGCAAGGAGGTCAACGGTACAAAAAAAAAAAGGAAAGAGAAAAGGATGTGATGGTTGATAGTTCAACAGTGAGCGGTCACTTAGTGCCAGAGGTGAGCGTCTCCAGGTCATGGATGCCCTCCTTGTCAATCAAACGGACGTTGAAGGAGGGAAGGTTCAGGATGAAGCGCCTGTTCAGCTGGAGGAGAGAAAGAGACGAGACAGAGGAAGAAATGTTAAGATAAAGGTACAAAGAGAAAGAATGGATGTAAATAAAGGAGAAGCAGAGTAATATAATACTGAATATTATTTTAAAGGCTTTCTGATGCCTGTCACTCACCAATCAAACACATCAATCCACACTGACCCTCCATGTTAAGATTATTTTTGACATGCTTAGTGAAGCAGAATCTGTTTACGTCACACAGATCTACCTGTTTATACGTTGTCAACCTATTAACAATATTTGTAATAATTTGTAAAGGCTCCCAGTGTATCTGTTACATCAATGAATCAATAAGTCAAACAATGTTGAGTTTTTCTCGTTGGAGCCAACATAAAATGGATTTTTATTCAGTGAATTTCTGTGGTTGGTCGAGACCTCTTGACCCACAGCTGTCTGTCCAGCTCCTCAGCACCTGACAGCTGTACAGAGGTCAGAGGTCAGTGGACTGAACAGGCCCAATGCTTAAATAGTGCCGCTCATGTCTCACTTTTGATGTGGAGCAAAGAGCAAATCCTCATGATTCAGATTAGAGTGAAGTTACCAGCAGTACACTGAGCACACTGAAGGCCACTTTGACAGAGATAAAACGCTCGTCAATGAAGCTAAACTTCTTAAACTCACTTCCTCAACACACTTCTTCAGCAGATCCAAAGCCTCATCTCGGGTCAAATCTAGAAGAAATAACATGAGAACATGAGCGTGCTGAAATGAGAGAAAAGGGATGGAATAATGGAGACATTAAAAACATCATTTACTACACAGAGACGTGAGGTGGATGTTCAGTGGGGTTCGTAAAGAAAGAGCTCATGAGGAGCGAGAATTACAAAAAAATTGAGAGTAGTTTATTAGGAATATTTTCACTACAGTCCACCGCAAAATGAACACACGAATGGTTCATGTTGTGAGAATTTATATTAGGTAAAATAACTTTATTAAATAAAACCATTTGTCTCCAAACTCCATAACCTCTGCACGATGCACTTGACAAACTCTTTATTTCTCTTGTCTTTGCAGTCAGTCTCACAGGAACAATAAAGAGAAAAAACATGTATGAGGCATTTCTCTGTGCTGACCTGGTCTGTAGTGCCGGTCAAGAATGGAGAGTGTGAGGTAGGCTCCGTAGCCGTGGGCAGCGAAGGGGGCCTTAGCCAGGGAAGACAGGTAGTCCATGTAGTAGAGACCTGGACCGTCTGAGTCATCGTAGCCTGCCAGCAACAGGTTCACATGATATGGAGTCTGGATGCAGAGAGAGACGATTCATATTCAGATCTATAAGATTATTACAGATGTGTTGGTCTGGGATGCAGCTGTCATCCACAAACTGCTCTGGAAAAATGGAAATCAGTGACATGTTGACATCCTGCTGTGACATCAGCTGTGACCCAAAATTATATTTATTATTATTACAATACTATGTTTGTGTTCTTTTCAAATCATTAGTCATTGAATAAAATGCTTACATTGGCTGTGTACATAAAGTTGAACCATGCAATGTGACATCATCACATATATGCAAGTGTACATTTCTGCTACATTACTTAGTGTGGTAGCAGCATTTCTACCACTGACCTCAGCATCATTGTCTCTCCATGACCACAGACAATGCAGCCCTGTGTGCTGTTCTAATGCAGGGCTCATTTCAGCGTGAAGCCTTCAAGACTTCATCGGGTTAAGTTTTCAGTCTGAAAAGCTCCAGCACCACAAGAACTGTGGAGTGCTATTCTTTGTGACAAGTAAAATGAATTTCATCTCAACAACAGAATCTGAAGAAATCCAGACTCACCCAGCACCAGAAAAACTACAAAATTTGTAAACATGAGCAGTGTGTGTGTGTGTGTGTGTAGGTGACACACACACACACACACACACACACACACACACACACACACACACACACGGAATAATATTGACTGTATATAAAATAAAAAAAAGAATAATGTTAATGATGGAAGTTTTGATACTCGTGACAACCTTACATGTGGCTGCTCGAGAAGTACAACTTGTCATGTGAAATGTGTGTCTGTGTGAAATGCCACACACAGCTCAACATCAACACAGCATTCAGAGGGGGGAGAGGGAAGGGAGGGGGGCTGAAAAGGTGAATGGATGTCACAGGACAGAGGAGGCGTGTGTGTGTGTGTGGGTGTGGGTGTGGGTGTGGGTGGGGGGTGTCACTGGCAGTGTGTGACATCTGCTGGGAGTCAGTGCCCCTGTTTCTCCCTCCATCGCACCCTCCCTCCCTCTTCATCCCTTCTTTAACTCCCTCCCTCCTCCCCTCTCCACCGCCTTCACCCTGTGCCCTGGAGTAGTGCCAGGGCTCATTAAAAACTTCTAAAGTCGTTTCTCTTGCCCCTTCCTCCCCCTTCTCTCTTTTTAAATTACATCTTTTACGCTCGCAGCCTCTTCTCCCTTCTCTTCCACCAAAACACTAATTTTCTCTCTTCGTTGTTGCAAGCCACTGTTCCCCAGTTTAAAAGAAATCCCTTTAAAGCTCGACAATTTTTGGGGATTTCAAAAACAACTTATGGCCTAAATTCTTGACAGAGGTAGAAACAGTGCAGTCTTTGATTAAAATGCAACAAGAAAAGGAGAATATTGCACTCCCTGTCGAGCAATATGATTCATGTGACACCAGTCGAGTTGTGATCCACACACCTGCCCTCTCATTCCAATTCATCTCTCAGCCGACCTGCTTGTTCCTGTGACTTGTGCGTTAGCGCTACGTTTACCACAAGGGCAATGATGATCGTTACACTCCCTGCGGAGTGGTGGCGGTGTGTTAATGATGGCATGAATGCACACACACAACACACACACAGAAGAAACAGTGTGTTCGTGAGTGTGCACAATGGGCGTGAATCTCAGGGTGAATATCTTTGTGTGTGTGTGTGTGTGTGTGTGTGTGTGTGTGTGTGTGTGTGCGTGTGCTTTAACTCCTCCGTGAGCCTGCAAACGCCCCAGTGGCATCACCCCCACCCACCACACACCTGCCTCACTGGTTACAATGTAACAATAATATGGACTTGGCATCAAAATAACCTTCCCATGTCACCTCAGAGGGAACCAGGCACCTTGTTAACCCAGCCACCTGAACTCACACCCAGGTTCACATGCAAACAATACACATATGTTTACCCCCCTCCCTCTGCCCCCCGCCCCGCTGCCATCCTCGGTCTCAACCAAATAAGACAACAAGACGACCGCCGTGCTACGAAACCAAAGCTTCACCTGCACACTGCTACTGATGCCTCCCACCAGGTTTGGAGGAATAGTTTCAACACTTCATTTGCCTAGAGTTGGATGAGAAGGTCGATACCACTTTCATGTCTGTACAGTAAAACTGTAGTTAGAGCCAGTAGCTGGGTGGCTTAGCTTAGCACAAAGACTGGAAACAGGTGGAAACTATTAGCATGGGTCTGTCCAAAGATGAGAAATGGTAGCCAAGAGATAGTCCAGAATTTAAACCCTATATAACCATGACATGTGGCTGTTTGTGTGATTAAATGAACAAGACATACATGGTTAAAGGTCCCGTGTGTCAGATTTAGAGCAGTCTAATTACAGAATATGTAAACTCTGACTTTATTAGAGCAAAACTGCCTTGTTCTCTTTTTGTTACTTTAGAATGAGCCTTTTATATTCACACCGTGTTTCTACAGTAGCCCAGAACGGACAAACCAAACCCTGGCTCTAGACAGGATGTTTCATGATTCATCACATACAGCCCACAACTAAGTTCTACACTCTGCTCCTTTCATTAAGACTGCAGCTCACAATTACTTCCATTATCAATTCATCTGAGCATCTTTTTTTTTTCAGACAATGGTTATCAAATGTCATGTTTTGTTCAACAGTCCAAAACACAAACAGATTTAACTATTATTTTAAGACAAGGACAAAAAGCAAACACATTCACATCATCAAAAGAGTTTCACTCAGTCAGTGAGCTTTAGAGGTGCTGGTAGACAAAACAGGCTAGCCATTTCTAGCTGTTACTGTTTATGGTAGGCTAGGCTAATGTTCTTCTGGTGGTTGCTTCATATGCAGCGTACAGACTGTCAGGCGTCAACAGTGAAGGTCTCTGAAGTGCAGAAACAGCTTCAGCTGTGACAGGAATGAAGGTCAGGATGCTAAAAGTCCTCACAAACTCATCCTTTAAACTCTTCCACGTTCCAGCACTCTCTCCTTCCTTTCCTTTCTGCCTGCTTGACACCTCCTCCCCTCCCTCCTATTTTTTCACCCTGCCCCGGGGCATGTTCTCTTTATTGGCATTTCTCCTCAATCTGCTGTATTAATTGTTCATCTGTGCAGGAGCAAGGGAGCCGTGTGCAATATGGTGGCAGTAATTATTTGTGCCCGTTGTGTGCCCGTGCTAAAAAATATGGTCCAAACCCGTACAGGGCCAGCTGTGGATCAGCGCAGCACACAGGCTAACTGTTGCTGTGGCCGCATAGAAAAATAAAAAAACAAATCAAACAGTTCAAACTTTACACATTGATTACTTCTGACTTCTTCAGCAGACCGCCAAGCAAAGAACCAGCCATATACAAACTGATGACTGTGAGGCTTCTACATAATCTCTAAAAAAAAACAAAAAAAAAAACAAATGTGATATTTATAAACCATCTGCCTCCCCTGAGTTTGCTATATCAATGATCAATGTATCCTCATGTCTCATCCTCCTACACCCACCAAGACTGCTAAACTTTTTTGACTACCACACTGCTCCACCTGTCAGTTCCACATCAATTTAATCTGAATTCATACACAAATATTTCAGTACATGAGACAGGAAACTAAAACAAATAGAGGCAGAGCACATGCTGAGTTTCTATGCCCTGAAAACTTTGCAGTTGTTGTTTTGCTTTGTGG
The DNA here is from genome assembly GCA_028641955.1 of Protonibea diacanthus. NCBI lineage: Eukaryota > Metazoa > Chordata > Actinopteri > Sciaenidae > Protonibea > Protonibea diacanthus. The sequence continues at coordinate 849,655 of CM053993.1, forward strand.
TGAATTTCATGTGTATCATTACTGATATGCATGCAGCAGAGTCAAGGCCTCAGGTGATTATGCTTACCGCTAGTTTTTTTTTCTTTGTCTCCTCTCTAAAGCTTGAGTGAATGCAGTACTCCAGAGGTTAGCGAGTTGTTTTTCTGGACGCCAGGCTGGTAAGCACACAGCCGTATGTGAGCAGGGTTTTGCTTTCTCTGCGCTGACATGCTCTGCTGACTTTAGCTAACTACACCTCCCGGAGGTCTGCAGCCACTGGGGTATGACATCTTTGAGACTAAAGGACTCATCTGTAATTTATCCTGCAGGAATAAGGCCATCAGAATTAACAATATAGCACTGATTAATTTATCAGCCAGTGGTTCTTAACCTAGGGCTGTGGACATGCCAGTGGGATCACATGATGGTTTTTTTGTGGGGGTTCAGAAGATGATTTAAGGATGATGGGGGAAAAAAAAGATTAGATGTACAAAAGCAGATCATTATCTTCCCCTTCTGTCTGGGCTAAACTTTAATCTGCAATGATTTAATCAGATTAATTAAAATAAATTCAAACATATGCAGCCAGTTCCCCAGACAGGAATTGAGAATAGTCTTGGACTACAGGCGTTTTTTAACGATTCCACAGAAAACTTGGATTCAGTCAACAAATGGGCTTAACCTCCATCTCAAAGTTGATCTGTGCTGTACATGCACAACTGCAAAGTTGTTTATCTTTAATAATTTTATCTTTTACCATTTTCTGACCAAACGATTAATGTCTTGATGTAGACTGATGGAGGATGACAATCATTAAGCATTAATTGCAGGTCTAAAGTTGTGAAGGACACAAAAACATTTCATCTGCCTGCTCCTGCGTATCTGTTACTTCTACTTCATATCAAATCATTCACGACTTGAGCAAATGATATCTTTCTGTTTCACATTCAAATGGACAACACACATTACATATTTGACATAGTCAAGATGTTGTGGGGGGAAAAAAACCTGTTTATCCAACATAATTTGCAAATGTCCGTGTACTCTGGAGGTTGATGAATGTGAGAGGAGCATAGCTTGAGGAAGGTGTGGGATGCAGAGGAGAAACTGCTATTGCTTCAGTTTCTGAGCACTCCTGAGAACGCGGCATTAGTAAATCCTGCACTCATAAAACCAAATTCATCTCCGTGAGGCACAAAAATAATGATACACTTGCAGCTTATGGCAAGACATGAATATAAATGTTATCCTCCACAACATGTACAACCTTGACAGAATAAAACGATCCTGATCCTATAGGTCCCTCTGCGTGCATGCATATTGTATTTGTGTGCATGTTGACTCCTACTCGTTCTCACACTCTGTAGTGTTGTCTACTGGGTCTGGTTGTTTTCCCCTGGGACCACCACTCCTCCTCCTCCTGCTGCTCCTGCTCTCCCCCTATCCCCCGTTCGATATGTCCCACATTCCCTTCTCTGCCACACTAATTGTTTTTTGTAATTATTTTCAACCTTCTGCTATTGTGACAGGCAACGGCTGCACTACTCTTAACAAATTAGCGCAAGAGACAATGCAGGACTGCAGGAGAAGCAGGGCCGACTTGAGCACAGTGCACTACATCTGAAAACACATAGGCCACTGTGTAATACAAGTCTATAGCACTGAGTCCCAAACGTTGGTCAGTTTCTGTGACATGTTTATTTGTTCTTTGATCAGACTTCCTGTTTTAAACCAGGACACATATGTACATATCTTCAAGTCCATGTGATCATTCACTTGACTTTATTTAAAGGAAAACAATGGTCCCAATCTGACCTTAAAAACATCAACCATCTTTAAAATGTGGACAGTATTCTTACACCTTATTCATTTGTGAACTTAATTCAGAGAGTGTGTTGTTCTTGCTGTGCCTTCCTACATGTGCTGCCTGGTATAAGGGTGTATTTTGTTTCTGTGCAGTTGTCAGGTCTCTGCAAGGCCTCTAGGACAAATACAATCATTCAGAGAGCATGGTACTTTTCAATGTGTTCAGCATAAATTAAAAAAAGATGTCGACTCACAAACATGCAGACAGATAGATTAGCTGGCTGTAAATCCAAGTTTACCTAACTAATGAGGTAAATCTGCACCTTTCTGATTTTTTTTTTGACAGTTTGGTTTTGGCAGAATTTTTTGTACTGAATGTCAAAATTGTTTCATTTTCATAATAGACCCTGTGAAATGGTGCAGTTGGTGTAGGGGGACAGTGCTGCAGGCTCAGGTGTTGTCATGAAGTCTCAAAGGGAGAAACCTCTGTCATCATTCACAACAAGCCCACAAATGTATCCGACTCTGTCAAAATGCATCTACTAGCTCGGCTTGGATGTCTTGAGCTGATAATGACACAAACACAAGTATAATTGCAGGGGAGACTTCATTCCCATCTGAACTTTGAAGGAATACGACATCACAGCAGTATCACATCATCAAGAAAAACGAGGCCTCCAATGTGTTAAAGTGTTTTCATTTTCTGTTTTAGCCAACCATTTTCAGTGGAAACAAAAGAATAGTCGTTATGGATGAGTAAACCTACCACATATGGTGACTGTCCCTGTCATTTCAAGTGAGTATTACTTTAACTTATGGGAATTCATTTGTGATTCTATCAGTTATTCCCTAAAGCAAAATGAGATTGCAAATGCTAACAGAGGAATGTAATTAAGCTAAAATAGAAATTAAAATATTTATAGGTATGTTCCCTCATTACTTCATGATGAATATGCTTAATTCAAAGGGTGACCACCAGTACAGGATTAATTAGCTACTGAGAAAATATACAAAAATCCCCATGTCCAAAGTCTTTGCAGCGAGTTTGAAAAAGAATACATAGATTACATTTGAATATGTGGCAACACAAAATGCAGCAGATGATGCAGCAGCTTCACTTTCAATTTTACACAATCATGTGTCACAGTGTAGTACAAGAAACTGGACTACTTCAGTTTGTTTTGATGGAGTTACTGTATGAAAGATACTTCAATCAAATGTGTCTGGCTTTTTACATGAAAACACTTTGGTTAGTGGAAGGTGTGAACTACAGATTATATATGCAAAAATGTTGATTTGTGGAGATTGTCTTAAATAAATACATAAATAAATAAACTCACTGTACACCAAGAAACTCATGTCCTTCAAAAAAACTCAATGCTGTAACATTAGATATCTACTGTTGTTAAAGTTGATCCACAAAAATAGCTCTTCTCTTCATGTGAGGGTCAAATAAGAAAATGTGCCTATCGACTCAGACAGTTATGATTATGGTCACGTCTTTCATCAAACTGTTCACAGTAACAGACACGGTGCTCCCAGGGCATGCCAAAGTAATGGTTACCATCACTGCTTTATGGGACAGCTGATGGCTGTTTAATGGGCTGACAGTAAAAGACCACAGCAGTGAGATCAGGCCAATGCCAACAGGTGCAAATGATTTCAAACAATAATTTCAAACAACCACACAAATAAAAAGTCAACAAATGTCTAATGAATGTTTCTGGTAATACGAGTTAAATACAAGCCTCTGTGTTTGTTGTTTATTTAGAATTTGGCCATGCAAGCTTGATTGTTTAGTCTTTTTTTAAAGCTGTGGTTTATTTAATCAGTCCAAACAGATCATATCAGTGCAGAGGATGAACCTCACAAACCAAGACTGCTGTATGCTAAGGCCAAGAGGGTTTTAAGTGTGCCATCATCGGACACTGACTGCATTTGTCAAATTATAGCTCGAGCAGTTATATTCCAACTTAAATTAACAGCATAAATAGCAGCTATGATATGTTAGCCATCAGCCTTCCCACAAAGCTCTTAGTTTTTGGACTCAGATACAATAAAACTAACTAGATAAACTTTATAAATCTACGAAGACGGCTTAGAGCTCATGAGTACAACACATATATTCTGTAAGTGTTGAGTGTTTATGATGATAGTTACCCTGCTCCGAAGGTAGTCTGCAAGGTTCTTTCGCGTGAAGTTTGCTGCTGCTGATGGACTGAGTTCATACCCTGATAACAAGAGAGGCAAAACAAAACAGGTTATAGGTGTGTGTGTGTCTTCAGCAAATACAGTTTGCCTTCCAGTATGACATCAGTGTGAATCACTAGACATTTTAGTTTAAGTGTAAACTCCTCAGCAGAGGGAAGGAGACTCCTCAGCAGAGGGAAGGAGACATGTCCACACGTCCTTACCGTTCCTCATCTTGTAGAGCTGCACGTTCTTCTGAATGTACTCTGCGAACTGGACCGTGTCTCCAGCTTCTCCGACACACAGAAGCAGAATCTTCTCACTCAGTTTGAACATCTTGTCATAGTCTGAAGAACAAAGAACAGAACTGATTTATTATCCTCGTGTTCATGGATTAGAACGTTAACGTTAATCAGCAGTTACTTTCACTTTCACTGACAGACGCCTGCTTTCTCAGTTGATGCTAACGTTAGCATGATTTTTAAAAATGTAGACGTAGATTTGTTGAACTCAGAGCAGCACGTGACATTTACTCTGTACATATTGTTGTAGGTTATGGTCAGAAAAACCTCCAGACGGTGTAAAAACGGAACGAGGACGATGTATTTAACCGCGAAGCCAGTTAAAGTTAAAGTGAGTTAGCTGCTTTAGCTTTGCTAGCACATTCACCTCAGTTACACTCAGAGTGTGTGCTCACTGTGTTAACAGGGTCAGTTACACACATCAATGTTCATTAGAATTAATGTTATACGCAACACAGGTTTTAAAGCTTTAACGTCAACGAGAAGTGTGAACACGGCTAGCTCTGTTAGCAGGTGGAGCTACATCCACCGGCTAAGTGGCTAACGCGTTGTCATACCGTGTTTCATCTGGATGATGCTGCTGGCTGCGACGTTATCCGCAGCGACCAGGACGAAGTCAGGCCCCTGTATCCCGATTAAATATTCCATTGTGAGAAACAGATATGAGCTGAATGAATTTAATAACGCACAGAGCTAGCACCGTCCTCTGCAGATTACACAGCAAAACTTTGAGATAGGTGGCGCAGACTGATGTCGTCACCGGAAAAACCCATGCGTCCTTTCTGCGCGACTCGGGCGGGCAATTTGAGCGGATTGCTGTTGTCGTCGTTGCTTGTGCGGTGATTACTGTGTCGTAAATCCAAGAAATCGGACCCTTCTCCAAGAAAAGAAAAGTCACTATGAACGAAGGGAATCCTCAAAGAGTAATGGCGGCATCTAATAACCTGAACGACTCGCAACGGAGACGGTCCGCGCGGCTGAGCTCTCCTCCTCAGGCTAACGTAAAGACTGACAACAAAATGGCGCAAACCTCTGTTGGCATTAAACGTTCCATCACTGTGAGGAAAATAGCACCAAGAAAAACCGTCGCACCATCTGAGCACAACAAAGAGAACACGCCAGGACGGTCGGGATCAGGATGCATTCAGCAGAAGAAGCCGAAGGTCTCCACCCCAGGTCCTGTCCCGGGCCAAGGGGGCTCCTCCTCAGCCAAGAAGAAGAAGGCCGCTATGCCCTCACCGATCCTCCCTTCATCGCCGCCGCCTCCTTCTCGTCCCGAGCAGCCAGTAGCAGATCCAGAGGACGCGGTGTGGTCGCAAAAAGTGCGCCGGTCCTACAGCAGGCTCAGCGATAAGTCCCTCAACAGCCCCGACCCACGAGAGACCCTGTTCGGCTTTGAGAAGCTGAAAACCCCCGAGGTGGTCCGGGGAGTCGGGCAGTCCAAGACAGCTGTGGAGGTTTCTGGATCTTTGTCTGGTCTGAATTCATTCACATCTTTGCTCGAGGCGGATGACTGTGGTTCAGCTTTCCCTGAGCCGGACACAAACATCCCTGGAGTGGCTGTAGTGAAGGAGAGGAGGAGGAGGAAGAAGGTCCAGCAGATTGACGCCACAGAGCTGGACGAAATGGCTGCCAAGATGAACGCTGAGTTTGAGGAGGCAGAAGGCTTTGAGCTGGTCGTGGAGTAATTACTGGGACTGACAGACTTTGAAAGACTGAATGGATCTCTCAAAGCATGTTATCTTATCATTGACATGCTAAAAACACTGACTCAAGGACAACATGTATCTGTGTGCTTCAAATTCCAAACATGTGGTTCATGTCCAGCTCTATACTTTGTACATTTTGATTCTTTGGAGTTTAATATGTTTGGTTATTCATTGAAATGCTCTTAATGTAGTTATTATGTGGTGTTCTATTCACATGTGAGTGTGTCACCAGTAGTTAGATGAAAACCTAAACCATGTTCTTTGTTTTGGTTATTATTGAAACATTTACACACATTTAGCATTTGTCATGTTAAAGGTCTGACTCAACAAAGCTGTATTTAGTTTTTTAACAGGCTTTGACTGTTTGAATTGACTTTTCAGCTACAAGCTGGTTAACTGTGCACATAATACATAGAAGGAAAATATCCATCCATTATCCAGTAGGAGTGTATTATCCTCTTCTCCTCATCAGGGTCACGGTGGGGCTGGAGCCTATTCCTGCTGACTTAGGGCAAGAGGCGGGTACAACATGGACAAGACGCCAGTTCATCACAGGGCATATAGAGACAAAAAAACATTCACACTCACATTCACCACCAATTTAGAGTCACCAATTAATCTGTTAAGGTTCATGTGTTTGGACTGTGGGGGGAAGCCAGAGTACCCAGAGAGAACCCACACAGACACAAGGAGAACATGTAAGCTCTCAACTCAAAACATCTTGCTGTGAGGCGACAGTGCTAACCACTGCACCACCAGTTTAATATGAATTGTAATTACAATTGGAACAATATCTGAGGGATTGGTAGAATTCATAATTGTCCTTTTATATTTGAATCACTGAAGAACAGAAATGTGGGCAACAAATGAGAGGGCTTTATATTTTTTTAACATCCACATTTAATTGTCACAGTTTTAAAATAAGACTAAGACAACACCTATCAATTTTGTTTTTAGATCTATGAATTTTATGCTGCACCAGTCAAGTTTTTAAACATAAAAGAAGATGTATATTTTTTATTGCTCGCCTGTAAATGGAAATAAATACTCAGATTTAATCACCACACTTAAAGGTTCTTTTAGTCATACTACCATTCTGCAGAAATTCTTCATATTGGCAGTGATTGTTTAATTTTAATGAAACTAACAAATACATTTGCAGTATTTAAAATTACACACAGCCTTTCATAAAAAGAGCTCAACAGCAAATCATCTGCTCAGTCTGGGTTCAGCAATATTACCATTTTAGTAGAAGCTCCGTCTCATTAACGCGTTGTGCTGGTTGTATAATATTTAAGCAAAGTTTCAAGGCATGTCCAAGCTTAGACCATGACTCAGCAAACAGAAGTCTGCTTATATAATCAATCATCATATTCTGAGCTAAAATGTGACTTTCTGCGTAGAGCTCAGATTTTGGGCTCATGATGACATCATGTACTGATGACGTTAACCTGCACAGGGCTTAATAGGAGAACATGTTGGATAACAACACGTTCCCATACACCACACTGGTCTCCAGTGATTGTGAGGAGGCAGACTGAATGAGTGAGTGGGCGATCTGTCTGCATTTAATGAGAATGGTGGACAAGTAAAACACTTTCCTCTAGAGTCTCTTAAAGGTGTAAGTGGATGTGTTGCATAATTTGTACTAACAAGGAGGGATGTTATTAAGCCTCATGCCTGCCGCTAACTGTGCAGTCTCCTCTCAGATTAACAGGCTCTGAACTGATTTGTTTGACTTTAAATGACAGAATTTAAATTTAAAGGAAAATCTGAATCTGTACAGGCCACAAGAGCTCACTGAATCATTTGATGAATAGGAAAATTAACTCAATGTAGTACACCGAAAGAAATCAATAATAGTGTTAATCTCTCCTGAAGAGATTCTGAGAATAGATCAAAACAGCTCCAGTTTGGTATCCTGGTAGTTTGGTTAACATCACAGAACAAAATTTAAAGCAAGAGAAGATAATTCAGTCTAATCCAAACAGGCTATTTTTCCATTTTTCTCTAATGTCTAAAGACTGTAGTAACTAGAGCCTCTGATTGGAATGTGTCTGTAGCAGGAAAAAACTGACACAAGCATCAAAAATGTTCTGATTCATACTTTGAATTTTTCAGCATTTTGTTGCCATTTAGACACTACCAAGATACCAAACTGAAAGCTGTTTTAGTCAATGAATTAATATCTGATTATATTGATTTATTTTGTCTTACTGAAACATGGCAGCAGGAGGATGAATATGTTAGCTTAAACGAATCCACTCCTCCCGGTCATTGTAATACTCATATTCCTTGTAGTACCGGTTGAGGTGGTGGAGTTGGAGCCATATTTGACTCAAGTCTTTTAATAAATCCTAAACCTAAACTAAATTATAATTCATCTGAAAGTCTTGTCCTTAGCCTCACTCAGCCAACTTGGAAAACATTACAGCCAATTCTATTTGTTACAGCATATTGAGCTCCTGGCCCTTACTCTGAATTTTTATCTGAATTTGCATCAGGCTTGATCCTTAAAACTCCCACAGCAGATGTTTATCTGATAGTGCTGTAGCCAAATTTAAGGCAGTGATTCCTTCAGTATTGAATTCAATGCCATGTCTCAGTGTAGCAGAGGACTGTCTGCTTCATTTGGCCCCTCAAAAATAGATCATCTTGTTGACAGTACTACAGGCTCATTACAGACAACTCTCGACTCTATTGCACCTCTGAAAAAGAAGATAATTAAACAGAGGAGGTTAGCACCATGGTATAGCCAGCAGACTCGTAACTTAAAGCAAGAGGCATGTAAATCTGAACGCAAACCACGTGCCACTAAACTGGAAGAATCTCGCTTAGTCTGGCAAGATAATCTTAAAACTTACAGGAAGGCTCTCCGTAATGCCAGAACAGCCTATTACTCTTCATTAATAGAGGAAAATAAGAACAACCCCAGGTGTCTCTGCACTGTAGCCAGGCTAACAGAGAGCCACAGCTCTATTGACCCATCTATTCCTTTAGGTCTAACTAGTAATGACTTCATGAGCTTCTTTAATGATAAAATTATAATTATTAGAAACAGAATTGATCACCTCTTGCCCTCAACAGGCACTGATCTGCATTCTGATACAGCAATTTTGGAAACAGCTGCAAAACCTGATATATATTTAGACTGTTTTTCTCCCATTGACCTTCATCAAATAACTACAATAATTTCTTCATCTAAGCCGTCAACCTGTTTCTTAGACCCCATCCCAACCAGGCTGGTCAAGGATGTCTTACCTCTAGTCAGCCCTTCTTTATTGGATATGATTAATCTGTCTTTATTATCAGGATATGTACCACAGTCCTTTAAAGTAGCCGTAATTAAACCTCTTCTTAAAAGCACATAGCATGGAGACTGCACTAGTCAAAGTCACAAATGACCTCCTAATGGCATCAGACAAAGGACTCATCTCTGTACTTGTCCTGTTAGATCTTAGTGCCACATTTGACAGCATTGACCATCAGATTCTTTTACATAGACTGGAACATCAAGTTGGCATCAGAGGAACCACCCTAAGCTGGTTTAAGTTGTATTTCTTAGATCGATCTCAGTTTGTTCACGTCAATGATGAATCCTCCATGCACACCAAAGTTTGTCACGGAGTGCCACAAGGTTCTGTACTAGGACCACTTCTATTCAGTTTATATATGTGTAGTGGATCTCCCAAGGGTTTTGAATGCAACCCAGGTAGCCACCTCCTTTAGCACCTCCCTTAGCTCCTCCCCCTGCTCAGGTGTGTGTCAAAATGGCTCCTTCCAGCCTCTTGCTGGGCTGGTGTGGTTGCCTTATCAAGGTGGTGAGTAGGGCCCCTGTTTCCTCCCTTGTGTTTTTAGTCTGTTTGTTCACACTAACGTGTTTCTTTGTTTTTTAGGTTCACTTGCTGCTGTGCTGTTTTGTTAGTTTGTTTTGTGCAGTTCTGTTGTACAGTTTTGTTAGCTTTGCTCTGCTTTGTTCACTTGTGTTGCTCTTTGTTCATTCAGTTTGGTTAGATTAAGTATATTTGTTTAATTTACATTTGCAATATCGTTTTAGTGATTGGGTTGTAGGTTTTGTTAACTTTTTGTCATTTTTTTTGTTGAGTTTCAGTGCAGCCTGGGTGTCATCAGGTGGGGGGCGAGGCACCGTGGTGAGGACCTCACGTCGCTTTGCAAGCAAGTAGACACTGGGGCACTGTAGTTTGTGTTTATAGTATTGCACCCCAGCTTAAGAAGGAGAGACACACCCACAGTAATATGCCTTCCTCTGAGGCCCCAGCCCACTGATTTTAGTTTTCGGTTATTGTTATTTAAACTTTATTGTTATAGCCGGACTTTTAGCATTATTCTGTTAATAAAATAATTTCTTATTATCACCTTGGGTTTAACCTTTTCTCTTTTTTCTCAGCAGCAGCAGTTTTATTTTAAAACCTTATTCATTCGCATTATTTCAATAAAAATATTTTTATTTTATTCATGGTCTCTGCCTCCTCAGTTTCGACCCTGTGTCCTATAGCATTAGTAGTTCAGTTTAATATCCTGAGGTACAAGTCCCCAGGTGGTGTTGTTGGCTTTAAAACCCTACAGACTACTCCGCTCCTTGCCACATATGCTTCCTCTAGGGAACATTATTAGGAATCACTCTATTAATTTTCATTGTTATGCCGACGACACCCAATTATATTTATCGATCAAGCCTGATGAAACCAATCAGTTAACTAAACTCCAAGCATGCCTTAAGGATATAAAAAGTTGGATGACCTACAATTTTCTGATGTTAAATTCAGACAAAACTGAAGTTCTTGTAATTGAACCCAAACACCTCAGAAACTCTCTTTCTAGAGACTTAGTTACTTTAGATGGGATCAGCCTGGCCTCCAGCTCCACCGTAAAGAATCTTGGAGTTGTTTTTAATCAGGATTTGTCCTTTAATGTCCACATAAAACAAATTTCAAGGACTGCATTCTTCCACTTACGTAACATCACCAAAATCAGATGCATTGTGTCTCAAGCGGATGCAGAAAAACTAGTCCATACTAGTTACTTCTAGGTTGGACTATTGTAACTCTTTGTTATCAGGCTGCTCCAATAAGTCTCTGAGGATTTGTAAAATGAAAAAGAATCAGTGATAGATAGATGGCAAAGTGAGCCACTGAAAAAGAAAATTTTGTTTTGGCAAATTCTGCAGTAATTCCCAAAAATGTACAACAGTACCCAGAACTAGAACAACAGAAACGCTCCTTCTTTTTCTATCGACGGATGAGATTTGGGAATTTTCCTCTCATGAAAGTCACAGCTGTTGTAATGCATGATTTGGGAGACACTTGGTTCAGGCTGCTGTTAAAGTTTACTTCTGTTCATCAAAGATGCTCTTTCCTTTTGCAGGCAGAACTGCTGCACCTTTCATGGCAACACAACTGTGCATTAGGTGGAATGGTAATAAATAAATGTAAAGAAGTGATCCAGCAGAGGCTGACAAGTATATCTACAGCTGTTATATCTGAATAACCTATGAAGCTGGTTATTTACATCTGCAGCGAGCACGCATAACATGCGGCTAGTATTGTGTGTGTGAGTGAGAAAGAGACACATGAGAGATAATGAGTGAGGAAGGTGCAGGAGGTGCAGCAGCAAGCGAGTAAATCCACAATTTGCTCACGCATTTTAGGGTGTGCAAAGCATGCTCTGTTTGGTTCCTCAGGTGCCATTTCATGTTCATACCCTTCATTTGGCATTTCAGCTCCCTGTGAGAGGAGACATTATTCTTTACTCTTTTTTTTTTTTTTTTTTTTTTTTTTTTGTTGCAGAGCACAACACATGGTGGCTCGCCTTTTGTATATTTTTAACAAGTTATTCATGTCTGCTTGTCACTATGACTGAAAGTTACAAACAGAGTGAAGTAGGAGGGTGTTTTGTATTGATTCACAATGCTGCTGCTTCAGCTTGTGCTGAATTTTACTTTTGAGCCCGTTCATGCTGATTTTGGGGGGAGGATGGATATTTTACACTCATATTCATGTGTTTTTTTTTCTCCCTCTCTCTCTCCTATGCTTTTCCTCTCTTCCCCCCCACTCCTTCACATTTCACTCACGGCAGTTGTCGCTGGTTCAGCTTGACTGCTTCGTTAGGGCTCATCATTTGCATTCAGATTAATTATCTAATTACCGACAAATGTCCGGCGGCCACCCCACACTCCGGCTCGTCAGCTCTCAGCCTGTAATTATTTTAATCATTTACTTTCATCTGGAGCGTTCCTGCCATACTCCTGTGTTTAGAGGCCATTCTTAATTACCCTGCCAAGACACTATTTTCATGAGAGGGAGGGAGGAGAGGGGTTGGTTTGAGGGAGAAGAGAGCAGCAATTGGGTGAGGGAACGTGTGTGTGTGTGTGTGTGTGTGTGTGTGTGTGTGTGTGTGTGTGAGAGAGAGAAAGAGAAAGACCAATGGGGACATGATCCAGAGGCTTTGACAGCACAGAGGAAGCTCCCTGCTCTGCTGGATGCTCTTTCCTCTCTCTCTCTCTCTCTCTCTCTCTCTCTCCATACCACCGCCACCCACCCCCCTCAACCAACTTCCTCATCTCTCCTCTCACCCACCCCTCCTCCACGCCCCGCTTCCACCGTTATACTTCCTCCCTTTTTCCCTTTATCGCAAGCACACACAGGAATCGCCTGTGGGCTTCAGTGCTCTGACTGCTAATACACTGACACACACTTACACACACATTACACACACACACAGAAACAGGCAGACAAGAGAGTCATGTGCCCTGTTTGTGGCACTCATCAGGATGCACATCTTTCCACTATCTGCCTGGAAAATCTATACTCCTCTCTCTCTGCTCGTCTGTCTGTCTGTGTATCTGTCTGTCTGTTTCACTATCCCTCCATCCATCGGTCAGACCTGCATGGTTGCACACTCTACACGTCTATCTGCTGCCTTTCCGTCCCTGTTCCTCCTATTCTCATCCCCAGTATTTGGACAGGCTTGTGTCAGGCCTGCTGCTCCCCGTCCTCAATGAGGGACGACGGGTCATCTCTTTCTCCCCCCGTGTGACCTGCTCCATAATGATGCTCTCACTAAACCCTTAAGCCACCCCCCCCCCTACACACACACACACCCCTCCTGACTGGTCTTGTTAAGAAAAGCGAGAGTGAGGGAGAATGAGAGCGAGAGAGAGAGATACAAGCTCTGTAATTGGGCTCTTGAATATTTAAGTCACTAGGGATGAAAGTTTAATGAAAAGATGATTATCTACTAGTTTATCACACTACTGTTTCATATTTCATTTTCATATTCTCGTTACCAGCTGCATTGTCCGTTTTGGCAGCTGTGGATACAGAGTTTATGATCCAGTGTGTGTTGGAAAATACTGAGCGAATAAAGGAAAGATGGGAAGAAGAGGAATGTTCAAGGAATGATACATAGGAGACAGTTTAAGGAGATGCAGACGGAACACAAGAGTATCTTTATTTCTCACTTTTTATAGGATTTTGTGGCATTGGCCATCACCCATTTCTGCTAAAAGGTCCATTTAAAAAATACTGAGTTATGATGTGGGGCATGTTGAGGAAAATACTGAGCAAAAGTGCAAAAGATGAACTGATGATAAATATTATGACTATGACACAGAAGAAAGCATGTTTGACAACACACACATTTTTCATTTTTGTCTTTATTTCTTGTATATTAGGTTGATTTTGGTCACATTAATAATTCAATAATTCACATTTATCATTCTTTTTTTTTTTTATTGCTCACATACTTTGTTGTCACGAGGCTATTCTTGTCTAGTTTTAAGAGAAAATATAATATGATCCAGCAAATGTTGGAAAATATGGAGCGAAAAGACTGCACAGTACAGAGGAGACACTTGAGGCCAAAAGATGTCTTTAATTTCTCACTTTTTGTATTTTCGTCACATTAAAAAATATTTTTTTCTCCAGCAGAGCAGCGTTCTTTCACACAATATCCTATAAACTGTTTTTGTGAGGCTAGATTATTATTTGTAGCAGCACCATTGTTTGTTCATTTGGCCAGTTATAATTCAGTCTGGAAAAGAAAACTATATAAAATGTCAAAAGATGCACTGGCAATAAATATGAATCCTATGACACAGAAGAAAACATTTAAACATTTTGCTGAAAGAAACACAAAAGTGTCTTAATTACTCGTCCTTTAGATTTGATCCCATTAATCATTTGTTTTTGTTTTTTTGTGTTATTGTGATATGTCCATTTTCCAGTAAATGTTGGAAAATAAAGACCAAAAAGGGAAACAAGTCCTTAAGTCCTCACTTATTTTGTGATATTTATGTTGATTTGGACACACTGATCATCCTTAATTTCCCCCAAGAGCAGTGTTTCTTTAACATATTGTTCCATAAATTGTTTTCATGACGATAGATTCCTGTTCCTGGCTGTGTAGTCCATTTTGGCAGTTATAATCCAGTCTGTGATGGAAAGAAATGACTAAAAATGTACCAAAAAATGTACCAATGTACCAAGAGTTAATTAATTTCTCACCTTTTTGTATTTTTTAAAATGTGAATTTAGCCACATTAACATTATTACATTATGTTACGACAGTACATTGCTATCTATTGCATTTTGGGTGGCTGTGGCTCAGCGGTAGAGTGGGTCGTCCAATAACCCAAAAAGGTTGGCGGTTTGATCCCCGCTCTCACTGCTCGAAGTTTGCAAAGGTGAACTGACAGCTGGTGTGGTGTCAGTCTACGTCCTTGCCATGGCTGACGTGCCCTTGAGCAAGGCACCGTACCCCCCAATAACATCTGCTCCCCAGGCGCTGCGAAACGCTGCCCACCGCTCCAGTGTGTGTGTATTAGGCATCTGCCACTGTGTGATCCTGTGCATTTGCATGTGTGTTCCGACAGGTGCCAACTGGATGGGTCAAATGTGGAAAAATAATTTCATGTGTACGTGATTTATAAAGTTTCTAAAATTAATTAAAAAAAAAATTTACTGTAATTTTTCTGCTAAGAGCAAAGTCACTCATACATATGGTTGCATATTTCATTGTCATCATACTTGTTTGTAGCTGCATTGTCCAATTCTTGCTGCAGTGGACTGAGTTACAGTATAATCCAGTCTCAGCAGAAGATGTTAAATGTTAAAGCAGCTATACACAGCAGACATTTTCAGTGACATTATGTAAGTTGCTACTGTGACAACAGCAGTGACAAGATGGTAAATGGAGAAATATAAATCGTGTGTACAGCAACACAAGCAGAGAGTCGTAAAGTCAGTGAATGTAATAGGTATTGTTAGTTACACAGCACTGTCTGTCTAAATGAGCTAACATTAGTTAACATTAGCCGCCATAATCTACAGGTCATTCCATACCAGGTGAAGTTGTGAGGCTTGCTCATGAATTCATCATTTCATCAGTTTTTTGTTAGAGTTCCCACTTTGTATTTAACTATTCATTTTATTCTACCTCTGTTAGTCTTATTTTGTCATTTTAAGCTGTAAATAGTGTTTCAAAGTTTTCTGCACAGGACAAGGGATGCATAGAAGTACATATAAAGTCTAAAAATACAGCCAAATACATATAATCAACTACAACCAATATCCAGCATTTTCCATCTTGTCAGGTAATTAAACCTCTAAACCTCTCTTCACAAAAACAAAAAATAAGACAAATTAAAAAATACAGAAGACCTCTGTTCATTTATTGTTATCATGATGATATGTATTTTTGTGGCGTAAATCTGAACTATTATTGAATTCTCTACATTCTCTACAACATGCAGACACCAAATTTAGAAATGAATTCAGTGCTAGTTCTTTGGCTTAAAAGATTTGATGGTAACTGATTTCATGTGCCACCTCCATTAACACAGCTCAATAAAAAGCACAAGGACACTCTTTCCTTCATTTCATCGTGCGGAATAAACAGACGGCTGTTTGTTATTCATTCTCATTCTTCATAATGGTGGGACATTAATCCCTTTTTGCTAGAAGATGGTGTGAAAAAAGAGTGCTGTGTAGCACTTTACCAAACCCCAGTGGAACAACAGGGACTGCAGAGTTTTGAGGGGGATTATGTTGCGGACCCACACATAGCCTCAGGCCACAGTTTTGGAAGGGGACACAGTTTGGACGTAAGAGATTAGAGCACCAAGGTATGGTGCAAAGAGGCCATCTCCAGGCAAAGACGGATGCAGGTCAATATGTGGGACGACTATCTTCTCTGATAAATGAATTGTGGTATTAATACACACACTTGAATGTGAATGCATGAAAATTAAGATAAGAGGCCACATGACAAAAGATTAGAGTGTGAATTTAGGTGGTGAACAATTTGCATTCTTTGTGTTATTTGATTCATTTTTGGCAAAGTTGCAGAGATAAATTCATGAGTTGCATTATTAAACAGCTTCAGCTTCGTCTACAGACCACCATATGTTGATGTCTGTGCTACAAAAAGCTGAAATCCAATAACCTGTATGAAAGAAGCTTCTGGGGACTAAAGTGAGACAGAGTTAAAGAGTGTGTTAACCCTCCCTTATGAGTTACTTGGCATTCATTTAGTCCCATAAACCTCCCTCAAAAATGCGGGACCTGTATCGTTCTTGCTGCTTATCAGTTTAATCCACAATTTCACGGCACTGAGGCGGGGTCGACCCGCATCACTTGACGCTTTTGTGGACAGGGTGTCACTGTTTAGCCCCTATCTCTGTGGCTTGAAAGTGGGAGGGGAAACCTGGGAGGCCTGCTCCATCTCTAGGTCTTGGCGGGGAGGGAGGAGAGAAAAGAAAAAGAGCAAGTTAAATGGAAGTGACAATCTGCAAACATTCCTGCTGACAGCTGCGTAGCATTCTCCATAGTTCACCACCCTCTGCATGGTCACCGGGGCCCCCCGCGACCCCCCGTGCCTGGCACACGCACCTGCCGCTCCCAGCCGTGCTTTCACCGACAGCCAGATAATCTATGGGCGGGTCCCGGCCGGGGCTCCCCTCAATGTGCTCTTGAGAAAACCCCTTATGCGTGAAAAAGCCCCCTTTCTCTTTCTTTTGTCCAACACAGTTTTATGGGACAACATTGGGCATTATGAGGTTTGGGGGATTTTTCATGGGACTCTATTGAAGGGTCTAATCCTTTCAGGCACGAGACGAATAAAAAAGTTTTAACCTGCTGTTTTCATATTTATTAGCTGGTTATAGCAGACGAGGCAGCTGAAGCAGCACCCCTCCTTCACACACGCACACACACACACACCCACACACACACACACACACACACATCAAACATTGACAAGATGCAGCATGCTGAGAGGCGCCCTCATAATGGACCTGATTACTTTAACTGAGTTAGTCTGTAGAGTCAAGTGGGTGACTGAGACAGAGGTCACGAAGGCCAACAGCTCTGTGGTTTTGTTTCAGTCAACAGGTTGTTACAGACATTATTAGATGATTTGGTCAAGAAACACACACACATTATGAAGGAGGGTTTGACCTGTTTTTGTCCTTCAATTTAGTCTTTAAGTCAGATGAAGTCAACTGAGATCTATCTATCTATCTATCTATCTATCTATCTATCTATCTATCTATCTATCTATCTATCTATCTATCTATCCATCCATCCATCCATCCATCCATCCATCCATCCATGTGTTGTGTTGTTTCTCCTCTGACGACAGGTTTTCTATCCAGTTCATCATACACAGGCCTCGGGCCGCAGCCTCCCCTCCACCCACCCTCAACCCTCCCACTCCCTTCATCCCTCCCTACTCCTCTACCTCCCTCCATCCTCCTCCCCACCACCACCACCCCCTCTGTCAAAGCTGATTGTTTCCACGCCAGCAGAGTGCTGCGGGCGAACACACTGTCACACTACATCAGGCAGAGTGAAGAAGGGAAGAGAGAGAGAGTCTGATAGGGTATATATGTGTTTCTGTGTTCGGAAAAAAAGCTCCACACAACAGCTAAAGCCGAGGCTGCAGCAGGGATTCCCAAACTTTTCATGTCAAGTGTGTCCAAATGCAAGATCTCAGATTTTGTCCTGAGGAGTCTTAATCTGAAAGGACTTTTAGTGGGACAGAGTGACAGAACTGTCTGTAGACAGGACGAATTAAAGCTTCGCATGGCCATGAACGTGCAAGACTGCTTTCATTACAGTACAGAGAATAAACTTTACATACTGACCCTGTGTTATTTTATAATACTGTTGGTTTCCTGTTATTTATCCAAACTGGGTGAAAATCACCAGTTAATCTAACCATGTGTGCTGGGTAAAGTTCAGTCACTGCTTGGTTACTGGATCAATTTTGACCCAGTCATTTTTAGTGCGTGCAGCCAAATATATGTCAAACCCACAGAACTTCATTGTGTTCAATGAAGAGCTAGAACAGGATTCAATAGAATGAAGAGATAAAAACAGCACGTAACACAATATCAGAAAGATGTCACACATGTTTTAGATCACTTTCAGAGCAGATCCACATTTGACAACATAATCCTATTTTTCTCTATGAATTATAAGTAAACATAGGGCTGATTATAGAATTTACTGTTGACACATGAGTTCCTACAGGAAGTAGTTACTTTTTAGAGGAATTTTAAAGGAAGGAGGTCAAAATAACTGAATGACACTCAGCTGTCTTTCTTTCTTTCTTTCTTTCTTTCTTTCTTTCTTTCTTAGCTAAACCCAGCTTTGTGTAATAGAAATACATATTTTCTGTTTTCCCATCCCGTTAACCACCCCATGACCTCTTGGATTTCTCCTGGTCGCGATCTCAGGTTGGGACCTGTTGTATTATATCATTCACCATGTAGAGAATAAGAATCTGTCCAATGGGGACCCTTTCATGGATCCATTTGGTCCCCCCTTTAAGCACACCACTGATGATCCAACCATGTGCACTCTGCTGCCCCCTGGTG
This sequence comes from Protonibea diacanthus, assembly GCA_028641955.1. Lineage (NCBI taxonomy): Eukaryota > Metazoa > Chordata > Actinopteri > Sciaenidae > Protonibea > Protonibea diacanthus. The sequence continues at coordinate 868,542 of CM053993.1, forward strand.
CCACTGCACACAAACGACAGCAGGTGAAAGTTTGATCTGAGTGTCTGTGATGGAGTGTCTCCCCCTCATGGACACTCTTTACTGCTCTTATAAAGAAGCTCTGTGTGCCTTCAGACCTGCATGAAATGTTGAAAAAAACAAACACATTTTGTAATGACAAATTGTTCTTCAAGAGTCAGCTCACAGGTTCGGAGGGCAGCCCAGGCACAATAACCATTTTAAAATAACTCAACTGTGCTGTCATGATTGATTTTGCTGCAGAACACTAGAACATTCAATGAATCACACCAGAGAATATCTGCAGCCTGTTTGATATTACGAAGAAAATAACGTGCACATTTGTTTTCGGATGAACAGCTTATATTTGTGTAGTTATATAAAGAATAAATGAGAAATGAATATTCTTTGTGTTTCTTGCTGCATGACCAGGGCCACAGTGGAAATCGACAATAAAACTTCTGAATTATTGTAACCCTTACTGTGCAGTCAGTCAGTCAGTCAGTCATAGATCTCTGAAGGCAGTCAGGGCTCTCTGCATTGAGGAGGTCAGGTAAAGAAATGTCACGTTTCTGTTTGGAACATGAAAAGCATCAAAATAGCTCAGAAACAGAAAAATATCATTGGATCTCTTGAGTGAAAGAAACCTGAAATGTAACCTGACTCTGTGATGAAAACACTGCAGTGGAGAGGAAAAAAAACAATGAACTCATTTCAAGCATTGAAATGTAAGAATTGAGTGTGGAGGGAGAATGTGCTGAGGTTTTTTCATAAGAAAAAGACATTTGACAACATACCTGTGTGTTTTGTATTTTCTTCTTGTGACTGACTGAATTAGCAGATTTGCACCAGACCAGGGAATGAGTTCAGGGTGAGGGCTGTGAGTCCTCCACAGCTTCAGATTCATAAAAACATGATGCATATAACAAACGGCTTCATAAAGCTTCATAGAAAAGCTGTAAACATGAATAAGAACAAAAGTTCCTTTGTCAGGTTGTTTGTGCTCATGGGAACGTTTGACCCCTGACCTTTTGAAAAGTGCATCGAAATGCTCATATTATGGAACTTTGGAAGTTTGCTTATTAGATAGGGAAAACACGTGACTCTTATTAATTATTAGAATTAATACAAGTCGATCTCATGAATGGATCTCATGGAGAGTCTTGTTATTTTGATCTGATGTGTGTGTTCCTGTACATTTTGGGAACACTCGTTGCCTCCTCAGGCAGTGATCAGGCACTCTGAGTGTGGCTGTAGCAGCTCATTTATCGCCGTGTTTCATGAGCTTTCTTTGGGTTAGGGTTAGCTACCCTGAAATCACCGTCACAGACATGTTTGTTCCTCCCTGGAGTCCCTTTTCAGATGTGGCTGCTCGCGCGTTGCTTACAAACTCACCATTGTGGTGTAAACATGTTATCCTCGCGCTTTCATGCCTCTCAAACATCCACCTTCAGCCAGCGAACACGGGATCAATATGTAAATGGACTCCGACTTTCACTGCGATGCCTGCGTCCACAAGAGGCGATAAGCTTCGCAAATAAACGGGAGTTAGTTAGGAGGCAGAACCGGGGATTATCCCAAACTTGCCCCGGGGTTTGGCTCTCCTGCGCGCAACCGGACCGGCGTCTGTTCACCGCGGTCGGATAGGACCTGCAGGGCCCCCGGGGCGCAGGCTGACTGGGGCGGGGGGGACCCCCACTGACTCGCTCTGGATGGAGATTATAGGCTGGTATCTCTGTGAACATACAGACATCCACGCACATGGAGGGAGGTGAGATGATCTCGGAGCGCCCGCGGCAGCATCCATGCCCATACAGATTGACGCTGGAGCCTCACACGGCTATCACGCTCCCCGCAGAACACACACTCCAAACCCCGTGTGATGAGCCGATACAAACCAACTTTGTTCATCTGACAAAGAGGCAATTGTTAGCTGAAAGGTCATTTGCTGGAGGGCTCTGGTACAGCAAGCAGAGCTTGAGAAGATAAAAACTGCCCTTCTTTAGTCATATCTGCACCGAGGGGCCTTTGATAAACCTGCTCCTTGACATGCTGATCTGGAATGAATGAAGCCGCTGGGCTCTAAAAAGAGGCTTTATCAGCCAAGTCCTTGGACTTCCCCTCAGATTCATTTATTAATATTTTGATCACAAAAGCTCAAATGTCATTAGATCAGGTCTGATGTGCAAATAAACGGACACAGACGTGCTCAGATTAAGATTGTTTTATTCATTCTTTTAATTTACTTATGATCTGTATATACACAGCATGATGTCAGGGTATAAATCTCTACATCTCTAACAATGTCAATCTACATGATGCTTTATCAGATGTTTTCTACGAACAGGTCAAGATAAAGAAGAACAGCATACACACACAAGATGTTTGATATTAATCTCACAACAAAGTTCATCATCTTGTTGCTTTGACCAGAATACATCCTAAATCATACATTTTGATGCAGGAGTTGAGTACAGTCTTCAGTTGATACATTTATTGATGCCGTGTGTGGGACACCAGTAAAGAAAATCAACAAAAACACAAGTTCTTGTGTCATTACAGTCAGAAACATGAGTATGGGGCTCAAAACATGTCAGACAGGATGATTGGATTGTCTTATTTTTCAGGAAATGTCTTCGGGATAGGAGCAAACAGAACAAAATGCTGTTCCTGTTGCAGTTCCTCTCTTTATGACTGGCTGACAGCAGCAGCAGGCGTGGCATTGGCCACAGCAGCGGCGGCGCCCATGCGCAGCAGTTCCTTCCTTTGTGTGAGGATGACGTCGAAGCTGGACTGCAGGCGGTTCTGCTGCTCCTGGATACGACTCTGCAGGGTGCGGACCCAGCGGATCAGTGCCAAGCGTCTGTACATGGTCAGCTGCGCCTGGTGCTTCTCCATCTCCTGGGCCTTGAAGCGCTCACGGTCTCGCAGCGTCCACACTGCATCCATCAGCTCTGGCAGCTCGCCATCAGAGTCTGAGGACCGATCATCATCATCTCGCTCTTCTGCTCCCTCCTCCAGAAGATTTCCCAGGTTGCTTCCTGTCAGTGACTTGTGGCTTCTGTGTCTCACATCTGGTTCTTTGTTGCTGTTTCTGGGTGTGTCACTCTCCTGGTGGTTGGATTTTGGTTCCCCAACTCCGATGCGGTCCCAGCCTCCCATGAGCATCCCTTCGCCTCCACTGTCCATGTTTAGGGAGGACATGCTGCCACCGGACTGGTAGCTGTACTCAGATTCTGAGTCACAGTCGCCCCATTCATCACTGTTGTTCAGCCCCGGCTCATCTTCCTCTTCCTCTCTTCCTCTGACACCCAAACTGCTTTTCCTCCTCTGCTGCTCTCTTTCCTCTCTCTGCTTCTCCTCATTCTGGCTCATGATAACCCTCCTCACTTCTTCTTCCATCCTACCTTCCTCCGCTCCATCAGGGGGCACTCGGCCATAACCGTCATCTCCACTCTCGATTTCAGGCAGCGGTTCCAAGGGGCTCCAGCAGGGCAGGCGGGAGCGTGGAGACAGAAGCCCTGAGTTGTGGTGATACCCAGTGGATGGTGATGAGTTTGGAGGGTCACGACCCAACGGGCCTAAGTTGCGAGGGCGCACCTGGTTTCGGTTCTCGTCTCCTCCTCCATTGCCTGTGAAGCCATCGTCGTCTTTGCCTGGCAGGAAGTTGAAGTTGCCATCTTTATCACACTTCCTGTTTCGCAGCGAGGAAGAAGAGCCATTGTTGGAGCCTCTTTGCCCTTCATAGGCCAAGTTCAGATGTTGGTCCTGATGGTGAAGCATCACTGACCTCGACTGAGACTCACTGAAACGACAAGGGACAGAAAAAATGGAAAACAGTTCATCATCCTTTTTACTTCCTTCTAAGCAGCAAAAAGTAGAATTTCATATCAGTACACTGCAAAAATTAAATCAGAATACATAATCCATGACAGCGTCAACGTCATCTTTAGCATCAATGTGAAAGGCCTGAATCACAATGTGTCCATAGAAAGGTGTGCTGGTGGCCTAGTGGTTAAGATCAAACTGTCTGTCAGGTGATGTCTATAAAGCACAGAGTGTCTTTAAACCTCTGTGTTGACGTTTTTTCACACTGTCCTCCTCACAGCTGCTCTGTCTTCCTGTTTGTCTCACGGGTTTGATATCCAGACAGAGCATTGCTTGTTAATCCATCGCTGTTCAGTGTAAACTCTGCAGTCTTTGGATAATGGAACTTTCCAGAGGCTCAAGAGTCAAAACAAGCCACGCTTTCAGCTGCACCATCAGACAACAACAGCGTGACTTTGACAGCGATTTTACCGCCTCAGCGAACTGGTTTAGTACAAACATGAGTGAAACGCAGCAGCTGCACAAAGACACAGAAACTGAAAGTGATCAACAGCTGAAGACACTGAAATGTAAAGATCTGAAAAGAGTGTACTCAAAACATGAAAACAGTACATGAGGGAAGAGGATGAGCCAAAGCAAGAAGACACACCCCAAACACAGACACACACACTCTCAAACTCCATGTTTATCTGCACACTCCACTTCTATTAACATCAAATGTTTACATGTCTCCTCAAAATGGAAATTTCTCTAATCCTGACTTCAGGCTGCTCCATACAGGAGCGTTCACGTGGTGCTGAAGGGCAGCGACACTGCCTTTATCGGGAGCGCGCACAGACTGATGCTTGACGATCACGAGGACAAAAAAACGGATTATTGGTGTAAAATCGACATATTTGCGCCGCAGAGGTGATTTATTTTTATATCAATAAAAATAACCTGCAGTGTCTCACAACGACGCGCAGTCTGTGCAAGGACAGATTTCTGTCAATATATTCATAGATATATGAATGTATTAATCATAAAAAAACATCAACACGCCATAAGAAAAGAGGAAATAATACCAGAAGAGTCGAGCTGCTGGCTGGATGTGTCTGATCTGAATAAAAAGATGTCTGTCTCTGCACGGACGACGGCACAGAACACAAAACAGGCGACTGATGGCGCGCAGCGGCTTCATATTTACGGCTTATTAATGAAAAAAAAAACACATAAAACACGTCACAGTTACATCCTGATCCATCTACAGCCAGACACCGAGGAAAACACTCCACGTCCCGTTAACGGGACCAAATGAGAGAAAAAAAATATCAGAAAAAAACTGCTTATCTGATGGACGTCGGCGTTATGTAACGCTCACCCCATATCAGTGTGCCTCCTCTGTGAGCTCAGGACAAACAGCCTCAGTCACTTCCTTCATCTCCTATTTGTGGCTTCAAAAAGGCAAATGAGTGACACACACATTGATGATCTTCTGTCTCTTCTTACCTTTCTGCTTCGCTGTTCGTGGAGAAGCTGGACACTGCGCCCTCCCAGTTTCCCCCTCCTCCGACCCTCCTATGTGATGTTTATCTTCCTCTTCCTCTCTCCTCCTCTTCCTCCTCCTCCTCCTCCTCCTTCTCCCATCCTCTCACTGTCACAGTGGTTTTAGGGAAAAAACAAACAGGACTAGCTGACTCATAAGACTTCCTAAACTGGGCTGGGACTGGAGGGAACGGGAAGCAGAGTGAAGAGAAACAATGTGAGGACAGAGAGGGCTGTAATGTTAATATGACGTCTTTGTTTTTTTACTGGAATGTTTCTTTGCATGGAGTACAGGTCCAACAGCCACATGATGGCATGATGTTCACATGATCACATGGTTTAAGTCACATACGGAGCTGTGTAAGGTCACTCAGCCCTGCGGGAGAAACTCTGTTCATAACAGTGAACAAAAACAAGAACAAAACAGAAGCAGGTCAGTTTAAACACTTTATTATAACGCATTAATGAGCAGCATACAAATATTTAATGATATACATCATATAACTAAAGCATGACTCATCATCCTGCATCATCAGTGAATGTGTCATGATAATAAATGATCAGGTCACTACAGTATGTGATCATCACTTATCAAAGTTACTTCCTACAGTTACAGACTATAAATATAGTTACATCAGTAAACGTTTCTAGAAGCTAAATGCAGCTAACATGTTGAGAAATGACTGAGATATGAATTCATGTCCTTTCACTGACGATCTATTAAAAGTGTGAACTAATCACATAAACTCAGTGACTTGATCAGTGATCTGTTAGTAAAACAGAATTCATGACTCATCCTGCATTGTTATTGAAAAATCCACATATACAAGAGACATATTCACACTGATGAGTCCATAAAGTTAAAGATTTTATTTTATTTATTTATTTTACAAAAATGTAAAATTTCCTAACATTTTTAAATCATATCTACTCCAAAAGTCCAGATTCTACAAATATGAAAATATTGTTAATTTTAAAGGTTTAACTGCTGGAGCTGGACTCTCCTTCATGTTTGTGTGCTGGATGTGTCAGATGTCACACTCAGGTTCCATATTGCACCACTATCAGCTTCCACTCTAGTTATGAGGTCATAAAATCTAAACTCTGCACATACTGTACGTCATTCTGCCCGATGAAACATCACAGTGAGATGACAATAAGAAGAGCTGAGTTATGTTTTCATGTGCAAATGACTACATTCATATTTCCGCTGCATCAAGTTTTATATTGAGTGATATAATATTTACAGAATATTTTCAGCACAGCTATAGACATTGGAGTTGGAGTGGAACTGTGACACTGTGACATCCAAAGTTTAAAAAGAAGAGTTTGATCACAGGACAAACTATGGGAGGTCATGATGCTTTCACAAGGAGGGACACTGGGAAAAAAACAGCTGTATTGTATATTTTGCTGTCTCTGCACCTTCTTTTTCTTGAATTCAACAAGCAAGGTCATGCCCAACAACATTCTGGGAAACAGAGGAAGTCACACAGTTGATTTGAAGTAAACACCACACAAACACTGACAGTGAGTGTGAGGATGAATCTTTGTTATGGTCAGGGTTACTGTCACAGGTGTGCTTAGACATCAAAACTTTACCCACAATACAACACTGAACAGCAACATCATATCTCCTGTCCTTGCAATGGGAGGACTGCAGACTTTGTCGCAGTGTGATATTTCACCAATCTGGTGACTGGCTGCTTTTGTGATTGTCAATTCCAGATCTAAGGGCATGGCAGTTAAATGTGTGTGTGCATGCAAGTGTGTTTTCTAGGTGTATGTTTGTGTATGTGTGTGGTATAGAGAAGCTACATCAGACAGACTTAACAAGTGTCCACTGTCTCTCTCCACACTGCTCTCATCCTCCTCCTTCTTTTCCACACACACACACACACGCACACACACACACACACATGCACGCACGCACGCACCCACATCTATCCCCATCTTCCTCCCCCCTCTTTCTCCTTCAACAACATCCCCATTCAAGTGCATCAGCTCCAGGCGTCCTTCCTCCCTGCCCTCCCCTCCTCATCGTTCACTAGTAGCCTAAGCACATAAAAAATACATCAAACACAGCCGTCTGCCTAAGGCCTCGTCACGCGCAAAATCATCTCTCCCTCCATCTCTCTCTCTCTAAAATAGAAAAAACCAAGTTACAAAAGACTACTACAGACTACTACTGATAGAGAGATGAACTCGGAGGACCGAGGGTCGTCTGTGAGGCCTCCTGGGGGAGGACAGATTATTGTAATGTTAACACCCGCCACCATCGCCCCCTTTCTTACACACACACAGACTAAAAAAGGAGCATGACTTTACCTTGTGCATAATAAAACCTTGTTTGAATTGTCCACAGCCTGCAGCACCGTGACCCACTTCTCTCAGTTCAGCTCCACATCTGCTCCAGCACCAGTCTCGGCTGTGACAGCGGCCGAGGGCGTCCAGCAGCACCCACAGGCTACACTGTCAGATCCCTGGTGCTGAGATGCACAGAGACTGTAAAAGAAGCCTGCTGGACCTTCAGCTCACAGCCAGCGCTCTAAAAAATCAGCCAAATCAGCCAAGACGTGCTAAATTGAAACACTAACCCAGCACGCGGTCTCTTTTGCACACTAATTACACACTTTTATTTTAGGCATAGATGTGAGTAGACACACACATACAGTGCATACGTCATGACACGAGTGCACACACCCCCTTTGGGTGCTACAGCTCATGTTTCTCTTCAGTTATTCCACCCTCTGCCCTCTCTCCTCCTCATAATCTGAATAAAGCCAGATCTGTGTCCTCTAGATATTTAGAAGCCGGGCCCTTGATGCCAAAACATGTAACCTTCCTCCTCTTTCAAGTGTGAAGTGAACTGGGAGTGTTGACCTCATAATTCCCTCTTGAGGTTAAACAAAGTTGTGAAATTCAGTTTGGAGCGAGTGTGTCATTGATGCAGACAGAGAGGAGGGATAGAAACCTGAATTACTTTCAAACTTGCAAAGACATTACTGCTATTAAATTCTAATTAGGATTGATTTCTTGACCCTGCAAACACACCCTAAGGATCTGGAGTCAAGTCTTTATCTCCATTAATTGCATTGTAATGGCTCAAAGATAATGATAAATGCAGCTCCACACAACAAAATCATATTATTCCTTTGCCCAAAGCCTCTGGGCTCTTCAAATCTTAGAGATCCGGTGAGGTTCTGAGACAAAACTGAGGCGTAAACACTTTGACAAAAGGTAAAAATGTAATCACTGCTTTAACAACAGCAGAATTAAGCTGCTCTGCCTGCAGGTATAACAGCTCACAATAGGCAGGGCCCACCATGGGGTTCGTTCCAGACCCTCCTGGCATTGGCCCTTAATGATGTGTAATGGGGCCTCCTGCGCCCATTCCTAACCCCAGGACCTCCTCCTAATCACCGTGGCTACTAATGAGATGGAGAGACATGAAAGGGCTCGTTAGGAGACCCTCCCTCTAATGCTGGCCTAATATTAGCCACTTACCAAATCATTAGTCTCTAAACTGCAATTATGTTTTAAACCAGGAAGAAAAAGTGAAATAAACAGTGAGGAGCTCCAAAGTGTGGACATTTACAGCCAAGGACAGGTGAGAAACTTTCCAGCAAGTTCTCCCACAAACACAACTTCAGTTCTCTTCTGTTTTATGACTTCTAATAGTTTATATATAGGTTTCCATTGACCTTTGGTGTGTGCAGTCCTGAGATTATTGTAAAAGACACTTTTCCTGTTTAAAGTTAGGTGGTGACGTGTGCAGGGAAAGTGGTTGGTAAGTGGTATGTAAAACAGAGGGTGTTTAAATCCCAAGAAGCAACGAGCCAAACCAAACCAAACCAAACCCAAAAAAGAACGTGTAGCAGAACATCATAAGACAGGTCAACTGTAACACAACATACTGTATACAGCACTAGAGGTCTATGACATTATTGGTCTCGTAGTTTGAATTCATTATGAAGAGGCATCAATGTCTGAAGCAAATGTATTTACCAAATAGTGTGACAGAGGAAAAGTTGAACAGAAGCAATAAATGTCTTAAAATACACTTTTATTTACAATGGAAAACAAATACATTAAGATCATACAGAAACTCCCCAACTATTAAAAACAAAATCAACCCTATTTACATGATAAAACATTTTAAAATGGAATTCTGTCAGACAGTCCAGTCAGTCAAGTAAGATGAGACGGATGCTTCTCACACACACACAGAAAAAGGAAAAAACATCTAATGTCAGTGGTGCTCTTTAGTTTACCACTTTAAGGCAACATAAACAAGCAGCAGTGTGTGAGTTCGGCACCATCATCATTCTTATTGTCTGGTGAAAAGCTGGACGTGGTCAGTTGCCTTCCCTGCCCACTGATGATCATCATTCAGTTAGTATAGTGACCTCAGTGGCCCAGGAAGTTGAAGATGCTCCTCTGGGGTCCTTTAGTCTGGCCAGCAGGTTTGTTCTCTCTGCAGACCCTCTTTGCTGCTGGGTTCACTGCACCCACCGGTCCCCTCTTCTTCATCATCTGAGGGCCCAAAACACAAAATTAAAATCTTTCTTAGGACACCAAGGCTCCCAATACAACCTCTATAAACACTGAAAAATGGACTGCATGAAAGAACACGAATAATGAATGAATAATGTCTTCTGTGGTTCAACTATAAGTAACTATAAGCAACTATAAGTAATGTAGCCGAAAACAAATAAATAAATGGATTTAACGGTGATGAAAGAAAGTGCTAAACATCACAGCCATGTCCTATGCAATCAGAGCAGTGGGCTTTGGTGCCACCTAGTGTCTTAAACAGAGAAGACATGCGAATCAATACACTCATGACCATCACACCAAGCAGTCTCTGTAGATCTGTGGAAAGTATTTTGTTTTTGTGCCCATTTTACCCATTCTGCTTAGCATTTGCTACACACAGTTTTTCTACCAGAAATATTAAACATTTGTCTGATGGCCTGAAAAAAAAAAAAAAAAAAAAAAAATCAGACAGTACATTTACATGCAGAAAGAAATTTGAATTTCTGATCATATCAGATAATGACATGCATGAGATCGGATCACTTGTCTGAGTATACATGCTGTTCAGAGAATTGGATAAACGGCCGGAGCATGGCTGACTCCGTTATGCTAGGTGTCGCTGTAGCCCTCTCAACAAAGAGCCACTTAAGGTTGACCTCCACTTATCAGCAGCAACAAACTATCTGACGGCATTCAAACAAAGATGGTGTATGGGGAGATGGATGATGCTACAGCTGCGTACATTTCGTGCATTATTTTCGTCCTAATAATGCATATAAAAACAACAACGGATCTTTCGGCGTCCGGGTGAAAGCCCCAGCGGAAAATGTTGCGCATGTGCAGAATGCAAAATCCGCTTCAGATCCGATTGCTATGTATACATGACGTTAAATATCCGGCTATGAACGAATTATCTAGGTGTTCTTATCCGATTTTGAGATGTCCGATGTGGTCCGAAATAGATCTGACTAAGGTGTTTTAATGCACTTTAAAAAGTCCGAACTAAGTCCAATACGATCAGAAATTTCTTGCTGCATGTAAACATACTGAGAGGAATCCGCAGTCTTGTGAGTGTGTTGGAGCAGCCGTTTGGCTACTAGTCAAACTGTGATCCTGCACTCAAGGATTCATCATATCTGAAACATGACAGCTGCGATTTGAAATATGACATAATTTTCTCCATTCACTCCCTTTGAAGCCTTTATCTAATCAAAACTGTAACCCAAGTTTTTACACAATATACAGAACTTTGATCAAGCCCCTTAGTGCATCGAAGATATTTTGTATATTTATCTTAATACATCTAGAGTCTCTTCTCAACCTATGTGCAACACAGGACCGGATGATTTCCTTCCTTCAAGCTTCGTCCATCTCAGCTCCTACACCTGCATGAACACATCTCTTTGTGACATTCACTTCATTCACCTGTTTCTGGGGAGCATCTGAGGTTGAGTTGTCCTTCTCAGGAGACAGAGTTTGAAACAGGAAGCCTCTGCTGTTTCTGGGCGCCAGAGGATTCCCCTCTGAGATGGAAGCCAGTTTCTGGAGGACGGACTGAGGCTGACTCAGTAGCGACCCTCTCCTCACCTGAAAGAAATCAATAAAACATAAGTCTCAGACTGACCTTGTGTCAATCACAGTGACCTGTGAGAGGTTTTCATTTAGTAGAGGCACAAAACTGTCTATTGTCCACTGGTCTCACTAGCTGGTCCACTAAAAGCCACCTACAAACCAAATCCTTACACTTGATAGGTTAACAATCCTCCCAACTACAGCATGTGGCTCAAATGACACACAAAATCAAGTTATCAAACTAAAAATGTTGTAATCATACTGAAAAAGTAAAATATTAATATTTTGGTCTGGGATGTACCTGTAAGGGCTGCGCGGGTCTCTGGAAGGGGTTGAGAGCAGGTATGGTCTTCTTTTCTGGTTGTGGTGCTGCTGGAGACTCTGGTGTAAGTAGTTGAAATATTTGTTAAAAAATACTTATCTAAAGAAGATGATTTTTATTCTATTGTTACATTTGTAGTCATGTTTAATCTGGATACACTGACGTGAAGGAGCTTTGTTTACAGCAGAGTACAGCAGAGCCCTTTAAAGCTGACTAACGTGCTTCTGTAGAGCAACTTTATCATCTGGAGCTGAGGACGTGAAGTGGCCAGCAACAAAAACTCATCAACATTCCATGTAACCACTCACTTGCTGTCACATTTCTTTTTCCAGGAACACAAGAATGCCACAACTGTCTGGAAATGAACTCTGTGAAGAAACTTGCCATTTAGCAATGACAGTACTGGCAGCGCCTCCTGCTATGTCTCCAGTTAAGTTTAGTTTGTTGGGACACATGCCAATGTTTTGCTGCAAAGCCTGTCACACATCAGGTGAAGTTAACAGCTTGCTTCTCAACTGACTAAGTAGATCAAAAAGCACACCAGAGGAACTAAAACTAAGATTAGATTCTAAAAACACGTTTCTCTGATCTGTGCTTCCACGGCCTTTAGAGACAGTTCAGATTAGACACAGAGCCAGTGCTCCCAAGCTTTGGACTGACCTGTCCAATGGTTGTGTTTCCAATGTTTTGTTTCCACCAACTTGTTTGCTATGCAAGATGATTAGTGTGGTCATTACTGGACAAAAACGCAGCTGGATGTTTTAAAAGTCATTGGGATTCTTCGCGTGAGGCCGAGTATCAAACCAACCTTTTCTCTGCAGAGTCTTGGCAGTCAGTTTCTTGGCCAGCTTCATAAAATGACTATCTTCCTCTCCAATCTTCTCATCATCTGCATCCAAATCTTCGCCTTTCTTGGCATTCTGTTCAGACTGTGAGAAGGGACAGAGAAAGGAATGAAGACAAAATAACACAGAGGAGAGGAGGGGGGATGACTCAACCACATGGGTCCTGAATGACACGGATGTTCAGCTTTTCTTTCTGTGTTAGGGATAATGGTTTAAGCCTGTGCTGTGCATATTAATAAAAATACATTTAAAAACATACCTGTTCCCTGAGCCACTGTTCCCTCTCCAGTCTCTCTTTCCTTCTCTGGACCTCAGACTGATCCACGCCATCATCTTCCTCCTCCTCTTGCTCTGCTCCCATCCTGTCCATGTCGAAACCATCATCTGGAGGAAGAGTTCAGAAAGAATCTGTGAATGACTTATTGAAGCAACTTTGGAGGAAGTCTATAGAATCTAAACAAGATTTGAATGACTCAGTTCAAGCATCCAACTCAATCCATTTGCCCACACGTTCAAGGTTTTAGATTTACAGTTTCATTTTTGTATTCATGAGCAACTGCACATCATTTTAGCCTTTGACTGTTTTGAGATTTACTGTGTGTTTCTCTTTTTTCCTCCCTGGGTTTTTTCTCTTTTGTCCAGGTGGCAAGTTGCACTGGACTGAAATAATATGTAACAAAATATGTAAAAGATGAAACACAAACACTATCTTCTACTCTACTATGGTCTCAACTCCAATCAAATCATTATTACATTAACAGTATATAATAGTCTGTAAACTCACCAATATTTCTCCAACGGAAGCGGCGAGCTCGTCCTGGGCCGTCGGAGTGCAGGTCGCCATCAGCAAGGTAACGCTCCTGGTAGAACCTCAGACGACGCTTGTCATCATCCATTATCTGCTTCCTAGAGGAACATTTTCCTCTTTCAGTTTAAACTGCTACATTTTAAAGTAGCCAACTTGCATTATTACTGAGATATCTCTGTTATTATTGGATCGTCAGGGGACAGTCACACACACAGACAGTAAAAACTGGAGTTCAGACAACACAAATCCTGATTACAGTTGTAAACACAGCCTGAAGTGTGCAGAAATAAAATGCTCCGCACAGAATAAGATCTGTAACTCACATGTGGATCTTGTTGACCTGGTCCTGCAGCTCTTCGTCAGAGGGAAGCTCTTCCAGAAGCTCCTCTTCTTCGTATTCGCTCTCTCCACCTTCGTCCTCATCATCGCTGCCCAAGTCACTGCCTGACAGCTCAGCCTCAGAGTCCACATAGTCGGTCATACGCCTGTGACAGGATTTAAATGATTTAAAACCTGCACTATAGTGTGGCTTATCAAGAGAGTTTAGAACATGATTATAACATTTTAATAACATGAATTATTAATTATGTATGCATGGAAACAAAGACAGTTTTATTTGATTCTACACTTACATTTTCTTCTTTTTCTTGACCTGACGTGGTGCAAACATGCCCCGCATCTCCTCCTCTTCTACATCATGGTCCTCTTCCTCACCACCATCTTCATCCTCTCCATTTTCATCATTGTCCTCCTATAAACCCACAACTCACTTGTTAATTGCATCATTAAGACAAACAGCCTGTATGTTACTGATATACAATAGAGACAATGTTGTGTTGACTTAATCTTACCTGTTCACTATGACTTTCCACATCTGACAGAAGCCGGAACTCGCAGTCTTCCACCTCTTCCTCTTCCTCCTCCTGCTGCAGTTGTTCTTCTACCTCTGGCTTCTTTTTACTTTATGCACAAAATCACTATGAGCATCTTACACTGCATATAAATATTTCAATTAATATTATCTGTTAAAGAACTCCTTTATAAAAAGGATTTTGTTCTTGTAAAGAAGAGCTTTTACAGATCAGATAAATAATCCTTGTACTGTACCTGTCTGCTGGTGAAGCTGTGTGAGCAGAACCTGAAATTGGCAGCAAAGCAGATAAATCTCAATACAAATATTTAAAACAGATACTCAGAATATTCTCAAAGCTTAAAATTTAGTGAGAGTTACAGATCCTTGAGGTTCCTCATAGTGATAAGACTCTTTCATTTCTCTTTACAATAATGTTATCATAAAAATCTATGGTTTGGCTTACGATTAATTAAATAGCTAATAAATGAGCTATTAAGCAGACATGTCACCTTAGCTACTTTTTTTTTTAAAGCTTTTATTCACAGAGATAGCTGAAGAGTGACAGGAAATGTGGGGAGAGAGATGGGGAATGACACGCGGCAAAGGGCCACAGGTTGGGACTCGAACCCGGGCCGGCCGCAGTGAGCCTTCGCATATGGGGCGGCCGCTCTACCTCTATATTAAATATAAAAGTCAAAGTTCTTCATGTGTTCTAAGAGAAAATAAGAGTAGCAGCACTCCTTTACCTGGACTAGGGAATTTCCCCGAACACAGCCCCAGCAGCTGATCCATGGTATTATCAGATTCTTCATCCTGTCCTCTCTCCTTACTCCTGTCACTTTCCATCTGCTCTTCTCCTGCCTGTGTTGGTGGAAATGCTCCAGAACACAACCCGAGCAACTCATCCTCCTGTGTTGCTCCGTGGCCTCCTGTCCCTCTCGAGCCGTCCTCTGCCGTCCCAAAAACACCCGAACACAACCCCAACAGCTCCCCCATGTTGGCATCCATTGCGTTTTCATCCAGGCTGTCCAGGATCAGCTGTCTCTTGTGGGAGCGTGGTGCACCAGGGCGAGGCCCCACATTTAGGAAGCCGTCTGCATCTAGTAACTGGGAATGGGTATCATCCTCCAGGGAGAAGCGACCTTGGGAATCTCCTCCCAGACCAGGGCCAGATGCTGCTCCACCAAGGGCCCCCGAATCTGCTCCTGGGGATGGCGGTGCATACAAGTCTTGGGAGTCCTCGACAGGGAGGCAGAGAGAAGGCTCTGAGACCTTGCCTGAACTCTGGGGAAAAAAAAAAACCATAGAAAATTCTATCTCCTTTTTTATTTTGTAGTTTTATTTGCCCATTTTTACTTTATGTCATCTTGTTAATGTTGCTTTAAGTTTTTTTTAGTCAGAAGAGCTTTCACCACTTCACTTGTTTGCTTATACATGTGTAAATGCATAAATATGTGTAAGGGTAAATATGTATATCTATATGCAAGTATCTATGTGTACATATCATGTTTTTTATCTATTTTTTTCTAAGAACAAAGGAATATAATAATTATAACATTAAAACTGTTCCTCCCTTTATCATAAGTGGACTTGTCTGTGCTATATCAGTTTGAACAGAGACTTTTGTTCAACACCCGGGCAGGTTTGGGAGAATTCAAACCCCTGGTGAGATCTGAAAAATCTTTTATCCTACCTTAGAAGCAGAGCCGAGGTAGCTGTGTCTGAAGAGGCAGGGTGAAGGGGAGCGAAAAATGGAGGAGTTGGGGATGCTTCTTCCTGCAGAGCGCTGATGATTGACAGGCTGGTAGGAGGTTATCATAGATCCTGCAAGCTCAAAGCTGCTGTTGTGGCTGTTGTCCTTCACCAGGGACAGAGAGTCATCCTCTTCTGAAGATGAGAATATGGGTGTGAGAAAGTGAGAGATCTCCAAATTGAGTACTTTAAGTTGATAAAATAGAAATGTGAAAAAACACATGATACCTATGATACACATGATGGTTAAAAATAAGGACAAACTGAATGACTGTCACTCTACCCACCCATCTTATTGCTGCTGTCCTGTCCAGGAGGGCCAGACCTTCTTAAACCATCACTATAAAGAAGAACAATGCATGTAAAAGTTTAATACCTATACACACACAGAGTAAACATACAGTATTCAAATATGAAAATGATAAAAGTACACACTAATCGTTCAGTGGCATAGATCTATTATCAATTTTACAAGATGTTTTACTGAATTAGAACAACCTGGTTAACTCTTGTCAAATATTTGACATTGTGACATTTTTTTTTGGTCTTTTTGAGCTTTATTTGACAGAGACAGCTGAAGAGTGACAGGAATGTGGGGAGAGAGAGATGGGGAGTGACATGCAGGAAAGAGCCACAGGTCGGATTCAAACCCTGGGCTTCCGCAGCAAGGACTGAGCCTTTGTACGTGGGGTGGCTGCTCTACCAACTCAAGAAGGTACAAACTCTCGAGTTGCTTAGAAAGTCACAATATTAAAAACATGAAGACAAAACCAGAAACTCTAAACACACATACCCGGTGCGAGAGCAGGAGTTGCCTGGGAACAGCATGAGTGTACCATCTGTGTTAACTAGGTCAGGAGTTGGCGAGGGTCCGTTCCGTGCTACAGGAGAAGGGCTCCTGATACTCGGGGCAACACTGCCTTCCTCCTCCTCTTCTGCCTCACCATCATCACCTCCTAGTAAGTCATCTACACCCTGGGAAAAGAGAAGGTCAGGTTTTGTCAAGAGTACAGAAAGGGATAAAAACATAAATGTGTAGAAAGTAATCAGATTGCTCTTGTTCCAAAGCAGCAAGAAACAAACATCATCTTACCTCTTCTTCCTCAGACTCATCAGTCATATCTTCCTCCTCCTCTTCATCTTCTCCACATTCTTCATTGTCTAGGCGATTCAGCTCGGCCTTGCGTGCCCTCTCTTCCTGTCTCTTTTGAGCCATGGCAACCTGCAGGCGCTGCTTCAGAGTCAGCAGCTTCTCTCCTGTTAAAACGAGGAGACTGGTCATGTCAGGAGGTTGGTAACATTGGTGATAAAAAAACTCCAGAAATCCTGCACATCACATGTGTATCCACACCTGGTTTGGTTACCACAGTATCCTCTGCTCCCTCTTTAACAGTAACAGTAAGGGACTCTGTTTGTAACTCTTCCTGACCAGATGGGGTGCTGCCTTTGCAGATGATGTTGAGCTGCATCGTACGCTCTCCTTGAGGGCGCGCGGGTGCCTTAACGTGCCGCAGGTAACGTTGCTTCAGGGCCTCCAGACCTAGTTGAAGGAGAGATAAATACAAGATTGATTTAATTTACAACACATTCTTGCTCTTGATATCTTGTTCACCTAACTTGGCTGAAATCCTTTGTCACCCACCGCAGTTGAGCTGTGGAGGTTCCAGCTGAACAAAGGCACCATCATCTGGACACAATTTAGCAACGGGTGGGGGATCCAGTCCAAGCTTCTTTAGTATGGCCAGTTTGTCCCTCTTGGGTTTGGGTTGTTGTGCTGAAGGCTCTGCTGCAGCAGTATCGGCGCTCCCACACTGAGCAGCCAGAGGCTCCACCACAGATACAGGCCGTTTTTGCATGGCGTCACAGTCAGACATTACTGCAGGCTTGCTTTGCTCTACGGGTGGAGGAGAGATTTGTTCACTAGAGTCCAATGGACTCACTCCTCGATCTGTTGTGACCAACTCCTGCAGACTCTCTGAGAGGTAAAGCATTGGTCCAGATTCCTGGTTAGGATCTGGGCTTGCAGTTATTTCTCTGCCCTGGTTGAGGCTCTCCCGCTGCGGGGATGAGGTGGCAGCTGGTTGATGTATGGGCTGGATCTGAGTGGACGACATATCTAGAGAGGGAGAAGAGTCTTGCTTTGCAGATGGCTGTAGAGGCTCACTGGGTGGGTTGATGGGAGGTGGAGGTGGAGGAGAAGGTGCTGACGGTGTCTCTAACATCATGGCTGAATACTTTGTAGATCTGAGGAGATTATCATTAATTTGTTTAATATAGTAGCCTGAAACTTTTGATTGGATTTTGTGTGTGACAGAAATAAATCAGTAAAACTAAAATATATATATATAGTCATTTTTTGGTGACTGCGGCTAGCTCTTGTATGTGTTTTCTGTTTTAGATGTCCTTACTTTAACAACGCCATGGCAGGACCCTCTGGCCGGGTTCTCTTCTTAAAGAACTGGTCAATGGTCTTCGGCTCAGGGATGTGGTAGGGCAGGCCCAGTGTTGACTCTACAAAGACAGGGGAGTGTGTTAAAAATGCAATCTTGTAGAGGACACAAGACTCCTCTTTTAAAGTGTGAACCACACTTTGAAATTGCGATCCCAAACTACATCATCTTGTGGTTTAATTGGCAAAACTGTTAAACACACATCACATGAAGAGAACAGAAATGTTCTTTATAAACTGACCTCTGATCAGCCTCTGAGACTCACTGTGGAGCTGCTTCATTGCTTCTTTGCTGGCACGTGCAGCTTTCCTCTCCTGAAAACAGGCACACACATTTAGAATTAAGGCTTTTGTCAATTTTTAATTTTACAGCATTTAAAATCAATTCTAGCATTTTGGCACAGCATACCGCGCGCTGGGGCTTCTCTGGTACCTCTTCATCTTCCTCCTCTTCCTCATCCAGCAGAGGGTCCTGCAGCAATAGTTAACACTGATTACGCAAGGGCCTGTCTACAAACTCAAACCTTATTTACACAGCACCTTTCATGTAAACATGCAGCCCCACGCACTTCACAGAGCAAAATAAAAACAGAAATAGAGCGATGAATAGAATCCAGCAAAATAAATAAAACAAAAATAAAAAAAATAAAAATAAGGTCATAAAATTAGATAAACTTAGGTCATACAATTATAAAATGTTATAACAAATAAAAGCAAGTAAGAAATAATTAAGGAGTTTAAGAACATATGCATCAAAATTAAAAAAACAATTCAATAAACATAGAAACTATAGCAATAAAACCGATAATGTTTAAAAACTACTTAAATTCTGTTATCGGTATTAATGTGTCCAAACTAGCTGAGGACAATCAGAACATAAATAAGGGCTTAAATTCATCTTTCTGTGCATGTGTACACACACGTACGTGCACACACACACACACACACACACACACACACACACAACGCCAGCACACTATACTAAAAACGCGTGTACAGCGCCTATGCGATGACATCAAACGTCTAACGACAGACGGGAGTCACGTAGGCGTCACGCAGATGCTACATACGCGTTGTTGTGCATACGCCTACGTGTTGTGTCTCAAATATGACATGAAGACCACACTTGAATGTTAAGTACAATTCTACATGAGTGTACAGGCACACACTGTGTAGTGTTTGTGGAAATCAAATAACGAGGGGTCATTTGTTCCGTGCCACGTGCGAATGCAGCGGATGCTTGTGCGCACACTCACCTCAATGTACAAATAATTATTTACTTTATGCATTTAACAGCTGCTTTGCTTCACAATTATAATTCATAACTAAAAATTTTCTAGTTATGAGTTATATTGTAAGCGTTCACACGCTATAGGCATTAATGAGTGTATCCCTATTGTACTAAAGCCAACACTTCAGACACCTTAACGTGTGACTGAAACAGCCTAAACTGTCACATCGGTCTCTCTTGGTAATACATGGACTGCTTGAGTTGTGAAACGAAGCAGCTGTTAAACTCAAAATTTGTCATAATAAAGTAAATAATTATTTGTACATTGAGACGAGCGTGTGCACACGTCTGCTGAGTTGACATGGCATGACACTTATCACCTGTCACCCTTTATTATTTGGTGTACTCGCAATACGCGTGCACGTGTATCGAACATGTATTTTTAAAACTTTATGCAGGTGTAGGCGACACAGTTAAGGCATTTTAGTATAGTGTCCTGGCATAAAATGCCCCCCATAAAACAAACAAACAAACACACGCACACACACACACAAACAAATAACTTAATTTACAAGATGTTGAAGGGTTCAATAAACAATTTCAACAGGAAATGGATCAAATCTCAAATACCTTATGTTTTTTCATCTTTTGCTTGACAGCCGCTCTGATGGCCTCCAGAGACTCTTCCTCCTCTTCCTCATCGTCCAGACCAGTGTCAAACAGGTCTGTGTCGCCCAGCAGACACCCACTGTCATTCAGAGCCCGAGGGAGAGGCGTGCTCTGGGGAAATGGGAATAAAGATGTTTTAAAAATATACCATAACACATGTAAAGTATTTTTATTCACAGCCACATGATTCGGTTTTCAGCTTTCCAACATGTGGTACATGTGTAGACACTAATTTGATGATATGGATGTCTGGTCCAGTGCATGTTTACAACCATATTACCAGATACCTATTTACAGGTATACAAGATCATTCCTAATGAGAATGCAAAAATGATCTATGTGAAAACATATATAGTGACATGTACAACACCTTTAAGGTTTATGTGCCGCTTCCAAACTTTTTATAACGTAACTGTTCTTTCTTTCCACATATTTCCAGATTAGATGAACCACCATGTACAAGCAGCATAAGAAAAATCTGCACTAACCTCATCCATTTCAGAGAACCGCTCTTTCTTCTTCAGTTTCTCCACCACTTTGATATGTTTCTCCTTTTTCTCCCGATGCCTCTGACTCTTCTTCCTTTCCTTCATTGATTTTGTTTCCTTCTTCGGCTCCTCTTGTTGCCTCTCGGTTTCTCCGTGTTTCCCTTGCTCAGGCTCACTGTCTTCACTGTCAAAAGCATGACTTATTCTGTTACTCTTCTGTGTCCCTCTCTCTTTTTTCTCATCCTTCTCTTCTGCCTCCATCTCTTCTCCACTGGAAGCAGATAAGACCAGTGCTTCGGCCATGTGGCCACTGTTCTCCGCAGCTGTCTCCTCTTCCTCACTGTCACTGTCTTGAATGGCATTGCGATGAGGCTTTCTGTGGACTGTGATGTCTTCATCATCATCAGAATCTGGGAAGACCAAAAACTATTTAGAAACAAAGGGCAGGCAGATTTTTCTTTGGGTAAAGTCATGTGAATCACAAAATGTCAGTAGTAACTTGATTTGAACTTGGACAAGTTTACTTATTTACACAGCCGGTCTCTTAGGCTAGATTATCATCTATATTTGTGTTGCTGCACCTGGAAGCTCTTCTTTATCTTTGGCTGTCTCTGTGACCATATCCTCTGCTGGAGAGCCCATCCCGCTGTCTGAATCACTCTCTGTTGTAGTTTGGGCCACAGCTGGGAGCCCCTCCGCCTGGAGACACAAAACAGAATTCACCCACCATGAAAGTCATATTTATACAGTATGGGGGCAGTGCAGTCTATTTGGTATGATGTCTGTTTACTGGGGGAAAACAGCAGGCTCCACATTCAGTCCAATACAGTTCTACATCTAAAAGGAACAAGCTACCAAGTATTAGTGACAAGGGTTATTTATTCAAATGTGTATTCTTTAACGATACGCCACTTAAATCCAACAAGTACATGGTATTAGTTGCGTGGTTAATGTGAAAGACTAGAACCGCTGATAGCTGTTCAACTCTTAGCGTGCCTTTTTCGAAGTTAGCACAGTTCTAACATGTAAAAAAAACAACACGGGGGTGAAGGTCATTTCTTTGCAAAGTTAAAATGAAGCATGGAAGGCGGCTGTGTGACTTCAGACACACAAATGGCTGTTCAATGAAGCCAGTGGCGCCCCGCAATAAAGCAAACAATGAGCACGAATGTTAGCTGGCGACACCTCTTCCTTTCGGCGTTTATAGTTAACTTAGCCAACGTACATGAACCATATAAGAAGAAAAAACGGCTGACAGACGTTATCGAGTCCCGTAGTTAAACCCCGAGATCACAGTCTGCTGAGTTTTGTCTCCGCCTTTTATTGTGGTTAACAAAGAAAAGCGCCTAACTAACGAGCATTTAATCGACGCAACCAGGCCAAGACGACAACCACCATCCCAACCGGCTAAACCTAACCTAGCGTGCTGGCTAGCTGGCTAACGCTAACAATGTTTGCAATTAGCAATTATTTACTTTTGACGTTGACACTCAATTTAACTTAGAACTAACACAGGCAAATATGTCAGTCTGATAAATTCATGTTAGATGGATGTCCACGCTTGCTACTGATATCTAAAAAAGGCTTTTCTCACCTGTTGTCGAGAGATGACCAGGCTCATCTTTGTCCGCTGCTTACTTCACGCCACACTCTTGTAAAATAAACTAGTGGAGACAACGCTTCGTCGAAACTCGGCAGTAACACAACAGACGTCGAATACTAAATGTCTGCGTGACAAGGGCTATTTCAGACTTGGAAAGCACATTTAGAAAGCGTTTAGCCCGGCTGCTTCTCTTCCTCCCGCCTGTTCCATACACCGAATAGAAATTTTGATCTTTCGCGCGCCGTGACAGCTAGCCCGCAGTTTTTCTTCAGCTAGGTGTCAATCGCCCCGTTCTCGCATTCCTATTGGTCTATTGGGGAAGTTTGTATCTGCCCAGTTTGACGACACAGTTTAGCGAGAACGCTGGGGAGGGCGGGGCTAGATGGATCTGCAGAAGTGAGGGTGAAGAAAGAAAGAAAGAAAGAAAGAAAGAAAGAAAGAAAGAAAGAAAGAAATATCAAATTAGAAGTCTAAATAATCTGACAGCAGTCAGGTGGAATATTTTAGGTCAGAGGTGAGAAGAGGTGATGTAAAAATTCATGTGATTTCACAGTCTGAACTAGAGTTCATTTTGTCAATGCAAACTGGTGTTATGGATGTAGCATATGACTGTGGCAAAATGTATTACAGTTTTGGTTGACAAAGAAAACTGAAAAAATTTAAAATGAAAGATGGACAAATAGAGATGAACTGTCTTAATACAAAGAGCTGCATGTCTCTGCAGAACCACACACTGCAGCTCCTGATGAGTGAAGCAATTTCCTCCTCAGAGGTTCATTTAGCTGTTCGATCTGTCTCACTGCTGTTAATAAGACGTATCTCACACTCAGGTTCTGTCTGTCTGTCAGTGATGGACTGAATTCATTTANTATATATATATATCAAAACAAACACAAAATATTAAAATATTAAAATACTTAAAGTGCGAGTGAATAGGCAAATAAAGTGCAGAAGTTATAGATACAGTTCCATTGACGGTTTCTTAAAGTAGAGCGAAATACTTCCAATGAAACAAGTTCTGATATTTTTAGTAAGATAGTAGATAATAATTGCACTCAAGTACCAACTATAGTCATATCCCTACAGGTGCAGTGAGTTTCTACAGATATTCTGCATTCTTTTTTCATCAATGCTCTTCTACAATATTTATTTATTCATACGACGTTTTAATCATTCAAGTTTGATCTACTAGTGCGGCGCAGCAAATTACGCATGCGCAGAGCGGGCTCCTAGGCTTCTAACTGGCGCATGCGCAGTTACAAATCCCCAGAACGAGCAGCGGTAGCTCAGGTCAGTTAGTCCAGTCAGCAGTCATCCACGCATCTATCTATATTCCCTTTTCTTAAATTAGTCACATTAAGCTTCGCGATACCGCCCCCAATTTCAGCGTCGGTACGGAGCCGCCAGGCCGGGACAGAGACGGAGAGAGAGGCCTCGGCCATGGAAGCGCTCGGACCCGGTAAGACATTTAAGAAAATAGAAAAGGAGCGACGAGCGGAGAGAGCGAGCTGTGTGTGGAGCGCGTGTGCGCAAATGCGTCGCTTCACTGGGGGCCGCGGCTGCAGCGAGGCCTCGACGAGCTGACGGGAAAACAAACCGAGGCCCAGCCCGTGTGTCTGTGTACGTGTGAGTGTGACTTTATTTACACCGAGCGGAAGCCACGTTTTCTATTTGTACGACGAAGGTTAGTGTTTTTTCACGGTTTTCCAGTAATGTCTGAGAGGTTTTATTTATCTGAAGCACGCACAGCCCGTCGTGTCGGTTCTGGCATTGTGTGAGTGGGGATTTAACTAGGACCTTCCTTCCTCCTTCCTTCCGCGTCGTGGTGTGTTTACGTTGATGTTTGTTCACGATGTGTTTCTTTCTGGCGACAAAACTACGACCTCATTTCGACACCGAGATCACAAATCGTGTCGAAATGTGTCAAAATATGCTACCTGTATCAAATCTCCATTTCTGCTAAACCATCTAAATTTGTACCATCGCCATCAGGAACAGTGCGTCTCTGTGGGCTGCCCGCGTCCAAGATGACAGCCATGGGTGGAAAACAACATAAATGCCAATAAAACACACGTTGCTGGCGTTAAATGAGCACATATGCGTGGTCCGGGTCTCGTTATTTACAGTTTTTCTGCGTGTGAGAGGACACAGCAGGGATGGATGGCGCTTTTATCGATCAGATCTGCTGGTCACCTCCATATTATTCATCTCCTATATGATAACAAAGGCACTTATTTTACAGCGATGTAACGATAAAGCATGCGGAGAAAAAACCCGCCACACACCTGCACAGCCGGAGATGGAATGGATTTGAATTATCACAACATGCGAAATGTGTGTTTAGCTCGCTTTTTCACCAGAGTCAAACGGCTCTTTATTTTGTTTGTGAAATGCAGCTTTATTTACACGAGGAACTGAATGCAGCTTGCAGAACTCGGAATGATCTTTTTTTGTGACAGTCCACACAGACTGTCCACATGCTCTGGAAGAAAGGTGGTGATATTAGGAACACCTAGATGCATTATTTAAGGAGGACGTTTGCTCAGCAGCAATGTTTGAAAGAAATGTTAAACAGATGCATGGTGCTGTGTGAGGGTCCACGGGAATGTTTGAGACAACAATATTGTGCAACCATCCACAGGTGTGTAGGTGTGTGTGCGCGCGCGCCCGTGTGTGTGTGTGTGTGTGTGTTTGAGCTAAGACCACCCTATTGTCACACATAATCAGTGCAAACCATCAGGTTTTTATCAGTATTGACAGGAGCTGCTGTATTTTAAAATTCATCCGATACCTAAGATTACCACAAATCTGCTAAATTCTTCATGGAGTACCAGTATTTAATGAATGTTTACCTTGCAAAGTGAAGTGATCAAGAGATGAAGGGGGTTAATGGTGAATGTAGCAATGCAGTTTTTGTGTCCAGCACCAATGTTGGACTTTTTAACACTTTTGTTACACTCTGGCCTCTACTGGGATGCATCTAAATAAAAAAAAAAATGTACAAAACAAGTTTTTTTTTTAGAATGGCTAACAGTTTAAATTGACTGCAGTTAAGCATCTGCAAAGTAACACAAGCACCATGCTGTATTACAGCAAGCTAAACTGACATGGAAGCATAGTGATCACATCGCAATTTTGAATTTGGTTTTTAATTTTTACTTTTTTTTTTATTGTTTCCAAATGTATGAGGTCTAACTGTTGAAGTGGTGTGTCGATACAAACTAAAGCTGTGACATAAATGCATAGATTGTCACAGGAAAGACGTAAATAGAAGCAGGCATGCAGGCGGAATACAATAATTCACGGTAGGTGGCGAGAACTGAGGCAAACATGAGATTAGTCCAGTTGAAAATGAAACTTGAGCAAGAAATTCACGATAAAATCTATGAATATAGAGTGGCAGGACTATTTGGGAGTGTTTGATAATCTCACTATGAGCCTTTACACAGATTTCGGTATGTGTGTTAAACAGCTGTATTGCCGTATTGTCATGAAGTGCATCCCTTGGCCATTTGTGGCCAATGATGCTGTTCTGCACAGGTAAAAATCTGAACAAATATTGCATATTATCTGAACTCGCCACTTAGAGTCAAAATAATTTGCTCCTGAAGCAACAGCTAAGAATGAAACCTCTCTGCACTGGTGGGTGGATATTTCCTCCTTGTGAATGGTCTTTCTCAGCACTTCTGGTATTCCACAGTCCACTATAGTACCTTTTTAATCCAGGTGATTTGCAGGTGTGGGCGTCAGCGCGCTCCCCGCTCAGTGCCTTTAGTCTCTGACTCATCACAGGCCGAGCCATCATCCTCATACTTAGCTTAAGCCCAGCTGTCTCTCTGCTTGATCACACTGTGGTTACCAGTGACATGCATAGCATTAGTCGGCTCTAGAGTGCACAAGTAGCAAACCCCTCTCTGCAGATGTGAGTAAACTGCACGCGATATAATGGCTCTTAAATGTTGAAAGAGCAAAGAGAGAAATCAGCGGAATAAAACAGGCGAGTAGTTATCTTTGTACTGTGTTGTGTTGTTCTTTGAAGATGCTGGTGGTCAGTTTGTATCCAAGCAGAACGACATGCCACATAAGGATCAGAAGGACTTTTTGGCCTCCAGTGCATATGACATTTTCTGCGCCAGGGAAAACTAATTTCACTTCCTCTGTGACTCAAAGTAGACACAGCTCTGTCTCACTTGGAGCAGAAGCATGAAATTACGGAGAGAAGTTGTTTAAATTGAGGTCTAAATGCCACCTTTTGATAAGTCTGTAGAGTCTCTTAATGTGATATGTAGCTCTATTTTTAATGTTTTATTTATTTTTTTCGTCAAGTGATTCATAGACTGTCCAATTTAAGACTTGAATAATTCATTGCATAGCTGCACATAATATGTAGAATGTTGCTAATGAACATCAAAATATGCTTCATTCATCCACTTTCTGAGAAAGCAATTAAAAGTGTGTCTTGTAGATGGACACAGTGTTCTAATATCTGTGTATATGTGATGTTTTTTTTTGGTCTGCTTGTTGGTCTTTTCCCATGATGGAGCTCATGGCACTAAAATATTCTTGTTGATACGATTGTAGGCCAAATGTAGTTTTTTCATCATCACAGGAGCAATACAAAACTGAAGTGACCCAACATTTACCCGGAGCGTTACTCTAATTCCTTATTTCCAAAAAAGAGATTTATTGTCATTTGCAAGTAAAAACACATGGCTTATACAGCAATGCTGTTAGTTTTTGCTTCTTGATCTTGTTTTGGTGTCATTTGGTTAGAGCTGAAATGATGAGCTGAATAGTTAATGGAAGAAAAACGAGTTAAACATTGTCTGGTTTAACCCTCTTTTATGAGAGGAATTACTTTTTCTTTGTCATGTCAGTGAAAACTGAATCCATTTTGGGCTGTTGGTTGAGGAAAACAAGACATTTGAAGAAGTCTCCTTGTGCTTGTGCTTTGAAAATGTGTCATTTCATTTTGATATTTCATTGATGGTTTAATCAAAGCAATCCTGAGTTGCGGCCTTACATTTAGTGTCTTCTCCACTGTTTGTTCTTTCAGTTCAATCAGCTGCATTTGTATTTCTCTTTTTAACTTGTTGCCATCGTGGTTGCACACACAATCTAACCTGAGATGTTGTTGAATAAAGAAAAACAACAAACCCAATCAGCGGTACAAGTTAGAAACTCATTTCAAGCTGGAACGTCTCTTCATCTGCTAGTTGATTGACAGAAACCTAATCTGCAAATGTTTTGCTAATCAAATCATTTGAGCCAAACTCTTCTTCAGTCCAGCTTCTCAGTTCTGAGAATTAGCTGATTTTCTTTCTCATGTTATAATTAACAGGATATCTTTGGCTGTTGGTCAGACAAACAAACCATTTGAAGACATCAACATAGACTCATGAGTTGTTCCCAGACTGAACAATTAAACCACTAATAAAGAATATAATTGCTTATTACACTTCAAAAAAAAAAAAAAAAAAAAAAAACTTGGACTTGCAGTTGGTGGTGTTGGCTGACTGTTAGTGGACAGGTTGTGGAGGGAAGGATGGCTTCATGCATTTCATGTTGAGACACACATATCTCCAGCGAGTGTAGTAGTGTGGCAGCTGAGGAGGCTATATATAGGCACAGCTCTGTTTTTGGTGAAAGTGAAAGAGGAAGACCTCGAACTCACCGCACCTCTCACACATGGAGCACAACTCTTTCTGTTAGTATGTGCACAGTGCCAATTCAACAAACAGAGTACATGCAGGTCTGATAGTTGTTTTATGTCCTCCTGGGCTCAGAAGGTCATAAAAAAAAGTCTGGCAATTTACTAAAGTCTTAAATATCTCTGAGCAAAACTCCTAATATTAATGCTTTTGTCTAATTTTTTATTTATTTTATTTCTTGTCCTTGTAAACTGCATTTTTGGTGTTTGGCCTGCTGGTCCAACATGTTTCAATCTTTTCTAATATTTTATAAAAGATAGTTATTGTCTTTTCTTATCAGACTTCAAGTCTGTCTTATCTCATTGATATTAAAGTAATCGTTAGTTGAAGCTGTAGTATGATCATAAAATGGTTTTCCATGTTACTTACTGAACACTGCATGTATTTGTCTTGTGAAAGGTCAACCCTGTATTTGTCTGCCGAGATGCGTTCATTTTTGTGGACGTTCTTTGACTGTGTTGTCGTATTGAACAGAATCTCATTCTATGTTTTTGTCCACCCTCATGTATGTTTCACAGAGGATATGATGTCATGTAGACACATTTTCCTTCTTGAAAATATTTCTGTACGTGACATCAACACAACATGCTAAAATGGAGCCATATATGCATGCACTTGATTTACTATTGAAAATTACACAGACAGCGTTGAGCTTGCAGCACAGCGCAGAACACTTGATGTTTTTTTGTTGCCATCAGTAACAAGGCCAGTAGGACAAAGTAGAGTGAATCATCAGATGATTTTAATCCAAGTCGTGACAAAGAAAAGCAGAAATGCAATAAACCGCTTTTTTATTTCCAAATGTATCATTAAACATGGTCTAGAAAAGCAGGAAGATGTTCTAATCGAGCTAGTTTATATGTATGAAGGGGGAAGAGGAGGTTATTTGGGGCCCAGGCTGAATGAAGGCATGTTGGGAAGCATGTTTTCAGGAAGCGTTTGGGAGGGTCCCGATTGTCCGTGCTCTCGCGCTTCACTTGCTAACTGGAGCGTGTGGGTTCATGGAGTTCAGGAGGACCCCTGCAGTCCCTTAGCTGTCAGTTGACAAAAGCATTACGCAGCCTCCTCTAACCTCCTTCAATACCACTGACTGAATGGTATTTTAACTTAGTTTATAGATGTATTTTTGTCAGTCTCAGAATTCAGAGCATAGATACACGTGATGTGTTTCCTCTTTGAGTATTTTGCAGAAGCTCTTGTTTAGACTGAGGCCAAAACACCACATCAACTAAGACAGATTTTGTGAGCATATAGTGTCAGTGTCAATGAGCAGTGCTGATGTGTGAGATGGATGGTGTGTCATTATCAGGTCACTTGAAACTCAATTAGGCATTGTGTTCCTTATCATGCCTGCAGCTTTTATGCTAAAATTTCACACTCACCTGTGTTGTGTACATGCACCATATACTGTACAATGCGTATGTAAGTGAGATGCATGTGTGTGGCGTGTACTGTGTGTAACGGTAATCCCAGACTCTGTGTGGCACCCCTCCATATGGCCCTGCTGCTGTCTGTCTGAGAGGAGCTCGGTCTTTGTCTCGGCTTGAGGGGTGGGCGCCCTGTGTGTCTGGGTGGAGCTGGGGAGTGGGCTGAAGGATAATTGGAGGTCATTGTTTTGCCAGCCCCTTGTTGACCCATGTAGGTCAGGGGGCAGAGTTACCGATCAATCAAAACATGTATGTGGGTCTTTGGGGCTATTTCAGTGCATTCAAGCAGGTGTCACTGATGAGATGCTTTGCAACAAGCTTGGCGTTATGCTGCGCATCCATCTTTAAAATTTGACATGTAATGATGCCACACACAGACTCGCTGTCGCCACCTTTTGTTCACATTTAAGATAAATGCTTTATTTGAAGCTCAGTTGATGGAGAATCAAAATATTTCTGGTAAATTAAAGAAAGAGGAAATTGAGTAATGTATGAATTTTTTTTAATGTAAAATGGTGACTTGCTTGTCAAAAACATCAGTAAACTCAGATTCTCTCTTCTCTCTCCAGGCCCGCCCGCCCCTACCTCTCTGTTTCAGCCTCCACGGCGTCCCGGCCTTGGCACGGTGGGAAAACCCATCCGGCTCCTTGCCAACCACTTCCAGGTGCAGATTCCCAAGATTGATGTCTATCACTATGATATCGACATCAAGCCTGAGAAACGACCTCGAAGGGTCAACAGGTAAATCTACAGACGGGTTTTAAATGCACACGGGGATGGACGTCTGTCTTTGTCTTAGATATTGACGATATTGAAATGCCACTTGGATCAGTACTTATTATAACACAGTCTCTCCAAAGAGAAACGTCTCCAACAGGCAAGAATTTTTAGATACAAGTAAAGAAGGTTGTTTATTTCAGTTTGTCCTGTTACTGTCTTCCAGGGAAGTGGTGGACACCATGGTGCGGCACTTCAAGATGCAGATCTTTGGAGACCGACAGCCTGGTTACGATGGGAAGAGGAACATGTACACAGCACATCCACTGCCAATTGGGAGAGACAGGGTTGGTATTTCAAACACTAGACCTGTCTGTCATCAGCATGGACGCACAGAAATTTGTGTTTTTAAAAGTTTTGCATTTAATGGCGAACAGTATTATGTTTTCCAAGTTTACAAGAGAAATGGAAAAAAACTTTCTCCTTTTTGTTTAAAAAATGAAAAAAGGTCATTATCAAAAAACAAAAATTCAAAAAACCCTTTCATTCACATTTCAAGATTTCCATCAGAATGATAGTACCAGTTTTTGGCTTCTTTTTTTTTTTTTTTTTTTTACTCCTGTTGGCTCTGCATGGCTGTACCAATGTAATGTTTTAATACTAACTTACCCTTAAGTATTTATCATTATCAATTAATGTCTCCCCATCACCTGTTCTTCAATCCCTCTACCCTCATCTTTTGTTTCTGTCTCCTCTGTCCTCTTCCCCTCCTCCTGTGTCCTCATCTCCCCCTCTTCATCTTCAGGTGGATCTGGAGGTGACTCTGCCGGGTGAGGGGAAAGATCAGACGTTCAAGGTGTCTCTGCAGTGGGTGTCAGTGGTCAGTCTTCAGATGCTGCTGGAAGCCCTGTCAGGCCACCTTAATGAGGTCCCGGAAGACTCTGTTCAGGCTCTGGATGTTATCACACGGCATCTGCCTTCCATGAGGTACTGAAAATCTTTCTCAAACACACATCTGTTCACAATTATTGCTTTTCATCTTTTATTTGTCTGTATTTCTTCATTTCCTTCTGTCTTGTGTCTTGTTCCTGATTAAATCACATTACACAATATAATTGTTGTTTGGTACAGTAACAACTGAGCCACAGGCCACTGCCTGTGTCACATATCTGTGTCCACCTCTGAATGGATTTTTAAATCTGTGGAGTTATTTGGATATTTATTTGGATATCATGCCACAGTAATAATGTGACTGTACTGTGATGAGGAATAAATTCACTGCACTCTGTTATACCAGACCTCTATGTTGCTGTTAATAATTCTGTGTGGGTTTATACTATTTCCCAGAATGTTTTTGACGCACAGATCACTGATTGCACATTTCCAGACACACTTGTTAAATTCAGTGTTTTATGTACACAGGTATACTCCAGTAGGGCGCTCGTTTTTCTCCCCTCCGGAGGGCTACTACCATCCTCTGGGCGGAGGCAGGGAGGTGTGGTTTGGTTTCCATCAGTCTGTTCGTCCTGCCATGTGGAACATGATGCTCAACATCGATGGTAAGACCTCAGTGATACAAACCTGAATGCCGTGGTTTGTTTAAACTGATATATGCTAATACCTGTGCAGTGTTCTGTGTCAGCTTTATGTTTGATACAGGTGTCGACTGACTGACTGAATAATGTTATCACATCACTGCTCTACCCAGCAGGATTTAGTGTATTTGTAAAGCCCACCGTTTGTTTCCACCAGCAGCTACTGTTTCCTAATATGTCTGGATGGTAACAGACAGATTTTTTAGTAGATACATCTTCATTGTGGATTGTTTTGAGCTACGTCTAAAAAAAAAAAAACATAGCTAAACAAAGTTGAACATGGGAAGCTTTTCCCACACTTTATTCCTGCTCTTAACCCCACTTTGGGTCTATATTATCTATACTATATCTTCTCTTTTTTTTCATGATCAGGGATGTTTTAGGGCTGAACACCAGTTAAGTCGGTTGAAATTGTAAAACTTGATATTTCACAAGGCCTTTCTGCACTAAAGCCAGTTCCTGAATCTAAAAGTGAAGTCGTGGTTGAGGTATCCTCTTTACACCAACATTAAAAACACCTCTTATTCTGTGAAGCTAAGACAGAGACTCACTGTCATCATTTATAAAAACATGTGTTTAAAAACAGTGTTAATTGGACTGAAGTATAGTATAGTATATTTGTTTGTGTCTACTCATTTGTTGGCTTGTTTGTAATTGTTTTATGCGACTGATTTGCTGAATAATGTCACATGTTCTACTCCTCAGTGTCGGCGACAGCTTTCTACCGTGCTCAGCCTGTGATAGAGTTCATGTGCGAGGTGCTGGATATACAGAACATCAACGAACAGACCAAACCACTGACTGATTCACAGCGTGTCAAATTTACTAAGGAAATAAGAGGTGAGTACTCCATATCAACACACACGCACTATACCAACATTTACCGGTAAAGCAGGCAGCATTAACAGCCATACACACATAATATACACAACATCTGTGACTCACTGTATATCAAATGACACTAGATCACTCTAAGGTGTGGGCCTACATGTTTGTTTTTATACAGTGTGTAAGAACTAAAGAATTTACACCCACTCCTCACATGTAACCATACTTTATACCCATTGCAGACAGACAGAGACGCACACACACACACACACACACACACACACACACACACACACAGACAAAGCTGGGAAAAGGCGCTCCTTCACCCCCTCTTAGTTTATTTGCTTCGTTTTCCACAAGACCTGCATCCCTACAAGATTATGTTATTTAATTCAGTAGTTGAACACAGTTGAACCCAAATATTCTAATATATTCTAATATTCCTGTTTGACATAACCTCAGACTGCACCAAAGACATAAAAAAAAAGATATGATGGTCTTTATTCATTAGTTTCTGACTAAATTCACAAACAACCTCATTTGTATCTCTTTAACCCAATCACACACATTCAGGGTATTCTGTAATCTCATTTTCTTTCAATATCTTTTATTATATATTAACTAATATTTTTCCACTTCTATTCAATGAGCCTCCCTTGAGATGCTCAGGTGCCCCCCTGGGGAGGCTCACCTCCTGCTTTGAAAGCTTCTGACCTACAGCACTGCTGAACACTTGTTCTAAACCTCATGGTAACAAAGGAATGTGTTTCTGTCTAGGCTGTCTGAAATCATAAAACATGTCTCACAACACATCACAACACAGATCTCCTGAATAGACCTGTGCTTTTTTTCATAAAAAAACTCTATTCAAGCTGCTCCAGTCTTCATTTCTATTATTTCAGATACACAAAGAACCACAAAGAACCACAGAGTAACCTTGCAGGAGTGACTAACATTTTTCTAGTTTGATGTCATTTTGAACCAGACACTGTGGAATTTCAAGTGCACATCTTCGTAAGCTCTCCTTAGAATCTTCTTTTGGTTTGTGTTGTTGAGTTGTGACAAACATGTAAAGGGGAAACTGCAGAGAGCTGAATCACTGAGTACACAGTCAGCATTTATCTATCACAGTTAAAAAAACGATATGAACAGAAGCATACACTTCCAACCAGCTAAACTTAACGATACCAAAATATTTTAAATTGCAGTAGAGAAAATGTTCCTTCTTCTTCATGTGAATCTGTAACAATTCTTTCTTGTATTCTTTTAAACAGGCTTGAAAGTTGAGGTCACACACTGTGGTCAAATGAAGAGGAAGTACCGTGTGTGCAATGTAACACGCCGACCTGCCAGCCACCAAACGTGTGTGTCGCTCACTCATCAGTTTGTTTATCCTCATGTGTTGTGATGTACCAGAATGTGATGGCATTGGAAGAAACTATGAATTCAACTTTGTTGTGTTTTTAAATACTCACATGGCCACATTTGCCGTTTATTCTCAGGTTCCCCTTACAGCTTGAGAACGGTCAAGCCATGGAGTGCACAGTAGCTCAGTATTTCAAGCAGAAGTACAATCTGCAGCTCAAGTATCCACATTTACCCTGCCTGCAAGTAGGCCAAGAACAGAAGCACACTTACCTTCCCCTGGAGGTGAGAAAGAAACAGTTTTGATTCTTAAATATCATTTTAGTTTAGACAAAATGGTTTTCTTTATTTATTTTTAAAATGTGCTTTTGTTTTTGGTTTATCTGATTGATTACTTTCTGCTCTGTAGGTCTGTAATATTGTAGCAGGCCAACGCTGCATCAAGAAACTGACAGATAACCAGACATCCACCATGATCAAAGCTACAGCTCGCTCAGCCCCTGACAGACAGGAAGAGATCAGCAGAC
Source organism: Protonibea diacanthus (assembly GCA_028641955.1). Lineage (NCBI taxonomy): Eukaryota > Metazoa > Chordata > Actinopteri > Sciaenidae > Protonibea > Protonibea diacanthus. The sequence continues at coordinate 903,192 of CM053993.1, forward strand.
TGGTAAGTGCTGTTTACCACCTCTGGTGGGAGTGAGAAAAGCAACTGGAGCTGCTCGCTAATTGTTTGATTTTTTCATGTAGTTTTTTTTTAGTGGCAGCCACTGCTCTGAACACTGTCTTTTCTATAGAGAGAAAGATTCACTGGAGTACAACTAAGCATTACAGCTTTTTTTAAATGTTCTTTCTCATTCCTTAATCCCATTTTTATCTGATTCTGTTTTCCACTCCTGTAACCAGTTTTACTGTCTCCTCCTTACCCAGGTCAAAAGCAACAGCATGGTCGGGGGCCCGGACCCTTACCTGAAGGAATTTGGCATTGTTGTGCACAATGACATGACAGAGGTGACGGGACGTGTTCTCCCAGCACCCATGCTGCAGTATGGGGGCCGGGTGAGTACAGACACAGGGAGGGACTGTGGCAGGGTGAGTACTGAGCAGGGGTCGCACTCTGGGGGGGCTGCACGCCTGACTGCACAGGGTTGGAGGGGCATCACAGAGTGAATGCTGGGACATGCGGGGAAGATCCAGGTTGAACAGTGGATTTCTGATGAAATCATTGGTCTAAAATAGCGACTGTTCCAGTTTGTGCTCTTTACTGAAGGATATAGAGTTGCAAAGCTGAAGGACGTATTCTGGTTGCCATTGGTCACAGAAGAAAAGCCCCATTCATTTTCTCCACACAATCTTAGGTGACTCACAATTGGATCACTTCTGTGGCTCGGATGGTCACCACATTCCACCACACTGAGTCATCAATGAACAACTGTATTAGAAAATATCTGGTTTCTTTAAAAAGAAAGCTACAGGTACAAACCTGGGTACATAAAAACAAATGAACCACAACTCCCATCATGCATTTCTGTAACATCTATTTGTATTATTACATTGTACACAGAACCAGAACCATTGTGCACAGAACCAGAGGCTCCACTGGTTTTGCTATGATTCACGTGTTCACTAGATGCACTATTCAAATATAAAATGGCTGTAAGACCTGGAACTTTGCCCCATGTTTTAATCCTACAGTGCATCTCTGCAGTCTGAAGTGCATCCCTTTTTATATACTGATGCAGCTTCTCTGTATGTAAATGTTACAGTGGAGGTAGATGAAGGCTTCATTTTTCACCTGTTGCATTCAGTCTCTGTGTTAGTGGAGGAATGGAGATGAGGAGTAAGTCATTGCAGACTGCCGTGATTCACCCTCTGAATCTCAAATCAGCTGTTTAAGAGATCTGGTTGGATGCTCCAGATCTGTTTGGGTTTGAATGGTAATATTTGTCTCTAACTGGTCAACAGTTGGAGCATTTATGCACAGTCCGGTGTCCGGTGTAAGAGGCTGATTTGGGATTCAGGGAAGTGTAAGGGGGGAAGAATGAAGATGGTGCCAACAGGAGGACGATAAGACTCGTAGTCACCCAGCATTAACGTGAAAGCAGTCCAAAAGAACCATTTTAAAATCTGATTTTATTTTCTGTCTGAAACTGAAGCAGTTAATATAAATAAATACCACAGGTGCTGGAATACAACACCCCTATTCAGAGGCAGAGTTCAATGACTGTGCTAAGATCAGATGAAACTTTAATGACGTCTGTGGGGAAATTGGTTCAGTGTATGGGCGCCTTTTCCCTTTTACAATTGTTCTTCAGAAAACTGTAGTAGATTGTTACTTAGTTTAAAACCAAGTTTAAATCCATTTTATTGGCTTCTTCAGCTATACATTGGTTAATTTATCCAAGATCTTATTACAATTCTCTTTTCTCAAAGGCTTGGCCACTTTTGGGACTGCTGTGATATCGAGCCTGATCGGCCTCCAGTGAAATGCCCTTACATTCGAATGAATGAAATACACATACCGTTATTTTGAAATGGCATGCTGATGTTGGTGGACATACAGTTGCATCAACATATTGACAGAAACCAAAATGAATCCTCTCTGATGTGACTGTATGTTCAACATGTGATATGGGAACTGTCTATTTCCTGACGCTTGATTTTTAATTACACTGTTTAAATCTTCAAACTTTAATCATGTTGAAGACTTCTTTGAGACAATCTTTTAACGAGATGGACACACTCTGAACTTTTCTTGGCACACCACTCTCAAGTACTTCATTGTGGTCACTTGTTTAGGAGAATAAAAGCCCCTAATGGCCTATAGCAAACCTTGTTAACGTAATTGAAAGCCACTGCCTTTTGAATTTGAATTCACAACCACTCTCAAAGTGGGAGCACTCACCTAATGATGTGTCTTTGAATAGATACACTAATCTTGTTCATGTCAGGACTCCTGATATAGGAAGCTGAGGATTTCTCTGTTCTCTCAGTGCTCGATGGACTTTAACTGTCTGCCTCTGGTGCAGATGAATACCTAATGCACAGAAACACAGAACATCAATTATACAGTAAAGAATAGATTCTTTTTCAGTGTGTGTGTGTGTGTGTGTGTGTGTGTGTGTGTGTGTGTGTGTGTGTGTGTGTGTGTGTGTGTGTGTGTGTGTGTGTGTGTGTGTGTGTGTGTGTGTGTGTGTGTGTGTGTGTGTGCATGTGTGTGTGTGTGTGTGTGTGTGTGTGTGTGTGTGTGTGTGTAGAATATCAAACAGGCAGTCCGGGCATTTAATGCATTATATTTGTTTGTATATGTAATATATGCAATACAAATCTAAGTCTGGGTTGGGCTGTACTATCTATTGTATTGGCTCATCCAATCGGGGGGTTGACTAAGAGAGTAGGGACTCTCTCCGCAGAACAAAACTGTGGCCACGCCCAACCAGGGCGTGTGGGACATGAGAGGAAAGCAGTTCTACGCCGGCATTGAGATCAAGGTTTGGGCCGTGGCCTGCTTCGCTCCACAGAAACAATGTCGAGAGGACCTGCTCAAGTGAGTCATGGCACATCAGCTCTTGTTGTGTTTGTTTTCACCCAGAAATGTTCTTGAGGAAGATGAAGAACAGCAAACAGCATTGCTTTTCTTCATCTTCCTCGTCTGTTGGTCAGTCAGTCCAGCACTTTGGATGCACTAGCTCAAATTTGTTCAAACATTCCCGGTTGTCAGATGATATGTCCCACTGACCGTTCCTCTCGCTCCACCCTAAGGTCAACATTTATGGTTTTAATTGACCAACAATTATTGCATGAATTGTCATGAAATGTGATGCAGACATTCATGTCCTCCTCAGCATGGACTGTAATAACTTTAATTAAAGCACATTTTAAATTTGTCCTGGACTTGATTTATGATCAAATACCTATAAAATTACATTCCCATCAGCCTCAGCTACTTTGTGTTAGTGTTAATTAGCAAATGTTAGCATGAAAGACACCAAACTAAAGCGGTGAACAGCCTCCCAAAGCTGTTAGTGAGGTGTTGAGGTTAGACTTTTATTTAAGTTACAACCTGTGTTGTGTTGTGTATTCTACTGAGCTCTGATTGTTTCATGGTTTTCAACAGGAGCTTCACTGACCAGCTTCGAAAAATATCCAAGGATGCTGGCATGCCCATTCAAGGCCAGCCATGTTTCTGTAAATACGCCCAAGGAGCAGACAGCGTGGAGCCCATGTTCAAACACCTCAAGATGTCTTATGTTGGTCTGCAGCTGATTGTGGTCATCCTTCCTGGCAAAACACCAGTCTATGGTAAGAATTCTAACATATTGTATACATTTATTTGTATTGTTTAGATTTTGAACTTAATATCATCATGCACCAATAACACCAAGACAAATTCCTGGAATGTGAAAATCTAAAGAAAGTAAAGAAAGATGTTCTACAGGTAATGAGTCAGTTTTTAAACAGTAAGTGTGGTCTTGATCTTTGGTGTCTCTGTTTTTGTTTCCAGCTGAGGTAAAGCGAGTCGGCGATACACTCCTTGGCATGGCAACCCAGTGTGTGCAGGTGAAGAATGTAGTGAAGACGTCCCCTCAGACCCTCTCCAACCTGTGCCTCAAGATCAACGCCAAGCTGGGAGGCATCAACAACGTCCTGGTGCCTCATCAGAGGTCTGCATGGATTTAGTTATTTCTTCATTGCAGTCCACATGGGGGTCTGGAATGCTTCTTGGCTTTGAATGTTGTGGATTGGTCAGATGTTTTCTGAGTGCAGATAGTCCTGTGGTAGTCATGTGGTAAAGAGCAATTCAAGTTTTAGCCATGCTCTGCATCATTTTCACAGAAATGTTGCTTTTCTTGGAATTCATTTCATCTGGTGTTTAAATGATGTGAAGATTAAACGTTGGATAATATTTAGATCTTTTTTTCTTAAATCATTTTTTTTTTTTTCATAGTGATACTGTTCACAGAAGCTGAATAAGAAATCCAATGTTCCAATCCAATCTTTTCTGTCTTTATTTTGTGTGTCTTGTTCGGGAGTTCAGGCCCTCTGTGTTCCAGCAGCCTGTCATCTTCCTGGGAGCGGATGTCACACATCCGCCAGCGGGTGATGGGAAGAAGCCGTCCATTGCGGCGGTGGTGGGCAGCATGGATGGTCACCCCAGCCGCTACTGCGCCACAGTGCGAGTCCAGACGTCTAGGCAGGACATGTCGCAGGTAACAGCTGTGTGTACATTTTTTTTATTATTATTTTCAGAAATTAAGCAATTCCTTACTTAAAATAGGTCTGTGTCCAAATTTGAAGACTGATTCACCATCCTTTCTTTTTCTTGTCTTTAGGAGCAACTCTTCAGCCAGGAGGTAATCCAAGATCTGACCAACATGGTGCGGGAGCTGCTCATTCAGTTCTACAAGTCCACACGCTTCAAGCCCACACGAATCATCTATTATCGTGGCGGTGTGTCAGAGGGACAGATGAAACAGGTGAGAGATTAGTGGTATTACTGGCAGAGTTCAACAGTTATTTCCACGCTTGTCTCCATCTTATTTCTGCCATATTTCTGGCATGCAAGTTCCACGTGTGATGTGCGAGGCGGGAATGGTGGCTGTGATTCATAATGAGAGGAGGAAACAGTGACAACTTAAAGCTGAAGGCCATAAAACAAGTGCCACCAGAATAAATGAGACACCTTTTTAAATGTGCGTGTGTGTGTCCTTTTTGTTGTATCAGGTCGCGTGGCCGGAGCTGATAGCCATCAGGAAGGCCTGTATCAGTCTGGAGGAAGATTACAGGCCGGGCATCACCTACATAGTCGTTCAGAAACGTCACCACACTCGCCTCTTCTGCTCTGACAAAGCTGAAAGGGTCAGTAGGAGTTCACTCTGGTATTTTCGTTGTGTACAACACTGTATGTACAAAGTCTTAAGTCTTCTCTGACTGATCACCCTCTGCAGGTTGGGAAGAGTGGTAATGTCCCAGCAGGCACCACGGTGGACAGCACCATCACACACCCGTCCGAGTTTGACTTCTACCTGTGCAGCCATGCTGGGATTCAGGTGAGGGATACTCGCTCACACACTTGACATAGAGGAGACATTTGATGAGAAATGTGAAGCAGCTCTACTTTGCTCACTTCACTTCACCAAGTGTTTTTTGCAGTTTTGACATGCTGGATGGATTTGGCACATTTACACACAAAATAAAAATGGTTATTTCACTGTTAATTGTCTTCAGGGGTACAGTAATTTTACTCTGTGGTCTCCATGGTAATGATGCTTAATGACAAACTGTCTGACTTGGATGCTTCTTTGACCCATCAGATGGTTTGGCTCTTATTTAAAGTGACAGGCTACCCACAAACTATCTGTCCAATTGAAAACACTTGTCGCCTGTAAATTTAAGTGATGCCTCTAAAATGTGGAAGCAGACACTTGCAGCGGTCTGAGCACATAACAGTTATTGGATCCTGCTGTCCAGTTTGCTCAGGAGTGGAGAACTGTTCTGTCATAGATCTCATACTGACGTATTGTATCTGAAGAGAACTACAGCTGGAGTTACAAGTTGAAAAATGTGTAAAGTTGTCGCTGTTTCATCGCTGTAGCTGTACATGAAAATGATCAGGACAGTATTGACTGTACTTTATATCCCGTCTCACCTCAGGGAACCAGTCGTCCCTCCCACTACCATGTCCTGTGGGATGACAACTGTTTCACTGCCGATGAACTGCAGCTCCTCACCTACCAGCTGTGCCACACCTATGTCCGCTGCACACGCTCCGTCTCCATCCCAGCACCGGCCTACTACGCCAGACTAGTGGCTTTCAGAGCCCGCTATCACCTGGTGGACAAAGACCATGACAGGTGAGGCGGCCCTGGCTTTGCTTGATTTTGACCAAACCCACAGGGTGTGTTATAGCTTTCTGAGCGGCCCAGGGTGGATAGTTGTAGTTAAAATGTGTAGATGTTTTCTGACTTACTATGAGATAGATGACAAGTAGAGAAGCACAAACCACGTACCAAGCAGAACACCGCTCCTGATTCTTGATGAGACATCTTTCTTGACAGTCAAATTAACCTTGTCTCTCTCTGTCTTGCAGTGCTGAAGGCAGCCATGTGTCTGGTCAAAGTAATGGCCGGGACCCCCAGGCGTTGGCCAAGGCAGTTCAGATCCACTATGATACCCAGCACACCATGTACTTCGCCTGAACTATCAAGCACGTCAGCCAGTCCACCCGTGGATTCCCTTTCTTTCAGTCTTTTTTATCTCTTATTTGCCAGTCTCTCTCTTTCTCTTTCTCTCTCCTTGTAGTCTGTCTCTTTCTCTTCACACTCACTCTACTCATTTTCTGAATCTGCACCAAAGCGGCTCTTGGACCGGGGAAATCTGCTGTGTCCCGATGTCCAGCAGCTTTTTATTTCAAGGAACAATCTCCAACCAGCGTTCCCAATCGAGCCGCCTTTCAAACCAGCAATCCAGCGCAGTGAGACGTGAGCGTTTCCAGTGCACAAAAGAAAAAAACGAAAACAAACAAAACATACACACATACTACAAGTTGAGCCATTATTTTGAGTTTGTTTTTTCTATTTGAATGTCTGCAGTCTTGTGTTTATAAGATACACTGAGCAAGGGAGTGGATTGGCACAGTCTGTGTCAGCGCAGCTCTTTAGCTCTTCCAGCTAAGCAGGACTCTTATCTACTTTTACCTCAAAGCCCCTTTGGGCAAAATCTGTCACAAGGTCTTGGGTTTATTGGGTGGTGGGGAGGGAACTCTACAGGAAAAGAGATGGAGGGGAGTCGACCTTTTGAGAATGATATATATATATATATAATATACATATATATATTTTTCCTTTTTATGAGCGTGTGTTTTAACTTTTTCTCCTTTACCGTCTTTTACAAGCGAGGTGACCTGGGTGTCATGCCCATTACTACTTTCCTCCCATCTTAGCTGTGTGTGTGTGTGTGTGTGTGTGTGTGTGTGTGTGTGTGTGTGTTTGCGTGCGTGCGTGCGTGTGTGTGTATATACATGTACTGCTGTATGGGTGTGTGCATGTGTATTTCATGGCAGGCCACTGAATTGTAAAGGGAAATCAAGGAGATAACTGCTGTAAATGCCTCAGATTTGTTGTTTTTATATTCACACATACAGTACATATAAGCATATATTTACATCTATAGAGCAACTTTGAGACATATGACTTAAAACAGGCCTCATAGAGGCTGGTGTGGGTATTTGTAGCAGTCCTGACTCACTTGTGAATTGAAATGCTTTGAATTACATTTTGAACATGTGCGTTAGCTTAGCTGCTGGTACAGGATGGATGGGATTTGCACATGTGGGAGCTCGCTCCTCTGTGCCTCAAACATCACTGAATCCCAGAAAGAGTAGTTTGACCCATTTCAAGTGGTGAGTGAGGTCAGGTCTGACGTGTAGCAGTAGTAACCGTGGTCTGGCCTGTGACTGGCTCAGCATTGGGACCTGTTGAATGGCTGAAGGCATTAAACACAGAGTATGGTCTTATCAGCTTTCTGTGTGAAAAGCAGGATCTTATTTTTCTTTGGACCTGATTATCTGAAAGATTATATGATGACACGGCTGGACGTTGCTTTTCTTATTTTTGTTTTCTTTTTGTAGTAGTTTAAAGGGCCGGAAACCAACATAGTTTTTTTTAGGTCTCCTTTGCTAATACTGGCCAATTCATTGCACTGACCCGGGACGCTAGGCAAGCAACAGAGGGCACTCTCAATCTCTCGTACCTTTATGCATTTATACATACGAATCAACAAAGCAGATTTGTAAAAGTTTAATATAAGATGTTTTGTGGTTATCTTAAAAAAAAACTTGTTTAGGATTAGTAGTTTACCATTGATGTTGTTGTTGTTGTTGTTGTTGTTATTGTTGTTGTCAATGTTGTTACTATTGTGATGAAATTTTACGGTTGGCAGCAAAGCCAGTTATATAGTTACTAGTGCGACTTCAGGAATAGACTTAAGTTGTTGAGCTGCAGGTTAAGCGGTTAGAGCTTTGGGTTGGAAATTTTTTTTTGTAGCATTCTGGTTCATGGTGAGAAGACATAGGCCCCAGGATGGATGGATTCATGCTTCCTTTGTAGGTTCAGATGTGAGTACAATTTTTAGTGGCAGGTTTGAAGGGTTTGTGTAGCACTCTGACTGGTAGAACAGCTGGTGTGGGTTGGTTTGGATCAGATAGATGGAGACAATCAGGGATTGTAATCAGAGTGAACCTAGATTAAGGGATTTCTTTAAAAAGCGGTCTGCGATAGGCAATGAGATGAATTTTTAGACTTTTTAAAAATGGTTTCTATTACTCTGTGTGTATTTGAAGTATACCCATCTTAAAGTCTCTGCTATTTGACGGTGTTTGTTTCATATTTTTATGCATTTTTAACACTGGATTAAATGAATCGACAATAAGCATAAGCACTGCCCATGGACCCCCTGTACAAACACTCTGCAAACCTGTTACCATGGAAACAGTGACATCAGCGCTGTGGTGACGGTTGCACAAGTGGTGCCCCCTGGTGTTGCGATTGGTCAAAGATGTAGGACATGAGGGTGGTGGAGAAACAGTCGACGTGCACGCCTCATCAGGGGGGGACAGCTCAGTGGAAGCCCTTTTGTAATAAACCGCCCATAAAGCAGCAGGTTTACTATGAATGAGTTTGAGCACCTGCCTGTTGAAGGCGTGGGCGTTGGCATTGGCTAGGAGCAGAGAGGCGGGAAATGAGGATGGGGGGTGGGGGGGTGGGGGTGGGGGGGTTGGGAGGGTGTTGTCCAGGCATTGCATGCAATAAGTTTTACTCTTTGTTTAAAGGGGGCAGATGAGTTTTAAAACATGCACTAGTTTTGTCAAGCCAAGTGGGCTGTGATTGAATATTCATCTGGCATCTCAAACGGGGAATGATTTCGATGTTTTTATCCTTCACAATATTCGATCATTAAACTCCAGTCAGATAAATGATCACTCCCTGGTTGTAACATGAGATTGCAAAGCAATATTAACCCAGTTCTAGTTTTCAAATGTGGAAAAACAAAGCTATAATTCTGCTCATCGTGGTTGTCGGTCTACTCTCGCAATTGTGTCTGTACTTTTTTTTTTTTTTTTTTATTATTATTTTTAGTTAATTTGCTTGTATCAATCAGTGGGAATGTGCATTTGGTGGAATAGTTAAGTAGGCTTTAGACAATTTTCTTTCAAGTAACAAAATGTAGACTTTGCTCGCCTGCATGCCAGAGTATTGTCCTTTTAAAAAAGCAAAAAAAAGCAAAAAAAAATTTGGAATCATATTTATTATGAGAAATAAAAAATATAAACGCTTTTTTTTTTTTTTTTTTTTTGGTAAATGTTAATCAATTTAGTGGGACTGTTTTAGGCTAGCAATATTTGTCCAGTCTCTCTAAGATGCATTTTAAAAATTCCTACATAAAAAGTCAGTAATTTGGAAGGTACACTCTGTTTTGGGGGGGGGGGGGGGGTCGAGCTCTTTGCGTTGTGTTCAAATTCAAACGAGGTACTTTCTTCAAACGTGGACCTGTTAAAGACCTGACCCCCCTCCTCTCTGCCAGGAAACTGCAGCGAGCATCCATTTTGGCTCCTCGTTCCTGGTTTGTACCTGTGGCCACACCTCTTGGTGGGGTGGGGTGGGGGTGGGGCTCTCCTGTCTCCATGGTAACTCTGCTGACCCCTCACAAATGCACTTCCTCTTTGTGAAGGGGTCCCCATGGCATCAGCGGAGCAGGATTACCTCTTTTTAACCTTTTTAAAAAAACAATCCATAATTCTTTCTGTGCCCCGATAGAAAGAGAGCATGAATTATTTTTCAATTCCTCTCACTTTGATATATTGTTATATCTTAACAGATTTGTAATTTGACATTGTGTATTGTGTATTTTAATTTTATTATTTTTCCTTTTGGGGGGGTTGTTATAGCTCTGCTCTGTTTCTTTTTTTCTGCTACTGGTCTCTGAAGCTGTGTGTAATGTCTAATAGCAATAAGAATCATAGAATTGGAACATTGGAATTTAGTGAATGGAAGTTCTGACTCTCTGATTGAACTGAGCCCTTTCTGACCAGTTTTAGAGGGCGGGGCATGTCATAGCCCCGCCCCCAGCAGAGGGCCATTCACTCACTGTTATTGCTATTATGTGACATGTTCAAATCTTTTTTTTTTTTTTTTTTTTTTAGCCTGCAGGGAATTCTTGTGTTAATGTGCAAAGTAATAAATTGGTATTTTATGCCTATAACATCGCTGGTGTGTTCTCGTCATTGATGACTGATGTTGAATTAACCAATTAACAGTGAGGCCTGCATGTATTTTGTCACTAGATGGCATTCTTTACCAAGATAAAGAGCATCACATGATCACTGAGTGCAGTAAAACATTCATGATGTGTCCATTTCCTCACCTTGATGGTCATTTAAGAACAGCTGAGTGAGGCACGAACATATGAGACATTTAATCTTCACAGTGAGTGTGAGCTGAGGACTCAAGACAAGTAAAACTGTGAAAATGTTTTAAGATGTTTTAAGAAATGTGAGCGCTAATCTGTGCAGCAGCCTGAACTATAAATTAGGGATGGGTGATATGGACTAACAGATTTATCCCGATAGTTTCTGGTATTTATCACAGTAACGATAAAAATGACAATGAATAAACACCAATCAATTCAGCCTAATCTTTTTGGCTATAAATCTATCATAAAATAATAATAAAGGGTAGGGAGAGCTGGTGGTGGGTGTGTCTATACCTGTTGAATGTAACCGCTGTGAAACAATGAAGAAAATAACCTTATTTTGCTGATTAATAACAGCTTTATTCAAGGTCTGTGCTCGCTCTCTGTTATTGTTACTCTATGACTCTCTACCAAAGCGCTCTCACTCTCTATCCACCTGGATAGTCTCTGCTTCAGAGACATTTCAGGCTGTCTGTGGAGGTTTGACTGATCTGAGTGTCTGATTGGCAGCTGGAGTGTGAGGAAAGAGCTCCTCGCTGCGCGGCGTATCTGCTCCGCCTTCCGCCATGTTTGTCAATATGTGTGTTGGGCTGCAAGTGTGTCGTGCACATATATATGTCAATGGGAATTTATAGTTTTTATCGTGGGACGACATATTCTTGTGGGGAATGTTGTTGACAATATATCGTAAACGATAACATCTCACACATTGCTACTATAAATGCATCATTTGTAATGCTGAAAGGTTGACGAGCAGAACAAAGGAATGTTCTTGACTGTACTTTGATATTAAATGTCTTAAGTCACTAACCAACCTGCTGAATTCACGAGCTCAAACGATCCTCTTACATATCAGTTTTAATGAGAGCGTTAGCAGCAGTGCACTTACAGTGAGAAACCTGAGAGCTCTCCCTATCTTTACACACAACAAGTCATTCAAGCGTCACGCAATATAAACTGGTGAAATACAAGAGCCAGTGTTTGTAGATGGCTGAACACCTGACCTGTTCAAAAGAATGAATAAATGAATTCTATCCAGTTAAAATGTTTTATTTTTAATCTGCATTTATCCATAGATTTACTAAAGTCATAACATGATTTTATTTATTGAGAAATCATTTTAAAAATGATTTCTCATTCAGTTTTTCCATGAACTGTGGATACAATGCTGCAGCTGCTGTGTTAGCAGCACCTCTCTGCCTTCCTGGTGCCTCAGGTAAAAGAGGTCATGGTGTCAGCTGCTGTGACCTCTGGGACGAGCAGTGTTGAACTTTACAATAATTCTGGTATATTTGTTTGTAAAATATCATTAAATGGAAACACCCATCAGTGTGTGCTGATCTTACCATAAAAATATAAAGAACTTATGTGACAGAAATATGCGGCAGCAGTGTCATTTTACTACACTTCTGTCTTGGACTGCTGCAGGCAGACCCCTACATCTATCATTGGTATGTGTCACCTTCCTCTGCTTCCCTTTGTGTATCATCCCGTCTCCTCTCCTGTTTCCTGTGTCCTGACTGGTTGTCATGACCACCGTTACCAAGGAGAGCAGAGGCTACAGAAGAAAGGAAACCTGAACCACAGATCTTGATGCCATGATATTTTATTCATCGGCACAATAGCACACCAAGGTTCAGTGTAATGCAGATGTAGTGAGAGCAGTCTTGGGTAGAAGGGACATTTCTTAATATGAAAACAAAGAGGTGCTGTCAGATCCCTCTGTTTGTTTTACTCCTCCAGCTGGTTATTTAACAATATATAACAGAGTAGATTCCCTGGTACAGACCTGCTATTATCAGCCTGCTAATGTTTCAGACACCATAACATTGAAATGGTGTGAAACAATAAAGATTAAACCCCAAATATTGTAAGAATTCAGGGTTTTATCATTTCCTTTGTCAACATCCAACATGTGACTTTTTTTTTTTTTTTTAACCTGTTTCTGTTCAGCGTTTCAAACCACAGTTGTTGTCAGAGAAAACCTTTTGTGAAGCAGTTTGTCTCTTTCACTGCAGACCAAAAGGACAAGAGAAAGCTATTTTTTGTGAAAGCTCCTTTAAAATACACGCGAGTGTGTATTTCTATGAAACAACACAAAGTGTGTAATCCTCATTCTAGAGGCCCCCTCCATGTTGTCTTTGTGTTAACTGATCCACCTACGGACAGCTCTCCATCCTCGTCCATCCCTCCCTCCCTCCTTTTGTTGTCTCACCCTCTTTTGCCCTCTCCCTCCCTCCCTCCCACCCTCCCTCTTGCATTGCTGTTTTTTTTTCCTGGGGTTCAGTGCTGCTTTTGCAGGTTTGACTGTCAGCAGTGGTACTGAGGATGGGAAGGAGTGAACCAACGCTTTATTTACCCAGAAATCTGACCACACTGCCCTGATTTGTTATTTATACCCTTATTGGAACCAAACTGACCCATTTGGGCTGCGTTGCCACCAAAGGAAGCGGTTGGGGGAAGGGTGAAGCCGAGCGGGAGCTGAAGTGGCCTCGTCAAGGCTTGGTCCTCAGCGCCGTTTTTCAGTCAACAAGGAGACACTTCAGCTGGCAACAGCAGCAGTGTCTGCTGATGAGTCTTGCGGACTGTTTTCCTCTGGAAAGCTGCGCTAAAAACCTGGTTAAATAAGTGACTGCAATAAGAGACCAACAGCTGATGGTTCTTCTCTACAGGATGTTAGTTTCATTAGTTCCGTGAGGACTAAACACTGGATTTCTGTCGACTAAGAGGTAAAAACCTATGCTGTGTTTTTGTTAGGTGTCAACAAGCCTTGCTGTGACAGGATACACTCATAGCAGCATCGTGGCCTTGAACCTAGGTATCAGGTTATATCAGGCTGATCCATCTCTGTAAGGCTACACCAAAGCAGGAGTGTGACACTGAAATACACAGCAGCTCAACAATTTTCCCCCTGGGTTTGAACCAGAGCTGAAGCCAAGGAACCACTTCCACAAAAAAACTGAAGAAAAAGCCTGGCTGAGATCCATTTCATCCACAGGGCTTGGACCGTGAAGCCTGATCGATCCTGCTTCTGTGCTCTGCCACAGGTGGCTGCACAGCTATCGTCTACTCAATAATGGATTGAGTCAAACTCAGGAATGAAAAGGAGGAGAAAGTGTGCACACCTCTGATCCTTTTGGAAAGGTGGATGACGGTCCAGAGAAAACGAGCGATTGCTTCTGGATAACACAGCGGATCGAGGGCATGTGGAAGTGAAAGCAGTGAACAGATGTTGAAGAGAAAAAGAAAAAGAGAAGAAAATGGATGCTGAGAAAGTGACATTGGGGCAAAGACCATAGGAAGTTTGATCAAAGCAGAGAGGAAGGGTGCAAGTAAAGAAGTGGACTTTAAAGAGTAAAAAGAAGGATAAAGAGTAAAGACGATCTGCCCATAGAAGCAACTGTAGAAGACAAAGAGGAACCACACAAAGGAGGTCATCATGGTGAACACTGGCATGCAGCTGATCAGCTTCACCTGCGCAGTGACTGGCTGGATCATGGCGATCGCTGTCACGGCCTTGCCTCAGTGGAAGGTCTCGGCCTTCATCGGCAGCAACATCCTGACCTCAGAGATCAAGTGGGAAGGTATCTGGATGAACTGTATCTATCAGACCACTGGTCACATGCAATGTAAGACATATGACTCCATGCTGGCGCTGCCTCCGGACATCCAGGCGGCCCGCGCCCTCATGTGTCTGGCCATATTCATGGGTTGGCTTTCCTGCACCGTGTCCTGCTGTGGCATGAAGTGCACCACCTGCGCTGGGGACGACCGCCGGGCCAAGGCAGGTATCGCACTTTCAGGTGGGGTTCTCTTCATTCTGACTGGCCTGTGTGTGCTGATTCCTGTTTCCTGGACTGCTAACACCGTCGTCCAGGATTTCTACAACCCCAATGTGCCCTTGATGCACAAAAGAGAGCTGGGCCAGGCTATTTATCTGGGCTGGGCAGCTGCGGTCATTCTTATGATCAGTGGAGCCGTGTTGAGCAGCACCTGCCCCCTCATGGAGAGGGGTGGGAGGTACCGCAGGGGCTATATAGGCCGGAGCTTTGCTAATTCACCTGCCTCAGCACCAGACCCCCCAAAACCCATCACATCAAATAGTCTACCATTAAAGGAGTATGTATAAGAAGAGAAGGAAGGAGCAGCAGCAGGTGGAGATGTAGGAAGCTGCAGAGTTGATGCTGTTAAAAACTCTAAGTCTGTGTATTTGAAGCTATAAATTGAAATCTATATATTTATTAATATATACATCGTATATTTTGCTTATTTTGTAAATCTCTTTGTAATGTTAAGCTTGTATCATCACTTCAAAACATTCACATTTGTTTGACATTTGACACTTACTGCACGGTGATTTGCAGTAGTGCCTGAAGAAAGCCTGTTATTGTTAAATCAGCAGCAGTGACAGAGAGAGCACGGCTGTTCGACGGCTTTTATGATGGCCTGTGTTGTGAAGATTGCAGTGATTTCCTCAGCAGTTATTCTGTGACAATGTCATTACCTCGAGTGTGCCTACATCCAAAGTGTGAAATAAAACAAGTCTGTTAAAGCGTGCTTCACAAACTGCGTTTTGCAACTGACTTTATCCGTGTGTGTGCTGCTTGTTCTCAAAAATACATTTATTTTGTCATAGGTCAAGTATGACATGGTGCCAATGGGGCCTTTTTTGTGTAAGAATGCATCTTTTGCAATGTTTTAAATTCCTCTTCATCTTGAATTATCATAGAAAGTCTGGTACATGCACACATTTTCCATCCAAGAACAGTTCTTTTCCCTAAAATCCACAGGACATGTCCATCTGAGGTACATGTCAAAGAAATGATTCACAGGCTGCTCAGAGTTCACTTCACTTCATTCACTTCCATTCTCTTCACTGGGATTCAACAAAGAAGGACACTTTGCAAAGTGTATCTGAAAGAATACAGAGAAGTAATTAGTTCACCTACAGATCTGTAGCACCTCATAATTAACATTCACCCACACTGTGAGCACAAAAGACAGACAGCTTTTATAGATTTGGTCCAGCATAAGTCTCTGATCAGCTTGTATTAAAACAACTTATATAAACTGACATTAGTCCAAATGATGTCAAATGATGTGCCAGGCTATGTGAAAGGTTGATTTCTTGGCCTGAAATCTGTTCCTTTTACAATTACATTAATAATTAAAAGAATATTATATATAATACAAAACATAATGCACTGGCACAGGAAAAAGGTCAGAGTTAAGTCACAACACAATATTTTTATATAAACAGACTTTTTTTTTGATTTTTAAAACCTTGTTTTTCTTTGAAAAACAAAAAACAAAACAAAACAGGTATTTCTTTCTTCAGCCCCACAGACATGACTTCATAGTTTGCTAATGATTCGCGGTAATAAAGAAAACAAGAAAGTATGGACTGTAACAAATAGCTGTGTCAAACTGTTTCTCTCTTACATGCTGTAATCATCAGGCCGGTCAAACCGAGCAGCATTACAATAAACTTATCAACATAGATCACACAACACATTACTCTTTACCTGTGATGCAGTCTTCTGCACTGGGGGACTCTAAGGATTTCCATCTTTTGGGAGCAGACTCTAAACTGGAGAGATCGTCTGCCCTCAGAGTCTGCAGCAGAGTCTTCCTCCTCAGAAATCTGAACAAAGGAGTTAAGGGGAAAAAAAGACAGAAACAGAACAGAAACCTGACCCAGTGCAGACAGGAACAGAGAGGATACTGTTGTCGATAGTGACACTCAGCATCCTGCAGCCACTGCAGCATGTCACAGAGTGATGGGGTGACGGCCGAGCGCACCGTCACAGTGAGCAGGTCCAGACTGTCTGTGTTCTGCTCATAGACCTGCAGGACTGCAGACACTTGGTTACTGATGGAGTCTCTGACAGACTGAAGAGAAGACCTGAATGAAGGAGGGAGGGATGGAAAGACAGCACAGGTACATTGTGTCAAAATCTTGTTTCAAAGCCGTTTTCATCTGCTGTTGTGCTCACATGGAACATATTCTGTCTAATCTCACATGTGAATAATCCGAGTTAGGTCTGTACACCATCAGGTACCTACATCTTCTCATTGACTTTGCTCAGTACACTGTCCGTGGCTTGTAGGAGCTTGAAACGCAGCCGTTCCTGCAGGTCAGGGAAGTCTCTGAGCGGTGTGTTGGACAGCTGGACGTTGGACAGCGCTCTGGACTGCTCCGCCAGATTCCCGAGAGACTCCATGAGAGGGCTGCACTCCTCCAGCACGCTGCTCCATACTTTCTGACTGTTTTCAAGACTCTGGAAGCTTTTCCTCAGAGCCTGCTGGAGTGACAGGAGAGCAGGTTTGGACATTTCAGGCGCTGATTTTAGACATCAGCTGACCACGACATCGGACACGCGTGCAACAACAAAAGCCTCGGTGTGTTTGAATAAATAAAGACTGTTGGTGGAGCAGCAAACTGTTTTAAAGTCTGCTAACATTAGCTGCTATTAACACATTGCTACCATGTTGCCTGAACTCATTTCCGTTTTCCTCCTGATGTAAACACTGACGTTTGGCGCTGTGATTGGCCGAGAGCCTTTTTTCTCGACGAAAAGCAAACACGCGCTCTTATTGGCTGATATTGCGCGTGGCCCCTCCTCGCGCGGTGATTTGAAAAAGGCTTTGTGGCGGAAGAGTGTTGTCCGAGCGAGGAGGAACATCATCAGGTAATTGAACCTTTATATAATATATATCAACATTGATTAAATGTGTGTGCGCGTGTGTAAACGAATACAGCAGGTCAGGCCAATGGCGGGAAAAGCTAGTTATCTTGCTAACCAACTAGCAGGAGAAGTGATATAAGCATTAACTGTTATCCTGCTAACGTTAGATAGCTCGTTAGCATCATGTCGACAGTTTGTTTAAAATACTCACAGTGTAACCTGCTCATATCACCGTCCACCGTGTTGGTAAATAAAGTTCTTTCCCGCTGCCTGTCCACGCAGTCATGGCTCCCAGGAAGAGGACCACCAAACAGCGGAAAAACAACCCCAAGACGGCCAAGCTCGAGGCTTTCCTGGAGGACTTCGACAGCGAGGGTGAATATGTTCTCCACACCGTTTCCACTAATCATCAATCAACTCTGCGCAGGCTGACTGTATATTGCTGGGATCCTTCAGACCTTACCAGTGGAATGGCCTACAGTTAAAGGATAAGATGAAAGTCAAATGATACATTGTCATATAGCAGAATAACTACTAACCTTTGCTTATTTATGTGAAGGATCCACTGAATTTGGTTAATAAAGCACTGTGACTAAGATAAACACTGAGACTGAAAATGAAACACAGCAGTGCTCTGTGAGGACAGGCTGTGATGGTGATACTGACTATAACATGTCTGACCATTGCTACAAGTTCTGCCATCGTATAGGTCAACATGTTATCTGATTACTCATGTACCATCATGCAAGGGACACTTTAACACTTTAGTTCATCATTGTGAAGCCAATTTGAACTTCTATATAAACCTCTAGGTAGCAGCCCGGCATCACTAACACCTGTTCTGTTTTCAGTGAAGACCAGAGTTGGACAACTGAAAGAGAAGTTTAACCAGCTGCTCAAAGATGTTGACAACAGCTACAACATGGCACTAATTAAGCTCCCCAAGGCTGTCAGGCAAACCACCTGGTTGGAACATTGCAGTATGTTGACACAAGCTCTCACATTCATCTAATGAAAGCCAAATCTCAATGTATGAACATTGTTTTCAGGAATATCAGAGTGTGCTGGTCTCACGAACACAAACCAGACCTGTTCCATTCATACATTTTGTCTTGAAGCATCATTAAGTAAAAAGCATGTGCCCCTCTCTCTGTAGAGCCTGACAAACCAAAGTCTCCAGAAGTGGATAACGTAAAGGTGAGTTGAGGAGCTGTGTATCTCATGTGATGATCCAGTGTGTCACAGAATGTCTTTGGGTTAAACTGTTCTGTGTTAAACATTCACAGAGAGAAGAGGAAGCTGCTATTGTTGAGAGTGTTGTTGCTGAGGACCATGCAGTTCTTCTGAAATCAGTCAAGAAAAGTATGTTCAAACTTGAAACAAGTCCATCAACAACTATGAATACTTTGATGGGATGGACTGAACATGTCCAAATTTTGTCCAGTCAAGAATTTTAGGTTTAAAAAAACCCTAAAATTTACTTTTGAAGTTTCATCTCAGTCATTTTTCTCTCCAACCTACAGTGTCAAAGAAAAAAGGTGGAGCCAAGTCCAGCTCAGAGGATGAAAACACCCCGAGCACAACGAGGAAGGTAATGGATTTTCAAAAACAGTGTTTGATCATAAATAATATCCAGAGTTGATGGTTTCTATAGAATGTCATTTACTTTGTCTGACATAGTGTTTAACGGCTTGTTCCTTTTATTCAGGGGAAAGCAACAAGGAAACCACCAACTACATCAAAAAGGGCGAAGGCGCTGTCAGTCAGCAAGCAGAACACCTCCATCAGGCGGTAAGACTGTCTTTTTTTTTCCTCTGTCTTCCACTCTCTTATGTTCAGTAGCCCAATAACAACATTCTAAGTGCGTATTCAGACAGGGACAGGCAAACTGGACACTGGTGGTGTTTTTCAATTAATTTCAGTGGGGGTTGTGCGTTCCTGCGCTAGCAGCCCGTAACGCAGGCGTTGCCGCAAAAAAATCGCTGCCAGCGTGCAGCAAGAGAAGTTGAGCCACATTCAACTTTTGGGAAAACGGAGCCCCACATCACGCTCCTGAAATGTCTCTGAAGCAGAGACTATCCAGGTGGATTCACAGACTAAACTCTGATAATCTACCTGTGTGTGTGTGTGTGTGTGTGTGTGTGTGTTCTCACTTTGTTTATTTCATGTACCAGCTTCTAAATTTGAGAGTGAGCGCCGGCCTCCATAAAGCTGTTATTAATCAGGGAAATAAAAAGTTATTTCCTGATTGTTTCACAGCAGTTACGTTCAGTCGGTATAGACACGCCCACAGCAAACCACACTCCCCCACTACCGGTTGCCTGTCCTTGTCTGAACACGCACTAACACGTCTGTCTAAATTCAGATCAACCCGGAAGCCACTGGTCACTCCTGCCAGGAGTATGCTGGATTCTTCTTTGATGATGGGCGCCACCCCCCTTATCACCCCACGCTTCGACCCAAGGTAAGCAGCCCTTATAGTTTCTGTGTTAAAATACTACTACTATTACTTCTGTAACAAAGGACATTTCATCTTTGTAAACTGATGCAGCATATCATATTCTATTATGTGTCTATTATGTCTCTGAAATACAGTGGAAGTAAAGTGGTGAATAAAAACAGATCTGCAGGTGGATCCTGCATCTTTACATCCATTATATGAGCATTTAAGGCTTGTAAGCTCTCAGATTTTGTTTTATTTTCTAAACTGGAGACATATCCACAGCGAGGACTCACCATGTATGCATAATTTCCTCAGGCTTCCTAAGACCCCCGCTGTGAGAGTTCCTCGCCACAAAGAGAGGGTCTACAGCATTTCAGTCAATGGCTCTCCCATTGCAGCAGGAAATGAGGACATTGTCATCAACGTCCCCATTGGCAACGGAGAGGTGAGTGCATAGTTAGTTAGGCTCAGAATTTAGGAGCCCACCGGACAATATTTTATCGTTTTTACAAGGAATGATGGTAAGAAACAAAAACCATTTTAAAATGAGATATTTGTCAGAGACATTCATCCAAGTCCTTCAGTCCCTATTGGAGAATTTGACTGACGAACCTCTCTGGACTTTGGATCTGATGTCTTATGATGTGTTTATCCAGAGTGTTCAGCTATTGGCCAGTCAGATGGACTCAGTGGACCTGTCACTACTGGATGAAACTGCTCTGAAGAGCATTCGGCTGCTGCAGGTATATCGATCACTACTGAAGGACATTTGTTACAAGCATTTTGTTTAGCATGAGGTGTGAAATATTGTATCTGCTTTATTCTCATGTTTTTTTCCCTTCCTGACAGAATCGCCTCACGACACTGTGTGGGACTTCAGAGTGACCTGAGCGTCTGCTGTTGACTTTTAGATAAACTTTATCTTCATTTGTAAGCTTTGCAACCTTTCCTGAAGCGTGGTGTAAATTTTTTTTTTTTTTTTTACTGATAGCAACATAGACAGATTCTTCAAATGACACGTGTTGTCAGAATTTTGTTTTGCTGGATGTAGTTTTCTTTAACTCAACACGTTCACTGGATTCATCCTTTTAATGAAAGCTGTCAAATGTATCAACATATTCAACTATTTTACTCATTTACTTACTTACTGTTAAAATAGTTAACAGTCTAACTCATGTTTCATTTTTGTGTGCGTGTTTTCTGCTACGTTTCTAACATTAGGCTTCATCCTTTTTGGGAATTGGGCCGAATGTCTGTCTCAGCTTGGATTTGACTTGTTTTACAAGACTTGTAAGATTATTGACAGATCTGTAATCTGTAAATATGCTTTACTGTTTATTCTTTGTTTTGAATGTTTGCTTTAATCCTTTTTTTTTATTTTGTCACTGTTGAATCAGCAATCCTGTTTCTGTAAATCATCTTACAGTAAAACCTCATGTATATAGATGCACTTTTTCTACTTGTGCAGAACTGATAAAGGATTTTGACCATAGCTCTAAGTTTGTGATTATTTATTTGGAATTATAAGAGGTTGATTGGTAAGAGTGTGGATGAGTATCTGATCACAAGAAATCATGTTCTAGTAATTATTTAAAATGCTGTAATTGTTACAGTTTTCTGGACAACTAGTATCACCAAGCTGTACCTCTGTATGGTGACCAGTAGGTGGCAGCATTTCACAATAAACTTCTATTGTGTAACGCTGCCAACTACTCCTAGAGAGACCTTCCCCTTTGAGTGTTGGGCTTTCTGTCTGGTTGAAACCCGTCCTCAGAGTTAAAGTTGATGCCAAACTGACCAAGAATTGAAGTAAAACCCATTTTAATGCTTGTTTCTTCTGTCGAGAAATGGCTCAGTCTTAGTATTCAGGAAGAGTCTTAAACATTACAAAATCACTGTTTTGTTATTGGTAGTCTGATATAGTTTTATTACATATTTACAGGCTAAATATCAAATTCACTGTTTTCCTGTGCTGCAGTACACTGCCGAGCTCTGTTGACTTCATGGTTGGGTTACAGTGGCTCTACAGTGTTGCTATCAGAGCTATGCACTTTGTTTTTGTATGTAATTTCCTCTATAGATTAACAAACTCCTGATTTTGCTTATCTAAGAAGTTCCTCTTGTCCTTTCGTCTCCTTTGTTTACACAGGGACATTAGAAGTCACGTGACGTGCTGTTGGCAGAGGCAGCCTTGCTCACTGCTGGCAGAGAAACCTGCACTCTGACCTTCGGGGACATCATAACGTTGCCAATTAGAAGCTTGTTAAGCTTCGTTAGGCCTGATGAGCTCGTTAGGGTTTCCACCTGGGATAGTGAACTGGGTCAGACTGGGTCTCACCTTGGGCCCATACAGACAAGCATAACTCTTCCCTATTCCTGCTGGATTCACATACATCATATGCTAAAAAGCCACAGTATGGGAACTCTGTACCCCCAGCTCAAGCTGGGCCTGGTCCCTCCCATCTGTATCCATCTTCAGCGCTTTATCATCTGCTGTCTCTTACTGTGCAAAGTGTGTTGCAGAGGTAAAAAAACAAACAAACCCCGCATCCTTACAAACGACAGATGTTGTGGTCAGCGGTGCGTGCAGTTCAGCTCCCTCGTTAGCAGAGTACTGAGCCCTTGCGCACCTGCTCTACATATCATAGAATTTTCCTAGTTTTGCCTCTGAATGGTTTGGATCCTTTTTTATTCTCTAGGTGGGTGGAAAATTGCCATTTTGTACGGATGGCTTGGTTTTCAGTAAGCATGCAGGCAGTGGCGCAGTGACAGGTGCGGTATGGATGGGGCGGATTTTGAGGTCATAGAGCAACACTGCTATATAAATCATCCACTGAGATGTTCAGGATGAGGGACTGGAACCAGAGATAGTGGGAGACACAGTAGAGAGATGCTTCAGCACTCAGTTCTGTATTAGTGTCCATTCTGTGCAGTTATATGTTGACCTGCTTCAAGGCAGTCTAAAGAGAATAAGAGAATTAAAGGAGCACATTCTTGCAAAATTAGTTCAGCAAAGCAGCGATCAATATTTTTAAATTTACAGTGGATCAAATGGCAGTATGTAATGTGACAGGGGATGCTCCCAGTGATAAATCTCCCAGTGAGTATTAGAACCTCATTTTGCACAGTGCACAACTTCACAGTATTGGTTCACACATCAAACCCATTTCCAGACAAAGCAGGCAGCTGTTGTCAGATAAACCTGACAGGCATACAGACAGGTTTTACATTAGCTGCTATAAGAAATGAAATCATTAGTTGAGTTGAAGACAGAGCTAAAAAATAAAGGGAACATTGCATTAATATGGTTTGGGTGGCCAGAAATGGATTGCTAATGCGGTCCCTGTCTGGTCGATGTGATTATTTGCTGATGATGTGTTTATGACAGTGTTAAAATCATAACTACAAACCTCCAAGTCAGAAAAATAGAATATATCTGCCTCCTATAGTTCCAATTTACAGATATTGAGATTTTCTGACAGCTACAATATCCCCCTTTTGGTAAATGAACTACAGAAGTGTACCTAATTGAACTTATTTATATATCTTTACCTTTCCTTTTGTCCCATTGTTCCACAATAGACCCCACCCCCCATCAGTCCCATCTCTCAGCCCCTCACCCTTACACAATCTAACCTCACAGTTTCTCATTTTGTAAGTACCCAAATCTGTTATCACACACACACACAGACTCACACATACATGTGCCTGACGCATGAATGTGGCATATTCCTCAGCAAAGCTGTTCCCTCCCCAAACTGCTGGAGTCGTTGGTTAATTGAGCCCCCAGACCTGGGGAAACTGCCAAATTTCCTGCCAAGACGAATGAACCTGGCAGAGGCATGCTCTCATCGACAAACTAATTCTCTGGTGCGTCGAGGCCTCCTATAAATCCCATCCGTCAAGCGCCCCCCCTAATCGATTTATTCACGTGCCCACACCTCCGTCTGCCACTGTCTCTCATTCAATTCATACTGAGCCAGCTTGGGGTCGAGACTCATCTTTTGATAAGTTGGTTTGTCAGCACAAACCAAAAAAAAAATGTTGTCAATGAAACATGTCAATGAATGCTTTGTTCTTTCTGCTCTGGTGATGGAGGGTTAGGAGGACACAAGCTGACGGTGAAGTGAGGTGGCAGACGGGAGGAAGAGTTAAATGGGATTGAACGCCCCCCACATGATGTATTCTGGGCATGTGTTCTTCTGGTGGCCAGCAGGGTCCTGATGGCGTTTTGATGGGCGGCCCCTCTGTCGCTCAGGCACCCCTGACGATGGGCGGGTGGAGCAGAACATCTGCTCCCAAAATTTCCTGTGGAAATTAAGCCATGAAAATAGAGAGGCAAAAGGTTAATACCGTTTGCTGATTGCACAAACTTTTGCTTGAGAGGCCCCTTGGTGGCTCTGAAATTCAGACATTTGTTTGTGAGAGACAGGACAGCATTTGGTTTCACTTGATACCAAAAGAAGTTAGACATTAAATTTGTACTGTTATTCAAAAAGGTACTAAATATTTCAGCATCATGGATCGGAAAATGGAATTTCTAGATTTGTGTAATTGTCAGGTTTGTGCAGATGGTGTGGTCAGATGTCTTCATGGGAAAACCACTTCTGTCACTTCTGCTGAAAATTGCAGGTGCAAACCGTAGACATAAAAATAAAAATGGACATCGCCTCTGTCATTACCCACAGGTTTCTGAAGAACTGTTGTGAAACTTGCAGTCCTGGTCTACCGGCTCCTGGTTAATCCAAAAACAGGTCAAGAGGTGGAGTGTGGGTGGAGCTGAGGCAGGCTGAATGAATCCTGGTTGTTGAAAGTAGTTGCCTGTGACTGTACCAACCTGTCAATCAAAGCAGCCACCTTCTAAATCTGCATAACTTTAAGCCTTAATATCATTTGAAAAGGTCATGTTAAAAATTCACCCTCAGTACACATCAGGGATCTGAGACTAGGCTGTAAACATGTTTATTTCTGCTGTGAAGTTAACATGGGGGCTTATGGAGACTCCATAGCCAGGCTCAAGTAGATGCTTGAGAAACTGCAGTTCATGGATATTTGGTTAAAATGTCTTAAATGTCATCTGATTTCAGCTGAAGTGCTGGAAAAGCTTGAGGTATTTGTACTGCAAATAGTTGGTGCTGTATGTAAGCTACACATGACAATGAATTTTCTGTCTGATGGAGCAACTTGAATTTGAGAAAGATCTGACCTGTTGACCTGTGCAAAAACTAGCTTTGTAACTTTGCATCTTTGCATCTTTTCAGTTGCATGTTATTTTGTAAATTGAAATGGTAGATAACAATGTTCTTCATGCATGAATGTTTATATATATATATATATATATATATATATATATATATCACGCAGAGCAATAAGAGGAAAATGAGAAAATCCTATGCGGCATTCATGTAACATGAGCACGCACTGGTTTGATGATGATTGCTGCACTTACTGAAGACACCTCTTTAAAAGGATCTGCAGCTGTTTACATGATCAATATTGCAAAGCTGACACTTTTACACTCAGTTTACTCAAATATTTCCTGGGTCAGCAGTCTAATTAGGAGTTTAACAGCACATTCCTGTTTATTGAGATAGAATATTTTATAATCTGGCCCTGCCTCAATAGGTATCAACAAACAGCATTTCTGATTTGTAAAGAAATATATTTGGTTCTGAACACTTGGCTTGCATATAGATGCTTTTCATGTGGAGCTCTCGATGTCACACATTCCTATGCAGGACCTGGCCTGGGCATGTTGAAAACAAGCTTTTCTTATTTGGTTAGACGAATATGAGATGCAAATAGGAGGATGGGTGACAGAGCAGGGATAAAATAAAGTGAATTCTCAACCCATTCATTAGCTCCTTCAAAGAAAGAAAAGGAAAGTGACCATAAAATGAGTGCTGGAGCAATGGCCAGGATTGCCTTTGAGAAATAATTAAAGCCTCTTTGCAATGCTCCCCAGCCTCCAGGAAAAATCCCCATCTTCTGCATGGTCTACAATTGATGTTTGGTTTACCAGCCCCCCTGTATAAAGCAGACCTTCAATAAACTATATCACCCTATTTGTGAGAGTAATACAGCCCAGTGCGGTCCTCAATTAGGTATAAATGACACAGCAAATTGGAAAATTAGGAGGAGAGGGAAGGATAATGTGCTCCAAAACAGGCTAAAACCAATTTATTAGGAGACCAGGAAGGAGACAAAGGGTCTGTTTCTGTCCTCCAACAGAAAATCACACTTTGAGTTCAGATGCCTTGCTGTTCACCTTGTCACACACTGTGTGTGTTTGGAGGCTGATCTTATCACTTAGTATGACTCAGACGTGATGTGTAGTGTGTGGAATCACTGGTTGCACTAATGGGTGATGTGTGAGGAGGAATGAGACAATGTAATCTCTCTTTAATGCAATATATTTTACAATTAGACAAATATTAATCATAGTAGAAGAGAAAAACATCTCTAATTCAATATGGATTGGATTTATCTACAAAGGTTTGTATCATGGAGAACAAAGTACATGCACAGATGAAATGAGGCAACAAACAAAAAGGAATATTTATGCTATCTATGTATAAAGATGTATTGTATACATGAAGCATTTGAGATAATACATGATTCTGTCAAAAGCTCATTTCAGGTCATCACAAGTGTGCTGCTTGTAGGGATGGCTGAGTGTCTGAATATCCTTCAGCTGACCTGGGCTAAATTCACCACACTGGTGAGGCTCTGCTTTGCTGAAGTAACCTGTTATTCCTTTTTTGAGAGGACAATCCTGAAGGCTCACTAAATTACCACATTAGTACAATGTAAAGTATTCATAAGCAGCTAAGAGGTTAATTAATAATGGCTTAATGACTTAAGAAAAGCTATTCAAAGTACCTGTCGAAAAAACGTATGTGCACGTCTCTACATTCCAAATGACTGTGTTGGGCTCGATCAATTTTTGAGTTTCCATGTGAGCAGAAACTTTGGCACTCAAACAATGACCTGTGAGTTAAAGCTGTTAAAGATTAAATACAGTACCATGAAAAAGTATTTGCCCCTTCCTGACACTTCTTTATTGCATATATAGCACATTTAAATGTTTAAGATCATCAAACAAATGTTAATATTAGACAAAGATAACCCAAGTAAATATAAAATGCAGTTTTGGAATGATGATTTCATTTATTAAGAGAAAAAAGCTATTCAAACCTACCTGACCCTGTGTGAAAAAGTAATTGCCCCCCTTGTTAAATCATGAACTAACTGTGATAAAACTAAAAAAATTTTTTTGAAAGATGAGTTCAATTACACTGTCCACACCCAGGCCTGACCACTGCCAGACCTGTTGAATCCAGAAATCACTTCAATAGAACCTGTTTGAGTGAAGTGAAGTAGGCTGAGCGATCTCAAACAGTAACACATCGCGCTGTGATCTCAAGAAATAATAAATACAATATAATAAATACAAATACTTTTTCATGGCACTGTATCCTTTCTGGAACCAAACAGCAGCAGTGAGAGTGATGTATTTAATACTCTGTGTGATGCCATTGTAATGTACCAACCCAAACAGCCCATTGGTGAGTATTTTCCTTCACATTTTAGATTTCACTGCCTGTCTGTAGCCGTGTGACAAGGCTCTATGGAGGGCAATGTTGGTCACATGGCCAGTCCACTGCTTTAGTCCGGACTAATATATCTCAACATCATCTGGATTGTTGTGAAATTGCTATATATATTCATAGTCACAGGAGAATGCATCCTGATCTCCTAATGGCTGACATTCCCTCAGTTGTAGGGTAAAAAACAAACAAACCGTTGGGTGCACCACAGATTTATGCACACGCTCATATAGTTTCATCTTTTCATCAGGATGGGAATGGCACTTTTCACCACCATGGACACCATGAATGCAGTGGTACCTTACTAAAGAAGGAGTGAGCCTCCTGGAGATCTTTAGAAAAGACCAACTTTCTCCCTGGCATGACAGCTAACAGCCAGCATACAGCCTGGTTCTGTCACTTTGCAAGTGACTCATAGGCTAGTAACAGCCTTGACAATGAGACATTGATTGACACACTTAGAGACAAGTCAGCGTTTTTATGTTTTTATAATGGGGTAGACAATAAAGACATAACCATAGACAGTATAAAACATGGACCTAGCCAGACATTTAGCCAGTTCTGCCTCCACTGTCTCCTGGCCTGAATGAAGCCTGATTGCTCAAAAAAACAAACAAACAAACAAACAAACAAAAAAAAACCCCACCTGTACCAGGTGATAAACATGTTCATTCCTGCTGTGAAATATTTTAATATGGGGCCTTATGGAGACTGACTCATTCTGTAGCCAGGCTCAAGGGGCCACTTGAAGAAATGCAGTTTCTGGCACGTCTGTGTTTGCAGCACGTGACAGACACAGAGACTGTTGGTTGGACAGAACATGATAAATGTCTATGTAAGCACTGAAAAGAAATACAATGTTAAAAATAATGTTTCAATTGTGGTGAAAACTGGAACAATTTAGTGTTTTACAGATATTTGTGGGGACTCAGGACACCTAGTTTAAAACAGAGAGAATCCTGGACATCTGGTTGCTCAACTCTAGTGTAGAGGCTGAAATTTGTGGTCAGAGTGACATGTTGTGACAGTTATCAGATAGATTGTTGAGTAAAACAGTAAAGACATTCTCATCAACCTCAGCTCTACTTTGTGTTTAGTATTCATTTGCAAATGTTAGCATGTTACCAACATATCAAATATTATACCTCGTAATCACCAACATGCTAGCATTGTCACTGTGCCCATGTTAGCATGCTGATGATCATACAGTATATGTCAAAGCACCGCTCTGCAGCTAGCATGGCTATAAAATGTCTAATCTTGTTTTCTTTTGGACAGATTGGTCAGTAAACCTGTTCAAGGTTCTAAAAAAGGAAGGATGATAGACTTTGGTCTAATACAGAAACCCGTTCTGGACTCTCAATATTTGTAGAAAATAATATGGCGCAGAGATTTTAGTGAATGATCAAGTTGCTCACTTTTTGAGTTAAGAAATAGTTCAGCGTTTTGGACAGTGTGAAAACAAACAAAAAGCCAAGCTGACAGCTTTTCATTGAGTTTTTAGACCTACTCTGTATTTTCAGAGACAGACCAGCAAAAGGAACTGAGCTGACACTCTCAGTTAGGATGCACCTCAACTTTGATGCAGCAGTAAGTGCGTGCTCAGACAGGGACAGGCAAACCGGATGCCAGCGGCGTTTTTCAATTCATTTCAGTGGGGGTCGTGTGTTTCTGCGCCGGCAGCCCACAACGCAGGTGTTGCTGCAAAAATCGTCACCAGCGTGCAGCGAGAGAAGTTGAGCCACGTTCAACTTTTGGGAAAATGGAGCCTCACATCACGCTCCAGCCGCCAATCAGACACTCAGATTGGCCAAACCTCCACAGACAGCCTGAAATGTCTCTGAAGCAGAGACTATCCAGGTGGATTCACAGACTAAACTCTGATAATCTACCTGTGTGTGTTCTCACTTTGTTTTTCATGTACCAGCTTCTAGATCTGAGTCCGACTCGCAATTTACGCCGCAAAATAGTGACATGAAAAAGTTTAATTAGATTTGTGTCTGATGATTAGAGAGAGCGAGAGAGAGAGAGAGAGAGAGAGAGAGAGAGAGAGAGAGAGAGAGAGAGAGAGAGCACTTTGGTAGAGAGACATAGAGTAACAACACAGAGAGTGAGCACCGGCCATAAAGCTATTATCAATCATCATTATTACGTTCAGCAGGTATAGACACACCCACAGAAACCCACGTCAGCTCCCCTCACCCCCCCACCACCGTTTGCCTGTCCCTGTCTGAACATGCACTAAGTTCACAGGTTTCATTTCATTCATTTCATGAATATTTCAGTCCATATCTGTGTTTCTGTCACCTAGACCTTGATGCTGCAGATCCCTCGTGTGATTTTATGGAATGTGCTTTCCCAAATGATTTACCAACTTTTAATTTTTAATTTTGTCTTTAACAGTGTCCAAAGGCAACTGCATTTCATACTACCTGCTGCCAAGATGGTCAGCTTCAAAGAGAACATCCTCCCCACTGTGTCCTGTCTGCTTGCTGAACATAGCGTGGCAGCAACTCCTGTCCAGGTGTGTACTTGTGATTCTGGGCACAAAACAATGCAGAGATGAAGTTAGCACTGATCATAGTGCTGTGAAGCAAAGATCACACACACACACACACACACACACACACACATACACACACACACACACACACACACACACACACACACACAGCTGTCTCTCTTGGATTCATGGCAGCAGACGTCCATGATAAAATAAGTTGGGGGATCAATTTGTCTTCATTTCCAGCCTCTCTTTTTATTAGATGCAGTGGTGAGTGATAGGATTGGGGGGATCTGCTTCAAGAGCTGCAACACAATGGACTTCTTCCCCATTTCCCATTAACATGCGCAAAACAAAATGCAGCACATGAAACAATAGGCTTTCTTAACAGAAGAGAATAGGAGATAATCATGGTAATTAATATTCTTTTCTATCATTTAAATGTGTAGTATTCATTTTTAGCTCTTCAACAGTCTGCTGGTGCTCTGGCTTCTTTCCATTACCAGTTTAATAGATGAAACAAATGCCATGCAGTAAAAAAGCAAGGTGGATCAGGGGTGGATGACACCACAACATTTGGTTTTGATCCAATACCAGGGCCAAGATCCCTGATATCAATACTATGTTTTTATTTCTAAAAGCAGCTGATACAATCAAGTAAAGGAGCAAAATGTGTCACATGTATAGTATTATAATTTTCTCTTTTTATCTTTCACACTTCTTTGAGTGCAGACTTAATGGCAAGAAATGATAAAACACCACATAAGCCAGCATCCAGTTCCATGTAATTGAGACTATGTATGGTACTTATAATAGTAGACTGAGTCATATCAGAGCCTTCATTAAAGGGTCAGTGTTGGAGGGATGGCTGACAGCGGTTCTGCTGCTGGGGGGCTGGATCCGGCCACTTTGAAAACTTCTTTAGCATCCTTTTGAAAGTTGTTTTTCTGTTACAAGTCCTTTGTCAATAAATCTCTCCCTGTGAAGAATAAGATGTTTGACTTTTTAACTTTGGAAGATTTCAGCTCAACATAGTGAACTTATTGATTCAGTCTCTTCCCTTATAACAGTTGTTCCTTAACTGAGAGAGCTGGGGAGGGAGAGGGAGACAGAGTGGGGGATGTAAAAAGACACTTTAATACACAACACAACAAGAATACATCTCCAAACCCGGCCTTATAAAATCTAAATCTACTTGCAACAGGATGTAAATGAAACAATTTCAGTGAAGTGATGCTTCAAAGCTGGATCCATTCATTTTCTCTTTCACAGCCAGAGCAATTTGAACATTTGACGTTGTATTCTGGGGTTACTGATGTAGCAACTCAAAGGTTCACTGTTTTCATGATGGGTCTGTGGCTGGTCCTCGGGGGTAATGTGATCCCCCACGATGACGTAGTCAGTGAGGCCCCAACTGGAAATGCCCATAAGCAGCCTGGGTGAAAACCAGCTGCAATGACTGCCCCCAAATAAACTGGTAATTAAAAAAAGAAAAAAAAAACTCTGCTCGTATCGGCAGCTCTGACATGGCAGCCCCGTAACATCTGATGGACCGTGTTTTGTTTGATGCTTTCTGAAGCCTATGCAACACACTCGATTTCTGAGTATTTATTCCTCGGACCGCCATAGCAGTTAAATTGATGGCTACATATGAACAGCTGTTATAGACCGGTCCAGCTGTGGCTTTCACTACATGCAGATGAGCGAGGAGAGAGAGAGTGTGTGAGCGCGAGAGAAGAGACGCATCAGTAATTCTGTAAGGCCTAGATGTTGATTTAGTGACACGTTAGATATAAACACCATAAATACTCTCTCTCCTTTATGACTATTGAATAATAACATAACCTAATAAATCTGTCGGCTGCTTTCCAGTCCAGTACAATTGTTGGTCTCTGCGGGTGTAGGCTACATTAAGTGTCGTCAATTTTGGACAAGAAGGGCTATTTGCATTTTTTTAGGTTTCATAGGTTTCATAGGTTAAATACCACATAAATAAATTGAACCATAAATGAAACTCCATGAAGCAAAAACTTTTTTTTGTGAATTTCAATTTAAAGAGGAAGAATCACAAACACCTCATTAGCATTCTCATTGCTCAACCTTTTGTTTGCACTTAATGGGCTTTTTGGTCTCACAAGTGTGTCACACAAATCACAGAGCCCAAAATGCAGCTGGTTTGACTACCGTATACTATACAGTAGCCTTGTGATTTGAGTGTGAACAGGAGGATGACTCATTTACTGTATTTTACTGTATACACTTACGTCATTATGCAACAGTGAATGTTATTGATGTGACCTGTGGTAACTACAGTTCAAGTTGAGAAGATGGACTACAAAACGCGCGTCTGAGATACTTCCTAGATACTCTGTGTGCGCTCTGACCGTGTTGTTTCATGCAGGGAATCTAAACATGGACAACCTGGTGAAAAATCTGACTTCATTATCAACATGAGAATTCAAATAATAATTGAATATTGTCCACCTGTCACAGAAGTCAGATGAAGTGTTTGTTACTCTGGTATGGTCGCACCCTCCCAAAGTTTTTACTTTTAAATTGATGGGGTTTGTTTTTCTTTTTGTTTTTCCTGGTTGTGAATGACCATGTGCATTGATTTTTTGTTGCTGCTGCAAGGAATTGTGGGACAGCATTGCCTCCTTTCCTTTTAAAGGATGGTCTGGTGTATCCTATGCTAAAGGAGATAATAATGGAAGTATTGAAGCTCCTTTCCTTAACAGTTAGATAATTCAAACAGCTCTTATCATAGCAGCTACATTAATACTCCCGGGTCATTTCACTCAGTGAAGAACCTCCCTAAGCAAAATTGACTATTCGACCGGACCTTAAAACGCTTTGTAGAACTGAGGAGAGCTGTGGAGTTGGGTGATAATTCTCTGTGGGTCACTAAAAGTGACACCATAGTCACGTGACATGTAAAAATGTTGATTAGTGCAGTTTTAACACATCTATATGCATACACACACGTAAATAAGTGGAGGTAGGCTGCTGACCCATTACTCTGCTGATGGGTTTGTGGTCTCAGAGCAGAAATCTAGAGCTGAGGAGAGCGTGTAAGTGAGTAAATGCTGACCTCGCTGTAAGCAACACTGACGTGCTGTTAGCAAAAAGCCCTGTTCCTCTGTCATGCATCACAGAGCTGTCAACCTTCAGACCCCTGTGTCTGTCCGCTCACTCGCAAAGTGTTTTTAAGTGCTCCATGCTCAAGTCTGTAGTAGCAGGTGCTCATTTCCTCACCTGTTTTTGTGGGAGAAAGCCCACAACATAAAAGCAGAAGCACATCACGCCTGTTAAGTTGCTGAATTGCTTTTTTTCCCCTCTCTTGCATAATCAGTAAAGGACATTACAAGTGATGGTGGGTGTTAATTTGAGTAATTTCTTCGGTGCTTTCTCTAAGAAGGATGGCCATTGCTGATTACCGACAGAATCTTTAAATCAGCCAAATAAGCAGATTCATTTCAAACCTGCTTCAAGACAATATTTCAACATTTACATGACATTTGTAGCTCTTCTGAATTCTGTGGTTCCTTTAGAAACAGTACAGCTACAGAATCCAGTGCTGCAAACATCATATGTATTATTTGCACCATGATTGCTTTTCTTTCAACATTACAGCAGCAAGAGAGGAGACACTAGTGTCTGAGTGTGAGTCGTGCTTATCCGAGGTTTCACAGTGATCATAGCTATGCAGAGCTTATTCAAACTGACTGAGCGAGGCTACAGTGTGGTTGCACCTGCCAAGGGCTTCAGTAATACAGCAGCTCAGCAGGTTTAACACAGATTATTGCTGGTATCCTGCTGAAAGACCTGTTCTTTATTTTCCTTGTTCTCTTTTTACAAGAACCGACAGCTGACATGGTCGGCTCCATGTAAAACAAGTTTTCCATCCTTGCAGCAGAACCCAAAAGAATAAAAACATTGAAGAGAAAGTTAAAGTGATTTTTTTTTCATTTCAATTTAGCTTTTGGGGAAACAGGTTTGATGTGATTTAAATTGACTGAAGATAGCATGGTCTCAGGTGTCTTCTGCTCTGAGACTGCTCCTCCGTCTGCCTCAGCTCTGTAAATTAATACTGAATCCATTTTAAAGAATTTTGTGTATTTTTGTGTATTTTTCTCATACGCTGCTCTCAAATCTCATAGAATGCATTGTGACAAACATTGAGAATAAAGTATCCTCCCAGTTCAACTCCTTTAACAAAAGACTGATGCTACCATATGCAGTGTCATCTGTTGTCTGTAAATCTGTTATCCAATAAATGAGTTTCAGTGCAGCATACTGTCTCTCTGTCAGTCTGTCCTTCCCTGAAACATCTTTTATTTTATTGGGCAGCTGCTTTGCAGTAATTAAAGCTGTGACTTTAGTCTTGGCTTGACTTTAGCCTTTAGCCTTGGCTTGTTTTATTCTCAGATGGACAGAGTTCAAGACTGAAGATTAAAAGATTGCTCATACAATGTGTGCAGTGAAATCAGCTTCAACCTGGAAAAGCAAAGGCTTCAAAGCTCAGGACTGTATTGTCTCTGTAGCCTCTGCAGTCATCTGTAAATGTTAACAACCTCAGATTGTGTGGAGGGGGCCTATGGAAGTTGCCAGATCTGTGTATGGTAATTCTACCATCTCTCTGTTGTTCTTCATTAGGTTTCTTACTTTTTGTTCCTGGGAAATTTGTGATTTGTAATTTTTGGCTATAAACAAAGTTGACTTCACATGGGCTCACCCTGTAGTCTCACATCATACCTAAGCAGGAATCAGTTTTACTCAGTGGTTAAATTGGCTTTTGTAAGGAGGGGGAGCCCTTCTTCACTCACAGTCAATATCTCTCAAAACATTTGTACTTACCTTGCACCATCGGTTTAATACATGTTTTATCAATTTATAACCTACTTATTTACATCTCACATCAATTCACATATTGGTAACTTATTTAGCTACGTTTCACCATCAATCTACACTGCAATTTGGAAAACTGATACTACTTGTATAACGTAGCATTAGTGCTTCTTAACAGTTAGTTAACTGAACGATTTTATAACTGACATTTTAGGTTTCTGTGACTCTGTCACAAAAACATTAAGCTGAAAAAATAGACATTTAGTTTAAGTTAACAATGACCTGAACATTTTGTTGTGACAGTACTCACCTTAAGCTTCCCTGTCGGTGGCGCATCAGCAGCATGTGTGTGTGCATGCGTGTTTGTACGTGTGGTATGCGAGAAGGTGCCTGTATCAGTGAGAACATGGACTGGACTTTCATTGATTCAGGTTTTATATCAATAAACAAGCGAAATGGATTCAGTAATGAAGCTCTGACATAGCGCTCTGGAAACAGCGATGAGTGAACAGACTGATGTCGCCTACTGATTTCTGACATGGTAAAAGAGAGGGAGGTCCAAACTAATGATTTTAAAAAGTCCTATAATGGTAGCTACACCCATGATTATCATAAACACCGAAGAAGAGGGAGCTCAGCTCCGCCTGGGCTCTGGCCCAATTTAATCTCTGGTTTTACTTCATGTAGCTCTGGAACATGTGCCAGGTTTCCATCCAAATGTAATGCAAGTTTTCAACAGGACTTTCAGAAAATTGTCAAGAGAGAATGCACAATCCTGCACAGTTCCATGCAAGACTATTATGTTATCAGGAGTTGCTTCTTCAAGATAAGCAGGAGGTGCTGATAATGTTCTGGTAAGGTGCCATCATTATACCACTGTAGAAGAAGAGAGCGTAACGAGATGACGTAGTTTAAAGAGTGGCACAAAAACATGAGAGCTGCTAAAGTATTCATGTATTGATTTGAGGCTGAGCCCTATAGCAGTTTTAATACTTGATCGATACATGTCAGGGCTACAGTATGTGAACGTGCACATTAGGTGTCAGATGGAGGTAATGAAAGGAAACTGTTTGCTGTCAGATATGACCTTATTACCAGGCCGAGTTTAGATAGGGCAGCATGTCCACAGGTTATGAGTTAAAGTGTAATCTTAATTGTAGCACAGCCTGCAGGGGATAAATTGTGATACTAGAGGAAATACACCTTCGTTATGAAGGTTAAACACATTTTTAATCTACTGATAATATACAGTGTCACGGGTGGACAAACAGGGTTAGTGTATTCTTACTTTTGAATTTCTTCATTAAATCCAACAGAACACATTTCTAATGATTTGACTTAGAATAATAAGAATACACTAATATTGCTTGCAAGCTATCCTTTGCATATATTTTATAACAAAAAGAATAAAAAAAAACTTTCATATGATATATTTCTTACTTTGCTCTGATCCTTATTTGTCTCCAATCCCCTGATATCATGGTGGCTATATTACACAGCTGAGTCTATCTTTGAAGGAATCAAGGCAATAAAAGGCTCTATTTACCCTTATCTGGAGCAGATCCTGAAAAACCTCCACAGTATAATACAGACTGAGATACTTTGAGCGGGCAGCCCACAAAAGGTTTCTGGTCCAGTGTCCTTGCAGGATTTTCTGCTTATATTCATTTATTAAAAAGTCTTATTCCCTGTCACCATGCATTGTACATTATTGCACCAGATTTGTTGGAAGGAACCATGTCCCTTGAGTTGGTGAAGCTAATAGAGAGAAGGCATTGAGGAAAGGAGGAATGAAACTTCAGGTTGCTAAATCAGGTCTTGCCTTTGACCGCTTAATAATGAAAAGCAATTACTGGCAGTCTTAGCAAGGGAGCTTGTTTTTTCCCCCTTTTTATTTATCAAAGAACCCCTGTTGTCCTGGATGTCTAATGCATGTTGTCAGGGACAGTTTTGAGCATTGCTTTCTGTTCTGAAGTTCCAGTGACTTCAGTGTTTCTTCTCTTTGTGCACTGATGATGTTTCTTTGATTTGTCACAGAGAAACAGAGACAGGTGACAGAGTCAAGTGTTTCAAAAGGGCATTCATATATAGTCACTTTACAGGTTGCAATATTTGCTTCACAGTTTTATTAACCAAATATAAACATGTATTTTATACATTTCCATCTTTTATCATTTTAGCAGCAGGAATAACAATAATGAGTCTATGACCATGCCTGCAGCTCTGTGAGGCTGGACCAGGAATATCTTCCTTTGAACCAAATACTGACATGTTAGCATTTTCACAGTGACATTGCCAACATTTTGATGATATCATAAACTATGTTCACCATATTACTTTATCGTCTTCAACTGTGAAACACAAAAGCAAACAAGTCTCTGAAACTGGACAGTTTCTCAGCTCAGGATCCAAAATGTTTAGAGAAAATTTCACAGCAAGTCGTCCAACAGCTTCTTTGCAAAGAAGGTGGGCTGTGCCCTACAAGCTGCTGGGTGGCCTGTATGCATCACCTGACTATAGCCTTTAGTATATAATGTCTATAGTCATTAACAATAAGGTGATAACTCCACCTGGCATTGTGTTAAACTGTGCTGCTCCTGCTGTTGTAGCTGCGAACCCTTGTTGAGTTGAATACATATTTATTCCTACTGTGAAAGATTCCTGGGGTTCAAATGCTGGGAAGACTGACTTATGGCAGAAGGAGCTTTTGGCAAATTGTGATGATGTGAGGTGACCTTGCTGTTTTTGGCATTCCTGTACAGAGATAAATACATTAAAAGTGAAACATGCCACCAGAATTGTGTGACAGCCACCTCGGCGTATCCTGCGAGGTGTGATGGATGGTGCGAGCCCCTCACAGCGGGGCGTTTTTGCAAGCTTTCCATGGTGGCTTGCTGGTGAGGGTATGCGGTGAGACAACATGTTGAGATGAAGGTCATTTGAAAGCGAGGTGTCTAATTTACTGTGTGAAACACCAGTTAAACTGAACTCTTGTCAACATAGCAGTGACAATGTAAAAAAAGCTTGAGCGCAGTGCTATAAAAGGCTGCAGGAAGTGAACACACATGGCTGATATTCATCTAGCACATCTCACACAGCAGCAACATGCTTCACCTTCTAGGTTACACCTCTTGAACTCAAACACACACTTTACCTTGATGGCCCGTTCTCTGTCACAAAGCTACAATATAAATAGAGACGATCGTAGTACTCAGTCCCACCAGAGGCCACAGTCTGAATATAACCTGCGATTTGGTCCCCTGAAAATATCTGTTATTGTAGCCTTTTATTGTCCTTGGACTGTTTCCATGAGTATAGCCCTTTCTTCCCCTCTTTTAAGCCAGGATGACTGGGATCTGTGCCCTTCATGTAAATATCCCTACGTGACGTGGTCTCAGAACAAAGAGGAGCACATCTGGTGAGCTACCTTTGCGCCTATCCTCGGTTGAGATATTCCCAACGGGACCAATCTATCACCACGTGATTTATAGGCTTTACAGAGTCGGGTGAGAGAGAGATGGAGAAGTGAAGTAGAAATGGAGGTAGATGGAAAGAAAAAAGAAGTGAGGTATGAAGAAGTGGGAAAAGAGAAGGACAGGGACAGAGATGCAGAAGTACTAATAACATGTCTTGATCCTCCACTCGGGCAGAGGCTACAGTAACCTCTCATTCATTACTGTGTTGTTGATGAGGAGCTTCATTACAAATGGATTAACATCTTAGACTGAAAGGGCAAACTGGAAATGAATGTGTGCAGGAGAAATGCAATATGGACGTTACAGTCGCAAAGTTTCATTGTCGATAGTTGATTAATTTTATTACATCACAACAACAGTTTGAGTTTTATTTGCAGGTTTGTGTTAAAATACAGTTATAGCATTATAATGAATGTTTTGTTCATTTAGATATGGAGTCAGTGATAAGATTCTAACGGGCGGGACTATTACCTTTTTCTATTTCAGTTTGTTGTTGTGAAGTATATGTTGAGGTGGGCATGTTCTATGTCTGATAACAGGATATCTGACATGTAACTTAGCTTTACAATCGTGCACAGCAGTGGATCAGATTTAGATTACATTAGCTGTCATGATGACTAGTTGTTACTTAGTTGTTATTTGTTATGGAATTTTTTATCCTTATGCTACACATGGTCACACATGGGCCTTGGAGTCATAGACAGTGACAGCACTAAGTCATATCAGAGAAGTTTCTCTCTCTCTTTGGTATGTGAGGCCGCTGTTTGGATTGCAGGAAGAGTGCCAGCCTATCTCGACACTGTGGTGACCAGAGCCGAAGAAACTGAATGTTGTCTTCAGAGACGTAATAGATAGCTAACTGATAATGTTCCATTAACATGAACAGACACCAGTGGCTCCAGACTAGAATGTGCTGACAGTAACACTAACATGGGTAAAACATTCTCTTTGACTGTTTCTGGGTGTATGGCATGTGTGGTGTTATCTGTGGGGATTTAAAGTCTGACCACCAGCATGAGTTGGGCAGAATAGAGACCGACTCATATGCATACCTGATTGTATGTGAGGATGTCTCTGATTCTTCTTGGCAAAGCTTCAATAAATATTATAGCATAAGACATCAGAGGCTCCTGAATGCTTTCTTCCCTCCTGACATGGTGCTATTGATTGCAGCAATTTCTCCACAACATTATTAATATTATTACTTCAATTCATAGACATTTTCATGTCAAGGACAGTAAAAGGATCTCAAGCTCTAGATCAAGTAAATCTGGAACTTGGATGGAGGTCTGCTTTTATTAGGATGAGTGTAAATGAGGATGAATGTGGTGATGATCATGTGTCAGTAAGAAAGTACTGTGCTGTGTAAAGAAACAAAGTGCAAGTTTGACCAACAGAAGTGACACTTCTCTGAATTTATTCTGTTTTTCAAGGTGAATTATCAAACTCACCTGTTCAAATTATATTAAGATTGGGATTTATTAAGAGATTTAATAGTGTGGCCACTTTGATTGACAGGCTGGTGTTGTCACAGATGGCTTGTTTGAGCAACTCCTGGCTCTATAATACATTGATGATTGCTCCACAGAGAGTTGATGTAACGTTCCTCATATTCATACAAAGAGACAAACACAAATGTCTCATTTTTATCATGTTTTCTGCATTGTTGAGGGTTTGACTGATGCGCCTGCTCCACCCTCTTCTTCTTTTTTTCCGGACTAGAGAATTGGCACCAACTTCTGTTCATCTGTATGTTACATTTAGTCTGATTTGCTATTATGGCATTTCAGTTCCATGCATCCATATTTCTGTAATCATAATGTATCAGTTGTCTGCCCAGTAAGTTTAAGCATCCCTGAATCTGTACTGTATGCATGTTAATAAAAAATGCTGAAGGGATCATTTTTGTGTACTTTATATATCAGTCATTGTAAGGTTTAAGATTGAAATTTCATTATTTAAAATCCCCATTCCTTCTTTATTTTTACATTTTCTAAGAAAATATAGAGATTTAACAGCTTTAATGCACCATCAGATGGTTTCATGTAAAGATTTCTTCTTAATAATGGATGCATTTTGTCCAGAGTCAGAATTTTATGTAGTTTATTATTCAAATCATGAACTAGATGTGCCTAACTTTGTTAGGCGAGAGTACATATGCTTACCCATCTATACACAGTCCTGTATGCCCTCAGAATAGCATTTTATACCTTCACCTATATGCTGCCGTCCTTCCATCCTGACCTCCTAGACAGAGTGCAGACCCCCCACCCCTGCTGTGACACAGAATGATGATGACATGACTATCAGTCCCTGTCAGGCC
This sequence comes from Protonibea diacanthus, assembly GCA_028641955.1. Taxonomy (NCBI): domain Eukaryota; kingdom Metazoa; phylum Chordata; class Actinopteri; family Sciaenidae; genus Protonibea; species Protonibea diacanthus. Next base: position 943,885 of record CM053993.1, read on the forward strand.
ACACAGTCGGGCCTTTTCCCACTAAATCCCAGTCAATCACTTGCCTCTGTATCACACACTCCCAGATGGCAGTCACCACCTCAGAGCTGTCCCAATCCATCATATGTCTGATTCCATGAGGCAGGTGTTAAAGGTTTGTCAGGGTGGGCTTTATACTGCTCCACAAACCCACAAATCTGCCAGAGAACAGGTTAGAGGTTACTCTGCCTAAAGCTACTAACCTTTGACCTCACCCAGTTCACTGTCCATTACTCAAAACTGCTGCTTTCTAGGCTGAATAACCTCTCCTCACCCCTAATGTTACAACCCCTCTCAGCAATTTCTATCTGTCCTTCTAAATGCCTGCACACACACACACACACACACACACACACACACACACACACACACAGCTTGCAGCTTATTCAACCAACATAGTGTACAGTTAGCTACACATTATTATAGACAGTCTGCAAGTAAGAACTAAATAGTAGTGTAATAGAAATGGTTGGCAAAGTAAGAAGTGCAGATAAAAAGGGGAGTAAACAGACAGATAAACAGAAATGGAATATAAAATATACTGTAAATTTCAGACTATAAGCTGCTACTTTTTTCACACGCTCTAGCAGTGAGACAGACATGTGGGGAAAGATTATGCGCCGAAGAAGACACTAGTTTTGATTTTGAACTGTCATTTGCGCATCATGTACACACCCTCATTGTGGGTTTTATATGTACAAAATATATATTCAGGTGCGCTCAATAGTCCGAAAATTATGGTAATACTGGATATAAATATATTTTCATAAGTGTATAACTGTTGGTATGAATGGCTTCAGACCAGTAAACAGTTAACTGAACATTAATTGTAAAGGTGACTTGAGGGACTGAGACACAGAATGGTGCAGGGCTCAGTTCAACACATTCTTCAGGTTATAGCTGAACGTGGCAGGTGAAGCAGAAAAAACAGTGTTAGCATAAACTCAACGAGAAGATCAGAGTGTGCAAAGTTAATGCTGAATAGTCACAACAATCTGGCCTAGTCTGGAAGACACGGGCTGTGTCTCAATTCAGGGGCTGCATGCTTCGAAGGACGCATTTGAAGGCCGATTACGTCACAACGCTGCGCGAAGGCTGTCCTAATTCAAAGGCTCCTTCAAATGCAGCCTTCAAATGCGGCCTTCTTTTCCCTCTTTTCTTTTGCGGCCTCACATATCCCAAGATTCTTTGCGGACCGCTGTTCAATGCCGGGAACCATACAACAATGGCGACACCAAGCGGCGAGGAATTCACATTTAAATGTAATGTTTTTTTTTATATTTAATTACTTTTACTTTTTACTACATATACTTTTACTAATTACTTATATTTTATTACGTTTTCACAGCAGCTACGTTAAAAGTACCAACTGACGGCAGATGTGCAGCTGGTGACGCCTGGAAAAGCTTCGAAGGCTAGACCATCTCATTTAATAACAGTTGATGCGGCCTTCGAAGGACCCTCAGAAGGAGTCGCCTTTGAAGGCTGCGAAGGTTGTGTCCTGAAGCATGCAGCCCCTGAATTGAGACACAGCCATGGTCCTCATGGAGTCCGCCAGAAAGGACACACTAGACACTGGTTTAAATACGTAGAGCCTTTGTTTTTTTTTGTAAGTTTTGAGGTTTCTCTCTTACACTATGAAAAACACACTGCTCCTTTGAAAGTTGTAACAAATATCTGTAAAAGCTGTAAAATGTTTTTAAAAATGTATTTTGGTCTAGATGGCTGCTGTTTTACACAAAGTAAGCGTGTAACCGTCCATTGGAGGTATAGATAGACAGTAGATCAAATGGAAAGGAAATTATGTTGCAGGAAGACATACCTTGACCAATGACCTCTTTTTTGTGTCTTTGTGCCTTTAAAGGAATATTTCACGATTTAGGTTAGTACACTTATCTGCTTTCTTGCTGGAAGATTAATACCACTCAAACTGGGGAAACACCTAGCTGGTTTTTATGCAGTCACTGGTGACTTTGCTGTTTGCCTAAAATCTCATGACTCCAGGAAATAATCAGGCACATGATGCCACATAAAACCACTACATGTCATTTTTATACTTACGTTTTTATATTGATTGAACAAACAAGATTTAAAAACCTTTGGCCCAAGCCAGAGACGCTGTTCCCCCCGCTTCCTGTAACTAGCTGCTGGCATTAGTTTCATATTTACAGACACATTAGTTGTATTGATAGCTTGATATCGTCTCACATAACTCTTCTAAAGAGAACTGTGTGTTTCCCAAAATCTTGAACTTCTCCATTATGTCTCCATATCTGTGCATAGAATGAGCAGATGATTATCACAAATCAGTGAATTATAATTGTAAGCAAATCATGCTTACAACTACTAACTACTATATTTACTACATAGATTTTCCTTCAAAACATTATTAACCTGAATATGAGGGTTCCTCTCCACAGGCCATTTATTATTGTAATAAACAACCACGCTGACCTGGTATTCACAGTCCGTTCCTCTGTCCCAGTTCGCCCCACAAATCTCCCTGGAGTAGTGGCTGCATACAAACACAAGAGGTAAATCATCCAGGGGTGAATAAGGTTGGGGACTGATTGCCTTTTAACTTTCTTTGACCTTTTTTTGGATAGGAGTTGTTGTAAGAGCGTCCTCATGGGATCTCAGCGCCCTCTGAGTATGAATTAAATACAGTTTCATAATAAGAAATATTTGGGGGATACAGAGAGATGTGGGGGAATTTTATTATTAATTGGACTGGAGAGTTCCATGGGCGTCAGCAAAATGTCTGCGTTCCTGTCGTCTCATTACTGTCCAGCTTTTTCAGCAACTTCCTCCAGATGCTGAGACTTTCTGTCCTGTCCTCGTACTGCCCCAAGTTTGCTGGAGAAGATTAAAACCTAAACATGAATATGTAATGCCAAAGTTTTTTAACTTTAGTTTTTGTCAGTGTATACATTGAGTTGCTGTGTGACTGATTAAAATATACACTAGTCTCTTGTGGTAAACCTGACAAACCTTCTTCTCTATACAGTAGTTTAATAAATCCAGCTGTCAGTCCAGGGTAAGTGCATAGAATCATGCAAGGCCAGGTTGAATCCAAAATGTGTACATGAGTGCATTGTTATAAAGAATCTGGGGAGATCAGAGATATTAAGATGGGATGTGATGAGATTCTGAGAAGACACCACATAAAAGTTACATAGAGAAACAGTGTATATACACAAACATGACATTAGCTGAAATACTTGATGAATAATGAAAACTAATATTTTAATAATCGTTTTAATAATTTATCAAGCACATATTCTTCGGGTTCAGTTTTTAAATGTGAGGATTTGTTATTTTTCAACGTGAACTTAAAATACCTTTTCTGACAATTTATAGACTAAACGACGAATCGGTGAAAAAATTAATTGATTGATTAAATAGATCAGTTGTTAATGAGTAAATGTTATTTACAGTTATAGTCCAGTTATTTGCACGTAGTCCATGGCTGTAAGGACATGCAGTAATGTCATCAACACATCTCTATATTAACAGATGTGAAACAGTACTGTCTGTAGGTGAAACTCGTGATGTTCGTGTGTTGGTGGTCCCCGAGCTTTAGATGGGACAGGCTAGCTACCGTTTGCCCCTTTTCATCATATCATCATTTTGCACAGAACTGTAAATCTATTCTGTATACAGCATAACCATCAGCTTTGCTGCCTGCCATTAATAGACTTGATCAAGATACACACAAAAGACCGTATGAACTGGTCTTCAGACTGAAGAAGAACTTGATATTCAAGATGTTCAAGAAGTTCAAGATGGAAACAAAGCATGAGTCAGACAGAGACAATGTACAGTGCAAGGAGGATGTGTTGTCAGGTTTCTTTGAGAATACTTGACAGATTGTGGGAGTTGTGTGAAAATTTGCAGCTAAAGTGTGAATTCAGAGCTATAGTTAGATTTATTTTTACAATAATATAACTTTTAATTAATTGTACTAATGCAGCTCTGTAAACAACAGATGTGATTACTTCGAAATGGTTTTCTCAAGGGTTTTCCACTGTGCACACATTTAGAAGAATAAACCCTCATTTCTGTTTTTGCCTCTTTTATGACCTGGAAAAACAAAAGGCACCAACAGTTCTTAGACTCATTAATTGGCCCAAATACAAAAACAACATAAGAACAGACAAAACAAAGTACCTAAAAGAAAGGTCTGTCCAATGTATTGATTTGGATCGTTACAAACCTCCTTATCTGTAAGTTGGTCTTACATCATTCCTTCACTTTGCTGCTCATTTGTCCTCTGAACCATTCACAGTTACAGCGTTCATCTGTCTCAGAGCCTGCCAGGTCTAACACAGCCTGCATCACTTCAGGTTCTCTCCATCTTCTCCTGAACAAAGAGCTAATTTTCTGTGAAATAACCTCTGACAGCTTATTGTCCATATGTAACTGTACAAAAACAGTCCACTTTCTTCCACCAGAGTCCTGCCTGCCTGTCTGACCTCGGCCTTTTGATCTGCATTGGTGCGAGAGCTTCCAGCTTACCTCAGCAGTGCTTGTCTTCTCTCTGAGCTGCCCTGCAGTATGAGCTCTGTCGACTTGTCTGGCTACAAGACAAACTCCTCACCTCAGCTTTGACTTCCCTCTAAAGAACCCCTATCAGTCTATCTGTGGCTATTTTATCCAGAAATCCTTATTAGCTAATACATTCCTCTGCACCTGAGTAACACTTGCCCACCTGACCTCGTCCTCTTTCATTGAGATGCCTACACACTCTCTGTCTTACTTCTCCAGCCTGTCACAGGACAGACAGACACACAGGTGTCTGAGGTGACAGCTATCTGCTCATTTATTCTTCATCCTTCCATCACAGTAAGGAGGGCAGAGGGCAGTTGCACTGGAATCTCCACTGTTGGTAAATAAGGAGGCAGCTTCACTGCCTGTCTGTCTGTTTATCTTTCTGTCTGTCGCTCATGTGTATCTTCTCTGTCCATCTTTCCTTCATGTAATTTCCCTCTTTGTTTATCTTAACCATTATAAGCTGCTTTTATAGTTAACAGTTTGCCCTTGTATGTATATACATAGCAGCACATGGCTCATATACACACTTTGAGTGGGTAAAATTATTGTTAGATTTAGGCCTTGTTTCAGGTTAGAGAAAGCTAATCTTTGATCTTTGATTTTTTTGAATTTTATACTGCTGACTAATCACTGCTCTTAACTGGCCAGTAGGGGCCACAAGTCATCAACAACTGCTTCAGCAGTGTACATGGTGGTAAGTTTGTGTTGGTTGATTCATGTTGGCATTTTTCATAGTTGGTCTTTTAGAATTGTTCCAGATTTGCCTGTCCTGGTCAGTGTCAGAATGTTCAGAGCATGTGAGTTATGAAAAAAAGCCAATATTTACTTTGGTGACTTTGAGGTCAGAATCTGTGCTCACGTTCTCCCACAAGAGTCATTAGACCTGCTGCTGGTCTGCAGGAAGGAGCAGCAGTGGTTAAACCCACATGACACAGAAACAGGAAACTACTCTTCAATGAGGCGTCTCTTTTTTAACCTGTCTCTTACGTGTCAAATGTACAAAATCTTTTTTTGATCCGATCCTGTTTGTTTCCTGTTAAAGTTTCTTTAAGGCTTTTTTTATATTCATTCTCTGTAAGTCACCAGCTAGTGAATATTGGACTTGCTGGATGTTTGAATAAATAACTGTTAGCAAGTTGGCCATATCAACTTAAAAGTTGACGATATGTCAGTTTGTGCCACTCCACAGAAACACAAGTTGAAGGTGATGGTTGGGGTCATGTTACTGAGGAGGAGCACATTTTTCTTGAAATGTCATACACAGCATCACTCCCATGTACACGGTGGTTTATTTGTGGTTTATTGACTGTTAGCTGGATCATTACAATATTGCTTTGTGTACCTGCTTTTTGATGCATGGTCAATTTCACTTGACACTAAAGAACAATGACAAATTGCCCAATATGGATCTCTTTTTAAATAATAATAATAATAATAATAGTTGAGATTTGGGAAGGTTCAAACCACTTACTTCACATTTCATCTGTTTCATAAGCCTTTAAATATTGCTGTAATTGCTGCTTGATGGTATGCTCTCCTTTATCCCAACCCCCAAACAACATCCTTCTTATCTGTCAACCCCCTTCCTGCCTCCTTCCCCTACTTTTTCCTCTTTTCTGTCATCACCTCCAGACTACTTATTTACTAATGATGTGCTGCAAACGCTTACTCTCGTGTTTTCACTCTGCACACTCAGTCTCCCCTCTTCACCCTGCTCCTCTCCATTTCCTCATCCCCCAGCATCCCCTTCATCCTGTTCTCAACCCCTGACTTCACCTCTCCTGACCCCCTCAAGGTGAAACCTGAGCAGCTTTAATTGGCCTGTATCAATTAAATTCTGAAAGCACGTGAACTCACAAGGGACAAGTAAGTGGACTTGGCTTCTACTAGTTATCTCTGCTTCCTCCTTCTTTGCCTCCTTGGACTCCTGGACCTTGGTTCATCCTCACATATGGAATTGATGCCTCTAGCTCCCTCTCTCCAGCCAAATCTTCCCTTTCATTACATGGCCATCTCCTTCTCTCTCTGTCTCTCTCTGTTTCCCCTATCTCCCTCTTCCTTATCCATTCCTGCCGCCACTTTTAAATAGATCCCTGCGGCAGTGACTGAGCCAGACACGGCCTCCATCATGGGACCAAGAGGAGGCTAATGCCTTTTTAATGAGGCCTCGGCCACAATGTGACACAGTAAAGTGGCAGGAATCGGTGGCTGGTGAGCCCTTGGTCCAGGGTATTTATCACCTAAAACCCTCTGATCCACTGTGTCTGTGGGAGGGAGGGGGGGGGACAAAGACAGAGAGTGGGAGGCAGGCAGAGGTTGAGAAGGAAAGAGAAAGTTACCAAAAAGCAGGATAGAAAGCGAGTGAAGAGGAGGAGGAGGAGGAGAGGAAGTGGAACGAATGGATGGGAGGAGCAGACAGAACGTATATGAGCATAACATTTCTAAAGAGAAACATGCAGAAACAGCAGAGTGAGGAAGTGAAAGAAAGAAAAATGGCTGGTCTTTAAGAACTGCATTCCTTATTTTACCCTCTTCCCCTCCTCCTCATCATCTTAAGTGGCTCGTACATGTTTAGCATCGCACCACCGATTGCCCCTGGAAGCTGCATAATGTGAAATCATAATAATAACCATAATGCTTCGACAGTAATTAATATTCTTCCATACATATTGCCACAGAGCCCGAGAGAAAGGCACTGAGAGTGGTTTGCCTCCAGTGAGAGGAACTCACGTTATTATATTCCCACTTCATCCAATATTAATGCCCATTGGGCCCAGTATTCTAATATGAGATCTAGTGAAATGGCCTTAAGTGGGTGAATAGCAAATAAGATAGATTAGCAACAAAAGAAAAGCACCTATTTCATTATTAACACAGATTATTGGCTGTAATGGGCAGCATAAAGGTGTGAAATCAGAGAAGCTCCTGAAATATGAACCGGAATCTGGAATCTCCTTAAACTCCATTTCAGCACCATCAGTGTGCTCATGGAAGACTTCAGTGGTGGTCTATTATGGCTCTGCGCCACATAAAAAAGAGTGGGAACTCCATTAAAATGGCCATGTAAAAACTGCCCATTACTTGCCACAATGCTGCATGGAGACGTTAGCCGAACTGTCCGTAACCGTTCTCTCACACAAAACTGATGCTCACCTGTCATTATCACTGATTGAGCTTCCTCAGAGGTACAGGGGCTTTGTATTCTGTTATATAGATCTACTTTCTATCAAACCACATTTTTGATACTTTTGATACTACGGGCGGCAGGAGATGAGTCAGCAGATGTATGATTTCAACATCTTGATTCCCCCGTACAATCATGTCTGATGGTTGTATATTACTAACCTAGTTTCATAGGTAGATTGTGTTGATTTGCTGTTGCATATTAATTGCATATGAACTTATTTCTAGGAGATATGGCTGCCTACTAACTTGTCCTTTACCCTCCACTGCATCAATCCCTCTTTCTTCACCACGTTTATCAATGACATCACTCTTATTATACTTTCTGAAGAAAATTCGGACACTCTGCTACATCCTGTGATAGCTAGGCTATGTAGCAATATATATCCTGATGTGATACTGAAGCCCGCTAGACACAGAGGTCATGTATTTAAGTTTAAAGATGAGACTGTTTGATTAATGCACATTTGCCACCAACTGGACAGAAGGGTCTACTGCAGCCGCTCTACATATTGACAGTGTTGCATTGCCCTCAGTGTTACTGTCCATATGAAGGATGGCCTTCAAACTCTTCTGTCATTGTTGAAAAAAATGAAATCGGTGGCAGAAAATATTCATTTAACATGACCCCTGGTCATCGCCTCGAGTAACCACTGGTCCAAATCAACCAAGTCAATTCAGTTTTATTTCTATTGCACCAAATCATAACAGAAGTTATGTCATCTCAGGCAGCCTGCTGATCACCCAAAGTCTACATACCCTTACCTTTGCCTGTGTATAGTAGCTCCACAGTACACTCCAACTTTATCACCTCATTAAACTTCATCCTCCTACGTTTCCGTTTTACAGTGTGCTTTAGATTATATACACTTATATCCTCTAACCACTAAAATTCAAAGCTCTACTCTCCTTGAGTGCTCTTCATGTCAGCTCCTTCAACTTAAAGCAGGACAGTCTATTCACTTTAAACGATCAACTGTATCATAAAGCTTAGAAAATTAACCTTCACACTGAGGACATATAGAAATGTTGCCACAAAACAAAGGCAACACGTTACTACTGAAGAGAAATGAAGCAGAAAAAGAAACGTGGGCAAAGAAATGACCTTTGACAGGAAATCTGTTGGTACCAATCTCAATCTGAAATGACTCACTCACTCAACTCAACTACCATCAGGGTGCCCTTGAGCATGTACAGTAGTACACACTGTATTGTAGTACAGAGTACAGATGCAGCTGTCTCAGAGGTCCCACTTTTTACAAGCTTATCATTCTGTCACTGCTGCACTGTCCCTCCACCCTCCACCCTACACTCTGTCCTGCATTTGTTATACACAGCAGTCTAGAAGTACTCTGATTCACATTCGCATGGGAGGTAAGATCATCTAAATCAGGTTGATGCACCTTAGGGGAAATTTGTCTCAGACTCCAGACTGTGTTGTTCTAGCAAAGTTTTAAGCTGGGCGATGCCACAAGAGAACTGTTGTAATGCTGTCCACTGTGAAATGAAACATACCAGGGATTCTCCCAGTCAGGCACCAGCTGAGCTGTTAGACAGTGTTAGTATTGGTTTTTTGATAAGAAGATGTGCCCTTCAGTTTCCTGCTGCAAGCGTATGTTCCAGACAGTCATAAATGTTGTATGAGTCTATGAAGGGCCTGAGGAAAGGGGAAGGGAGGAGAGGAAGAGGAGAGGAAAAAGGGGGAAAAGGAAGGAGAGGAGAAGCAGGAAGACAGGGTTAGACAGGGAAGACAGTTAGTGGTGGTTAAACAGCTTCAAGGAAAGCAATGTGTCCTTAAAAAGTCTGTCTTTATGTACGTACATGAGTGTCCATATGTTGTTGCCATAGCGGTGTACGTTATTTTGGGAAGAAAATACTGCTTACTACTTAATGATTTTGGCCTCATATTACATATGAGAGAGTCCCTGTGAGTCAAAGGGAGTTTAGTTTTCATCAGACTGCAGCAATGAATATTTGAGATCAAGAAACCTTGCTGCCTCTGTGTCTGTGTGTGTGTGTGTGTGTGTGTGTGTGAGAGAGAGAGAAAGAAAGAGGACATCAAAGTAATGATCTGCCTTGCATGACCATGTGTACCGCATCCTGGTTTAATCGGCCACTCAGGCTCAATAAGTTCTGCTTGTAAATTAAAACAAAGCGATTTACATTCATTTACAATTCAGCTCATGGCTTTAACAACAAGCGCTCTCATTTAACCATGGAAGGTATCAATAGATCACAATTTGTTCAGGTGTTCATAACGTGATACTGACTGGTAGTTTTTTTCTTCCTGGAACATATTTGGAGAATCTGTTTGGACAAAGACCTGCTTACAAATCCACTAATATTTTCTGATTATAAAACAGTCTTCTTTCTGCTTTTTTTCTGCTTTCATCTGGGGCCACATCTATCGTAAAGATAATTTTTATTATCGAGATATCAATAAAACATAAATAATATAAAATGACAAAAAGCCCCAAATGTTGAGCAACACTCTAAAACACAGATCTATTCAGTTTACTATCAGCCGGTACAAAATATTCCTCCTGAGTCTCATTTATTATCATTCTTAAGTTATCTATGTATCTAATGTGTTCTAACTCTGCTCGCCTCATCAGTCATTATTCTAAATTAATTGCTTGAAAACTAGAAGGGGAAGAAGGATCCAGAGGCAGAGAAGCCACCAGTCTGTTGGCAACAAACAGTGTTTCTCTCAGGGCTGATGTGGGGCAGTGATGAATACGATGGCTTCCCTGTCATTAATCAGACCGCAGCTTGTCTCTCTCTGGGATGGCCCCCCGTCCAAAACACCTCGGCCCCCCCTGGAGGGGCCTCGGAGGGAGCTCAGCAGAGACCTCAGAGCCTCGTTTTTTTCCCTTCCCCTATCTCCCTCTCCTTCCTCCCTCCTCCACCTGACAGCTATCACCGCCATCCTGCAGTCCCCCTAGTGATGAGGCTATCCCTCAGCGGAGATGCTAAAAAAGGGCCTGGTCGTGAATCTACCGGGGGGGAGGTTGGGGTGCGGCAAACAGGAAAATGAGGGGGAACAGAATATAGAAAAAAAAGGGAAAACAATACATGGACTAGGAGGAAGCATGAGTTTAAGGATAGGAAGAGAAAGACAGGAAGAAGAGGGGTGAATAGGGAGTGAGAAAACAGAAGAAAAAAACAGCAGAAGTGGATCAGGCATATCAGGGTGCTCCTTTCTTTGTAATTCCCCCAACTCACCCCTCCATCTCTGTTCGCTCCCACAGACAGAACACACTGGCCTGTCTTTAACAAGGCGCCTGTCCTTGGGAGATTTCTCTCATCATCAATCACTGCAGCTGGAGAGTCACACAGGGCAGAGAGCAGGAGAGAGAGATTGAGAGTAGCAGAGAGGCAGAGAGAGAGATGGAAAGAATTAGAGAAAGAAGAAAGATGGAGGTAAAGAGGAGGGTGAAATTGATTTAATTAAGAGATGGAGGAAACAGTGAATGAGGCAAAGGAATAGAATTCTCTCTGCTGTGCCTCTATTTCTCATGTCATACAGCGCTGACATCAGACTCATTGAATATGAAATAGTCACTCCATTCAGACTATGGTGCAGCAACATGTTGTGGCAGAGCACAGTGCCCTATCACGGCCGACAGTGTTGTTTCCAGAGGACTTTTTCCTCAGATATGCCAGGTGAAGGAGCTCTCTTACTGATGTATTGCCCTGATAGAAGTTTTTCTCTCTAATCATTTGTTGTTGTGTCTGCTCATGCTTGATGGCTGAGACCAAAAGAGAATCCAAGTTTAGCATCCTTTTATTGCTGCACAGTCAGGCCAGCAGAATTCATTTCAGTGCTGCTGAAAAATTGCCCCAGCATTTACAATCCATATCCACGAATGTTCAGAGCAAGTGCACATCTGCCAGCATGAAAGTGATTGTTCAGGTTTACTTTACTCAGCCAGTGTCAGAGAAAACTAACTCTGGATGCATTCCTCATGTTTCTGAAACCATAGTGGAATTTTCACATTAATCACTGAATGTCTGCGGCATCATCAGCAGCTCAGATCAACTTCTTCAAAGGCAGGTCTACAAACTGGATGTTGTATTTCAGTGAAGTCAATAATATCTCTGTGGCATTTAGTCAAATGTCCAATCAACCTTCTGTTTACACATGCTTTGCCAAAGCAGTAGAAAGAATCCTTCCAAGTGGTAATATGAGGAGAAGATTTTGAGTGCAGTTGTGAAGAGAAATTGCTACACAGACACACATATACACAAAATATAATTTGAGTAGTAGCACAGACAGTCAGTAATGCAGTGTATCTCACTGCAGAAATACATGCATGCAAAATAAAATGGCATCTGTGGGTGTGTCTCAGTATGAAGAGAAGAAATCGTACAGTTCACCAACTACTGAAGCCTTTTTAAAAGCTTCTGGTCAGCCGCCACTCTCTCTATATGACTCGTTAAGACATTTATCACCTCCAGTCAATCAATCAAACTGCAGTTCAGAAGGCGCTGTGGCTGCACACACGTGCTGGTCATGTGTGTAACTCCACTCTCTCTATATCCATTAATCTCATGGTCCCTCTGTTCTGACTGACAGTTTGAAAATTACCACTAGTGTGTGGTGTGTGTGTGTGTGGTGTGTGTGTGTGCGGTTGGTGGCAGTGGGTTTGAATGTTGGAGACATGCCTGTATATTTGTAAGTGTGATGAGTGTCAAGAGAATCAGGAACTTTATTTGCCAAAAACAACAGATGTACAAGGAGCAGTGCAGATGCACATGGCGGTAGAAGAACCTTTTTCCTCTTGTGTGAATATATATATTTGGCCTTTTCAAGCTTTATCGTATAGAGACAGCTGAAGAGTGACAGGAATGTGGGGAGAGAGAGAGAGATGGGGAATGACATGCAGCAAAGGGCTGGAGGTCAGATTTGAACCCTGGGCCACTGTGGCGAGGACTGAGCCTTTGTACATGAGACGACTGCTCTGCCAACTGAGCTAACTGACATGTCGATGCTGCCTTTTTATGCCAATTTCACCTGAACACATTATATAAACACAAGACAATCCACTGGTCAGCTGATATTAACCCAGCAACTTATGTGTGCCTTTTGTGTGTGTGTGTGTATATCATCCCTTTACTGCCCAGTCTCCCAGAACACTCTGTCTCACTACAAAGTCAAACCAAAACTGATTTATTATGTATTTGCCTTGACGGGACATTATGGCTGCTGATTAGCATACACTGGTGGGTGGAGTGCACACACACACACGCACACACACACACACACACATACACACACATGCACACACACAAACATACAGCTAGCTGAACATCCATGTCTTCATGGTCCTCTCTCCTCTATCTGTGTTCTTTCTCGTTCCCTAACCCTACTCTGTCTTGTTTGTTCTGTACCTAAACTAAGCCATGTGCTGCCTCTGATATCTCTGTCTGTGTGGGACTCTACCTTTTGCCAACAAGCAGAGGCTGGTGTCCAAAGCACATGATTTCCTCCGCCAAGGAGGTATGATGTGTTCCTTGTTTTAGATCATATGATCAGACTGTGAGGAGATTGTGACTTACTGTGAAGCTGAGCTTTAGCTGTCACTGACGTGGGAAGAAAAAAAAACAGAACCACGGGGTGCATGGACACAAGCACTGGCCACACACTTGCCACAGGCGCAAAAACTAAAAAAAAAAAAAAAAAAAAATCTGCCAACTCTCAGAAGTGTTTATTCCATCTTCAGGCTGGCAAAGGCAAACAGAGCATGTCACAACTCCTGCACTGCCTTCTGCGAGTTCATTTTCATGACAGCACAGTCTAATTGCTGAGGTAATTAGATTAGGGAAGGCTGTGTTAAAAATAAAAATCTCTCATGTTTCTCAGCACTTTTGCTTGAATGGTGCTTATGTGTAGCCTCGCCTCGCCTCTTGCTGCAGGGAGAAAGGCACAAAAGAGAAACTTCATTTCGCACACAATGTTCTGGTTGGTTTCTGTGGAGAAACAGGAGGTCAGAGTTCAAAGTCCACTCTTTTTTTTTGAAGTGAGAATGTATAGTCCTGAGGAAAGGGATTCTGATCATATAGAAAGCTGCCTCCATGGGGAGAAACATTCTACTGTCTGTGATGTGTCACCCTGGTGTGTGTATTTGGATTGTTGTGTGGTTCCTGTTTGTATGAACATCTGTCAGTGTATGCATCTGAGCTGTGAGTTACACAGTATTGACAAAATGTATTTTCACTACAGTCTATTGACAGTACTGGGAGAAGTGAATGTGAACATTTTTCTTTCATTTTTCGCCACATATTTTCTGATCATTCAAGTGACATTTGTTAAACAGATAAATCAGGAGAAAATGAACTTTGTGTGAAATCTGTCTCTGTCTGCGATTTAAGTGCAATGAAAAGTCATAATACTTGAAATACATGGAAGTAAATGGAAAGACACAGAGGTGCAGCCAGTGATCTGACAGTGAACTGGGCAGAGGCATGTGGCACAGCTGCCTCTATGGAAACAAACACAGAACATCATGTTTCAACATGCAACCACTTTACTAGGTCAAAACTTCCACGATGTAAAGGCTGTCCCCTCTGTCAACTCACTTCATGAGCTACACATAAGCACTCAAACAACTGTTGGACTGGATCTCTTCCACTGATACACAGCTACAAATAGAAAAAGAAACTGCATCCAGACAGCATCAAGCGCTGCGGTGAATCACCATGAGTTGTGCGTAGGGTTGCGTTTTTTTCCAAAAGTTGGATCTGATCTCTGGCGCAGGTCGCTGCAGTTTTTGGCCTGCATCACAACCAAAATTGGCAAAATCCACTCAAATAAAGGGAAAAACTTGCATTTCGTTTTCTGCGCCATAGCTGCAGATCTGAATCTGGCCTAAACATGTCAGGGATTTTTGTTATTTGTTTGTGGCAACAGGGAACAGGGAAATACAAAAATGTAACTAAAGAACTAAATACTTGAATTGTAAAACTAACATGAATCGTTATGAAGACAAAAGTAATCTAAGTACTGATGACGTTATGAGATACTTACCTCAGCACTGGTTGTGTGTAACAGTTGCAGAGATTTCCTGTGTGTTCTTTTGTCCATGTCTGAAATGACTTATATTAAATTGAGTTTTTTGTAGGATGCTAATGTTGCTTGTCCCAATCCTGTTTTTTAAGTCCACATTTCCCAAATCTGAAGGTATTGAATAAAAATGTTCTATAGAGCAATAATGACATCAGACACATTAGAATAGAAGAATAAGATCCTGGTTGGCGGGTTGAATACTGGTATTTCTGTTAGTGAATTTATCAGTGTTTTCAAAACATACATTCTGTAGTGGTGAAAGTGTCACATCAAGTAGATTCTCACTTTGACACTTGAGTAATGGCAGTTCTGTGCTTTTTCTGTGTGTCTGTATAGGCTCTGTATGTGCTCCCTTGGGTTTTCCCCTTCTGTGTGTACATGTGTGCTCCCCTGCATATATGACAGAGCCCCGTCTCAGGATAAGCTGCCTGTTTTTCCTCAGGTGCGAAGGCATCTGAATCGATCGTGTGAGACTCACACTTGATGTGTTGTGATTGATGGTGTGAAGGTGATTTATTAGTCATGTCCGAGAAGCAGGCAGCAGGGGAAAAGCTCTTTTGTCCCTGTCTTTTGAGGGCCTCACTGTTGTTTTTCATTTTGTTCGTTCTCTTTCCCAGCTCAAACACTCTCTCTCTCTCTCTCTCTCTCTCTCTGTTATTGTCACCCTGCAGTGCCCTTTTAGATCTGACTGCGAAGCTGCCTTGTAGTGAGCAACGCTACATCTCAGTTGTCTTGCCCTCATACAGCTACAAGACTGTCATTCTATAGAACCTGACTAAAAAGAGCCAGAGGCAGCCATGCAGCAGCATTGTCCGTGGTGTTTTTGTCTCTCTGTTTCTTTGCCCATGTCTCTTTCTCTCTGTCTGACTGGAGGCCTAATAGTTTGCTAATCACAGGCTTCAATAGGAACCCTGGAATGAGCAATTTCCTCTGAATCATGTTTGATGGGGATGAAGTCAAGAGGGAGAGAGGGATGAAGAAAGAGAAAAGCGACCACTTATATCACACTGACAGCTAGCAGAAGTGCTGAGGGCCTAGTTGTAAATTGATTGTGACTGCTCATGAGTGGCACTGTGTAAGGGAGGCAGGTGATAGTTTCCACCTGGTTCACCCTTCAGTATTAAAGATATTTTAAAGTGCCACAGGAACTTCCTTCCTCATTAATCAGACTCTTAGAAGAAAAAGTGTTCTCTTCTTGATATTTTACTTTTATACTTCAAAGAACTAAAAATCTAACTTAAGTTACTGTTGCTGTAGTCTTGTGATACCAATAAATCAGAGATCTCAGTGTTTACCAGTCATCTGAGGATTTCTGAATGCAAAGTAGTGTCTAGTGTCCTAGCCAATTTAGGTGTGATTACAGTAAGAATAGTTATTATTACATAAAGAAAATGTAAGCTGTTAATTCAGTCTAACAACATTGTTTTGCTCTTTGCTGTAGCTTGCAGGCTACTTGTTTGTATCTTTTAAAATGAAGACTATCCAGTGTGTTTGACAAACACATTGTAAGATTCTTTGGTAAGATTTGCTGTGGTTGCTGGAGTGTAAATTAAGCTAGAGCTGCCAACATTAACATAAACGCAACCTGGACCAGCTTCTCCACAGTGGGGAAATACTGCATATTGGACATACTGGTCATGAACAAGGCTGTTTTAACATAACCTGAAACTAGAAGGATGAGAAGAGAATACTAAGATGGCCATGGTAACAACTGCAGCTTTCTTTAGAGAAGACAAAAATATCATAAAGTATATTATAGTAATGGGGAACACTTTGTCTCCTGCATTGTGGAATTTTTTTGTATACACAGTGGATACATTTACACACACAAATCAGATGGTGGACTGTAAATGCACTGCACGATATTTTAAGGGAGTAACCCACAAATTCCACCGGGAGGACGGACGTGCTGTGGTCACTGCAGCGATACACAGCCATTCTAGTCAGTGTTTCAAACTCCACCAGCTCCGCTGCAGTCCGGTTCAGAAGCATCCCCGAAGTGGGCCTCCGCTCTGCTCCACTATGAATAAGCAGCTGTTCTATTTTTTACAGACAGCCCGCATCAATTTACACAGAGCACCTCAAAGTGGCAGGTGTCAGAAACAGCATAGAGAAGCCAGTGGATTTTCAAAATAACATACCCTGTGCAAACTGTTGGTCGTAAAAACAGACAAATGTGAAACAAATGAACTACGTAGCATATTTACACATGTTGAAGCATATTCAGAAGCACATAAACCAGGAAAATGACCGAATCTGAGAAAGTAAACAAAGTCTGGCGGGCTAAACGCTTCTGAAACGTTCATGGTGGGGTTTGAAGTTGCATGGAGGACGGACCAAAACTGCGTCACAGCAACTTCAGCCACAGTCCAAATCTTGACAGGTCTGCTGTGCCTTGTTGTTTGTATGTATATATGATGGTGTGTGTTTGAACAGGAAGCCTCATACAGGGAAGGCACTTGAAGGCCTAGAACCAGCTGTTGCCATTTTCTTATTACAGATTACAGATGAGACTGATACACATCATATGATCAATGATCCAGTTCACAAGTGATGAATTTTAGACTGCTGTAGTTTGATATTGCCTAGTTTCAATGTGTGATGCGACATAATGTGGAATGATGTGATGTGATTCAGTAGAGCATAAACAGTTCCATTTGAATTCTGCTCTGTTTTTAAATCAGTTGCAAGAAAAACTGTAAACAATAAATCATCACAATGCAGTTAAATGAGAGAAACATTCAAATGGTTTCCTTCGCATACTATTTTCATTGTAATTTATTATAATGTACTGGAGGTTTCCCATTAGATAGAAGAGAATCATTTAACTTAATAGTATACACAGCATATACTGTGTGTGTGTGTGTGTGTGTGTGTGTGTGTGCATGTGAAAAGCCCAGCCAATCATGAATCATTTTCTTTGGCCCAAACTTCAGTTCCACCAGTCCCATTTTTTCCAGTTATCTAGATGTCTCTTACTAGTCACCAACATTGTCTATCCTAACGTTGCAATAACTGTTCTCTGAGTTGTGGGTCTAAAGAAGGGAAGTAAAGGTCTGGAAGATCTGGCTCCTGGCCATCACAATCTTGAATTTTGTCTCAGAAATCACTGGCGGTTAGTGCTCACTGCTCATGTAGCTGGGATTGCTCTGGTAGTTTGGCCTGGATTGGGCCAATCATGAAGATGGTGGGGTTTTTCTTCCTCACAGAGGAGTGTGGTTGCTACTTCATTTGATGAGCATCATGGCTCATTCACTCCTTTAGCCCTTTTATACTTTCAGCAGTGCAGTGAACACGACAGGCTGTTGATCCAAAAAAGCAGGTGGCCTGGAGGTCGACTGGTTACTTGTCGGGACCGCTGGCTGCAGTGGGGCACGCTGTCCTCTAGTTTACCTGCAGAGTTTTCTAACATGCCAGATTTAAATGTGTACAATGTAGCTCACGTCAGACTTGTATGGTATCTATGCAACATTTTCTTTGCATTACTGTTACAAAGCGGGTACAACACAAAGAGTGAATGAATCAGTTCAGCAATTATGTTCTCTCATGCACACCTTTAAACACGAGAGAGACAGCCGGCGCATGAGCAACTGCCGGTGCTGTACACTAA
Organism: Protonibea diacanthus; assembly: GCA_028641955.1. Taxonomy (NCBI): domain Eukaryota; kingdom Metazoa; phylum Chordata; class Actinopteri; family Sciaenidae; genus Protonibea; species Protonibea diacanthus. The sequence continues at coordinate 962,319 of CM053993.1, forward strand.
GCTAGCGTATGACAGTTAAGTTAGCATCTCACACAGAACGTCTTAAATAAACGACGAGTAGAGTTTGAACCTCTATTTAGCATTTTTAAACAAGTTTAAATTTATTTACAACGACAGCGCTCAGATGTCTTACCTCTCCTCAGCATAGCGTACTGTTACTAAGGAGAATCTCCAGGAAGTGACATCACGTCAGGGCCAATGGTCAAACTACCAAAAAACAAACAAACAAAAAAAACCCCAACAAAATAAAAGCTCCCCAAAATAAATTCACACAAAACAGGATCATACAGAAAATCTAACTGTAAGAACACCTCTGTTACAAATGGTATACCAGCTAATAAACACCAGGTGTGCCAGCTGATTGCTCAGTTTCATCAATTAGGCGGATGATACCACAGACCACCAGACTGAACATCACTGCATATCAAGACCCGGCCCACTAAATATATTGAAAACAACTTCAGTTCCTTAGCTGTAATAATTTATGACAATGTACAGCAACAGAGTTTGTTATTAGATGTAAATCCTCTCAGAGCTATGCTCTAAAAACTTCTGAGGAAACAATATAATTTGTGTTTAAGAGGATTCAAGTTCTCTCTTATAAGAAGGTTAAGGCCTATGACATCATCGGCCTAAATTATGCAATCAAGACACATCACATCACATCACATCACTGACACATCTGCTGTTTGTTAGCTGCTGTTTCCCAACACCTGTACCTGCTCCTGGTGATGACCGTCACTTTTGGGGTAAATTTGGCAAGATTTTCAAAGACCACAGGATACATAAAACTTGGTCCGGTCTCTTTTCTGTGTCTAACCACTGTTAAGTCATCTGGCAATCACTAAGTCTGTATGTTCAAATGTCAGGGAACACGGCTCTTCATTTCAAATACAGGCTTCAGGTCTTTAAAGTGAATGATAACATTCAAGTTTTGGGATATGACTAAGTTTCATTTGTAATGTTTTTAATAGTTTGTGAGATTACTTATGTTCCATCAAGGGATGCCGTTGGTGCCTACAACTCTTTGGCCCTCTCATTTAAACTCTCCCATCCTCCTTCTTTTTACTCTGGTGCATCTTTGCATCTCTGCTTGTTGGTGTTCATGAGAACAGGTGGTGTGATTATACAGAATAACTAATGCAGCAGCAGACATGATTCCACCTAACAGCCAGCCAAACTTATTTTAGTTTCTGTTGCATTCATTTAAAAAGTCATTTTTCTTCATTGTCCTCTCTTATCATTATTTCATCTCATTCTTCTCTCCTCATTCAGCACTCTGTTGCATATACCTTTACTGCAGTCCTCTGACACTGCTGCACCTCTGCCCCCTGTCTTCCTGCTTCTTTGCCTTGTCTTTCAAATCAAATCAAATCAAATCAAATCAAATTTTATTTATATAGCCCAAAGTCACAAAACACAGTTTGCCTCAGAGGGCTTTACAATCTGTACAGGGAGTGACACCCTCTGTCCTTAGACCCTCGGTTCCAGTGAGGAAAAACTTGCCCACCAAAAAACCCTTTAACAGGGAAAAAATGTGGAAGACACATTTCACATTTCCACCTTTTTTTTTGTTTCATTTTCAGTTGTCAGTCAAACGAAACACCATCTCTGAGAAGATCAGTCGGAGCTGCAAAGAAACCGAAAAGCTCTCCTGATTTGTCAGTGACTGTACTGCAGAGTGTCACAGTGCACAGAGCATTGCAAGCATGGGACAAATGTCGCTCCACAGAGGAAGCTGCAGCTGAACGACTGCAGTATATTTTTGGCCTCAGCAGAGTCATTTGCAGACATGAGTTTTCAGGTTTTTCTTTGACCTTTTTGACCCTTTGTAAGAAAATGTAGTTTGCTCTCAGACCTATAGAGGGTGCCCTGTGACTACACAGTGTCACACAAGCATGACCTGGCATTATTGAACCACATGATGCACCGTAGTCCCTCTCTTACGCACACACACCCTCCAACCTGTCATGCCCTGGCTGTAGCCAGTCTTGTGCTCTCGGGAAAGGAGTGATGAGCAGAAGGAGAAAAAGTGATGAGAGTCAGGCAGGAGAGTGATGAGCAAGGGGAGAGACTGGCTCTCTGGCAGATGATTCGAAGATCATTCTGCCCCCTGAAATAGCTCTCCAGTTACGAAGGTTATCTGAAAGCATTAATAAGTAATGAAGATCCAGCGGCCCTGGCTATGTAGATGCATACATGCACATCAGTGTGTGTGCATGTGTGTGTGATTTGAGAAATGTAAACTTAAACTGAGGGTTTGTCACAGGTATGTGAAGTAGGTGTGTGTGTGTGTGTGTGTGTTGTTTTTTCAGGTGTGTGATAGTGAGTGCACTTCTGTCTAATTGGATTCCATACCATCTGTTTTGTGTGTAATGTGTTGATGTGTGTGTTGAGCTCATATGACATTCTGATGACTTAACCTGTCTCTCTATATAATTTGATTTTATACATGTCACAGAGAGAAAGAGCGAGAGAGAGAGAGAGAGAGAGAGAGAGAGAGAGAGAGAGAGAGAAAGAGCGAGAGAGAGAGAGACAGAGAGAGAGAGAGAGAGAGAGAGAGAGAGAGAGAGAGAGAGAGAGAGACTTGCCTGCGTAAATGTCATGTTCGTCTTGATATGAATAATATTCAGGGTGGCCCCTCAGTGTATCTAGTCCTGTGGAAAGCATTGGTGGAGGTATGTATGATAGTACATCAGAAGCATAATTTGAAACCTAAATGTAAACAAACGGGTCATGTAAACCATAAAAATCACAACGTAAATGGTGATCACTGAAACTTTTTATGGTAGGACTTCCGTCAAGGTTCCAAGCAAACCTGGGTGATACTGAAAGGTGGAGTTAAACCACTGCAGGCCACTGATTAGTCAGAGAAGGTGATCATCTGAAGTCATTTGTTACCTCAGCCTTCCTATCCCTTCAATATCCTCCATTGTTCCTGTGTTCATGTCACCAAGATGATGTCATGGTAGTTTCATGCAGTGTTGCTATGACGATCAAAATCCTCCTTATGTGAAAACCAAGTGAAGCTAGTACCAAAAAAAATGAGTGGAGCCGAACCGAAATAATATGAAATATGATGTAATATGAAATTAGTTTAACTTCACATGATAAAGACCTCCAGCAACCATGCATATTTTGACTCCTGTCAGTGAATGGACTGTCTGTGAATGGAGTTGCAGAATAAGAAGAGACCACTGTAAACATTGCTTTCTTTTCATGATGATGACCTTAATTGTATTAAAACAACATTTATTTTGGCTTGCAATGATTCTGGAAGGCACTGAGAAATGATGATGTTGTGCTGATTACCCTGAAACCCCACTGGGAACGTTGGAGCGTTTATCCTGCCAGACTTTGTTTACTTGTTCAGATTTGGTCATTTTCTTGGTTTATGTGCATCTAAACATGCTTCTTCATGGGTAAATATGCTACGTAGTTCATTTGTTTCACTTTTGTCTTTCTTGTCTGTATTTTATTTTGAAAATCCACCGGCTTCTCTATGCTGTTTCTGTGTCTGGTTTCCGCCAAATTGGCGCGTGCTGCTCACGCCGTCTGTCAAAAATAGAACAGCCACGTATTTCACGCAGAGCCGAGTGCAGGTCTTCTTCTGAACCTGACTGTGATGGAGCTAGTGAGGTTTGAAACATTGACTAGAATCGCTGCAATGCGGCGTGTCTGTGCCCAGTGGAATTTGGGGGTTAGGTGTCAGATCAGAAAATACTTGGGCAATTTCAAACTATGTATTTTGTTATTTAATTTTTTTTTTACTAGTAGCACCGAATCAGCACATCAGACAAGGTTAAAAAAAAGTCTGCTACATCTTCCATATGTATTCTGGAGATGACGCCATATCTGATTTTTTCCAGAAAAAAAAAAAGAAAAAAAAAGAAAAAGAAAAAATAATTGTGTCTTTTTGTCCCAACAAATCCCCAGCTGAGTGAGCATGGAGATCACACTGTTCCTTTTTACATTCATTTGCTGCCAGAACTCCTACAGATTGTAGTTCTTTTGTGTAGTAGCCATTTTGCATTTATCCCTAGTAAACACTCAGTTTAATTTGACTAGGGACTCAGCGTGGCACAAATTAAATCAACTCCCTGTGTACAATCATTTATTTTAGAAGGACAGAGAGAGCAGCCAGTTAGAATAATGTGAACAGATCGTAAATCTGCCACCCAACCTGACTGCAGAGCAGATAGCTGGTGCGAACCAAAATGATGTAATCTCTAAACTGTCATGTTCCTTTGTCCTTTGCTGCATAAAGAGACTTCATCTAAATCTAAGAGGCCTGGCAGCAGGGTGTATTTTGCAGACCTTTTTAGTTCTGATCGCTCAATAGGCCAAAGCACCTGGACGGCACTAATAGATACAAGGCTGTAATTTGTCCTTTGAGTTAATCAGCCCTGGAGAGAAGAAGGAGAGCGAGAGTGTGAGGAGGTGAGAAGAAAGTATAGATTTAATAAATGGGCACAGAAGGGAGAGGATCCCAGCTGTTTTACACGGAGAGGATGGCTGCAGAGAGAAAAAGCTGAGAAGAGAATAAATCCTATGTGTTCATCATACGTGGCCAGTAATAAGCCATTTTTCTTTTAATAAATGACCTCCACATGCTACATAAATATCATCTTACCCACACAAGTGTCACTTCCACTTTATCTCCTGCCAGCAAGAGACACAGAGAGGAAGAGGAATGAGAGAAAGTGGTAGTGTTCATATTATCTGCAGTGAAAAGGATGAAGGAATGCAGGACACGTATCTATATGTGGATAATAAAACTTCTGGGATAAGATGACGTTATATCAGCCAAGAAACGTGCTGATCCAACAGATGTGGTGTGACAGGAATGTCAATTTATCATAGCTTCCTTATGTGTAGCATCATGTGGAAAACAATTGGTTCTGCATCTAGGATACCAGTTTTGCCACATGAAGTTTGAACATAACAGGTCAGAATATTAGCCCTCTCTCATCGGGTAAACTGATATATTTTGTTCAGGGCCCATACCTGTACTGTCTATAAGGAGACTGATAACTGATATTATTTTATTATAATGACCAATATTTGCAGTAAAAATGAAAAATAGTGTCAAAATTTCAATATAAATAACACAGAACTTTGTTTCAGTGTCTTTAAGCACGTATCTAATTAAATGCTGGAGCTCCCAGCAGCATTTTCTACAGTATGAAGTTAAGTGAATATTTCATGCTGAAGCTCCCAGATTCTTCTTTTAGACCACTTTTCTTTTAGGGTGCTGTGTGTTCCCGTCCCCAGGCAGACAGGAATACAGGCAATTGCTGCACAGCTTCAAATTGTACACTAACGATTATATGTAATCTAATTACTCTAAGATCATTACAGATATTGTGACTGCAGATACTGGAAAAACGACATGGTAGTCAAATGTAGCTGTTGTCCTATTATTATTGCAGTGCTGCACGCCTTTAGGAAGAGCAAAAGCAGGAAGAGATGAAATTCGGGAAACAAATACAAATACAAAATTACAAATATGTTTATGGAAGTGGGAGAAATCTTACACTATTGTTGATGTCCAGTGTGATGACAGAGAGACTGAGATGGTTGAAAACGGGGCATGTCAAACTGGCTGCATCATGTTTTAATTTTATAAGGGGCATTACTGTACTGGTTGTTTCGCCCTGGTATATTTCTTGCTCTGACATGATTCAGCCTTTTAAAATGCCTGGTACAAATCTTGCCCAGTGAAGCGTAATTATAACTGCCTGAGTTGTAACTGGTTGCATTTAATAGGATTACACTAATTTGATATGAATACTTAAGAAGCACTGACTTGTAACAGTGTTTTACAGATTAGAGTAATATTTAGTATTCAAGTTGGAGAATGTTGCTGCTAGGGGCTAAACTATGCGATTAGAATAGAATGATAGAAAATAGTGAAAAAATGATGGTTTCCCAAAGCCTGGTGACATTGCTTGTTTTGTCGGACCACTGTCTACAACCCAAAAGATATTTCACTTTCGTGAAACGTTCACTTTGACGTTTTAAAAAAGCAACATTTTAGAAAGCTCAAACCAAGGAATGTGTGGCACCGCTGCTTAAAATTGACTGACACAGTTAACAAAATAACTGCTGATTGAATTTCTATCTACTAATCAATCGATTATGATTTCACATCAACGTATCACACTAACAAAAGGGAGGTCTTTATCCTTTCAATTCTGTGGAGAGATACGTGAAATTTCATCATTTACTTGTTGAAAAGCTAATTAGCCTCTGTTAATGATTGAATTCAGATTCTATTTGTTAGGTAATGTGATGACTGATCAGTCTCTCCTTTTGACCAGAACCCAGAACACAAAGAGCCTACAGGTTGAAAAGAAATACAGCCACATTTTCAGTTGTGGCCTCATAATGCCTGATCTTAGATATTAAAAATAGCCATGAAAGACAAGTGTGGCTAAAACACACAGAGCACTGGGAAAGGAAAAGAATAAGTCAAAAATCAAAATACAAGTGGAACAATCAGAGAGTGCCAGAGAGATACTCTCTGAGACACATAATGGGACAGACCTGCTAAGTTGAAGCTATCACATCTAACTCTTGTCTTTTGAAAGCGGCACAATACGTCAGACTAAACTTTAAATGACTCCATACTCTTTTCAGTCAGTCCCTGCCCCAGATCAATATATTAGTACGCTCAGGCTCAGTGCAAGAGAAACAAGGGGAAAGAGAGTCAAAGACTTGAGTCTGAGAGCCATTCAAAATAGCTGCACTCTATTTCACCATTTTCACTGCTTGTTCTTGTCTCTCTTTTCATTTTAGATGTCTGTTTCAGTTTTCTTCCTCATATACATATCTCTAGCCTCTGTCTTCATCTCTTCAGGTGCCTGCTTCTGTCTCTTAGCCCCATCTTACCCTCTCAGTTTTTCCTCTTTCAATTTCTCTCTTCACCCCTCAATTCTCACTTTCATGTTTTTTTTTTTTTGGCGGTTTCCATATTTTCCCTCTCTATCCATGTGAGTATGGGCATTTTCTCTCACGAGTGTGCTCCATGAGTGCAACTGAAGATGTGTGGGTGTTTGTGATTTCATGTCGTCCAGCCATGTGTGTCTAGAAGCCATCTCACAGTTGGCTCTATTCAAAATAATATTCAGCAGCAGGGCAATTTCATCAGTCGCTCTGTGGTCCAGGGGTCAACACTGATTCATATCCATTTTCCATCTCTCTAGCCTCTTTCACTTTCTTTTTCATATGCTCTCACACATATTCACACATGCCCTAATGCATGCATAGAAGCATACATATATACTGTAAATACGTCATGGTAATGCAGAGGAAACATCTATTGGGACCTGAAGTTGTTGCAAAATTTGTCAAGACCAGTGAGAGCGGTGAGTGTTGTTGTGATTTGCTATTCATTGTTCTACTTCACTATGTCGGCTGTGCAGTATGTTACCTTGTGGCATTAAATTACATTAATTATAATTAATTACATTAATTACATTTTGAAATGAAACATTATTTATTATTCTGATTACAATAGCAGTTCTTTATATTAAAAACACATAACACACACATTTTTCTCTATTTTATTGAATTATTAGATTAAAATGCATTGACCAATTAATAATTGATTATTCTGAAAAAATATGGCCTCTACAGTTTAGTTTTTGGGCCAGAAAAATGTTTTTCAGAGAGACAAGAGCAACAGTTCTCAGACAGCTATGACAGCTCTCACTATAAGAAAGACTGGCATGTTGCACTTTTGAACATGCTTCTGAAGATTTTAATATTTAAGTTGAATATTAAGTTAATATAAAAAAAGTTGAATGCTTTTTAACACAGGGTGACATACAAAAACTGAAAAGGGTAGATGATGAAAATTATTTCATGTGAACTACTAAAATGACATGTCAGAACTATCAAAGCTAAAACAAAAAAGCTGAACAAACACAAAACATTAAAATACAAAGTACTCTAAAATCTAGACAAAAGGTGTTGGTTAGCTCAGTCGGTAGAGCATCCATGTACAAAGGCTCAGTCCTTGCCACAGCGGCCCAGGGTTTGAATCCGACCTGCGGCCCTTTGCTGCATGTCATTCCCCATCTCTCTCTCCCCACATTCCTGTCACTCTTCAGCTGTCTGTGTCCAATAAAGCTTGAAAAGGCCAAAAAAAAATCTTTAAATAAATAAAATCAAGACAAAAACTTTAAAACATACACAATAACTATGTACACAATAACAGCTGAGCTATCAGGGCAGAGTGTGAGCTAAAGCAGCTCTCACACATCTAAAGCAGCTCTCATACATTCATAGTAGCTCTCCTAGCATGGTGGCAAAAGGTGTTAACGCTGATACTTGTGGGGGTCTTTGACTTGACCAGGTCAGAACTTGAAGGACAAACCTGTCATTGCCCCATGATCCAGATACTACAGCAGCTCTTACACTACAGTAGCTCTCACAGCTATAGCGGTTTCCAAACTAAGACTAATTGCTATTTTGCACTTGAACATATTTTAGATTAAAAACACTGAAAACTCAAGATGAATGCATTCTCACACAGGATGACAAATGCTATATACTAAATGCTTCTGACATTGGAGTAAAACTACATCAAGGTAGGTAATAACAAATACTTGATATCACGTGAACCCTCCCAAAATAAAACATACTAAAGACATAATATTGTTTCTCAAAGCTTCTTTGAATCTTCACCTGCATTTCAGATTACTTAGTGGTTTCCAGTGGGGTAATGACTTATTTGTAAGGAAGACTCACAAGTTTGTCCTTCAAATTCTGACCTGGTCAAGTTAGATCCCCAAGTGTTACTGCTCCCCTGAGTTTTCACCACAGCGTTTACTCATTTTGCCACCATGCTAAAAAAAATGCAACACTCATTTATTATGACAGTCTTCTTTCCCAGTATTCATTTACTGCTGCTTTTAGAAATCTTTATCACTGTCAGGGTGGCCTTTCAACACAGCATTTTACCACCAGTGCTGTTCTCTGGCCACTGCCAAATGTCTGTCTCCAAAACATTCTAGTCCAAATCAATGCAAGCAATCTGGCCAGCTGATATTTTGTATTGACCTTTTAACGAGAGATTCATCACAGATCACTTTGCTCTGCCCAGAATCACCCAAGGGAGCGCTCTGCAGTGCAGGGTGGTTCTGTCCTAACAGCCACTGTGATCATGCTTCACACCATGATTACAGCGTGTCTAGCCTTTATGAAATGAAATATGACTTTATCACTGTAAATGTTACCTTGCCAATTTTCCCGTAGTCTGTGCACTGCAAAAAATGGTATTTTAATGTAAAAGAGAATTGTATCCATAAAGCGGTAGTAGTAATACCTCAAGAAATTAATGTTTTTAAGTGTTCCTTCTATTAGTTTTCTGTCAAATAACTAATTAATTGTTTGAGCTCCATATTATGTATTTGTTTGCAGCTGCAAACTATTACAATATAACACTGTTGTCACTAAAAGGATGAGTAAGAAACACATTTTTTTATTTTCCACAACGCAGTACAGATTATATTTGAATCTGGCTCCCTGGCTGAGATCCCATGACTGTGAGTCAGCTCTCTCACAGGTTATCTTTTTATTGCAATGTAATGTATACCAGAATACCATTTAAAGAAATTGTAGCTTTGTGTTGATTGAAACACAATGAACACAGAAGTTTTTTCTGTTTTCTGTGTTGCCTATTCTGATAATGAGATACAGGAGATATATTTTGATATCACTCCATATAAAAACATACTATCACAATCTTTATCATTGTTTTTTGTCCAAAGCAGCAGTCAGTCAACACTTTCAGGCTGTCAGACTGAGAGTAGCACTGGGGCCTTAAAACAGTTGGTATGGGTGTGTTGCTAAACGCATATGATATGAAAGTGAAATATGGACCAGTTCAGACACTGCACAGCAGTTCATACTTCCATGCAGGTTGATTTTACAACTCGTCTAACTTTACGAAGCGAATATACCAGAGCACATGTTACAAGGTATTTCACCTGGAATGTGCATTTGCATGTATTTAATTGGCCATTGAAGTGAGTTATCAGAAGATGTTGGACAAAGTCATCATGCTACAACAACATTGCAGTCTCATTAAAATTAATAAGGAGGTTTACAGTGTTCTTAAACTTTGTCAGCCAGCTCAAACCCGGCTTCTACACCAAAAAAATAGTCCCTCCTTTCAGTTCAGTACCTCAGATAATGAGATCATCACATTTTTTTTTTTTGCATGGATTTCCACAAACATGCAGAGAGTCTCATCTGGGCTCATCCAGATCTATAGACTGTTCACTGTGTGAAATGTTGCTGTCCCACACACACTAAATATATTATACGAGTGTCAGCAGTGCATGTACTGCCCGTGTTTTTCCAGACAGTACATATGTTTACTGTCATATATGCTCTGGGTCAGCATACAGTGTGTGAATATTGCACGGACATGAGATATATGTTATCATCAGTGTTTCCATGTTCAGCCTGGGCATGTACTCTCTGTCAAAAAGGTTTATTGGAGAATACATGAATTCCACATGCTGGTAGAATCTCTTCATCTGTAGGATGATATAATGTAATCAGATAAGTGACGGCTGGGTCACAGCTCTGTGTGTGCATGTATAAGTAAGACACAAGCAACCTAAGAAGAAAAAAAATCCTGATTTTAATTGTTGCAACCAATAAAAAGGATGACTGGGAGAAGCCAGAAAATAATTATGATGGAAATCAATATTGGTTTCAAGCTGATATTTTAGTGTTCTCTGAAGAACATGAGAGTCACCAGAATAATGCAGTTATAGTTGTTTATGTTACAGCCATCAGGTGAGAAATCTCCTGTGGTATATTGAATGGCTCTAAATACAACAAAGCTGGCCATAGTGCACTGAAAACCTAATCAATTCTGGTGAACATAAACAACATTTGGTGGCAAAATTATCCAAATCTCCTTTACAGGCACACAGGAATCAGGAATTTCACTTTAAACTAACTGTAAGTGATAAAAGGTGAAAGAGAATAAAAAAGAAAAAAAGGCAAATTGAAAAGGAACAGTAAGAGATGATGAAGAAAACCTGGAGCATAAAAAGCAACACCAAAATAATTGAGGTAAATGGAAGGAGCATATAGATGCAGCAGCAAAGGTGAAAGCAGATGAAAGTACATAATATAACAGAGGAAAGTCCAGAACAAAAGGAGGAGACAGGCAGAGGAGAGGAGGATGTATGTAAGGCTCCTCTCTCAGCTCATGACTTCCCCTCTCCACACGGAGGTCAGTGCTATCATCATGTGTGGAGGAGAAGAGGGTTACAGATATGAAGGAAGCAGCCTTCTCCATAATGGATTAATATAGACCCATAGCACCCCTCTCCTCCGCTTTTCTCTCTCCGCTCCTATCATTTCTCTCTCCCTCCATCCCCTCCATCTCATCTCTCCATCTCCCAGACAGTCGTTCATCTTCCTCCATGTGCCGCCGCTCCCATTTGTTCTCTCTTGACATGGCCTTTTACCTCAGATCCAATTCCCACCATTTTAATCGGGACAAAATCACATTACGGTGGGCTCCTGTTCCTGCCGGCCTGCCTGTGTGTGTGTGTGTGTCCTACCATTTTGTATTTGTGATAGGGTGTGTCTACCTGCACACAGGGCAGTCTGCTGTCTGGGTATGTCTTATGTCTGCCTGTATCCAATTGGCCTTCTGTAAGTGTGTGTATTTATGTGTGTGTACATGCACCATAATGAAAACAACGCAAGAAGATAGTGTAAACAACATTCAGTATATTATGATGTTAATAATTCTTTCACGGAACCAGCTTGTGTTCTAATCACTTTTGCTTCTTGCTTTTTCTCCTTTAATCCACTGTTTTCTTTCTGTACATGTAACACAAATGGATTTACACGTCATACCAATAAAAATGTTTAGCTGCCTGTATGATGACATTCTGCAGTGTGAATGTTATCTGATTGGCTACAGTACCTGTGTGTGTATGTGTGTGTGTGTGTGTGTGTGTGTGTGTGTGTGTGTGTGTGTGTGTGTGCCAAATGACAAACAGAGTGGGCATGTGAGGTTTTTTGGGTTTATCTGTTTATCTCCTCTGGTCCCATATCTCCTACTATTTCTTGGCAGGCGGATCAACGGAGGGAGGAATAGAAAGGGCAGGTGGAGAGAGATAGAGATGGCAAGACAGAAAGAGAGATGAGTCTCTGGAGCAATCATTCTTATGCTTGTGAGGGAGACATCAATATCACTGAGTTTATGTCTTTCCTTCTCCTGACCACCTGTTTTTCTCGTCACCTCTGTCTGTCTCCTGTAACCTCCGCCCTCACTGACTGTCATGTAGGAATCTTTGTCATCTCTGTTAAGTAGCTGTAACATTGCTGTACTTCCTTTGGTTTTGTGAAACTTACCTAACCAGAAAACTGACTTATGTAAGGTTCAGGAGAAGATCTTAGTGCCACATAGTTTAAGGTTAATCTAACACGTGAAATATGTGAAATTCATCCAGTGATTTAAACCTGCAAAAACATTTTTTAGCCACTTGGCGGCAGTGGAAACAAATTGTCTTAGTGTGTTTTAGTTCTGTTTTTGGTCTCTGCCAACTCCTGAGGAAAATGTTATTTATGTGTTTTATTCACTCTTATTAGCTGCTAAATTCAAAATGATGTTCACCAGCTGTGTCTTTCTGCTGTACTGTACAGTGGCTTTTTAGAGTTTTTTCGTTGCTTTAGCTGATTATTAAACTCCATAGTGTGATGTGACTAAAATCTCATATCCTGATATGGGTTATTTCATATCCAGATGATACATTTCCTGAGATGGCACATTCTGTATAAATTCAGTGAATGAATATCAGTTTATGGGTTTTCTGACTCCATATATCTTTAGTCTCTTGAGGTGTGCAGTATTTTACACATCTTCACTCTTTGTTGTATTGTAATGTATGTTGTTGTATTACTTATCTTAAAAAGTTTATATAAAATTACATTTTACACATACAACAGTCTTCACAGATGTCATTTTCAGCATCAGCTGTTATCTCCTTCCATTGTTGTGGTTCTTTGCCATATGATGTGCCTTGAGACTCTGTGGTTTGTTTTGAGCACTTGACTGACAGAACAGACATGGTGACACAGTATAGAACTGAATAAACTCTAATGAGGAAGAAGATAAGGTTCTACCTCTAAAACATTAGAAGTAACATTTTTTTCATATTTTACTTTTCATCCTCACACCATGCACAGTGTCACCAGCTGTATCTTTCTGCTGTTGTACAATGCACATGGTGTGTTGTTGCATGCGACAGAAGCCCTTTTGAGCACAAGTGGCTTATTTTGCCTTGGCTGACCGAACTCCTTCTGTTCAGAATGACCCTGTTCTGTGTCACGTTCACTCTACTCCACAGCGTATGCATGTGATGCAAAGCGTTGTCCAAATAATGGAATATACACGACAAATATAAATGATAGTTGAGTTGAGAGTTGAGTTGAAAATTTTTATTTTGGACATGTAAAAGCCAACAAAACCAATAAATAAAAATAAGATAAATAAAGGAAAAGAAATATACAATGAGACAAAAAGAAAAGAAGAAAACAGGTCAAACCTGTACATGCAGAAACTCAATTGTTAATTTCTCTCAACCAGTGCAAATGAAATCATACACGTTCAAAAATGTGCACATATATATTCCTACCCCTTCTCCTCTGCTTATTATATTATTATTAGTACTGATACATTTTAATTTATAGACTGTCTTATATATCTTCTGTATATAAATGTCTATATAATATACATAATTTCTCATTTCCACATATTCATACCCATACATACATACATGCATAAATGCATGCATACAGACCTAATCTACATACCCAAGTGAACCATACATACTTGTGATCATCATCCTAAATCTGTGTTCAACAGTAACATTGTGTATGAAAACCAAAAATAAACATCACTGTCCTTCCTCATTCTTATACCTCAGGAAATATTGTTTTTATATTTCTTCTTGAATTGAAGAATATTAGTACTCTGTTTAAGTTCAATGTCCAAATTATTCCACACTTTGACCTCACATATTGAAATGCACATACCCTTCATGTTTGTACGAAAACAACAATTTTTTAATTTAAGCTCTCCCTGTAAATTGTAACCACATTCCCTTTCACAAAACATTTTTTGTATGTTACTGTAAGTATTTTTTTTTTTTTTTGCTCTATACATTATTTGTGCTGTGTTATATTCTACAAGATCTACCAACTTCAATATTTAGACTTTACAAATTACAAAATCTGTACATCATCTATCATCACATGAACTGTAGTGTTTATTTTATAATTACCAAACAACATAATCTTTGTTTTGTCCACATTTAATGATAACTTATTTATATTAAACCACTTTTTAAATTTTCTGATTTCTGATGTGATTTCATCTAAAAGCTTCTGTAAATCCTCCCCAGAACAAAATACATTAGTATCATCTGCAAATAAAGCAAGTTTGAGACTCTGCATATATCATTTATATACAGAATTAATAATTTTAGTCCTAATACTGACCTCTGAGGTACCCCATAAGACATATCCAGGCATGTTGAGTTATACTCTCCTATCTTCACAAACTGTTGCCTGTTTCTTAATTACAATTTGTAACTTCCTCTACTATATCTAATAGTGCCATGCATGTTGATCTGTTTGATCTAAAGCCATATTGAGTTTTTCCAGTATAGTATGTAATATAAGCAACATTTTTGTATTGTCACATGATAAATCATCATATTGCAAAGCTCTAAAACTCCATAAAGCCTGCAGCTGCAGAGTTGAGTGATAATCTTCTGTAGGTTCATCACTGCCAGTGACCCTTTTCACGCTGTTTCCATGTTTCCATTTCATACTTTATTATAAAGAATATTAATAATAGCCACATGATCCTCTCACCTTGCTATAGTCATGGTCAGATGTATTTCAGTGTTCAGAGGTGAAACAGGATTAAAACTTTTCCTACTGCTTATTACCCAGATGTTAAGTTACTCTTTAAATGTTAATTTATTGCTTTAACATTTAAGGAAAATGGAATGGGAGCAAAGGTTTGAAAAAGGTGAACGTGCGGCTGCAAGTTAATGTCTGTTTTAATACCTTGGGGGAAACACCCCACTTCTGCACAGATGGATGCAACAATGACAGTCTATCTGCAGCGCCCTGAAGCTTACTTAAATGTCTCCCTGTATCATGTGAGCAAATGCTTACATTAGGTTTAGCTGTACTTGTTCTATGACTCCTGGGGTTACAGTAAGTAAAGTGTATGTGGATCTCATCTACACCTATTTGAAAACTAATGAACTGTTAGATGCAATATAATCATACACATAATGCTTCACAGCTATTTCACTGTATATCCATTTTCCATTCAGCTCCAAACAGCAGGTGTAAAAACGCTGAGGAATGTTTCTAACAACAATTCTGTTTAGAATGAATCCAACATGACTGTAATATATTTTAATACACCTATACTGTATATATTACAATATATAGGTGTATTAAAAGAAAGACATGTTGTTTATAAAATTAAACAAATAGCTATAGATGACAAATGGCATGAACCAAAGAACCAGAAGCAGTCAACACTGACCTCAGTGCAGCAAACACTGCAGCTAAAACTAAATGCAATTTGGGGTGAACAGAAATTAATTTGTGACTAGTGGCTTGGTGCTGAGACTTATATTTGGAAAAAAACACCAGACTGACTTGTAGGGCCTACCTGCAACTTCAAAAATGTTGATGTTGAAAAAGTGAAGAGCTTTAGGATTCACAGAGACTATGTTCATTTTTATTTACACAGTCTATGGCCTGTAACACCAAAACAATTGATGCAACACACTTTACACAAGTCAAATCTAATCAAACCACCACAGTTTTTGGCAAAATTTTAACTTTTTAGTCAACCAAGTCATTTTAGCTTACACTTAACCAAATCTCCTCTGTACAAGAAGATAAGGAAACACTCATATGATCAGAATCAAAAAATGCTCACCTGGGCTGTTGGAATATAGTGACAATCACCTACTTGCTGCTTCTTGTGAACACGGTGGTGTTATAGGTGTTACATTCCTGTTGACAGTTTTTATACTATTATCCAGCATACATGCTTGCACTGCTATTTTGGCGGACTGTTCTTGTTGATGCAGTCCACACCCCCTGAGCTCTTTGCTTGATGAAATTGGACAGAACCATCAAAATGACATGGAGGAAAGCTGAACAGTTATGTAACTTTGTTCTAATGATCAAATAAATGGTGCAACAACATCCTCCATTAGAATGAATGACTTCCAGTCTGTGTCGATTTGACAGTGTATGAAGTTGTGCACATGGTGTTAAGTGTTAGTTGTGGTGTAAGTGCTAAGAATTGTAGCAATCTAACAGCACAAGGAGTGGAAGATTACTTCTAGTCAATATAGATTTAAACAATAACAACAGCCCCGACACAAAAACAAAAATATATCTATACATTTCTGTCAGACAACTCTCATTTCAATGTTGAACAAATGTTAAATGTTTATGACAGAACACTGGAGTTTGTTGTCTAGGCTCAGGCCTCATCACTCCCTGCAGATATGTTTACATAGAGATACTGAGGAGTGAGGAGCAAATATCTTAAACCCCAAATTTAGAGCCTGCAGGTGGATGCTTGGGTGGTGGTGGGGCTGAAAAAGCAGAAAGAAAAATAGACGAAATTCACCCTCAGTATCAGACACGCTGCTTTGTTGGGAGTGTCAAATACATGGCATTCCTGGAATTTAAGGCTGTGTTGTGTAGAATGATGCATAATGCTCCCATTTCTACCCTTATTTGAAATGATTTTACAGACATTTACTGTATGAGCTCTGTTGTCATCTTTCTTAGTGAAATGAAGCCACTCTTTGGACCTTTTCTTTGTCTCCATGACTCTTTTTCCAGTTTCCAGCATTGTTGACACGTCACTGTTTTGTAATGTTTTCAGAAAAACATGCTGGCATCAATAAATGCAATTGATAAGGTCATATGCATATGATTTTGCATTAGACAATTTTGAATGAGTTGACAATTCCCATCCCTAGTTAGAAGAATGAAAAAAAATGCATGAATATACCACTGCCGTTGTGAAATATTTTCTTTATTCAGAGGATGCACACTAAAACAATGTTGTACTTTCTTCCTCCAGCATAGTTTCAGCCTCCCTGTATGGAAAGGGGGAGATAAAATGACATGAATGAGTGTCCTGCTGTTCTGGTTTCTTGAGCTGTGATAACTCAGAAGATGTAGTCTGTCTGAAACATGGACACTCTGCAGGGTGTAATACACAGATTCATCTGTCTGCTGAAAGAGAGATATATAATGACACAGAGAATGAGTGTTCCCCCGTTGTGTAGGGTTGTGAGAGGTCTCAGAAGATGGAGTGTTATCCTTAGCGCTCATTTCATTCATTTATACTTGAAGTATATCTGCCTATTTCTACTCTAAAAACCTAAAAAACACAGAAGAGGGAGCTAAATGAGCATACAGAGAAAGTGCCCTCTTCTTGTGATTAGTCTCACCCTGATTACTGAGACTATCTCTACTACACTTCCCAGCCTCTATGCTGGTCCAAACAATAGATAGAATCTTTACTGAATGAAGTGAAGACAGAGGGATGGATGACCAGAGAGGATGAGTGTCTCCCCATTGTGTTTACTCAGTACATGTCTGTATCACTCTCTCCTCTCTCTGAGTTAAAAGCATTGATAACATCTATATATTAAGAGAAAGTGAGAAAGAAGTATGATACAGGGAGAACGAGTGTCTTCCTCTTGTGCTTGTTGTAGTATACTCAGTCAGTCAGTGTGGGCTGGATAGATTTGTAATTGGATAAGAGCTTTAAGCCTTGAGTTCAGATAAGAGCTGGTTTTGTAAGATTAATTTA
Organism: Protonibea diacanthus; assembly: GCA_028641955.1. Taxonomy (NCBI): domain Eukaryota; kingdom Metazoa; phylum Chordata; class Actinopteri; family Sciaenidae; genus Protonibea; species Protonibea diacanthus. Next base: position 980,242 of record CM053993.1, read on the forward strand.
GTGATATAGCTCTTCAAGAAAATTGAGGAAATCGAAATGAAAAAAAAGGGAATGTGCCCCAGACCAGCCCCAATGACCACATTTAATGCAGCTTCTCTAAAACAGCAACTCATCTCCTGGTTTTTGCGGCCTTCTAAAAAATCTCACACCAAAATTGGAGCTTAAAGCATAATTTCAGGAGCCGGACCACACTTCAAATGCGCCACTTCCGACAGTCCTATAAATACCCTCCTAACTCTCTGGTTCCCTTCACTCTCGTATTCTGCACGCGACTCAGACACGCCACACCAGCTTGAGCACACTCAGGAAAGCGTACTACCACTCGTCTACAAGTAACTTTCATTCATTCACTGACCTCATTGTGAACATGAACTTCGCTTCACTTTCCATCGGAGGATAAAATATTTGGACGAAATCAGGATGACTGCATCCAAATTTTCCATCGACACACGCCAGCAGATCCAGCAACAGAAGCTGAAAACTTCTCTGCAGCCTCCATGCATGAGGCCCACCTTTCCATAATCCAAAAGCCGTTTAAGAAGCGAGCCTCTCCCCAGTCTCTTTCACAGTCTGTTTCCCGCCCGATTCATCTCTCTTCAATACGCAAGACAACTTTAATCCACCTGTTGAATTTATCATGCCTCCCAGCTCACCTTTGTCTTCAGAACAAGAGACGAGACATCCAACGATAGTCCATCATTTCAGTTCTCCAACTCACCGCCTCCGGAAACAACTCAGTGCCATTGTCCCGACTACACTGACCCTACACCACAATGTCAGCCGACATTGTGGTGTTGCATTCTGCCTCCACTAAGGTATACAGAAATGCTTACTGGAAGTTAAATACGCTCTCTTTTAAGACATGAGACAGTTAAATCAGGCATTAGGAGGATAATAGTGGAATTCTGGAATAGAGCAAATTCTGAAGAGGCTTTTGGTAGCAACTGGGAATTTAGGAAATTTAAAGCTGCCCAATATTTAAGGAACTATGGCAAAAATGCTTTTTGCCGGATAATCAAGTACCCCGGCTCAACTCTTGTAGACATATTTTAACATAAGGGACAAATCAAAACTTGACACTCAGTGTTTCATGGTCTAAGTTCCGTCAACATTTCATGTTCTGGGTGTTGTTGTGCATTCGCTATCAAAGGTCACCATCTCTCACCCCTCATGTACACAGGTACGAACGCACTCATGCGTGACGTCATCACGTATTCCTCTGCCGTTCAAGGGTCATTCCAGTTTCGGGTTTATTCGTCATGTGCAAGTAACACAGGGTCAACAATACAATCAAATGTGTTTGGCATTCCCTCTGCCAATTTAGGCATTCCCCATCGTTTAAGGGTCAAATCACTTTCTACCAGGAGGTTGGCCACAAGCCCCTCACATACGTCCGGACGCACGCATATGACGTCACCATGCACCTACTGTATATCCGACCAAGCCGGCAACAAACCTTGGGGGAGCCAAGATGGCGGCATGAGCATATACATGTTCAGGAGCTGAGCACTAATATATGATTTAGTGAAACATATTTCTTATACCACACACTACTCAAGGTAATTTAGAGAAATGGTGAGTACACTGTGTTGAACTGGCAACAGCTTTATTTTGTGGAGAATGGTTACCGTTTAAGGACTTACGTCAAGAAAACAAATAGTTACTAAGTCATACTAAGTCATCCAAACCCCCCTGCACCAAAGAAAATGAAGTCAAATTGATCCCTGAATATGAATGACAGGGGCAAAGTGCAACAAATATCCAACCTCTTAAACACCAGACTGGATAGTCTGAAAAAAAAAAACACGGAGAAACTGATTACTGACAATACACTGAAGATTGAGGGGCTCAAAAAAAGGGTTGACTTGTGCTGAGATTCGGGAGGTAAAAGGAAAGGTGACACAAGTTGATTCTCAAGCCTGTGAGACAGAGAAAAAAGTGTATTGTGTAAGAGTATTTCTCTTTGCCAAGGAGCACAAAACTGATTTTTGTTTTATCCAAGAGTCATATTCAGTGCCTGATGATGGAAAATTTTGGAAATCCCAATGGCAGGCTCATGGATCTTATCATTCCGCAGGTCACCACTTTAAAAGCTTAATTTTTCAGGGTCCTTGTTATTAACTACTTGTGATTCCTCAGGCCATTTTATCCTTGAAGTGATAAACATTGAAAACTTCATATTGGTAATTGTTGACATTTACAGCTATAACTCGCACAGTGATAATGATATGCATGCCCTTTGCCCTTTGCATTCTGCCTCCACTAAGGTATACAGAAATGCTTACTGGAAGTTAAATACGCTCTCTTTTAAGACATGAGACAGTTAAATCAGGCATTAGGAGGATAATAGTGGAATTCTGGAATAGAGCAAATTCTGAAGAGGCTTTTGGTAGCAACTGGGAATTTAGGAAATTTAAAGCTGCCCAATATTTAAGGAACTATGGCAGTACCTTTACCAAAAATCAAAGACTGGAAGAAGAGAATGTAGTTTCTAAAATAACTTCATTATCACAGAAGAAGCCTGCTGACATGTCAGAAAGGGAACGATCAGACTTGATCTCAGAACAAATTAAACTACTGGAGATCTATTTACATAAGCCTAAAGGTAAATGGACTGTACTTATATAGCGCCTTTCTAGTCTTCCGACCACTCAAAGCGCTTTACAGTGCATATCTCATTCACCCATTCACACACATTCATACACTGATGGCATTGGCTGCCATGCAAGGTGCCAACTGCTCATCAGCTTGAGGAACTAACCATTCACACACATTCACACACCGATGTGACTTTTCCGGCTGAGAGCCATGGCCTCAGATTTGGAGGTTCTGATTCTCGTCCCAGCCGCTTCACACTCGGCTGCGAACCGCTCCAGAGAGCTGAAGGTCACGCTCCGATGAAGCCAGCAAGACCAGATCATCCGCAAAAAGCAGTGACCCAATCCTAAGGCCACCGAACCGCAGCCCCTCAACGCCCTGACTGCACCTAGAAATTCTGTCCATAAAAGTTATGAACAGAATTGGTGACAAAGGGCAGCCCTGGCGGAGTCCAACTCTCACTGGAAAAAAGGTCCGACTTACTGCCAGCAATGCAGACCAAGCTCTGGGACCGGGAGTACACCGGACTGGACGGCCCGTATTAGTGGGTCCGGAACCCCATACTCCCGGAGCACCCTCCACAGGGCTCCCCGAGGGACACGGTCGAACGCCTTCTCCAGGTCCACAAAGCACATGTAGACTGGTTGGGCGAACTCCCATGCACCCTCCAGGACCGCGCCGAGGGTACAGAGCTGGTCCACAGTTCCACGACCAGGACGAAAACCACACTGCTCCTCCTGAATCCGAGGTTCGACAATCTTGCGGACCCTCCTCTCCAGGACCCCTGCAAACACCTTCCCGAGGAGGCTGAGGAGTGTGATCCCCCTATAGTTGGAGCACACCCTCCGGTCCCCCTTTTTGAAGAGGGGAACCACCACCCCAGTCTGCCAGTCCAGAGGCACTGCCCCCGATGTCCACGCGATGTTGCAGAGACGTGTCAACCAAGACAGCCCCACAACATCCAGAGCCTTAAGGAACTCCGGACGGACCTCATCCACCCCCGGGGCCTTGCCACCGAGGAGCTTTTTGACTATCTCGGCGATCTCAGCCCCAGAGATAGGTGAGCCCACCACGGGGTCCCCAGACTCTGCTTCCTCAGTGGAAGACGTGCTGGTGGGATTGAGGAGGTCTTCGAAGTATTCTCTCCACCGACCCAGGACGTCCCCAGTCGAGGTCGGCAGCACCCCACCCCCACTGAGCACAGTGTTGACAGTGCACTGCTTCCCCCGCCTGAGCTCTCGGATGGTGGTCCAGAACTTCCTCGAAGCCGTTCGAAAGTCATTCTCCATGGCCTCCTTGAACTCCTCCCACGCCCGAGTTTTTGCCTCCGCAACCGCAGAAGCCGCGTTCCACTTGGCACGTCGGTACCCGTCAGCTGCTTCAGGAGTCCCACAGGCCAAAAAGGTTCTGTGGGCCTCCTTCTTCAGCTTGACAGCATCCCTTAGTGTCCACCAATGGGTCCACCAATGGGTTTGGGGGTTACCGCCACGACAGGCACCAACTACCTTGTGGCCACAGCGCCGGTCAGCTGCCTTGACAATGGAGGCACGGAACAAGGTCCACTCGGACTCAATGTCCCCCGCCTCCCCCGGGACGCGAGTGAAGCTCTCCCGGAGGTGCGAGTTGAAGGTGAGTCAGCCAGACGTTCCCAGCAAACCCGCACAGAACGTTTGGGCCTGCCAGGTCTGACCGCCATCCTCCCCCATCATCGGAGCCAACTCACCACCAGGTGGTGATCAGTTGACAGCTCCGCCCCTCTCTTCACCTGAGTGTCCAAAACATGTGGCCGCAAGTCCGACGACACAACCACAAAGTTGATCATCGAACTGCGGCCAAGGGTGTTCTGGTGCCAAGTGCACATATGGACACCCTTATGTTTAAACATGGTGTTTGTTATGGACAATCCATGACGAGCACAGTCCAATAACAGAACACCACTTGGGTTCAGATCAGGGGGGCCGTTCCTCCCAGTCATGCCTCTCCAGGTCTCACTGTCGCTGCCTACGTGAGCATTGAAGTCCCCCAGCACCCCCTCCAAGGACTCCAAAAAGGGTGGGTACTCTGAACTGCCGTTCGGCGCATAGGCACAGACGACAGTCAGGACCCATCCCCCCACCGGAAGGCGAAGGGAGGCTACCCTCTCGTCCACCGGGGTAAACCCCAATGTACAGGCGCCGAGCCAGGGGGAAACAAGCATTCCCAGCCCCACTCTGCGCCTTTCACCAGGGGCAACTCCAGAGTGATAGAGCATCCAACCCCTCTCGAGGAAACTGGTTCCAGAGCCCACACTGTGTGTCGAGGCGAGCCCGACTATATCTAGCCAGTACCTCTCGACCTCGCGCACCAGCTCAGGCTCCTTCCACGCCAGAGAGATGACGTTCCACGTCCCCAGAGCCAGCTTCTGCAGCCGGGGGTCGGACCGCCAGGGTCCCCGACTCTGACTGCTGCCCAAATCTCTTAGCACCCGCCCCCTGTGACCCCTCCCACGGGTGGTGGGCCCATGGGAAGGGGAGCCTATGTCACCCTTTCGGGCTGTGCCTGGCCAGGCCCCATGGGTGAAGGCCCGGCCACCAGGCGCTCGCCGACGAGCCCCTCCCCCAGGCCTGGCTCTAGGGGGGGGGCCCCGGTGACCCACGTCCGGGCAAGGGAGACCTGGCTCCATTGGTAGTCATCTTCATCAGGGGGAGACTGAGCTGCACTTTGTCTGGTTCCTCACCTAGGACCTGATTGCCATGGGTGACCCTACCAGGAGCATGAAGCCCCCGACAACATAGCTCCTGGGATCATTGGAACACGCAAACCCCTCCACTGTGATAAGGTATCACCTCCAGGAGGGGTTACTTGCACCATCAAAACAATATCCCTTCAACTTCTCTAACGGAAGGTTGAGACGCAAAAACACGTCTTTGATGCACAAAAAAAGAGTTTCTGTTGTGGTGTCGGGCGCATTATAGTAACCCAGAAACTGGCTGCGCTGTATAAAATTGTCATCGGTGTAAAACAAGTGACAAGAGAACTGTTCTTTTGCTGTTATATCAGTTGTTCCATCAGCAATTTGCCCATAGTATGGGGAACAAAAGCCTCTCTCACCACAACGCGCTGAACGGCATGGGCAAGACACTCAATGATTTCATTTTGGATGTTGTCCCCCATCCAGTTGTCCCTCCGGAGAAGCCACTCACAAGCAGCAGATAGGTCGTACGTCCTCTCTAACATCATTTGCCAAAATGTGCCATCACGATGTTCCTGTCCTCTCAGAGCTAGAAACTTGATGGAATGAAAAACAGTCCGTGCAGTCACCTGGTCCTTAGCGATAGCCTGTGAGAGCAGCGCGTTGATAGGCGTTTGTTTCAACACTGACAGCTTGCTGACTACCTCCAAGTGGAAACTGGATTTTTCATGTTCCCGAAATTTGTCTACTGCTTTTCGCCAATTGCCAAACCCCCCCTTCATAAACACCCCCTCCCTCATCCTTTCTGCACTTATCAGTTTCTTCTCCATCGCAGAACAGCACACAAAACACACCGCTCTGTCTGTGTCTTTCAGATAATAAATCCATAGCCACCCTGCCTTGAAAGGAGAAGTTTTCATTAGCAAAATGCCTGGCTGGGAAAGAAAATCTTTTGGCTGAAAAGGCTCCTCAGCACTCAGACTGTAGCTAGTGCTAGCTTCCCCACTAGTAGCAGTAACAGAATCCACCGACGGCGCTGCAGCAGTTAGCATCACCGGCTCATCCAAGCTCTCCTCCTCCGGGCTGATAATGACACATTCCACATTTGTAGTCTTTCGCTGTTTGGTGGAACCATGACCCACAGGATCTTTGATAACATCGGAAATTCTTTTCTGACTCATACTTTTTAGCTCTGTTTTTAGCTCTGTTCAAAATGCTAGTGCTAGCCTAGTTGTTGACGTCCAGAGGAGAACGCTTTAAATGGTCATCATGCTGTGTTTGCGGTACTAAATTTTGTGAATCAGAAATGCTTGTGACATTTATAGTCAAATATGTTGTTTGAGTTATGTAAATAAAATGATAATAGTATAATAATAGTGTGATATTTATTTATTTCAACAGGTTTTTTTTTTGCATTTCACATTCAGCCTCTTGCCCCACTTCCAGCGTCCGTGGCTACCTCTCTCTCCTATGCCGGAGAGTCAATACATTGGCTCACACAGTCCTTTCCCCATTCTCCAATCAATATGGGGATTCCAATTTTCTTTGAACTTGTGCCAGCAGTCCATTTCTCCTCCCTGTCATTGATGGCGCTCCGTCGGTTGTTATTCCAGCAAACATCTTCTATGGCAAACCGGCATCCACAATGGCATCACACAGCTGGTGGAATATCTCCTGAGCAGTGGTCTGGCCATGCATAGGAATCACTGTGAGCAACTCCTCCATCAAGGATTCAAGGAGTTTTATTTGTCATTTCAACATGTTAAATATGGGATGGAACGAAATCACTTCAAAATTGTCGTTAACACCACGGACATAAATTGCGAGCTGCGCAGTGTCAGTGATGTCTGTGCTCTCATCCAGAGCAACTGAGTATGCACAGAAACATTTAGCTTCCTCTCACATATATCATATATGTTACCTGACAGGTCAGAAATGCGCTCTGCCACTGTGTTGGCTGAAAGGCTGATGTTGCCGAACTGAGCCTTCTTTTCCGGACAGACTATATTTGCAGCCTGTAACATGCACTTTTTGACGAACTCGCCTTCTTTGAATGGCTTACCCGCCTTAGAAATATTCTGTCTCCCACTTTTCCTGAAATTGTCTGTGCTCGCCGCCAACCTTTCTCTTCACGGCAGGTTTTGAGAAAGACTTGACTGGAGCTGGGTGACAGGATATATTTTCCTTCCACTTGGTGTCGCTACGGAATCACGTTTCAACCATGTGACTAAACGTTGCTGATTCACGTTGCCTAACTTGACAACAAACGCCACCAGAAGCTGTCAGGGCAAGCGCAGCCAGTGTTGACAGACCGTGAGAATGCACATGAACCGCCCCCAGTTATTTTGCCTCGTTTCTCATGTACACAGTACACTGGAATGGCCAAGACAGTCTGACAGACTGTTTTTCTTTTGTAAATAACTTAGTAACTTACTTCCATCAAAACTACATGTCTCTCAGTCCACGACTTTTCCTCAATATGTGTTTGATGGTTTCTGAAGCTTACAACTTATTATTTCACTCATCAGTTTTTTTTTCTCACTTATAGTGTTTTCATACTATCACATTCATTTCGATCTGTATATGTGAATCAGGCGCAAGTGAGTGTGCGTGTGTGAGCGAGCGAGAGAATGAGAGGAGACTCCGGCTGTGCATTTCTCAAACTTTATTTTGTAGGCTAAGGACAGACTAGATCCTGATTGTGTTGTATATGTGCCCGTTTGTGCCCAAACCCTATTTTTGCTTGCAAAATAGATTGCAAAACCGCCCATCTGGCAACCCTGAGGCTCACGCAACGACTGGGCAAAAAGGTGCGTTTGAGAAAAACGTGCGGGCCGCACTAACACTAAATGTTGTCAAGTAGGGGACCACAAAATATTGTCCAGTGGGCCCGCAAGTTTGAGACCGAGTTTACACTGACCTGGTTCACCTGAAAACCGTTCTGGGGATGCCAGTCTAATCTGAAGCCAGGTGCTGCGGGAGTGGGGGCTTCCGGGGTCTCAGGAGCGGTGGATGGACCTGACGCCTTAGCAAGATGATCTATGAGATCCTGCACTCTACTTGACAGGACGCTGAGATGTGCTGCCATGGCCGTCTGGAACTCTTCCTGACGAGTTATGCATGACTCCTGGTCCTGCAGGGCCGCTGCCACCTGATCTGTCTCTGCTGAGTCCATACTGGCCAGCGTGTACTGTCAGGACATTCTCAAGGCAGAGCAGATGAATTTAAAGTGATCTTTATTCAGAAGAAGCAGCTTGAGTAATCCTCTGAACAGAGTGTCATATCAGGAGTTTTTTGTAACCCTTTTAGGTTACAACAAACTCCTGATATGACTGTGAACTCTACAAAATGAAAGTCAGTACAAAAGGAGGAAATACATTAAGTCTGTCTACTCTAACTAAATAAACTAACCTGTCCTAATCTAAGAATCGAAGTAAACTGACCTAACAAGGAAAAATAACAAATTAAAAACTCAAACAAAAGGCACTCCAAAAGAGAGGAACAAAAGCTGGTAAGGGAAATGCAGATAACTAAGAAACACTCCAAAATAACTGGAGGAAATACCTAGAAGGTCTAAATCTAAATGACGAGACAAAACACCAAAATAAGACATGACCTCACCGCGGTGTGACACAGTCCATTTGCCACATAACTAGTGTCTCTTCTCCTTCTAAGCTCTGAGAGGGAGAGAGAGACTATCTGGTACTTTGTTGGAGAGACAAACACAGTGTATATTTGTGTGATATTGGGGTGAACTGAACCTTACATAGAACACACGCTATCCTCAAAAGGGACAAAAACGTGTGTGTGTCTGTGAAGCCACACTACCCTCTTATAACTGTCAGTAATGTATAGTGTACAGCATGTGTGTAAAATCTGTGTTTTTATTATGTGCAAGTATGTGTGTATAAGTGTGTGTTCATCCTCTTTCTGCCCTCCCATGACTGCGTATGTGTGTGTGTGTGTGTGCATGTGTGTGTGTGAAGCAGTACTTCAGGCCCTCCCACGAGGTGGCAATGAGAGTGAATGAGCACTTCCTCCCCCACAGTGTCCGAGGGGACTAGCATCTGTCAGTGTGATGCACTCTCGACTGGTACAAACTCCATTACCCAGTGTCCTGCTCCTCTGTCACTGTCAGCAACCCTCCTCGTACCCACACGGGGCACATGCATCAGAGACAAAAACATACAAACAAATAACAGGGACTGGAACACACATATGGACACATGGTCAGTTGGAAACATAAGCATGTTGACTACAGATGCACAATATGGGAGGCTGTGACTAAGATGAATCAGATGTATATGCACATGTACACACACACATATTCACACATGTACACACACTCACAGACAGACAGAAAGATAGAACGCTTCTCCTCCATCAGCACAACGCTTCTCCTCCAGCACTTGATGAAGATTACCCTCTCCCTGCTGTCTATCTATCTCTGTGATTCTCTTTAACTCATTCAGTCACTCATTCACTTGCTGTACTTGCACACATGGGCACACACACAGACCACACACACACACAGACCACACACTCCCACACACATTACCTTGACCAGAGCGCATTCAAGCCCCTCTCTCCCTCTTTATATTTCCAGGAGGGCTCACCATAATGGCTACACAAGCTCAGAGAGCTTTTCTACAGCTACTTCTGGGGCTCTTTCATTAATGAACACATAAGTCCCTCAGTTTTAAAAGCTAAAATCCTCTGCTGTTACATTCTGTGAGTTTAAAGCCCTTTATGCTCACCAGCTACAAGGTTTGAAATCAATGTAAATGTGTCTTTACCAGTGCAGAAGTCTTCTGCAAACTGCCGTGGATAACAAGACTTAGCTTGCTGAGTTTGATGTAAGACAGATATGTGTGTGTGCATGCAAGTGTATATTATATGTTGCTTGTCAGAGGCTTTGTACATGCAACCGCATGATCAGAAAATGACTGGGCCTCAGGATTTAAAAAAAAAGGCACCTGTTTTCATTATAATGACATATAATAATGACAATGAGCATCGTTGCCATGGGTATATCTAAAGTCTGTTTGATTCCCTCTACTGTGATCTCTGCTCTTTGGTCCACTCTGTGTGGAGGAACTCAGCCCACACAGTCTTGAAAATCACTTTGACCTTTCCTGGATGGTTGTAATCCACTGAGTGTGACAAAGGCAAACATCAAAATCAGTCAAACAGCACTGGACAGGACAGGACAGCTATGTGCTTCTCTGTGATACACACCTCCCTCCTCTGATGTGGTGAAATGAAACCCAGCAAAGATGCCTACTGTACACCATGAGATGACAATGAAAAGTCCATCCATCCATCCATCTTCTTCCGCTTCATCCGAGGGCGGGTCGCAGGGGCAGCGGCCTCAGCAGGGAGGCCCAGACTTCCCTCCCCCCAGCTACTTCGTCCAGCTCTTCCGGGGGAACCCCAAGGCGTTCCCAGGCCAGCCGAGAGACATAGTCCCTCCAGCGTGTTCTGGGTCTTCCCCGGGGCCTCCTCCTGGAGGGACGTGCCCGGAACACCTCACCAGGGAGGCGTCCAGGAGGCATCCTCACTAGATGCCCGAGCCACCTCAACTGGCTCCTCTCGATGCGGAGGGGCAGCGGTTCTACTCCGAGCTCCCCACGGATGGCCGAGCTTCTCACCCTATCTCTAAGGGAGAGCCCAGCCACGCCGCGAAGGAAGCTCATTTTGGCCGCTTGTATTCGCAATCTCGTTCTTTCGGTCACTACCCAAAGCTCGTGACCATAGGCCTTGCCACCGAGGAGCTTTTTGACTACCTCGGCAATCTCAGCCCCCGAGATAGGCGAGCCCACCACGGGGTCCCCAGACTCTGCCTCCTCACTGGAAGACGTGCTGGTGGGATTGAGGAGGTCTTCGAAGTATTCCCTCCACCGACCCAGGATGTCCCCAGTCGAGGTCAGCAGCACCCCGCCCCCACTGAGCACAGTGTTGACAGTGCACTGCTTCCCCCGCCTGAGCCGCCGGATGGTGGTCCAGAACTTCCTCGAAGCTGTTCGAAAGTCCTTCTCCATGGCCTCACCGAACTCCTCCCATGCCCGAGTTTTTGCCTCCGCAACCGCAGAAGCCACGTTCCGCTTGGCACGTCGGTACCCGTCAGCTGCTTCTGGAGTCCCACAGGCCAAAAAGGTCCTGTAGGCCTCCTTCTTCAGCTTGACGGCATCCCTTACCACCGGTGTCCACCAACGGGTTCGGGGGTTACCGCCACGACAGGCACCGACTACTTTGCGGCCACAGCTCCGGTCAGCTGCCTCGACAATGGAGGTACGGAACAAGGTTCACTCGGACTCAATGTCCCCCGACTCCCCTGGGACGTGAGTGAAGCTCTCACGGAGGTGCGAGTTGAAACTCTTTCTGACAGGAGATTCAGCCAGACGTTCCCAGCAAACCCGCACAGAACGTTTGGGCCTACCAGGTCTGACCGCCATCCTCCCCCACCATCGGAGGCAACTCACCACCAGGTGGTGATCAGTTGACAGCTCCGCCCCTCTCTTCACCCGAGTGTCCAAAACATGTGGCCGCAAGTCCGATGACACGACCACAAAGTCGATCATCGAACTGTGGCCAAGGGTGTCCTGGTGCCAAGTGCACATATGGACACCCTTATGTTTGAACATGGTGTTTGTTATGGACAATCCATGACGGGCACAGAAGTCCAATAACAAAACGGGTTCAGATCGGGGGGGTCATTCCTCCCAATCACGCCCCTCCAGGTCTCACTGTCACTGCCCAATGTACAGGCACCGAGCCGGGGGGAAACAAGCATTCCCACCCCTGCTCTGCGCCTCTCACCGGGGGCAACTCCAGAGTGGTAGAGCATCCAACCCCTCTCGAGGAAACTGGTTCCGGAGCCCGAGCCAACTATATCTAGCCGGTACCTCTCGAACTCGCGCACCAGCTCAGGCTCCTTCCCCGCCAGAGAGGTGACGTTCCACGTCCCCAGAGCCAGCTTCTGCAGCCGGGGGTCGGACTGCTAGGGTCCCCGCCTCTGACTGCCGCCCAACTCTCTCAGCACACGCCCCCTGTGGCCCCTCCCACGGGTGGTGGGCCCATGGGAAGGGGGGCCCATGTCACCCTTTCGGGCTGTGCCTGGCCGGGCCCCATGGGTGAAGGCCCGGCCACCAGGTGCTTGCCGACAAGCCCCTCCCCCTGGCCTGGCTCCAGGGGGGGGCCCCGGTGACCCACGTCTGGGCAAGGGAGACCTGGCTCCATTTGTGGTCATCTTCCTCTTCCTTGACCTGATTGCCATGGGTGACCCTACCAGGAGCATGAAGCCCCGGACAACATAGCTCCTGGGATCATTGGAACACGCAAACCCCTCCACCATGATAAGGTGGCAGCTCCAGGAGGGGACAATGAAAAGTCATTTGTATAATAAATGGACCATAGTGCTAAAATCAAGCTTCAAAATCAATTTTTCTTCTTTTTTTCAAAACTTCTCACCTCTGTCTTTTTTTGTCTCATTTTTCATTTTGTCAGTGGAATGAGATTTTATACTGTATCTGCCATATTCTCCTAAAGCACTCCAGATAAGTTCTGTGAGTGTAGTGAATTGCATTGAATTAACTACCTGAGTGAAATGAATTAGGGCACAATTCTCATTATGGCAGTGCTCTCTCTCTCTTTCTCTCTCTCTCTCTCTCTCTCTCTCTCTCTCCTGTCTCTGTGTCTTGACTTCAAACCACTTCCATTTTAGATCTTCCATGTCATATTAAAACATTTAAAATATAACAGAGATTATAGGGTTTATGATAAGAAACTGAAACCCACAGCTCCTCCCACAGCTCATCATCATCATCATCATCATCATCATTCTTAACCAAATGTATGTAAATCTCAAGTTCTATAGTGCAGTCTGAACTCTCTCATTCAAACCACCTCTATGCACGATTATTCAGTTACAAATGTAGTCAATAAATCATTAAAGTTAAAGTGACCCTGATCCACCATTTCTGCATGATTTTCAGTGAGAGCAATTATTTCACATTAATAATATTTTATGTACGACATGTACGACATGTTTACAACTGAACTCTTGAGAGTTGATTGAACAGAATGTTCCAGAGTGAGACTAACATGCTTTTTGTACAAAAAGTCAAGTTAATGCTCCCTGAGAGGAGGCCTGTGGCTGACATCGGAATGTAGTAGTTGTACTGTAGAGATGTTGAGGTCAAGCTGATCTGTGTTTCATGCCCAAAACAATACACATCATAGCATACAACATGTTCTGAGTGGTTGGAAAGTAGAGATGTAGAGGTCAAGCTGATCTGTGTTTCATGTTTAAAAACAAAAAAAAGATGGATGGATCTTGGATGGATGAATTTACAGTCTTTCAGTTCAGTTCACTTTAATAAGACACACAGTAAATAGTTCTAATGAACACATTCTGTCTTAGCAGTGTAAACATACTGAAAATCCAGTTGAGAACAGTTTTTTTAGAGCTGTGAATATGTGACCAAAACTGATCACACAAATCAAAAGTACAGTCAACATTTTGCATGATTAATTAGGAATTAGCAGTTTCACAGTCTTGCCTTTAAATGAAAGATTAAAAGCACACATGGGCATTTATAGCTACTTATTTCCTCCTGCTGAGATCACACTTAAGTTTTCAGTTATAGGATGCTTTCCACTGCTTCCACCCTCCCTCTTTAGCCTGTTTATGTCATGACCTATTTGTAGTGATGATCAGTGACTCAGTGTGAGCGATTTGTCTACCTGGGCTGTGTAACTACAAAGCAGGGGTTTCTGACACCTGCTGTGGCTCTTGTCCACAAGTTGACACAATGCACATGACACACACTGTTCTGATTATACAAAACATTAATGCATTCATAAAGGTGACACAAGGTGAATAAATGCATGCCTGCACAAAGCACATATGCAAAGTGTGTGGATATACTGTACAGGTGCATACACACACGTATTGTTGTCCGCTGAGTGGTGACATAAACAGATTGGTCCTGCCTAGCACTTTAGGGAGGAGTGGCCATTCATCAACCTGACCTCGTTGGGGGACAGACACACTTAATACAATGTGTCCTGTGCAGGGTACAAGAGCTTCAGAGCACAACACGTGCGCACACACACACACACAATACAATTTACAATTTACAATTTCTATCAATACAACAAATAACATAACTGCTTATCAATTGCTTATCATGATCATTGAGATCAAAATCATTTTCCAAGAAAGACCTGACAACAAGAAACATTCACAAAACACAATGACAAGGAAATGATAAAAACAGTAAGAAATAATAATAATAATAATAATAATAATAATAATTTAATGCTTGACCCCTACAGTGAGGGGATCTGGGGGCACTGATATGCTGGTAGGGGCAATTTGCGGAAATGTTTTAGGTCCACTTGGTCACTTGAGGGCCAACGTGTTATGGACTTTTCAGATGAGGAGCGATTGACATGTCTCGTAATTCATTCAGGGAGGTAGGAACGTGTGGAACTGTTGTGGTCATGCTTGTCTTATGCACATGCAACTGTCCTACTGTACACTGACCACCATGGATGAGAGACTGATCCGGGCAGTTTGTGAGTGTCCTGAAATATAGATCTCTTTAAATGGTTTATCGGGACATGAACAGAAACTTGTGGAGCTCTTGTCTGCTGCTCTGCTCACTACGTGAGCGAGCACAGTGAGAGATTGCAGATCCAAACGGGTCAGCAGGTGTAATGTTTGTCCCTGTCTGAACCGAGCTTTAGATAGCGTTCTCCACCACCATCATCAAAAAGTCAAATGACAGAATATCTCTTGGAAAAATGATGATCCAACCCTTTAGTGAAGTTCCAGAGACTTGTAGAATTGATGCCAATGAGTATAGAAGCTGCTCTGGTGGCATGTGGTGGACCAACACTAAGACACTTTATGTTAGTACTTTCTTTAATCTGTCACCCATCTAAATTTATATGTCAGAAGAGAATCTGATAAACTGCCTCAAGTGATGTCACGTGCCTTTCCCCATTCCCTCTCGCCTGCCTGCTTTGACTCCACCAGCAGCTGCCATTAATGATGTTGGCATCACAGGGACGAGACACTTCATTGTCCTCTTGACAGACCCTCATCCCGTTCCCTATTTTGATCTTTATTCATGTATGCCTATTCCCTCTCTACCCTCAAGATGCATATTAATACTAATGGCGACAAGGTGCAAATTCATTGAGGTACAGAGAGAGACAGACAGACAGAGGACTGGTCCAGCTGATGGGATGGAAAAAGAGAGACAATGATTGACTGGCACAACACTCAATTCAGAGATTCAGAGAGAGAGAACATGGGGATGAGGGATCGGTGGAGGGTGGAGGAGAAGAGGAGAGATCAACATGGCACTAATTGTTTCCTCTACACCCCTGCAGAGCCTCCATCAGCCATTCATCACCCCGCTGCAATCAGTCCAGTGCAGACACTTTGGCAAATGAGGCCCTCCTCTCACTCCATCCATTAAGACAGCAGCAACAAATGTAGGTGTGTGTGTGTGTGTGTGTGTGTGCTTGATCCAGAGAAGAAGACAGAATGTTTGTGTGTGTGTATGTGTGTGTATGTTCGAGTGAGCGTGCGCTTATATGACATACAAAGACATAATGGCGTGTTTGTCTGGGGATGAGTTTGTCTCTCTTCCCGATGGTCGAAAAAAGAAAAAAAAAATCCAAACACATTTTTCATTTTCTTCTCGTTTGAGGCGACACCATCAATCAGCTGTGCTAAATCAAATGGAAAATCATCGGTGAGAGCTTTATGCACAATGCTGACTCTGATACGCACTCTTGTATGAAAGGCAAGCAGACATTAAGCTGGAAACCACGACACTGTAAAACATGGCCTTGAACCTTATTGCTTTATTAAACGGCAGTAAGGAAGCATTCTAATAAGCAAGTGAAAATTAGCTTAGCTCCAGCTCCGTGGCTGCCAGCTGTGAACGTCTGGGGAAATGAAAATGTGACAGTGAAAAATTAGATCACCAATAACAGCTTGACAACCAACATTACTGCTTTCATACACTTAACAGGTCCTACTTTAGAAGCAAATCATCTTTAAAGCACTGATGCAACTCCATAATGTACATGTATTATCACTAAATGCCACATTAAAATTAAAACAGAGAATAATCATTATTTTGCTGTACATTTACGTTTAGTGTTTCTGAAGCTTTCAGCTACATCTTGTGGTGTTCCTTGGAGGGTGGAATAGCTCTGTCATGGCCATGAGATGTGGCTGAAAGCTTCAGAAACACCAGTGAAGTGAACTTATCATGAAAATAAACCTCCAATCACAACATTTACTTTCCTGCAAAAACAATTAGTTGTGAATTCTTGATGTAACTAGAAAGATAAAATTATATCAATTAGCATTAATAATACATCACAGATGTGTGAATGATGCTGCCAACAGCAGTTTATAAAAACAGCAGCTTGGTACATTTTTTGACGGTGTAACATGATGCACGGAGCATTTCACGTGTGTGCAGCGATCTGAACAGCCTTGTTTTGTGTCTGAATCGAAACGTGCAGACTCTCTGCATTTTTGATGCTGTGCTGTAAAACTGCACGCACATGCATATTATAATGTGCAGCATAATGGAGGCAAGGGCTGTTTTCATCCATGGAGAGAAAACAATCTGATCAGCTACAATGTTAGGATCCATGTTTGATGTAAACGTGGAATTATAAGTGTATCTACAGATATCTAGATAAAGCAGCATACCCTGCACATGACTGACATAAATGACTAATGTCAACAATATACAAATATTCTAGGGTTACAGGATTGTCATCGAAACTTAAATTTTATATGACTGGAAATGATTAGGGTCATAATTCCCTCGTGTTTTATTCTGTTGCTGCTTAGCACCTCTATATACTTAATGATTTGAAGTAATCATGGTAAGTATAACTGGAGTCTTCATTATGAACCCACACACACCTTTCTACTTTAAATGCTTCCACACAAAGAAGTTCCAACAGAACAGGACAAAAGAGAATGAAGAGATTTAATGTTGCATTGTTTGTCACCTCTCCAAAAAAATAAGTGAAATGAAAATTTTTATTTGAACCTGAAGTGAGTAAAGCAAAGACTTACTCCCAAATTCCACCGACATGGATGTGCCGCGTTCTGGAGCTATACACGGCTGTTCTAGTCAATTTTTCAGAAGCGTTTCAGAAGCCAGTCTTGATTCTGCACAGAAAACGTGGCTGTTCTATTTTTGCTGTGAGCAGCCTGAATCAATCTACATAGAGCAGCTCGAGCTGGCCGGAAGGCAGACACACAAACTGCATAGAGAATGCGTTTGATTTTCAAAATAAAATACCTCACACAACACCTCGCAGTTGTTGACTTATCCAGGGTGTACCCTGCCTCACACTTAAAGTCAGCTGGGATAGGCTTCAGCCCCACTGTGACCCTGATGAGGATAAGAGGTTACAGATAATAGAGGGATGGATGAAAACTGCTGTTCGTAAAAAAAAACAGCCAATAGGGATATAATTTAACTACATAGCATATTTACACATTTAGAAGTACCTAAACCAAGAAAAATGACCAAATCTGAGCAAGTAAACAAGGTCGGGCAAACCGCTCCACTTCTTAAATGCTCCTGGTGGAGTTTGAAGTCACATGGAGGACGGACCAGAACAGTGTCCCGGTTGGTTTCAAAGGATCATACAGTACAGGCATCATAAACATTTTAACAAAGGCCTAAAGAGTCTGCCAGTGACATCAGCACATGATGTAGAATTTCACCTCTCTAAACAGACAAAAAAAGTGCAAATGTTCAATAAATCAAACTAATTAAAATCAAGGTTTCTAATCTCTCTGATGTACAGTATGTAGCTCTACTGTATTCTTAATGTTGATTGCTTTGAGTGACTCAGCCTGTCAAGGAGGACTGGCTCTAATTTCCAGAGCTGAGAATCAGACCTCGCCCTCTCACATGCCTTCTGATACCTACATCATACCCTCCACCTCCCATCTTATTTTTCATTATCTCAATGTAAAGTGCACTCCCTCCGTGTGCCTGCGATCCAGCCTTAATTCAATCTTCACTGCTCTAAATTAATTAGGCACACACGAAGAGGAGTTTATTTATTTATTTCTTTATCACTTGAACATCGAAGAAATTGCATTACATGGGATGAGGGTCACCCCTTCAGAGCCTTTTCTTCCAAACGCCAGATGATTGTTTAGAATGTGATCTGCATGCGCTTTAGGTGGCAGCACTGTTTTTTCATTAGCAGGGCCTCAATTAAGGCAACATACATGTGCATTTGTATGCGTGTGTGTGTCTGTGTAGAAGTATATGAGTGACTAGTGTGCATATTTAATTCTGCATAGATGCTTTGATTATCTGCAGTGAGGAGAACGTATAGACAAGAGCCCCTTGGCAAGAGATACAATGGCATCATGGGAAAAAGGAAGAGAGGAAGGATCATGTAGGCGCACGCTGGAGATTGTGAGTCGCTTTTAACTGTTGATGATGTTGAAAATTACACTGAGCATAGTGGAAAGCTTTTTTGATAGTATCACTGATGCCTGTGGTGGTGTCACAGTTTCTGCAACGTACAGCATGGAATGTAAATGACTGTGTGTGTGCACGCTGTGTGATTGCATATTCGTGTGATGCTGCTGTGTTTATGGAGATGAATCAATGATGCCTTGTGTTTGAATGTGGAATTTTTCTGTGGAGCAAACTGCCATTTTGGGTTTGGGAGGCAGATACGTCAGCAGGTCAACATTTTTAAGAGTAGACTTTACTTTTTGATAGAGCTTTTAGTTAGGGCTGGCTCAGGTCATCCCTTAGTTATGCTGCTATAGGACTAGACTGCCAGGGGACTCTCCATCCCTCCCTCTCTCTCTTCCTACCTCTCTCTCTCTCTCTACATGCAATACATGTTACTAAACTTCTTCCCTGGAGTTTCTGTGCTCTCTTGTCCAGCAGGTTCTCATGGATCATGGCTGCTGCTGCTGTGGTCCTGCATGACGTCCACTACATATATTATTACTGTCATTATTGTTACCATATCTCCATTACACTTTATAGTTAGGTAATGATTTGCTGCTGCTGTGCATCTGTGTCTCTCTATCTCTATCACAGGTTCCACTGCTACTGTAATCATTCTGTCATTTATTGTAATTCATTGTCATTCTATCATTCATTGTAATTGTACAATATGTTTGTGTTGATTTGTTCTGTACACGTGACATCCATTGCACGTCTGTCCGTCCTGGGAGAGGGATCCCTCCTCTGTGGCTCTTCCTGAGGTTTCTTCCACATTTTTTCCCTGTTAAAGGGTTTTTTGTGGGCAAGTTTTTCCTCACTTGAACCGAGGGTCTAAGGACAGAGGGTGTCACTCCCTGTACAGATTGTAAAGCTCTCTGAGGCAAACTGTGTTTTGTGAATTTGGGCTATACAAATAAAATTTGATTTGATTGAAATTTGATTGATTGAATGTAGCGCCCCTGCTTGCCTTTGTCAGTTTCCTGTTGTGGCGCATGGCATAGCGCGCTGAAGGGGAGGACAATAAGCTTATCAGACCAATTGATCTTTTCTGTTCCCATAATCCACTTTGCCTTCCTTGGTCTGATCGGACTTTTTTTTTTTTTTTTGCCAAGACTGACTAACCTTGGTGCTGCTGCCTTCCTGTCAATCAAAGGGACTCTCTTCTTCTGTTTGTTTTCAGTGTCTAATGTTGTACCTATTATACTATATCTACGTGCTAACATTTCCATCTCCCTTCAGCTTCTCTTTTTGTCTTTTAGGTCAACAAACCTCCTGGAATTAAAGAAATATTATATTTTGCCTTCTGTTGTTCTTCCTATCACATATCCAGGCCTCTGTCATCCAAAAATGATCCATCTTTTTGAATAACATCAGGTTTTGTGTCTTACATTTTTAATATTTTTCTTCAAAAGAGGAAACCCTGCCACAATAAAAGTCAAGGATAAATCTTTTTTAATGAGGTGTTGTTTTCATTAGTGGATGATGATTAGAGCACTGACATGGGGGAATTAGTTGATTTTTATCAGTCCATGATCAGAAAAGGAGATGTGGAGCCTGAACGCAGGATGAAATGACTTGTTGAGGTGGCCATTTTATTTTTGCAGTGTATCGAAGGCGGTATCCTTGATGTGCCCTTGTGTTAAACAGTGATGAGGTAGATTTATGTGTGCCTCTCAGGCACATGGCCGAGCCTATCATGTCATAAATTAGTGGCTCGTCACAGAAAAGAGATGATGAGGGGAGAGCAAGAGCAAGAGAGGGAGAGAGAGAGAGAGAGTGGGAGAGGGAGATTGAGCTTTGTGTACACATGCTGTTGGTTTATCATAATCACGTCTTTATCCACCTGCTCCTCTTGTCCTACCATTTTGTTTTTCCCATCCCAACGCTCCCTCTCGTCCTTGGCTTTATCGCTTGTTATCACTCATCCTCTCCCTCAATATTCTTCTTATCCTCATTTCTCTTCTCTTCTTCTCCCCCCTCTACCTTTTTCCCCTCCTCCCCTCTGACCTCCTTGCTCCTCTCTGCTCTGTGTTTGAAGGTGTCTTTGTGCAGAGATGAAACTGTAGCATTGACCCATCTCACCTGAAGGCTCTTTATTGGCTTTGTCAGCATTATAAGGCTGTTGGAAAAGACGGACGTGCTGGAAAGTCAAGAAGGAAGTAAAGATGAAAGAGAAAACACGGGTTGAAGGAAATAAAATGTAAAGAGGGGAAGGGTGGGACATGTCTGGGTATTGGCATGCGATTGCATCAGTGTGCATTTACTGTGTGTGTGTGTGTGTGTGTGTGTGTGTGTGTGTGTGTTTGTGTGTGTGCGTGGATGATTTAGGGAAACGACAACAGCAGCAGGGGATTGATGTGGCGTGCTGTGGCTGTATTTGTATTCAGCAGCCAACAATAAATAGAGCAAATGTAGCATGCTATCGCACACGCAGAAGTCAGGAGGGTTAAAAATTATAACCAGCCACACAGAGAGGCTACCCAAGGATAAAACCTATTCAGCATTTTTAACACGCATCTGCAGTATTTCTAATTTAATCCTAAATCCTCATTCTGTGATTGTTTTTCTTCATCATCCCATCTTTTCGTGCTCAGATGCAGCTGAATTTAGCCATGCTCTACTTCCATTTAAGCTTTTGTACTCTTGAACTGGAAGTGTGTGTGTGTGTGTGTGTGTGTGTATGTGTGTATGAGGCATTAAGTCAGTGACTGTAGTTGCTTTCTGTAAATACTAGATGTTAATAACCATACTAGTCAATTTAAACAAGTGGAGCAGAGTTTCACCTCTTTATCGCTTTTACTCTCATGTGTTTCAGTGCAGTCAGATGAAGATACCTTACGTTTCCTCTTTGTGTTTTTCTCCCCCTTATAATTCCTGTGCCACTCATCTCTCCTCTTTTTCCTTCTCCGTCTTTTACTCTCTCCCCCTCTCCGCCAGCTGTAAGAGATAATTATTTCCAAACAAGCTGTCCCCTGGGTGAGGCCGTATTATCCAAAGCTGCCTTCATTAAAAATTCCCTCAGCTGCTTGGATGTCTTCGCACTGCGGTGAAGAGAAAGAAAGCAAATGACAAAAAAAAAAAAAAAAAAATCCATCAAAAAACAGCAATCCTACCTGAACTGGGACGTGTTTGTGTCCTGAACAAGACAAAAATAATAATATTAAACGGAACAAATAGCAGAATAGTCAGTCAGCTATACGAGTGGTTCATCAGGTGCAGTAGCTTGGCATATGGCATATATGTGTCAAATGGGAGCCATCAATACTTGAAGCATTGTTGATGTCCTTCATCTCCCGTAATCATTTCAAATGTCCTTGTGTGGTCACTGCAATTATACTCAAACACATAAATTCACGAGCACACGTTCTTGCATGCAGCACAGAAACAACTCATTCTGCAGGTAGATTTATGACAAATCCAAAATGACAAGATAAAATGTAAATGTGTATATATATGTCAGCCTGGCCTCCAGCCATGTACACACAAACACACATGCACACACAAATACACACGTGCTGATGTCCAAAAGAGAGAGCACGAGGAGCAAGCTATTTGCATAATGGAGTTGGACAATGCATAGTGTAGAGGTAATGCATTCCCTTCTTATGTCAGCATAACTTCATATACAGCACGAGTCTGTGACACGGGGTAAAAGATTGGCATGTCTGAATTGATTTACCTGAGGATGGTCTGTGTGGGTTTAACATGTAGCAGAGCAGTGGTGTCTACAGAGCTGCTGTGAAGGAGGATTTTTATCACCAGCTGAACATTTCACTTTCATTTTTATTAGAAAACAGATTAAGATATAACTGCTATTACTTCTACACTTCATTTAAACCTGCAGTAACTCTGTCTTTTTTGCCACTTGGGGGCAGCGTTGCAAACACAATGCTCACTTTTTATGAGCAGACTAAAAGTCCTTCATTATTAGTTGTGTTTTAGTCACCCTGGTTAATATAAGTCTAATATCTACTCTTCAGTGCACAATTTGACTTGACTAAGTTTGGGGAATGATCATGGTGAGGGTTTCAATTGAACTGCATCATATGTTGTTTTTGTTTATTTTCTGAAACTGCTGACGTCATTTTTCTTGGGAGGACAGTTTCAAGACTTTTGAAGGACACCAGCATCATGGTTAGGTTGCTGCAGCAACAGCAGTCCAGCCACCAGTTAAATCCATTGTATTGTCCTGACTTTGTAAGCAGATTTCAATGACAAACCCAAGGTCATCTCCTACCCTGAGATCTAACAGGGTAGAAAACCAGAGAGGAACAGGAAAATGCCAGAAGCTCAAGGCAACAGATTTAGCTGACTGTACAACCACTGTATCAGGATCAGCTAGCTGATTCCAAAGATGATACTGATTATATAATTATAATATGGATTTGCAAAATGGTTAACTCCTTAGTAAAACTTATATATAATGAGCAACAAGTAACAAATGCTGCCTGAATGTTTTCATTTGAGTATTAAAAATATATTTAATAATAAAACTTTTTGGAGGAAGTGGTATCATGGCTACTCAGAGCTCAAATAATCTGTCCTCTATGTGGTTTACTATTATTTAGAAAGTAGGTTGCTTTAATAAGTCTCTGAGGACTTTGCAGCTAATTCAGAATGCTGCTGCACGTGTTCTGACAGGAACCAAGATCAGAGATCCTTACATACAAAGCTCTGCATGGTCAGGCACCATCATATCTAAAAGAGCTCATAGTACCTTACTACCCCTCTAGAACACTGCGCTCTCAGAATGCTGGGTCTCTTGTGATTCCTATAATTTCCAAAAGTAGATTGGGAGCCAGAGCTTTCAACTATCAAGCTCCTCTTCTGTGGAACAAACTACCATTCTGGGTTCGGGAGGCAGACACAGTCAACACCTTCAAGAGTAGACTTAAGACTTTACTTTTTGATAGAGCTTATAGTTAAGCCCCCCCCTGAAAACTCACTCTCTCTCTCTCTCTCTCTCTCTCTCTCTCACCATCTGTAAACATACCTGTCTCATTAATGCATGTTAATGCATGTTACTGACTAAACTTCTTCCCTGGAGTTTCTGTGCTTTCTCGTCCAGCAGATTCTCATGGATCGTGGCTGCTGCTGTGGTCCTGCATGACGTTCACTACATATATTATTACTGTCATTATTGTTACCATATCTCCATTACAGTTTATAGTTAGTTAATGATTTACTGCTGCTGTGCATCTGTGTCTCTCTATCTCTATCACAGGTTCCACTGCTACTGTAATCATTCTGTCATTCATTGTAATTCATTGTCATTTTATCATTCATTGTAATTGTACAATATGTTTGTGTTGATTTGCTCTGTACATGTGACATCCATTGCACGTCTGTCCGTCCTGGGAGAGGGATCCCTCCTCTGTGGCTCTTCCTGAGGTTTCTTCCACCTTTTTTCCCTGTTAAAGGGTTTTTTGTGGGCAAGTTTTTCCTCACTTGAACCGAGGGTCTAAGGACAGAGGGTGTCACTCCCTGTACAGATTGTAAAGCCCTCTGAGGCAAAATGTGTTTTGTGACTTTGGGCTATATAAATAAAATTTGATTTGATTTGATTTGATTTAATTTGATTTGAGATGTGACAAATACTGGATTTCTCACTCTTGACTGAAACCTGCTTAATTTGCACATTGTTAGTGACTGTACAAAGTGAACTGATAGTGAACCTGAAATATTCTTTGTATTATAAATAAGTGGGAGGGGAAGGTAACGCCACCAAAGCGAATGCTGCAACTACTTTTTCAAGTTGTGTTCAACAATCAGTCCTCCCTCTCAAAACACCTCAGTCAGTAAACTCTATCTGTAACTTTCTCCACATCACAAGTTTTCAGATATCTGAAAAAGTGAACCAAACTGCTTTGATGGAATGCAAAAACTTTGAGGTGACTGACTCATTGTTAAACTCACTGAACAGTCTACAACATGGTGCTATCACCTGCTGTGTTTCATAAGTTTACTTATGAAAGTTTATTTATGAAAGACAACTTACTCTGATTTCTATTCTATGGCAGATGCCAGAAATTCACAGTTTGTGGGTCATAGTTGTGACCTGTTAGCACTGTAGTGTCCAGATGGTAAAGTGCAGCAAAGAAGGTGAGGCAGACTTTATTCATACAGCACATTTTATGCACAAGGGAAAATCCAGTATGCTTTATATGAAAATTAAACCGAAAAGAAGGAAAGAAAAAGCCATTCACAACCACTGTCCTATTTAGTAATTTAGTTGCACTATGTATTGTTAAAGAAGGATCAGATACATGAGACATAGAAGAAGAAGCACCTTCAGAGGTCCTCAGGAAGGGTGTCAGGCATTGAGGAGCATAAAAAACTAAAGAGAGCTCCATCAGATTTGAGTTCTGAGAGATTTCAGGGGGTTCATAACTAAAAGTTATGAACGTCTAACATACACCGCAGAGTCAGGAGTGAAGCAAGAGAACCCCAAAGTTACAGGACATCGTTAAGATTACAAATACTGCTTATCAAACTGGTTCACCAAGCAGTTAGGGATCAAGGGCACCTTGGTAGGAGTGGGCTGAACAGTATATATACCACACAGAAGTGTGTATCATCATAAAGTCTTTCTAATCATAAATCTGTAATGAGCATTGTCTCACCGATTCCATACCCATTCAATGTTTTGCATACATACAGGCTTATGATGCCCATCTCATGCTCAGTTATATCTAAGTTGTTAACAAAAGAAGTTTTGGCCACTAGAAAATTGGTTACAAAAATGGCAAGCACATTGACTATTGAGTAGAGAAGAGAGTAAATAGTGGTAGTAGTAGACCAAGAGAGGTGAGGAGAGGGTGAGATGATGATGATGGGACGGGGGGTGAAGGGACAGGCGTTCAAAGAGGTGGACAAGGTGTGGATAAGCAAAGAGAAGGAGGAGGAGAAGGAGGAGGAGTTGGATGGATTGTGGGGGGAGAGAGGCAGACAGCAGACGGTGTGTGTGTGTGTGTGTGTGTGTGTGTTGGGGAGAAGAGAGTCCGACACAGAAGGGTATTGCTGCATAAGCAGTATGTCCAGCTGTCTCGCCTCCGAAAACCGACAGAGACGAGTGATGTCAGGACTCTTCTCTTCAACATCTCTCTCTCTGCTCACAATCACTACTTCCTTTCTCTTTTCTCTCTCTCTCTCTCTACAGATTACACTCTGTCTTCCTTGCTCTACCACTGCCTTTTTCTTTCTCATCTGTTTTATTTTCAATCCCTCTTTCTTTCCCCTCTTTTTGCTGTTTATTGGTTTATTCATGCAACGTTCGGATGTCTAGCAGTTGGGATCAAAGCTGGAAAACGAGGCCTGCATACTCATGAGTGTGTGTGTGTGTGTGTGCAAGGTTTATATTGCACAGAGTGTGTATGTGTATTTATAGGTGTTTTTATATCTGTGTCAGGTACACACTGTGGTGTGTGTTTTTGCTTCAAGGTATGCAGTGTCCCTCACTGTCTCCATACAGTACACTATGTTGTGTATCTGAGAGTAAAGTGTTTGTACATTTAGGTGTCCCCATGAAGTCTTTGCATGGAGGAAGCAAGCTGGCTAATGACAAGTAGCAGTTGACCAGAAATGCATGTGATGCACCATGCAGAGACATTAAATTGGTTCTGGGATAGGAGACGACTAATTTCACACTGAGTCTCTCCTTAAGGAGGAAGAGCGAGTAATGGAGAGAGAACTAGAGAGAGGAGGAGGAGAGGAAGAACAGAGCTGACAGGAGATGCTTTATTCCTGAAAATGATGGAAATAAAGTGACAAAGGGAGAGGCAAAGTTTTATAAAAAAAAAAAAGACTAACAGTTTTCTGATCTCCTGCAGCTATAGTTAAAAGTTTGATTATGTTTAGGCAAACTAGTCGGTTATACTTAAACATCATGGACAGGGAAAGATTGAGGTCACGTTAAATGAAGCACTACTGATTGTTGGTGTTCAGACTGAAAACAAAAGGCCAGCATTGGTGCTGTGTGGTACCAGTGAGGCAGTGAAATATGATCCAAGAAAAAAAAAGAAATGTATAGAGCCACAGGAGGTTGAATTTGATTTATTCTGAAGTGGAAAGTTATCACTGTGGCACTTTCTTTCATTGCAGTGGTCTTGATCACGACAGTGCACTTGTTGAAGTTTGATGCACAAGTTGGACCAAGTTGTACTTCTTTTTTAGCTGGAATCTTCTACATTGTTCCTCCTTCTGCATTAATGCAGTGACCCCATTCAAAAAGCTGTGGTGTTGTCTGAACACAAGGCACAGCTCTGATGTTGAAGCTTTGATCCTGTTTTGGTCAGTGTGTTGCCCACCAGACTTTGTGAACTTGCTCAGATTTGGTCAATCTTTTGTGCTTCTACCATCAGTAAGTAGCTACATGTTTGAAAGGAGGGGGGGGGGCGAAGGATAAGTGAAAGCGATTAATATAGTTAACCAATTGATAAGGTTATTGTAAATTGGAATACAAGTTCTGGTGGTGATCGGGGGTAGAGCACACTAATGGCAACCAGGAGAAAGGACAAAACCATGGATGCGTGGGAATACACAATCTTTTATTCCCGTGATGAAATACAAATAAAAAATGAAACAGACATTTAAAACGTTCTTTAACAGAACACCAGGCCAGCTAAAACAGTCCACAGACGAGAAGGGGGAAAAAAAGAAGAGAAAAAAAACCTAGTAGTAGGCCGGATAAAATGGCAGCTCAGTGTCACTCTGTCCCGGCTGCCGTCGACGTCCTTCCGAGCTAATGGCGCTCAGACGTAGGGGGAATCGGTCGTCGTGTCTCCAGAGTTGCCGGTGCCTCAACCGTTCCTTTCTGGCAACGTCCAAGGAGTCTCTAGACACACACAGAAAAAAAAACACACAGCCAGTCGGGTGTCCACACAGTGCACTTACCACAGCGCAAAAGGCACAAATACGCCATAGCGTTACTGAATTCCCAAGGGATACTTACAGGCCGGGCAGGGCGTTATGCCCTGCCACTGTGCGTACGTCGCATTGTAACGCTCTGGACCGCTCTCGATCTGGCCGTTGCTCCAGCTGTCCCGTCTTGTCTGATCTGCGCCTCCTCGTGTGTCCATCCCTGCTGTCTCGTCCTCTGTCTTCTTCTCTGTTTTTTTCTGTCTTTTCGTCAGTCTGTCGTGAGCCACCTTTATTTCCTGGCAGGACCTCTCTCTCGCTGCTGATTGGTTGAGTGGACACCTGTAGAGGAAACGGGCAGAACCTCCCAGGTGTGGTGACTTAAGATTAAGATGGTTTAGTTACAGCAGTACAAATTAAAACCACAAGCATGCCAATTAAAACACAACACAAATAAAAACATGCAAATTAAAAGCACAACACAATAAAAGCATGCAAATATAAAACACAAAGCGTTAAAAAGGTAACAAAAGTCCATATTAAAACAATCTTACTGCCCTGTAACACTACATAGTTAAATTCCTTTTTCTGTTTTAATGTTTTGTACAGGATGTTTTATTTTGAAAGCTGCCAAACTATTTTTGTACTACTAATAGGCAGCCAACCTCAATAAAAAGACATTCTGGGTCTCAGACCTGTCGAATGAAGAAGCTCCAGGCCATTCAATCCAGACACCCGTTACTTTAACAATAACCCAGTTCTGTGGTTCTGTCAAAATACATTCCACTTCAGTAGTAAACAAATCTGTCCCACAGCCCTCGTCCAGCCTAAGTCTCTGTTCTCCCCATCACTTGTAAACTGAGCATTTAATTATGGTCTAGAAATGGACAATTTGTGTATGTATGTAATTGTGTATTGTGATCATTTCTATAATTGTGTTTTTTGTGGTGTAATTATATGGAAATTAATGAAACATGACTCTTTCTTCAGCATGACTTTTTTCTATACATTTCTTATTTATTAAGAATTTCTTATCCACCTTGTGTATATGAGCTGTTGTGACATTCCCCGTGTGGGATCATCGAAGTCTATCATGTCTTGTCTTGTGTCGTGTCATGTCGTGTCATATTTTCACCTCGTCACTAGGAGGTTTTGTGGTGCTTCCATCTTTGCCTCTCAGGGACAGCAGTCATTATTCACACAACCACATGAAGTCCTCGTCAGAAAAAGTTAACAGAGGTCATTTTAACTGATGTTTTT
Organism: Protonibea diacanthus; assembly: GCA_028641955.1. NCBI lineage: Eukaryota > Metazoa > Chordata > Actinopteri > Sciaenidae > Protonibea > Protonibea diacanthus. The sequence goes on from CM053993.1 coordinate 1,009,168, forward strand.
CTGCTGAGAAAGAGAGTCACAGAGCACAGCCGACAGGGACGCACTGGTACACAGGGCAGGGATTCAGTGTTGCGTCCTATAATTTGCATTTCATTATGTCATGTATTGTAAGGGACAATTTTGCAATCTTGTCTATTTGAACATCCATACTTATATTCTAACTTCAATTTGTAAACACAGCACTGCACAGGGCTATGCAGGACATGATGGACAGATCAACGAAAGACAAATTATATAGTCCTTTATAAGATATCACAACAAAAGAGTTCTTTGAAGAGCAACAGGCTAGAAAGATTCTGATCTACAAGAGGCAGTTCTCAGGTCAGATGACTCTCTCTCTGCCTCTCTCACTGTGCGAGAGGCAGCAGTTGGTTCTTGGCAGCATATCGCCAATCCTGTGGTGCTGACAGGTGAGCTAAGATGAAACTTTAATAATCCCCGGGGGGAAATTGGCTCATTGCAGCAGCAAAGACATCAATGTAAGAATACTCCAGTCTCAGCTCTGTGCTATATTACTGAAGATGGTTCAGCAAACATTAAATCATCCTGTCTGATGAAACCATGTCCACAGCTTGGAATGTGTGAAGAAGAAAGTATCATTAACATTCATCGTCATTGTAGCAGAATTAAATGGCCGTCTAGAAAAATAGATGATCTCTTGGAATGTAAAAATATTGTTTAAAATAAGTAATATCAAAACAATTGCATTATGAAGAATAATTGCTGTTTCTGACTAACTAACTGACTCTAATAATATTTATCAACATTGTAATTAAATACGACAAATTCAGGATGAAATAAATGTGTGAAATTGCTGCAATATGGCCAGTGGATAACAGGAAATGCTGTTGTGATGTTGAAGCACTTATATAAATTATGAGTTGCTAATTAAATACACTAAATGTTATTGTTACAGAGACGGCTCATAGTTATGAATATTAACTGTAATTCATTTATGCTGATAATTTGTGCTCATGTCAGGTCTTTTTTTCTGCTGTAGACTTGATTAGGTTAGATTAATTACACCTAGAAACAGGAAAGCTCCACCACAGCTTAATGTCATGCATTGAAATGCACACACACACACACACACACACACACACACACACACACACACACACCAGAAGCTCATCCTTCTTCTTTTCACTGCTGTGTTCATCCATGTTGAAATGCTGAACGAGGCCGGCTGTGTTTATTTTTATTTTCTAGACCAGTGGTGTTGGTTTTCATTCAGTACACTATGAGTATGAGATGGACTGTTTTCTCTAGTGTGTGCCACTGTCTTCTGTTTTTCTGTCTCTGTCTGCATGTGTGTGTGTGTGTGTCAGGTATGTTTCCATTAAACAACTAAAATGCTAAATGTGTGTGTGTGTGTTTATGTGTCTGTAGATAAGTCTGTGTGTGTGTTTGTGCATTGTGCAGCAGTAGGTTTGGGGCTGACAGTTCCAATAAACATCAGCATTAAGGCAGAACTGAGCAGGAGAGTGGAACACCTATCTACCTCTCAGTTCAGCCTTCTCCTCTCTCCCATTTGTTTCTCTCTTCTCTCCTTCCCTTTCCTTTTCTTTCTCACTCACAGTGAGTCTTCCCCACTCTTGTTCTCTTTCTCTCTCTTCCTCCCTGCTTCTCCCTCTCTCGTTCAGGACATACAAAAATGTCTTTAGCAGTATACACAGGGTAGTATGCCTGAGCGTGGGCGCGAGGAGGCCTTTATGTGTCAGGAGAAGTTACTGATAGAGTTACAGCCTGTTCTGGCTGACACGTCTGCTGGCTTAGCTTTGCTCACCTGGGTCTACCTTATTGCCCTGCATACCGCTGCTGCCAAGTGAAAACGCTGTAAATCAGATCTTCATGTTTTACTTTGTTTTTTACACTTAGATTGAAAATTTAGATCAGCCATAATATTATGTGTAAGTTTCCTGTTACCCAATGGGATGACAAAGGGAACCAACATTTTTATATTTTCAGTCCTGTCGGGTGTGGTCAGAAATGTCCTCTGATACACTGGTAACCACACACCCAAATGTGATGTGCTTGCTCATGGTGGAACTGTTGGGTCTCTGTAAATAGTATTATAAAGAGTACAGTCCTGCTCTGTATGAAAAGAGTCATGAGATAAATTTTGTTATGATATGGTGCCATATAAATAAAATTGAATTGAATTGATGTCACGATGTACTGAAATCCTGCAGTACACTCTTCTACATCACTTTAACAAGATAAAAAGTCGCAGTAGAAGAGATCAAGGTCAGCTGTGCTGCAGGTTGGTTGCTTTCTCATAATCCATGGACTTAAACGTCACCTAATGGCCATCATCCCTCATGCTTAATCCGTTTGTATGTGTACATGTACATGCTGGCTGACTGAGCATTTATATGCCTCTGTCCAGCCTTAAACCGAGGCTTTTACGGTATTTCATCATAAAGTTAATAGAATAGCAGATTTATCAATACATACCATGGTAAACACAGCTAAGGGAATAAACAGCGACATAAACAATATTATTTTACTGCACATGCTTGGCTCCACCCTTATTTATGTTGAAATTCCAAGCAGCAGCCTCCAAGGCTGAGAAATAAAAACAATACAGGAAAACCAAAAAAAAAAAAAAAAAAAAAAAACGCAACAGTTCTTCAAATGTCATTTGAGACTACGAAACATAGATAAAATTGGTTCATACAATTATAAAATGTTATAATAAATAAAAACAAAACCTGAAAGTTAAAAGGAGTTAAAAGGAGGAGAACAGCTACATAACAAATATTTTTTTAAGAGCAAGGGAGCTGGAAGAGGCAGGACTGCCAAGCTGGTGGTGGCCAGAGCCACCGCACTGAACTTCACAACAGCTCTTCAAGAATCTGTAGATGACATCACGGAGACAAAATCCATGTCATACAGTCTTCTCCATCTGCCTTACAGTAGCATCAGTCCACTGTTCTATACTAGTATGCATGTTGTACTCTTTTGGGTTTAAATTCTTTGCACAATTGCACTTCAGTGGCAGCATTTAATGTCAGTTCAGATCTGTCTTAATTCATGTTCATCATCTAGACATTGGTGGTCTTGAATTTAAACACCAGCTAAACATGTGCTTCAGGCTTCTGCTGCCTCTTTGTTAAACATGAACAAATGTTCTGCTGATGTTCGCTGTCCAGCATGTCAGGGTTGGCATATAGCATATCTCTGCTGGCTCTGAGTCACAGCCATATGGTGAATCAACAGCTAATGTCTGTTATCTGTGGGATTGGGATGTGTGTCTATTTTAATATGTGCTTCTGAACAATAACACACTGTATACTGTACAGGCAGGTATATGCACTGGAGGTGGAGACATGTTAAGAGTTGACATGTTCTGTAGCTTGGCTCTGCATCACTGCCATATGGTGAGACAATCCTGTGTGCTGTGCATAATGTTCAGTGTGTCTGACCAAACTGATTATTCAAGTGTGAACTGGTGAGTGTAGTGAATGCTACTGTTGTTTAGAATGTTATGTAACGTGACATGTTGCTTTGTGCTGTTATTCCACAGTGGCCTTAACACTGAAAGCAATAACAGAGCACATTTCAAGCATCGGGCAAATTCAACACTCATTACACACAGAGAGAATATTAAAATCACAGAGCTAATAATAATTTAATACAAGGTAGAATTATAGAGATGGAGGTACATATAACAACATTATTATGATGGTGCTCGTAGGCCTTTAGGTGTTATTAGTAGGTATATTTAAAAGCTCCTGGCTAATTTATTTTATTACTTCCTTTAATAAGTAAGCAGTCACTATATTGTATCACTTCATATTAAAATCTCACAGTGCTTTTGGTGTTACCTAGTTGAAAAAAATACTGTAGCAGTACAATCAGTGCTGCCATGTATGTTATTGATTAGTGGATTTAAATGTATTGTGAGATTAAGCTCTCTTTTAAAATGCTCAGCAAATCTTGTTCATGTATATCAAGCTACTGTTGCATTTTTTAATTAACAGCACACAGTCTACAAACAGCCTCTCTGCAACTCAAACACTAACCTTTTTTTAATGTGTTGGAAATAAATGTTTTGTGACTGCAGGGATGATTAGCGGTGCAGACTGACAGTCACTCGTTTTTGATGACAAAACACTGTTGCTTTGTCTGCATCTCCTTTTCTTTTCCATCATTCTCTCCATGTCTCTCTTCCATCTGTGCACTCCCTCCCCTCTCCCCCCACCTCCCCCTTCATCTCCTCTCCCTCCTCACACAGACAGCTGATGTTGGCGTGTCAGCAGTATAGTTATTTTTCAGGTGCAAGCTGCTGCTCCTATAGGAGTTAGTATGTGTGCCCTAAATGTGAATGTGTGTGTGTGTGTGTGTGTGTGTGTGTGTGTGTGTGTGTGTGTCAGGGGGCATATACTGCCATCTATATGGGTTTTCTGCATGTGTGTATCTGTGTGTGAAAGGGTGACAGAGACAGATGCAGCAACAGGAAAGAGTTTTTGTATACATCTGTGACAATGTCTTGGTGGATATAGAGTACTGTGTGTGTGTGTGTGTGTGTGTGTGTGTGTGTGTGTGTGTGTGTGTGTGTGTGTGTGTGTGTTCGTACTGTATTGCTTGCTGCTGCATCAGGCAGCTGGACTATGCCCTGCCTGCATTTGCTGCATAAGGTACCTTGGTGGTATAAACTGTACATTACACACTGTGTGACGCATTGGATAGCTCTATTGTTTTGGTGCATTGAGTATTTTCACAGCCCTGTCTCCATCACTGCACCTTCTGCTTCAGTGTATCTGCATTATAGCCGAATGCTCCAGGGTGTTCATGCTGGAAGCAGCATCTGGGATTTCCTGCATCTCACTCCTGCTGCATCTCTTCACAATTTCTAGCATGTTCAGCAGTAGAAGACATAATTGTCCGTTTAAAAGCAGGATTAAAGGTAATAAAGACATTTGCTGCTATAGATGAACCATGCAGAATGGATATCGCCATGACACAGTCCATCCACACTGAATGCACATTCTTATGAAAATACAACGTTTCTGCCAAAAGCTACATTAATTTAATCGCAAGAGGCTACCAACAGGCCATGCCTAGCCTCATGTGTACAAAAAAATATTCCAGTTGAGTTCCATGCAGTGAGATACACAGATTTAAAAATTGGGTAAACAATCATCCAGTCATTTGTTTCGACTGGCAGATACCTTAAGTTGCACTAAAGGAATGTCAGGACAGAAAAAGTTGAATTGGTGCATCCCTACTTTCTACGCTTATCCAAACTCTTCAAAATGTTTAAGTTAACAAGATGTTTAAATGATTGTAAACTAGCAACAAACCAAGTCAAATGGTTGGTGTGAAATAAAAACAAAACAAAGAACAATAAAGAATAAAGGAAAACATGACTTTAAATTGATTTACAAAAACAAACAACTCAACTAAAAGATTAAAAATCTTTTTCATTTGTCTTGTTTTTAATTTCATTCCCCTCCATAACTGAATTTTTAATGACTTCACCTATTATAACCTCATCAAAAGTCTTTATCTCAAAAATTACAGCAAGGTTATGGGCCTCTTTTGCCAGAAGGTTTTATAATTATAATGGAGAATTATAATGGAGAATTATAATTATTTCTAACTTGGAGTGATTGAACTGTAGGACATTTTTGGACATCCATTTTTTTATTTCATTGAGGCAGGACATAGTACAGAATACATTGGTGGTACCAGGCTTTATAGGGACGTACAGTTCCATATCATCTGTGTATCAATAAAAATCTATGTCTGCGCATGATTTGCCCCTGGGTTAGGAGGTATATAATAAATAAAAAGGGACCCATAATAGACCCCTGGGGAACCCCACGAAAGAGAGGTACATGAGGCATAGATGGTGGTTGTTAATATAAAACCCTTCAAAAACACTGAAAACTGTACTGTAATAATACAAAGGCTAAAAAATTAAAGTGTAATACATTTATAGTTCACCATGCCTGCTATCTACAGTATATTGTGTACATTGTATTATATGTATCAACTGAAAACAGTGTACCCAGCTGTCACTGCGACTTACTGTACTTGAGTATATATTTTTAAACTTTGTAGTGATGTTATCTCGGCCACCTCTTACATTTTGCCATCTGTCTTCTTCCTCGGTACTGTCTGGCAGCACTAGTTATTCGCTCTGTTTCCATGCAACGAGAGATTTGCACTGCTGAAGGAGGCATCTAGTATTTTTTAGGAGAAATGACAATGTAGATAAACAAGCCAGCCATTCCCTCTTGCTACATTTGAACACTGGCCCACTATTCACAATGCACTATTCACAATGCATGACCCGTGTGTCTCAGAGACTCTCTTCCATGCAGATGATCACATTATTTCTCTAAACCAGGGGGATATGAGCACCAGAAAACAAACTCACCACAGACATGCAGTTTTTCTTTTAGTCTTTTCCTCACTCTGTCATTCTGCCTCATTCTCTGTCGCTTTCATTACGTTTCTCATTCTGTCTCTCAGTGCCCCTTTTAAAGTAGTGTAGAAGCGACGGATTGACTGAATGTCTGCCTCTCTGTAGGAAATGAGCCTGCTAATGTGGCGAACTGGGCTTGTTCCATATTCATCTGCAAGCCCATGAGTCACTGTGCAACTATAGAGGCTGCCGTGTGCACGGAGGCACATCTGCTTTGCTTCCAAAAGTCAAACGGTGCATGCGTCTGCATCAGTCCATCTCTCTCTCTCTCTCTCTCGCTCTCTCTCTCAGTGGCACTGCTCCATTTCCCCTTTCACCTGCTGTCACAAATACTACCATTATTTTCTGCCACTATTGTTCTGTCCCTTTCTCTTTCTCCTTTTCTCTTTTAATCAGCCTATCCTTCATTCTACCCTATCTTCTTTTTAACTGTCTGCACCATCATCCTCCTCCATCCATAGTAATACCCAGAGAAGAGCTGTTCTGAAAAGGTATCATAGGCAGACAGACTGACAGACGCCTCACCAGCTGGCAAGAAGAAGTGAGGGCAGAGTAGAGAGGCTGAGAGTCATTAGGGATAGCTGCAGGGATTAAGGTATAAATAATCCTTATGTCAATCAGACACAATATTGTGGTCCAGTACAACAACCTCAGCAGACCTGGCTGGATAGCTGGGCAGCAGGCCAGTATTAAACAGTGGCTTAACCAGTGAATTACAATAGATAGTCAACAAAGAGAACCGGGCTAGCAGGTCTGCTACAAGAGGCCTGCTATCAATGAATGCTAAGTAGCTGCACAGTAGAGTATTATAGCTGAGAGCACAGCTGGGGACAGGTCATTTCACAGTAAAGCTCATATGTCTTTTTATATTAAGCAGCACATTGGCAAAAGGGTTTATCCATTCTGTCATGGCCTTCATGGGTCTGTTCAATAATACTTCTCATATTGTTGTTTGTTTAGCTGCCCTCCACAGTGAATTATTGAAACAGAACAATACAAGCCTGTCTCTTAAAAACTGTGTTCATCTGTTTTTATTAGCAAATATTTTTTAAAGGATACTCAACAGACCAGATAACTTATCTTAACCAACACAAACAAGATTTATTGATGGTAAACTGTTTTCTGCCACAAAGCAGAAGTTAATTATTCTTTTGAACACTTGGGGGCTGGTGAGTATGCTTTAAACATAACATTGACTATTATTGCCTTATAAAGTTTTTAAGGCAATAAGTTGCCTACACATCCAGCAGATCATTCACTTGGAGTCATTTTTTGGGCCACCTGGTCAATGTAAGCTGTCATGGTCACAAACTCCTGAAGAAAGTATCTGACGCTCCAGCTGCTAAATGTTCACCAGCTAGTTGCGGACTTTGTTCATCTGCTTCTCAGTGCTGCTGCATTTGGAAATGACACTGTTACAAGTACAATGATAAAATGCTCCACAGAGAGTTTTGGTGAGACCACTTTTAAATATATATTTAAAAAGTCTTACCAGTCCTGATACGTTGGCAGTTAAGGTAGCACTTTTGTCACAAAAATAAAGTAGAAATAATTTGCACATTCTATAATGGAAAGGTGCTGTCACTCACTTAAAGAATGTAGCCTTGTAAATGTGTAGAGTTTGGATATTGCAACTCTGTGATTTATGGTGCCTCAGTCATGTGACTAGAGGGCACTGCAGCGAGCCCTTTATGTCTGCCATGTTGGCTTTATTGTATTTGAATTTCAGTGACTCATCTCCTGCCAGCTGGGACGACAGACAGGCAGCCAGCACAGGCCACAAGAGAATTCACTTTCTAAACTTTGATTTCTTTCGGGGTAAAATTCTGCAAGTTTACAGGCCACAGTTCTGCCAAGGGCAAATCCTCATAACGCACACATTCTCTGACTTCTTTCTCTTCCTATCTTTTTCTCAAATTTTTCTCAGTTTCAAACTGTACTCCACTATATGTCATCCAAACTTTATTTGTTTGGATCTGCACAGAACTCCATTTACAGAAAGAGAGGTTTGGTTCAGTTGTTCTGTTCGGCTCTTCACATGAACTACATTCTGTATACAGAATAGACGATTAAAGCATTGTATGTGCTTACTGCTAACTTTAATAACAGTCTTTTTAACAGTGAGTGTTAGCCAACTTTAGTCTGTGTTTTAGATTACAAACAGCCTGTGTTTCACACTAATGTTCCCCACAAACTAGGAACAACAATCCTATTGTTACATTTACTGCAACGTGGTAGCAGACCAAGACTGACAGCAACGTTTCCTTTGCAGTATCCGAGAACAGTAGGTTAACATCAAACCAGCTAAATGAATAAATAAATGAATATGATGTGGTTATACATGCAAAGTTATGCAATCTCAAAATGGCTGTACTGGGCATCACAGTTGATGTTTTAAGATGGCCTTAATCCTTGTTGTAGTTCATTTTAATCTTTGGATCTAATCAGGTTTTAGTAATATTTAAAGGAGACAGGAGGGACAGAGAGAAAAGAGCGTCTCATGTACACAAACGTTTTTCTTTTGTTTATACAGGAAGAGAAATGGATTGAATGAAATGAAAACCACAAATATCCTGTGCAGACAGTCTACATGTCACAAAAGGTGTCTTCAAAACTAATGTTGCACTTTGTAATCATCACACTCTTAAAGTGCATTCCACTAAAATAACTGTCAGCATCTCCTACACTGTCCCCGATGTATGCTTTCATTAAATTGATCTCTGTCCAGGTAGTGCAAATGAGGTTTTTTTCTCAACACAGAAGTAACAGACCGTGCAATGATGGATTATCAGAGTATTATGTCCATGCTATTATGCAAAACTATTCATGACAGACAATATAATGGGAATGACAAATTAGTCACAGATTGGCTGTCTGGTGCCGAACTTGTGGGAAACAACATCAATTTTCATAAAGTAATGCTTGTGGTAGTTCAAGCAGGGTACACGATCATTCAGTGTCATTAAGCACTTATTCCTAATCAAGGTCCTTGAAGCCTTGACTTCATATGGGTCTCCAATCCATGTGGCCTACTTTAGCACCAGAAGTTAAAGACCAATGTGATGGCCTTGATGAGCTTTAGTCATAATCAACATTCAAAATGAAACATTTCCCATGTGTGAGGGTAAAGCTGCTTTTGCTAAAGTTAAAGTCATTTCCTATATAATAAGTATGAGTGAGACATTGAGACAGCATCATTTCATTTGAGCAAAAAGCCCCAAAACATGTGTTAAGGTTCAAGTGACAGAGCCTTCTAGACTGTAGTAATAGTAATTACAAGGATCTTCTGAACAGTGACAACACTCCAGAGATGGAGGCCCTCGAACAACTTCCTCAACAACCCATAATTGAGAGCATGCGGGAACCACCCACCCTGGAAGAGGTGCAGGATGCTATCAGGAAGATGAAGTACAACAAGGCTGCCGGTCTTGACGGACCCTCCAGCAGAAGTCCTAAAGGAAGGCGGCCCTGATCTCCTTAGACACATCCATGCCTCGCTTCTCAAAATATGGGAACAAGAGAAAATCCCTGCACAACTCAGGGATGCCCTGGTTATCTCCATCTTTAAGAAGGGAGACAAGGCACACTGTGGGAACTACAGTGGCAGTTCTCTCCTGTCCACCACAGGGAAAGCCCTGGCTCAGGTTTTGGCCAACAGACTCACCCCTCTGTCAGAAAGCATTCCTCCAGAGTCTCAGAGTGGTTTTCGTCCAAGCAGAGGCACCGCAGACATGATATTCATTGCTCGCCAACTTCAAGCAGCAGCACCTCAGCACAGCCTTTGACTCAGTGAACCGTCACGCCCTCTGGCTGGTTCTGGCAAAGATTGGCTGTCCAGGAAAATACATCCGGATACTGAGACTGCTGCATGGCGATATGTCAGCTACAGTCCTACAGTGATCATTTCTGTTCAGGGCTTTTGATGGATAAACTTTGCTGTTTTGTAATATCAGTTATCTTATGTGTATAGTCATTGGTAGTCCACACCTAGTGCTAATGAGCCAGTCAGTGATGGATAGAAGAAGCGGTGTTGTCTCATCGACTCAAGATTTTGACCAAAGCGCTGAAATGTTTTTTTAGGATTAAGAGAGTTTTTTGTTTTTGTGGTTGCTGATTTTCCTCTTTTATGGATTTTTTTTATTCTGGTTTAAGAGGTCTGTGTCAGCAAGTTTCCCTTGTTCATCTTTACAGCTGCTCAAGCTCTTTTAAGTTGCATTGGGACTGTGGGTGAAGAGTGATATTCAGGTCCAAGGGGGTGAATGCTTTTTATAGGCATTATATGACTCACTTTCCAAAAATCGCTTTTACTTTTCTCTCCTGTGTTGCACTGAGTTTTATACTCCTTTGTGCCAGTGTGTTGTAGGTTACTTGTTAACTGCCTTCACTCTAAGTGCCATACTGAAATGGTTAATGTCTCTGTGTGTCTTTGTTTCTCTCCATCATGCCTTTACCTTCCATCTGGTTCGTCCTCTGTGTTTTCTTGCACCTCTGACATCTTGGAAATGATGCAGCAGTGTCAACATGATCAATTTTATAGTAAAACGTCACCGCTAACATCAAAATGCCCTTCATCAGCAGGCTCTTAAACAAATCAATTAATCTGTTAATTAATCAAACAAGTGCGTTGGGTTGTATTTGGGCATTGATCCACACACACACACTCCTCACTACCTCACCCCTCCCTGTTCCACACATCCCATTTTACCCATCCCATTCTCCTCTGTGGGTCTCGGTATGAAAGGGTCCTTCGCTCAATTCTAATTTAATCTCCGATCTCTTTTTCAGCATCGATCTTCATACACACTGTGCGGCACAAAGTGATGAGAGAGGGGGACTGATATGGACATTGATTTGGAATAAAGAAAAAAAAAAATGAAGGAGGTGGACGTGCCCCGGTGCCTGAAGAAAGTGGAGGATAGTAAAACACGGCGCGACAGAGACGGAGAGGGAGGTGAGACCTACAGAGTTGATTAGATCAACTTCTGCTGATACTATGACATTACCTGTTCCTTCCCATTTCCTCTTCAACTCAGAGAACTTCATCAGGAGAAAGTGAAAAGTGAATTATGCAGTGGCCTTGCTGGGATGGCTGACAGGTTGTTCCACCTGCTGGTTAGACTTTCTGCACAGGAACCTCCAAATACTAGCCTGAGGTGCAGCGTTTTACAGCAGGGTGTCTAGTTGGGGATTTGGATTTACTTTGACTGTGTGTAGGGTTAAGATGTAAAAGCCTGCTAACAGGGTTGGCTCTTTCTTTTCTGGAAGTGATGATGTGTGGAAGGAAGCAGCCTTGTAGCTTTTTCAGCCTACAAAGTTCCTTTTTTTACTGGAATGCTATGTCCTCACAGGCTTCCATACAAAAACTTGCAACAGCAAAATCAACAAACGCTGCTTAGATTATGACACTGCCATTGTATAAACCCTGAGCTTAAATGTACCCACAGAACAACAACTGGTAATGACAATGGAGACATGCTAATAAAAAACTGCAATTTTATTGACTTGATGGAGGTCGGTGATTCCAAATAGCAGCAGCTGCCTCACATTGACTGTAGAATGTTTACGCAGCTACTCTGGCCATAATCAGGAAGTTAAAAGAGACAAGAAAAAAGTAAGTACTCAAAATGTGAATAACAAAAACAGCACTGAAAGTTTCACAGGTAAGTATAAAATCTTTAACTAACATTAGGTTGGAAATAAAATACGGAGCCAAAATATCGTTCACCTGACCGCAGAGGGATGAAATGCTGCTACACACTCACATGTTTATTTCTTTCAAGGGTAAGGTCATTCAAGGTCATGGCCAGTGGACAGGAAAGGATCCAGGCCTAGTCAGTAAGAACCAGTCAGTATGTAAAGCCTTTATCTGTTGCAGTCTGAATAGGCCTTGAGTACTGAGCTACAGATCAAATGAAAAGTGCTTTTAAAGGTCCATTTGGCAGGTTTTTATTGATTGGCTTTATTTCCTGTTTTTAGGTTCCCTTCAAAAAGAGTTGGGTGGACTTGGACCACCACATTGGTGAAAATCACCCTGTGCTCTAACAGAGCTGCCAGATTCCCACTTTCTAGTTTTTCCTTTGTAGTCCTCCTTTACTCATGCATTTCCTTGATTTTGGCAGTCACCTGTAAACTCACTCACTATGATCTGCTCTGGCATAGCTCACTCTTGTATTATTTCTAAATGAAGGGAAAAAAGCAGAACAAAGAAAATGTCAAAACAAGACGAATTCAATGAGGAAAAATTGGACATTTTGATGCAACAACATTCGTTTTTATTTATAAATTCATAATTCATCATTTTTCCTGAAAGGAAAAGCTTCCTGATGTTTTGTCAAACGTTGTTATTCCATTTGTATTTGTAGAATCTTCCTCAAGGTAGTCATTTTGCTGATTATTTCACTTTAAATTTAAACTCCTATGTTGTGGAATGAAATCAACGACATGACATGGAGGCACAAAAATTCCATGGTATACCTCCACTTGTGATGTGGGGCTCTACAGCAAAGGCGACCTTGCGCTCAGCGGTGGCCTTGGCCTGACTGTGCAGAGGCCAGAAACCTGCTGGGCTCACTTCACCTCCTCTGCTTTTCCCTGACACATCTGACCATAGGACACTGAGACAGGAAGAAAGAGATGGATAGAAAGAGAAGAGAAAGGACTCTTACCTCCCTTCCACCCCCATTTTCTCCCCTGTTTTCCCTGACTCCTGTGGATACGTCTCCCCTCTGCCCTTCACATCCTCCCACCCCTCCCTCATTTCTCACAGTGTTTATTTGCAGGGATTTTTGCTGTGTGTCTGTGTTCCTCATCTCCCTCTCTCCCTCCTTCTTATTTTCTCTTAGGAGGTCAAGAGGTAGAGGAGAGGAGGGATGGAAAGAAGGTCAGGTGGTTAGGATGAGAGAGGGAAGAAAAAATAACAGAACAGAGAACTAAAAGAGATAGATGGTCTTTTCTTCTGCTGTGGGTGTCCTTAACCTTGCTGCAGCCCTCTGTGGGCTGCAGCAAGCCCACTTCCTTGACCTCAAGGTTGTTTGGCTGAGCCGTATGTGTGTGAGGATATTTCATGAAGCTTTTCTCGTCTTCAAACTGCTCTCACTCAGTAATTACAATAACCTCTCATCCCGTCAGACTTGTAAGTATCTCCAGTATGTGAAAACCTGACCGTGGGGTTTTCACTGCCTCATGAAATTCAAAAGGGAAAACAAGAAAGGGGCTCACCTGCTCAGGTATCGACTGATCCTGAACCACATTAAGAAATAGGTTATTTATAGAGCTACGATTAGAATTTGAGATGTGTATTGAAAGGAAGACAAATGTAATTTTTCACATTTGATAACATGAACATGACACATTTATAAAAAACAGTATAACATAGAACAAATTGTTGTCATAGGTTGGTCAATGTATTTTCTCAGTCCATCTATTTACTTGTTTGGCGTCCACTTTTCCATTTTTGTCACTTTCTTTTCTGAAAATATAAAAGCCATTGCTTTTCTTTGAAAGATCTACTCCACATTTCATGTTCAAGCTGTTTTTGGGGCTGAAAGTCATATTTTAGTTGAGCGTTTGTTGTAATTGCTTCAGTGTACCCACGATGCACTCCACTATGTTACCTTTTAAAAGCTGGCAGCTGCATCTCACACTCATTGATAAAAATGGGGTAGACTACACATCTCAGTATAATGCAATACCATGCAGTGCTACAAAACGATCATATTAAATGGTCCACATTTCCCAGATGTTACATACAGTATGTCACATATATTTTTCTTGACATCAAACAGGTAGGTCAATTTTTCCAGTTTTGTCCTTGATTTTTGTTGGAAGCCTTCACCAAATAATACATCCTAAAGCACAGTATGAAGGCTACAGTGTGTCTGTGACCTTGAAAAGGTAAATTGGATTTTTTAAATATGACCATCTATTGATTATTTACAAAATGTGACAACACCAGCACTCCTAATCAGTTCTCACATAACATGATGGATTCACTTGTCAAAAAGTCTGTTAGGGATCCAACAGCAAACACAATATAAGAATTCAATCAAAATCTACGACTAGTATTACATGATGAATATTCTGGAATTAGTGACTGGACTGTTCTGCAATGTTAAATTAGAGACATTATTTTAGCTTTCATATATCTTTGGATCATTTAGAAAGAATAACACAAAGAGCACTGCTTTTATTGTTATGAGATTTATCATATTCTGTGGTCATACGTTGTAATCTTTTGTCAATACCCATAAACACAAGCTTGTATTAGTCTATTATCATGTCCCACAGCCAGTGAGGTTCTGGGAACTCTTTACAATAGGAGTTATTAGAGAAGAAATCCAGACGTTCTGTCTACCAGACAGCCAAACAGCCTTGTTCCCTGAAAGCCATTAAGACTTTAAGATGAGGCTATAAAACCAACTCCAGCCAGCTTTATGACTGGATGACCCGTCTCTGTCTGTCAGTCAGTCCGTCACTTAGTTGGTCTATCTCTCTGGCCCTCTGTGGTCAGCATTAGTATCACCCGGGGGCTAGATAATTACCGCATTATTATCTCAGTAAATCCAGAATGAATTTCATCCCACTGGAAATGGCCATGTAAGTGATTTTCCACAGCCACTATGAAAAAAAATCCAGACCTCTTGGGTACTCTGCTAATTATTTTTCAATCTTTAAAATCCATCACAGAAGTCTGCTGCAGTGATTACTTCAGGTTTAGAATGAAGAAAGAAATGAATATTTTTGACTTTTGCTCATTTCAATCACTTTTAAGAATGAACACCATGAGGGAGACACTTCAAGATGATTTGATTTATTTTATGGCATGTTCATTTGATGTAGCTTCCACAAGTAGTGTGAATGTCACTAAGCATAGATAGAAAGGTCCTTCATATCCATTCCGTTATTCCAGTTTGCATTGGGATCATTTTTTTGATGACCTCTGGGGAAATTAACGTTTTGGTGGGACGTTTTACGTCCACAGTTGCTACTGGTTCTTCCTGACTGACACATGCTTCCTAATTATTCCTCAACGTTCACTTTTGCCTTTGAAAACTCCCATTAAATATGAATGAGCTTTCTCCCTCTTCTGTTTTGACTTTACTCAGCTGAGCACCAGCCTCCCCAATCATCAGCTTTTATGATGTTAAGCTGCCATCAATTAGATCTCATTTGATCTGCTCCCTGGCCACCCAGTCTGACGGTGCTGTGTGCCGTTGGCGGTGGTGGCGGGGTGGGATGAGGCCCTCAGCAACTTGCTAATTAAAGTGGTAATTAGGCCTAATCTTTGGCTTTGAAATGAGCTCCTTAGTGAGCCAGGTGTGGCAGGATGGAATTTCCTTATTCATCCACTGGCTCTTTCTAAATTTACGTAGTTATGTGCTATTGTGCCCTTTATGACATATTTCATATAATTTCTATTGGCTGGTGTGATTTCTAATAAGGGACCTAAAACATTACATAATAACTAAAGATTCATCATGGCTGAGGGCGGTGACTATATCATTGTGACGTCACAACCTTTCAGAAGTCCTGATGGCTCATTTAAAACGTTTTTGAAATAGACTGGTCTTGCAAAAAAAAAAAAATTTCATTTGCATTAAATGATGATTGTGTTTTTTATGGATTAAAAAGTCACAATGTGATGATTAGTGAACTTTAGATGTGTTGGTAGAAAGAGACAGAAAGCTGTTTCCCTGGTTTTCAAATTATAATTGTTTTTCCAAAAATATCAAACTCCTGTTTTCATAAGGGCTCTTTTGTTTACTGATTTACCTTTGGTGTTCACGTCTAACATATTTTTTTTAGGAGAATATTAACCATAAATATTGATATAGATTCAAATATTTTAAGCCAGAATTGTACAAAGGAAAATGATGCGCTGTAACTACACACTGACAGTCAAGAATTTAGATTAAAATTAGATTAAGAACTCTTTCGTCCCCGTGGCCATCAGACTGTACAACAGCTCTCAGTGATGGCAGGAGGCACAATATTATATAGACATTGGACAAATCTCTTTGCACTACTTCCTGGACCCACTGTCATTTCCATGTCTGACTACCAAAAAGAAAACACATAACTGTGAACTGAACTGAAAACTCTGTTGCTTAGGCTCTCCCAGCCACTTTCTCTGCAATCTACAACACTAAATATTAAAAATGAATGAATGAATACACCTCTGACATGCAAGCATATTTTACTATATATGTGTCTTGTATGGTAATAAATAAGAGCATTGTGAACGAGCTGCCTGTGTACATAACTGCACCTCCATCTGTTAGCTTTAAGTGGAAGAGGGAGTGCGGATAGTAGCTGCTGATACAGGCACAGATGGTCTGTTCTTTCTGATGATGTTTTGCAGTTGGAGCCGTCAGTGGAGAGAATGTGTGAATTTAAAAATCCCAGTTGAATAATAATAGACTCACAGTAGAACGCTGCAGGTTTCTTAGCTATGATCTTTAGCGAAGAACTGGCCAAGTGAGGGAGGGGATGAGATAAAGAGGATGCAACAAAGAGATTTGGGCAACTGGAATGGCATGAAATATGTGTAGGAGGCACATTGTATTAATATCTTGTCGAGGAAGGAGAAAGTTGGCAAAGAAAGTGTAAGCACGGGACAAGTGCTGTAATCATTAAGTGGGTTAAACAAGAGATAAAGAAGGAAGCAAGACTGGAATTTTGAAAGACAGATGTGGAGAAAGTGAGAAGAAGCACGTGATTTCTTGTGAGAGGAAAGATGTTGTAAGACAGGAGGCGAGGCAGACAGGAGGAGATAGGTTAGAGAGATTAGTAGTAAGAGGCAAGCAGGAGGTGAACAGATAGAGGAGGGATTACAGGAATCCCCTGACCTCACCAGGCAGCCATTAGAGCAAAACTAATTACCAGCCAACGACCCTGGAGATAGGAGTCAGTGCCCTGCCATACCACAGTCCACACCCACACTTACACAAGCGCCCAAAGTGTGTGTGCATACTTAGTTTCCAGCTCTGTGTCTGTCCTACAGACCCAATCCATATGATGTATGAACGTATGGGAGCAAAGGGAAATGGCTAATCACCTCCAAGAAACGAGAGCAAGAGAGAGAGAACACCTTCAAGGGACCTTTACTGGACCTCGCCCACTGTGTTCCTTGTATATTACTAGATCTTTGCCTTCTGCATTATTCCACTTCTTTCTCTTTTTCATATGTTCTGTAAAAAACATCAAAATATTCATGTATAACTGTACACTGAAATAAATGAGTCAATGTTTTTTTTAGCAACAATAACAGCAAAGCATTACAACCAGTATTGGTTGGCATTATTTGGTCTGTTACAGTAGTCGATAGTTAACATGCTTCTCCAAAGATATGTAAATGTCTTTGCAAGCTTGTACAGCCTTCTTTCCTTTCCTTCCTTCAGCCTCCTCCAACTGAATAATAGTTGACAGCATGCTCGGCTTTTAACATCTTCTGAATGCAAGGTGAAGAGGTACTGTATATGAGTGCATATGGTGACTTATACTGTATGTACATCACATTTAAAAGCATATACTCTATGTGAGACATACATAGATGGTCATACACACAAGTAGTTTACACATTTTGGGATCGTTCCCGCCACCCCCACACCTTTCCTCCATTCTTTTTCCTAATCCATGAACTCATTTCAGACACAGACATTTTTGATTAAAGCCGGTGTATAAATTGCTATGACATTTCTTTACAAACATCCCAGGGCCTGAATAACTAATTAACTTTCATGATCCCTTAGTCATTGACCTGTCGCCATCGCCAGTTTGAAATTTCATTTGTCCAATCCTTTGGTTTATGACAAGTGATAACATTCCAGTCAGCCTCAGTTGTGTTTTAGACAAATTTGTATATTTCTTAGTGTGAGGGCTGGCACTTACATTTAAAGCACCGCCCTGTCAGGTGGGGCCAGAGGTAGCTCCCCACCTTTATAGGGACAGGTGAGGGCAATTAGTGCCTCTTCGTTTGAGGCCTGGTTGTGTGGCAGGGTTGCAGTGTCTGCGTGGTTGTGGTGTGACTGTCCTAGAGATGATCCCGATTGAGCTTTTTGGTCCTGTGCTGAAGAGGAAAAGACTCAGCTCTTCCCTGTTTTAAACCAGAGTGGAGCCTGTCAGCTATTGTGTCGCTTCTCGGCAGAGCCCATATTGACTGAGACTGAAGGCCAGACTGCTGCTTTGCCTGAGCCAGTTCACCAATGCATGTTTTATGGAATAAACAGTTGAACTACTGTGTATATGGTTGAAGATTGACTTTTGATATATTTGATTGCACTATACGGACATTTGTGAACCTGGACCAACTGAATCCCTGTATATTTATGTCTTTTTGTTTCTTTTCTTTGTAGGCAAAGGCAGGGGGATGACCTGCGGGGAGTAGTCGTGGGATATGCACCCCTTTTTGCATGCAGTGTGGTAGGTGTGAAGTATAGTGGTCACCTCACTGGATTGTAGTTTAGCTTGTCCTTGCAGTGATTTGCAGTGATTTGTGTGCACTTGTGGTGGTTTCTATTGGGGCCCGTGATAGAATCTCCCCGCAGTAAGTACCCTGTCCTGCCTATCATTGTAGCCAGATTATCCTTTATTGTACTTCATGTTTTAAGCCATTTGCTATTTATATATGAGAAGTTGTAATTATTTAGTACAGTGAAATAAAAGAATTTGGATTAATCTGGCAGTTTCTCCTTGTTTTTCAGGTCCTCCCTTCCCAATAGTTTTCTTTTTCTTCCCCAAATAAATGTTTCTTGAATTGAACGTACGTCTCCCGCCTTTCTGAACCCTTTAAAACTTGTGTCCACACCCAGATCGGCAGTGCCTAGGGCTGATAGTGCCCTTCTGTCTGTTCTGCCCCTTTTTGTAACCTGGGTGGGGTCACATTAGCATGCTAGCTCATCAGCTTGTTCATCAATGCATGCTGACAACCTCAATCATACCAATCACTATCCTTTTTACACTGACTCCACCACAGATGCTGAGAATCACTGCTGAGACAATCTTTGGACCTTTTTTCCAGCTTTACTTATATTCAAGTCTCACAGAGATGCGAGGCAGTATAGAGGCAACCATTCTATTTTGGTTTCTGACACATTAATGATTTGGATCAAGGTTTGATTTAATATCAGGCTTTTTTCAGTGTACACAAGTCTGAAACTGCATGGAAACCATACAATATTTCATTTTTTTTTTTTACAATATCTAGAAACCATTGAGGCACACACAGGAGCTAGAGTTGTAGGTCAAAATGCAACCTGTAAAGCTTATCTCAGAGATTTCTCTATAGGGAGCAGTTTGTGTTCATAGTGGATGGCAGGGGAATATCAGAGAGGGAAATGTTTGTTGAGCACGGTTTCCCATGAAAACAGCCAGAAAGACTGACCCTTTGCTTTCAGCAGAGGCTTTCGATGTAATCAATATTTGATAAAGCCAGAGTAAGGGACATAAAAAGGTGTGGCACACCTCCGGCCATCACTGTGATAGAGGTCAGAGTTCCTTTTTTTATCACAAGGCTGAGGCTTTCCTGCTACAGTAGTTTGCCTCAACGCTTAGAGGAAAGTCACACAGGTACTGAAGGGTTGTCAGATACAAAGACTTTCTCACACACATGAATTTATACACAGATAGACATACTCAAGCACACAATCTGCTAAAGACATGGTGCTCAACATTTGACACATTCTTCTCCAACTCCAGGTTTTAGTCTAAAGTCTTTAATCTGAGCGTCGTCTTTCATCAGTTAGACTGTATGGACTGTCTAAAGACGTCCGCTGGGAACTCAAATCCATTACCTGTGAGACGCTGCTGCCCTGCAGCTGACTGTCGACCCCTGAAGTGTGGCCATCATCATTAAGACACCACCTTCACACATCCACCTCGAACCCCTAAAAATATGTTTCTGTGTGAATGAAACCACCAGCAGGGTCAAGAATCTATTTTCCAAAAAAATATTCTTTCATTTCAGTGATGAAAGCAGAGTATTCTTTTTTTTTCAGGTTTCAGATAATATGGTTGAGATCATTTAATTTTGTTCAGTTGAAACAGTCAGTTTAGACAATCAAGCATTGTATCATCATCTCCAGCTAAAGGAAGCCATCATTTTAAAGGGTTATAACAAGTCTTTAAATAGCATAAAGCTCCAATAACTGGACTTTTAGCCCTCACAAATAGTTTATGAATAATATAAGAGATGTTTGTATTAATGTTACCAATTCAATCTCACTTTTTTATTCCAGACTTGTAGAAGTAGCGCTGCACTTTGGCCCTATCCCTCAGGAGAACAGTTTGGAAAGAAAATGAAATCAATCATAATTCTCTGGTCTAACTGTGATTCCTGTGTATTTTACAGTCAAAGTGTTCAGCAGTTCAGGAGACAGGGAGGAAATTACTGTGTATAAATGTTTGTAGTGCTAGAAACTGGTCCCATTTTCTCATTTGCTGTAATGTACACATCATATCTCTGCTCTTGCCAACTGAAAAGCTTGAGATTAAAAACAATCAAAATAAATAATAACTGCAATTTCATAGATGGTGATCTGATGACACAATGTGTGCTTGACCTACTAAGATCAGATTCCTACCAGACATAATGGATTAAGTGAGCAGGAATGTATAGATTTTTATAATCATATAAACCAGTGGTTACCATAAACCGTGTTGACTGCTGTTGATCTCCTTGTATGTTTCAAAGAGTCTCCAACTGACATGAGAAAGCTTCCAGTAAAAATAGATGTACAGTTTAGAACTCACCACTGACTGAGGCTGCTGTATCATTAGTTACCATTTTCTCGCCTTTGCTGTTTCTTGTTGTGGCTCTGCTGCTGATTTTTGAGTTTTTGTGTCCAGAAGGCCAGAGCAGAAGATACAATGAGAGATTATCTGTTTATGTGATAATATTACAGCTTTGTTTTGTTATATTTTGTTGTATTGTTTCTGGTGTACACATGCAGGGTAAATGTAGAAGTCATGCATTTATTATTTGAACTGTACTGCACAGATTCCACTTAGCCTTTTTTGTTTGAATAAAAAAAGGACTAATACATAATCATGACTAGCTCATTTAGCCATGTTGCCTCAGTGAAATTAAAGTTTATTTGTTGGAAAGACAGTGGGACATTGTGCAATAATTGGCTCTATCAAGGCTTCTGTTGCATATCACTCCCATTGTAAGCATTTTTATCTTTTTGTTCATTGCATGTGTCTAGCTTCTATGAAAAGACAACAACAATAACAAGCAAACAAGCAGGGTGAATTGGAATATGATGTTTCTAATTAAAAGTTAATTTATTCCCTGCTCACATGCTGTTTCATCTTATGTAACCACAGCTATCAAGCAATTAAAAGATAACCTTGCATTGGGGAGGGGGGGGGGGGGTCAATATTTTCCCACTTATTCTCAAATAAAATGCATGCAAATAACACGACTCATAAAAGTGCGAGGCGAGGCCACAGCGCTCCATGTTTTATTCATTCAGCTATAGCCTAAAGTAAATTTGTCCTATAGTTTCAGGGCTGCTTTCAGTAAACACACAACCTGAGTACACATAGCATTGCTGACATCCTGCTACAAATTATTCCAATGAGCTTTTTAATGATGTGTGCTGTAAACATCATCTGTGTCCTGTAGAAACCTCATGAGTGCAAGTTTTTTTTTTTTTTTTTTTTTAATAATTTGATGTCTTTAGCTCTGTGTGTACTTCTGTCTATAAGCTAAGTCCCACCAGCCAACATTATCCCAACAACTGCCAATTGTCACTGAGCAGCAGTTGTGTACTTTGGAGGCACACCATTAAATTAGATAAATAAAATGATAGAAATCGCCCCCAGTAACCTACAAGCTACATGCTAGTAAGAATTATTGATTAAGCATTCATCACATAAATGAGTTATTTGAGGCTGTGTAAAACATCTCATCAGACACTCACATGCACATTTCTGAACTTGGCCCACGTGATCAAAAATCGGATACTTGAAGCTGGCGTTTTAAACTTTTTACAGTGCATGGCCTGAATGACAAATGTAGAGTCTCATCCAGGGACCCAGGCTCATTAAAACATATTACTGCTCCTGTCATGTGGGACCCACAGGCATTAAGCCTTTGGCCCATTTTGGGTATGCATAGTTAAAGAAATCATGATTCATGCTGAGACAAGCCAGTAATCTTAATTACAACATTGTTTTCTCTTTCTGTGTGTGAGAGTGTTTGCACACATGGTACGCGCTCGTGTGTGTGTCTGTCTGTGCATACATATGTGTGTGTGTGTGTGTGTGTGTGTGGTGAGGTTGAAGCATCACTGATATACAGTATGAGCAGATTTGAAAAAGCTTCCATAAAAAGTAAGTAAACAAAATGATGCATTGCAGCGCGCGCATGTGTGTGCGTGTATGTGTGTGTGTACACTGGACAGCAGTACACTCAGTACTCAAATGTAAGTTTTCTTATAAAGAGGAAAAAAGCTTTGAGAAAGAACGTATAAACCTAAAGAATCCCTGGAGGCCAAAATAAATAGTTTGTTCAGCACTGCTTGACTCAAACATTATGTTGCCAGCAGTAAACGATTTTTTTTTTTTTTTATAACAAAGTGACACAACAAGTAATAAAATAAGAAAAATAATAGCATATACAACCTCAAATAAAGAATTTATATCAAGGTATTAGTCATATTTTATTTTATCTCTGAGGTTGCTGCCACATTTTGTACCTGTACTGTATGCTGCTAAGCTTCATCTTGGGATAAGTAATTTTCCTGCACCAACAGTCACTTTGAAGAGGTTTGACATAATGATTGGAAATTCTGATCATGAGCTGCTCTGTTGTTGGGATGCTTGTCACAGTCACATCTCATCTCTGTCATAGTCTCATCTCATGGAGGAGAGATGGAACCACAGCCATGTTTCAGTTTGATCTCTCTGAACTTTGTCCACTGTGTTTCAGGATGTCAAGCAGAAACCAGAAAAATACAGAATACTGTGAGTGAGGAGAGGCACACAGAGGTTTGTGTGTTTGTTTTGCAGCAGTATGGTGTTGACTGTGCATGGTTTAACCGAGGTAACCACAATGGATCATTTTGCATAATGGTGCATCACGTTTCAAATTAGAGGCTGCAGATGGAACACACATATGTGTCCTGCTGCCCTCGGGGACAGGTGAGGGGTTTCATAGTTCAGGAGATACTGGTAAAATCAATTAACCCTTTCAACTCTTGAGTTGTTTCACTCCCTTTATTTACAGGCTTATAGCACAGTCCTATAGACATGCCAGGTATTCTTTTCTCAGGATTTTGTGCTGGCTATACTGAGTAATTAAAATGTGACAATGTGAAAGGGGTCATTTATTTTTATGAAACAAACAAACAAACAATATATTTTAGATGAAACATCTTTATGTATGATTTTTAAATTTTAGTAGTGCAACAGGACATTAATGCATTTTGGATTCAGGTGTAAAAATTAGTTTGTTAGTCTGTTTACTGACATTACAGTTACATTCACCTGTCACTCTCATTGGACAGTTTACAGTAGGTTCCAATTGTGTGGGTTGAATTCCAATTCATTTGAATAAATACATTTGAATTTGCTTGAAAATAAAAAAAAAAAGAAAGAAAAATGGATGTAGACATTACTGTAGATGAAACTATCTGTGCTGTGAAGATTCTGCTGATTTCAGTAGTGTATGACGTTTTGGTTTGACTTGACTGACTGAAAGGCTCAGTACAGACTGCTACTGTACACTGACATTGTTGCTAAACATTCAGTGGGCACTTTATTAAGTACAGTGCCATAAAGAGTACTTTTTTGGTGTCCACAGTAATCACTTTTTGCTGACACTGTCATAGAGATGGTATTTAAATTCTACGTTTAAGGTTGAAGTTAGTGGTGGTGTTGAACTGAGTGTTTCTAACATTCAGCCACCTTCAGACAAAAAGTTTGAAACCCCTCTGAATGGAATGCTGTCCAATAGAAGACCACCTTTAAGTGTGACCTCAATGAGGATTTACACATTTCTGAACATTCTAAACTTTGAAAAGGTAGAATGTTTGGCAGAGCTGTGTATTAAATAGATTGTAAAGCTGAATCTAATCAAGTGGCCTCACAGTGTAGTTGATGTTGTTCATTTGATGAGCTAGATTTGGTTTGCTGATGGAATCACTGAATCATCGAGAGAGTGACTTTGTGCTCAAAATAGTTACTTGTTGTCCCATGTTTATTCATGGGACATTTCCTGCCTCACCTCATCTGCATGGATCTCCCATTTATAATGCTCCTAACCAAAATGAAGCACATTTCAAGGTCAGAAGAATACCAATATAAAGTAACACTGCATGTGCTCCACTCCTCTTGTCTTTCTTTCTGATGCACTCTGTTCCACTCAATCATTGGTTCGTCTTAATTTGCTTGTCTCCTTCTCCTTGAATTGTTCCTCTGTCTCTTTCTTTACTGAACTCTCTTCACTCTTTCTGTTCATCTATATTTATTTCTCTCTCTATCCATTTATTCTATCTGAATCATTACTTTGTTCTTCAAATTGACGCTCAGTATTTCTTTATCTTCCTCTTTTTTTCCCTTTCTCTCCCCGTGTTATCCACCAGTCTCCCCCGACGCAACAAAATTAATTAGAACTCATCCCATTAACTCAGGCCCAGCCTATGCAGGAACAGACCGAGGTGTGTGTGTGTGTGTGTGTGTGTAAGTGTAGGTGTGTGTGTGTGTGTGTGTGTGTGTGTATGTGTGTGTGTGTGTGTGTGTGTCAACTCAGTAAGAAATGCTGTAAGAACACAATGTACTGACCTGAGCTCGACTCCATCCCCCTCAGGCACCGACAGCCCACCGGGACAAACAGCAGAGGGACTGAACAGAGATTTGTAAAACAATGAGAAGATGAAGAGGAAAGAGAGAAAGAATGTATGAAAGAATGGAAAATGTGTGTGAAGGCAGAGAGGGAAAGATGTAGGAAGTGTAAAAGATATGAGAGGTCAGGAAGAAGTCAGCTTTAAAGAACAGTAAGTAGTAAAACAATGTTATTAGGAGTCTGTAGACGGAGTGCACATAGGTAGTTATCATGACTGGCAAATGACACAAAGCCAAATTAAATTAAAATAAAACACAAAAAGGCATCGAAGTGTTCGATTGATAGTGAGTTACAGGTGCCTTCTGGGTAGTGAAGTGAATAATGGACAGATAATAAGAGAAGAAAATAGGAGAAAACTTCAGCAGTTAGATAATATAAGGGAGAAATGGATTTAGGGTAATATAGAAAATTGGATCAGCCATGAGAGAACATGGCACTTCCGAATCTTTAATGCTTACCTACAGATGTAGCAACTCAAAGGTTCCCGTGTTTCCGTGATGGTCCTTCACTGGTCCTTGACCGGTCCTTCACAGGTCCTTCGCAGGTCCGTGACGGGAATGTAATCCCCCGCGATGACGTAGTCAGTGAGGCCCCGACTGGAAACGCCCCTAAGCAGCCTGGGTGAAAACCAGCTGCAATGCCTCATTTGTCCACGGGGAGGAGCAGTGATTTTAATGTTCTGCTCTCACCGTAGACTGTATAGAGACACTTCCGAACAGATACTCCGGTGAGCACTTGAGCCGATCAGCTGAGACAGAGCACAACCATGGATGTGGCTAGTGGTGCAACGGATCATTATTGATCCACGATCCGTTCAGATTGCTCCCCACAGACCGGCACCAAGTGATCCGCGTGATCACTTGATTTTACGGTTAATATTTATTGTAGATATTTTATAAAATAAAGAAGCCAATTCCATGAAAGTGACGATCTTACAGTACCGTGCAATATTTTCTTTTCAAATATGTAAAAGACCACATATCCCCAGGCATTGTTGCTTTACGGCGCTGGCAAAAAAAAAAAAAAAAAAAAAAAGAAGAACAAAATCACATGTCAATGTATTTATTTTTAGACATGGACCAAAAATAGTCTGGCTGAATCAACATCATTTGTCAGAGAGAAGCCGGTGGATTTTCAAAATAAAATACCCCGTGCAAACTGCCAGTAGTAAAAACAGACAAAAGTGAAACTAATTAACTACGTAACACATTTACACATGTAGAAGCATGTTCAGAAGAACATACACCAGGAAAATGTCCAAATTTGAGCAAGTAAACAAAGAAACGCTGAAACGCTCTCGGTGGGTTTGAAGTATGCCACGCTCACACAATGTGCTGTAAATGGGCTCAGTGGATTTTCCCGAAAGTGTGTGAAGCTGCCAACCGATTCCAAGTCTCGCGATAACCGATCCATGACTTTACAACCGATTCATCTAGGAATTCATGGCTAATTCGTATCGATTGAGGAGGCTGCTACCGACGCAGCCGTATCTCTCACTTGTTAAACCAAATATCCGGTCGCATCGGTTTATCGTTCACAACCTTACAAGTAATCATGCTATTCTGCCACTCCTTTTAAATGAAATCTATTGGCATGCACTGTTATGACTACGACTTGTTTCAGCGGAATGTGAACATTTGGCTAATGTTTGTCTGTTTCCCTGTTCAAAGCTAGATATTGTGGACGATGAACAAAATAGAAAAGACGAAGAAGAAAATGAGTTTTAATTAAGTGACATTTCAAAAAAAAAAAAAAAAAAATGCAGTGACCTATAATAGACAGGCAGAGAAAGAATTAGTCAAGCTTTTCTCTTATACCTTCTAATTTGTTTGCTAAAAAAAGAGGACAGAGGGAAATGGTATAAGAGAGATGAGCATCGGGCTGCGTAATGAGAACAACACATCATCATCAGCTCACCTCACATCACTTCCCTCTGCCACCTGAGGACACGACACACACGCACACACCATCTGTTCCACTGCCCGATGTCAGCGCTCTGCTCTGGGTCCGGCTCCACCCCTGAATGTGTGCGTGCACACACATGCGCACACACACACGTCCCGCTAACCCTTGGTTTGGTGTGAACCCTAACCCAGCTCACTGACAGTTGGTGTTTGTCTATTAGGGGTGGAATAGGAGGCTCACCCCATGAAATATTGATTGCTGCCAAAATCTGCAGGGAAAGCAGTAAAAAAATTTGAGTCTGGACTGTATGTTTGTGTTCACTAACTTTTCTTCAAATGTATTAAATCATTAACCAGTATCTAACCCTCCCTTGTTTAACCTATCAAGTTGCTTCAATATATAAAAGCTAACAAACTTCAAGGACACTTCAAGAACTGACTTTTTCTTTGTCTTATTTTTTAATGTGTGTATGTCCTCTTTCTTTTGTTCACAGGTACAATGTTACCATGTTCACCATTGGTACATTTGGTACCAATGGTACAGATTACATTAGCTCCAATCACATATCCTAGTTGAGAGGCTGACAGGAATGTTGTACAGCAAATTACTGGACAAAAACATTGCTGATGGTTAGATGATGAAAAGACAAGGGACCACAAGAGTTATTAGAATTCAGCAATTGGAGATAAGGACTGTTTGTATCAAGTTCACCAAGGCAAATCCAACAGTTGTAGAGAAATAAAATTAAAAAAAAAATCAAAATGATCAATTACCATCAAAAGTATCAACCATGATAGCACCAAAGTGATCAGGATATGTTGACATTGACCTGCTGTCATCACATCATGAAAAGTCAGAGGTACAGTACAAATTTTAGTTCATGGCAGTCCTAAGAGACAAGCTGCTAACGTGAATCTATTTCTCGTTACCCCATTGATGACAAACAGGTGAAGGAACTGCTTAATGGCTTCAGCAGGGTGGATACATGGAAATATAGTAGTGTCTGTGTAAATCAACTTAAAATGAAATTCAAATACTGGAAATTGAAAATGAGTTTTAATCACCTGCCCTCCTCACTTACTCACTGTCCTCTTAGCTCACAACAATGTGCCAAACACACATAGTGTGTGTGTTTATAGCCTGACTTCAAGGACACAAAGTCAGTTGATCCTATTGACAGTCTCAGAGAGAGAAAGACATGAAGAAGGGCGATGCAGCAGGGTTAATAGCTGATTCATCTCGTCTTTGAAGTGTTCTTCATGCAGTTCATATGAAGACTCTTCTCTCGGATGAAAGTGGAGTTGAGCTTGAGAGGAAAGTGGAAAGTGAAGTTAAGAGGTGGTAGGGTGTTTTGATGGAGACATCTATTTGACAGGGTCATAGTTCCTCCTCCTTATTTTCCATCTGTGGCCTGTCACTCACGCCTTAATTTCCTGTCTGCCTGTTTACCTGCCTCACCTGTCTGCAGGTTATTTTCTCCTCTATACAAATTTTATGACTGGGCACAAAAAAAGAGTTTGTAGAGTGATTTTGTCTCCCACATAAACACAGCCTGTCTGTCTCACTGCCTGTCTGTGTGTAGCTCTGCCATCCTGTTTAACTCTCTGCGATGACCGGCCCATTTTAAAATGCCAGCCGACCCTGCGTGCCAAAGAGAAACATTACACAGCTGCTCCCTGCCATGCTGGCAGACATCACCCACGCTCAGGTTTTAATTTCTCTGCTAGACACCGCGGGCATCAGAATGCGCATGTTTGTGTGTGTGTGTGTGAGAGAGACATAGCGAAACCATGTGTTTGTTTTTTAAACCAGCAAAAAATCTGCCAACCACCCACAAGGTCCTAAGAGGCTTCAGTCACAAATAAAACTGCGATTAAACATGCATCTATTGTGTCAAGCTGAGGATTTGAACACAGATGTAAATAAGGCATTAACAAGGATCTGTGATCAGATTGGATTCAGACAAAGGTCACTTCAAACCCTCGTCAAAATATACTTAGCATGCTCTGAATAAATTAAACATGTGAGGCAGCTGATGATGTTTTTGTCATATTAAGTGCAGTTGCAGCCTGTTTCCAAACCTGAGATCAACCCGAACAGGTGGCAGGCAGCTAGAAGAGAAACATACGATTGCATATTTATTTGAGTATTCATTATTTAGTTATTACCTGTTTAATGATTTGCTGAGGAAAATTGTGCCAATCTCAACTTTTGAGCCAACATGAACAAGAAGTTCTACAATAAGTTGATCAGGTGCCATGTTTATGTAGAACACATTCATATGAGTAACTCCTTGGGCATTTATACTAGACCTTGGAACACTAATCTGTTAAAAATATTTTTAACCCTTTAAGTCCTGAGCCTATTTTGGACATGTTTAATACTTTTGATTTTGTCTCTATATACCACATAAAAAAAAAGTTTAACATGCCCATGATTGGTATCTTATATATGGACAGAAATGCAACACCTGCCGTCCCATCCCACGAGTTTAAGTGCACATTTATGTAAGTAAAGTTGATGGCAGCGCTCTATGTTATGGTGCTTTAAAGACGCCACGTGATCTGATTATGCCGGTGTGATCATCAGACCCAGAGGATTCAATTAAAGTTCACTTTTGACCACATGGCACAGCGTTCCTAATGCCTGAAAAAAGGAATATCATCAAAATGATTTTGTGTTTGAGATCATCAGTTGTGTTGTTCAGAGGAAGTGTTGGCATACAACCACACTCTTGATCTTGTTCTCTCATATGGCATTGAAATGGATCATCTAATAGTCTTTACACAGAATCATCTTCTATCTGACTTCTATCTCGTAACCTTTGAGTTCATGTTACTGGACTGTAAGCCTTTTTGCAGAAACTCCTACAGCAGATGTTTATCTGATAGTGCTGTAGCCAAATTTAAGGAAGTGATTCCTTCAGTATTGAATTCAATGCCATGTCTCAATGTAACAGAGGACTGTCTTTAATGATAAAATTCTAACTATTAGAGACAAAATTCATCACCTCTTGCCCTCAACAGGCACTGATCTGCATTCTGATACAGCAAGTTTGGAAACAGTTGTTAAACCTGATTGTTTGTTCATGTCAATGATGAATCCTCCATGCATACCAAAGTTTGTCACGGAGTCCCACAAGGTTCTGTACTAGGACCACTTCTATTCAGTTTATATATGCTTCCTCTAGGGAACATTATTAGGAATCACTCCATTAATTTTCATTGTTATGCCGATGACACCCAGTTATATTTATTGATCAAGCCTGATGAAACCAATCAGATAACTAAACTCAAAGCATGCCCTAAGGATACAAAATGGATGACCTACAATTTTCTGATGTTAAAGTCAGACAAAACTGAAGTTCTTGTAATTGGACTCAAACACCTCAGAAACTCTCTTTCTAGAGACTTCGTTACCTTAGACGGGATCACCCTGGCCTCCAGCTCCACCGTTTTTTTTGATCAGGATTTGTCCTTTAATGTCCACATAAAATAAATTTCGAGGACTGCATTCTTTCACTTACGCAACATCGCCAAAATCAGATGCATTGTGTCTCAAGTGGATGCAGAAAAACTAGTCCACACATTTGTTACTTCTAGGCTGGACTATTGTAACTCTTTGTTATCAGGCTGCTCCAATGTCTCTGAGGACTTTGCAGACATTCAGAATGCTGCTGCACGTGTTCCGACAGGAACCAAGATCAGAGATCACATCTCTCCCATTTTGGCTTCCTTGCATTGGCTACCTGTTAAATCTAGAATAGAATTTACAATTCTTCTCCTTACATGCAAAGCTCTTCATGGTCAGGCACCATCATATCTTAAAGAACTCATAGTACCTTACTACCCCTCTAGAACACTGCGCTCTCAGAATGCTGGGTTCCTTGTGGTTCCTATAGTTTCCAAAAGTAGACTGGGAGCCAGAGCTATCAAGCTCCTCTTCTGTTCTATGTGAGTCATTAGACCAGTGGAAAACTGCATCTGCATGTGTGGTTCCCACCATGAAGCATGGAGGATGGTGTGGGGGTGCTTTGACACTGTTGGCAATTAATTTAAAATTGGAGGCACACTTAACCAGTATGTACCACATACACATATCTCAAGATTTTTACAGGGTTACCATCTAGACATGACCATATTGATCAGATGTATATTCACATGAGTTTTAGAGCCCTGCTCATTCAGAGTAGAATAATTTAAAATATCAGTAGAGAGATGTATTACCAACACATCATTGTGAAGTTTCAGTCTAAAAGGTGGCTTTCTTGAGAACTGATTTAATTACCCACACACAAAAAGAAAATCTATTAAATGTGTTCTTAATGAGCTACTATTTTCTCTCTGAATTCCCTTGTATAGAGAAGCAGGTGTAGTTGGTTTTTCATTAATACACTGTGTGCAGGAACACAATTAACTGGCACATACTCACATAGCAGCTGTTACTCGAGCCGTTGCATTTAATTGTGTGATGATGTGTGTGAGGTAAACTGTAAATATTTGGACATACATTTGCTGTTTGTGAGTCCATGTGTTTTGGTTTGTGTTATTTCCAAACAGTAAAAAAATGAGATTTACACCGGGAAGAGGTGAGGAAAAGATGAGGAAGCAAAATGAGATGTGAAGAAAGAAGGTGTAAGATAAAAGAGAAAGAAAATGCAGGATCCAAACAAGAAAAGGGAATAAAAAGAAAGGCTGGTAGTAGTTAAGTAAGTGGATGAAAAGAAGATAGCAAGAAAGATCAGGGCAGAAACAGAAGTGCAAGACAAGAAAGGCAGAAGGGAATAAGAGATGGAAGAATGAAGATGCATCACAATAAACAAACAGAGGTGGAAGTGGAAGGAACAGGGGCCACAAGAGGAGGAAGGAGGGATAGTCAAGAAGAAAAAAAAACAAGAGAGAGGGAGAGATAGTGAGCTTCCACAGCAGGTAAACAGAGAGATGGAGGGGAAGGGAGGAGAAGAGATAGTAGACATCCTCCAGCAGGACTAAAAAGTTATAATGAGACAGTTGAGAAGGGAAGCCGGAGACGGTGTTGAGGGATGGAGAGAATAAGGAAAGATAGTGTCACTCTCTTTCTGTCTGGTGGGTTGGAATGTTAACTATGTCGGCTCCTTAAGGACCCAAACACGGGTAAGTTTGAGTAAACACAGTTGAGGAGGAATGAGGAGAACAGAGATGAAGTGAGTGAATGAATGAAAATGCAACAGAGAAACGACATGCTGTCTGTCAGACTCATTTCCTCTTCACTTTCTTTCACTCTGTTTTTGTTTTTGTCATGCTTTCTCAGCATCACTCACATTTTCCCACCCTATCTTTCTCCCTCTCCACCGGTGGGTGGCGTATGTGGATGGAGGAGTAGGTTGGCAGCCCTATGGTGCTGACAGCTCCTGATAGAGCTGTTCTAATGGGAGCAGATGATGATTGACGGCCACGCAGCGAGCTGACAGCACATAAAGGTCACATTAGCTCCCACTGCGATAAATAGAGAAAAAGATGGAAAGAGGCAGAGAGAGAGAAGCTGAGAAGGAAAGGGAGTAAAGACAGACACTCAGGCACACAGACAGAAATGTCAGAAATCTGGCAAGATGGGGGGAGGAGGAATAAAAATAGAAAGGCCAAACAGAGGTAGAAAGAAGAAAAAAGTTAAACCAATCAGAAAAATCTGCCAGCACAGAGATTCAAAACAATAATTGCTACAGAGAATTAGTCTCTTTTTCATCTTGTTGTCAGAGAGTATCTGTTGCTAACATGCAGATTGTTGTCATAGTAACCACCTGTCAGCCAGGAATGACTTCAGTCCAACACCTGTGCACTTGACCTCCAACACTAGAGCAAATCTGTTGGCCTTCAGGTGCCGGTTCATTCTATATGACAATGTTCAGATTTATTCTGATTTGTTTGTTACTACTTCAACTCATGCATTCAAGTGTGTTTTTAAGAAGCGCACTATTATGCAAAGCAAACTTTTCAGCATAATGATCGACAATAATCTTCATTAGTGCCTTGTTATCTACTACCTTGACTGCAAACATTTTAGCATTGGTATCATGGAAGTCATGGCGTAAAATTCTGAGAACCTAAAACATTTGGGATGTGGCTCAATGGGTTAATTGTGTTCAGCACTCCACAGGGTTGGAGGACAGTGTGTTGTAAACGCTGTGTGTATTGCATTTGCAGCATTTTTTGTATTTCTGTATTTGCAGCAGGGTGAAAGGCCTGCACACCCACAGTCTGCCCACACACGTTTTCACTTACTAATTAGAGCAGTTCTCAGGACTGTGTGGGCGTGTACAAACTCTGCTTGACTGACATCTCCTGTTAGTTTTATTGTGTGTGTCTATTAGTGTTGGGCCACTCTTTATCACTCTTCTAGTTATTGTTATATTGTCTTATGTGTTTTTTCTGCCTGGATCTCAGAATTGAGTAGTTTCTTTATAATAGCGCTGTCTTTGTTAAGGCTCTTCCCCAGAGATCTGGATCAATATAACAGTGCTAACCAAATTTGTGATATTAAGCAAATATCCAAGCCCCCTGATCCCTGGTGGTAAGATTAAATGTGTTGCTTGTATCCTGCTTGTCCGCTGTTAGCGTACATGCTAATATTTCTTGCTTTCTTACAGTAGCTTTCTCCATGAAGATGTTTTATGGTTTGTCACAAAAGAAACACATGTCGCTTTGAAAACTGCCAAATAAAGTGCTAGACATTTAAAGCTAACAGAACTAATTAGTGACTTGGTATAATTCCTTGTTTTCAGTGACTTAGTTTTTCTGATTGACTTTATAAAGAAACATCTTTTTCCCCAACCTGTTTGTTATATTGTAACCTTGACTCACACAGACATACCACACCAAATCATTTTCTCCTTCTATACCTCCCTCCTTCTATATTTCTTCACTACTATTTTACCCTTCTTATACATTCATACATATTGTATACTCCAGTTATTCCTGCCCCAAACTACATGCAGCCTGACAGTCCCCCTATAACAGCATCCTGACATTTCCTGATGGATATGGAGACAGTCATGAGAGCCTCTGCTTCCTCCTCCTGCTGTATCTCACCTCCCTCCTGTTTCTCCCCCTTCTCCCCTCATGCTCCCTTGTGTGCTGTGTGAGGAGAGAGAGAGAGAGAGAGAGAGAGAGAGAGAGAGAGAGAGAGAGAGAGAGAGAGAAATAATGTGTGTGTCTGTGTGTGTATTTAGAGAGGATGGATATGTGTGTTTGTTCAGTGTGTGTGATGTGTTTGTGTGCATTGCTATCTCTCTGTTTTTACTAGTCTGGCGTTTTGGTTTTTAACCGTATGGCTAGTGTTGTGTCCCACCAGCCACACACACACACACACACACACATAAACACATACACAGACACACACACACAAGACCAATCATGTTGTTAATGCTAGTAGGATGTGGTGTGTGTGCTGACGGTTGTGTTCAGGGTAGAGAGAGGTAAGAGACAGTAAGAGAGGGACAGTAAGTGCACTTGCTGTGGTCATTTGTATGTGACGGAGTGAGAAGAGGGAGAGAGCGTTTGTATGCATATTTGTATTTGAGTGTGTGTGAAGGAGAAAAAAAAGTGTGAATGTGTGTTTTTCACAGAGACAGGGCATTTTACTGTGTGTGCGTGTGTTTGCGTGCTTGTGTGTTTGTGTGTGTGTCACTGGCCAGATGGCTGTGAAAGCTGCAGCATCATTTTAAGACGATCAACTTTTGCAGGGTGATGATGTGTGTGTGTGTGTGTGTGTGTGTGTGTGTGTTATGTGTGTGTTCCTGCTTTTTTATGATTATAAGAACCAAGAATCTTTCATGTTGTAGGTCATCACTTTAAAAAGGCTATAGCGATGTGAAATGATGTTACAATTAAATCCTGCAATCAGACAGTGTTAACATGTTACCAGTTTAGTCAGATTTTTTTAATCCAATTGATGTAAGATTAAAGTGAGCACTAAAATGTTAGTAATAATCTGTCATTACACAACAGTGCCAAATGTGGTCAGACTTTGAAGGTGAGTTAAAATGAATTCTATCATTGGTTTATTTATATGTTTAAACCTTTATGAGTGTATGACAGCTCCATTAGAAGCAGCATTCGTACCAGTTGTTAGCGAAACAATTCATCAATTTATTGGTCAGTAATTGTGTAACTTGTTCATATCATTCTCATGTTGCAGCTTATGTGTGAATATTTGACTTGTTTGAATTGGCTCATTACCGGTTGGTAAGCCACTAGAAATAACGTATTTGAGAGCACAGTGGTGCCATTGTTGTGTTGTGTCTGAAAGGCCCTTCAACTCCAAAGACACTGAATTCGACAATTTCTTTAATGTAACTCAAAAGCATTTTCCCAGGTCTTCAGAACTCCACACCTATTTGGCATTTGGCTGCTATCCTTTGGGAGGCCCCTACTTCCCTTCTTCAACACTTCCACTTTTCCTTAGATATTCACACAGTCCATCTGTGTCCACACTTACTTTCATATATTTCCATATTCACACTTAAACATGCACCCCCCATCACGCATGTTTTTGAGGTATGTTGTGTGTGAAAAACAAACTTCACACAAGATGTTTGTAATACAGATTTTCTGTCCTCCAGTCCATTCTGAGTTAACCCTGATGACATCATTTGGAGCTTTAAAAAGCTCCCTTCAGAGCCACCAAAGACATTAAAGTCTGTATTTTGAAGTCCTCTCCATTCAAAACTTTAAGTTTTGTTTATAGTTGCTGAATTTTGATGTTTGACCTTCACTGTGCAGAATGATGTCTGTGAGTTTTCACCTGCATCTGTTGAAGGAAGAATGTTTTTCAGAATGTGTTCACCTTAAATCTCGTCTAAGAAATGCACAGTTCAGCAAGATGTTTTTTAAATAGTTTGGAACCAATCATGACTGAGTATGCAAGTTGATGCACATCCTCTGAACATGGATTTTTCACTGAAGTGTGAGATGTATCATGATGAATGAATCAGTAAAAAAACAGTAGAATGTCCCCACAGGCAGAGCACTACATATGCATGCATGCACACTCAAATGAAGTAATGACGTAGCATCCCTTTATGGCGCATTTTTCATCTTCACAACTTAATTTCTAAATTAAGCTGAAAAAAAGTGATGAATGCATCCCCATTGTTCCATATGCTAGGTCTCTTTAACTAATTTATAGAGATAAAATAACCTGATCTTGCAAATTACAGATAATGGAGTAAAAAGGAGGGAGGTTGAATGAAAGAGAGAGAAAGAACAAATGTGTGTTTAAATCTGCACGCATGACAAAATGACACTACATCCTGTCTGTCTCTCCTCTATTGCTCCACATCTTTCACCTAATCCAGTGCTTACCTGTACTTCCTTGCTCATGTGTGTACATATGTATAGATTTTGTATATAAGCCACTGGCCATGTGGCTGCATAGTTAAATGGCTCCTGGGACAGCTGATGCATAGCACAGCATTATCATAAATAGTGATGAAAATAAACAGTGAGTCCTCTGCCAGAGATCCTAAATCTAACAAACTGTTTGTTTGTGTTGTAACAGGAGATAAACTGTAATGCATTAGCTTTTCCTCTGCTTGTTGTGGAGGTTTGTTGTTTCTTCGTACATGTTCTCTGCTGTTGGTTTAGGTTTGAATTTTTGTTTGAATCTCATCTCTTTGATTCTCTTTAGCTGAAATTGCTTTTGCTGAATAAGGTAGCTAAGGTTGAGACTTAAATAAGTATTCATACTCATACAAGTAGAAATCAACACAAACACAAAGAGAAATGCATACCTTTGCCCATGCCTGCCTTCTGTATGCTTTTCCTTTAATTCCATGTATTTGTGTGATGCTGGACAGTTGGAGTTCAACAGGGAGGCCACAGACTACCACTCATAGCTCCCGGCTTGTTTCTGCAGCTATGGCACCTCTCAAGGCACCTCCCTTTTCTTTCAGCTGGAGGGATGCATATGACACCTGGACTGGCTTTCACTGTGTGTCTGGCCAGTGGAAGCCAGGACCAACTCCTGGCATCCTGTGACCAGTCAGTGATCTGTATTTTAAGTTACAGTCAGTGTTAAGTTTGAGGGCTCCCTCCACTAGGTTGCTCTACACTAGTGGTGGTGGACCCTTTTCTTCCAGATATGCAGGGTGAGGTACCTGATTTGATTGATGGCCAGCAATGAACATGTCCTGCAGTTGTTGTTGGATAGTGGCAAATGTGTATCAAAGTTGAAAGTGTATGTCTGCACCTATAATGTGCAGCATCACTGCACTCAGAATGTGTACACATCATGGTCAGACCTAAAATGAGTCTCTCTTGCAGCTGCAATCTGGGATTCTTTGTGTACGTTTAGTCGCTATAACTGTGACTCAGGCTCTCCATACTGTGGCAAAGGCTGATCTGTCAACAGCTTCCATGAATGAAGAATGAAATAGAATGGGAGTTCCAGATGTAACTGTAATTCTTTGAATTCTGCATGACTGCCAGAGCTGTCTGTGATTTGAATTCTGGGCAAGAAGATTCCACAGGAACAGACTGTGCGATCATGTGGGGGTTTTATATTAACGTGTGCACCTTACATCATTGCATGGTCACAGGTTGGTGTTGGATGACTTGACCTGGATATATCCAGTGCTGAAGCACCACCATTTGGCAGTCTTGGCTGGTACTCAATGCCTTTGTTGGAATATCAGGGCAAGCCAATCTGTGAACAAAATCTGAGAGAAATAAACCTTTTGTGTGCCTTCAAGTCTCCAACTCATAAAGAAGGGCTGAAAGTGTTGCATTTATATTTTTGTTCAGTGTCTTTGTGTGTGTGTGCTTCTGTTTAAACTGCATTTGTGTATTGTTTAGTGTCTACATTTTGGCGTAAATGTTTGTGCGTGTCCTTGAAAGTTGGGGGAATAATTAAATAATAAAAAAACATTCATATATAATCAAGTACTTTTCATTGACAAACACTTTGAGACAGATTACTTTTCATAGATATGTGTATTATCTTTTAATGTGTGTATGTGTGTGTGTGTGTGTGTTCCATTAATAAACTCATTTGTCTTGTTTTTTTTTTTTGTTGTTGTTTTCTTCCCTCTATGTGATGATGCAATTATATAGAATTAACACTGCATTCAAATTGCTTGAATTATTGTCCTTTAAAGGAATATTCATGAGGCGGAAAAAGTCTTTATCCCTCATTTGACTTAAGTACTTGCAACCGCAACAGAAACCAAACAGCCAAGAGCTCATTAGAAATGCTGAGTCATTTCTGGTCAGGGAAATGCTGAGTCGGCAGAATATGGTGCTGCTGTAGATTTGTGCACATGATGTTAAATGACCTAGCCTATACTACGTTTTCCTTGGTCCTGTAGCCTGATTTCCTTTCTTCCAGATGAATAAATCTTGATTTCAGCTTTTATTTGTTCAATTTATTCATCCAAATATATATTAATACTTTCTTTTTAACTGCCCTCTTGTATAGTGGAGTCTAAAAGCCAACATGGAAAACACGAATACTTAGACATGGTTACATCATTGGTTTAATTAATGACACACACACAAGGGCTTATTATTCTGATTATTTTGTGATTATATCAAATATTGCTCTGTAATGGGGGCAGTAAGTAAGTAAGTAAGAGTATGAGAGGCATTTCCAAATCAGAAAAAAAAGGTCTTCAAGTGCTCTACTATGATGACCTTTGATTGGTCAGCATCATGGAGTGAAGTAAGGGGAAAGTTTGGTTTTGTGTTTATGTAATGAATGTAAGTAAGTGAAGTGTCATCAGGAAAAAAAAACAAACACTACAAAAAGATGTGTGTAGTGAAGTAAATAAGGGTTACAGGGTGTCAGCTTTGATAGGTGTCAAAGAGTCAACTGTGAGGCATCGCCTCTCTCAGCTGCTATTGATTGGCCTCAAGGAGAGCTGGAGTGAGGAAAGAGAGAAGGAAAGAAACGAGAGCAGTGCACAAAAAGATAAAAGAGAAGTGGAATCTGTCTGAGGTGAAGAGAGGAGGTGAAAGAGGGAGCCAGTGTATAAGGCAACATAAGGGGCTAAAAAAAAGTCAAACTGAGAGAGGATCTGACAAGGAGGGCCAGTGAGGAGAGATGAAAGGACACGGAGGGAGAGAGAAAGACTAGATCTGGCAGGAGGATAGCTGAAAAAGAGGTGAAATGAAGTTCACTGGGGAAGGAAAGGAATCTTTCATATTTCCATAATTATCTGTATTTGTCTGAATCTCAGCCCTCGCCGCCCACACCCATTCCACTTTTTCCCAATTTTTGTCTCTCTTCCTTTCGCCTTCCTTTCATCTTTCCTTTGACGCTCCACTCAACACACACACACACACACACCTCTGAATGTGTCCTAATCTCCTGGACATGTTGGCGCATTAGATGAGCTCACAAAGTGAATGTCAGCCAAAATATGCACAACCTCGGTCATCAAACAAAGCATATTATTAATGGTTTGCTCTTTCACTACATCTGCTGTGTGTGACGCACGCGCACACAAATTCACATATCATTGGTGGTTGTAATTTCTTTGCTGTCTGTCATTTTCTTCAAGTTACAACTCACGAAACAAAACACTACTGATGCTCTTTTGTCTGTTTAAATAAATTTATGTCATGTTTGTGCTTGTTTTTATGCTGTTTGCTCTGTTTTATCTAGAGAGAAATGAAAAAAAGAGCTGAGTTTCTGTGTGTGTGTGTGTGTGTGTGTGTGTGTGTGTGTGTGCAG
The DNA here is from genome assembly GCA_028641955.1 of Protonibea diacanthus. NCBI lineage: Eukaryota > Metazoa > Chordata > Actinopteri > Sciaenidae > Protonibea > Protonibea diacanthus. The sequence continues at coordinate 1,049,067 of CM053993.1, forward strand.
TGAGAGAGACAGGCAGAGGCGGACAGACAATAACACTGTCAGACAAAAAGACAAGCTGTGAGTGAAAAGGAGACGTGCACGGGGAGAGGTATAAACTGCAGTAGTAGTTGAGGAGGGGAAATTAAAAAGGCAGAGGAGAGCTATCAGAGAGCCTTTTAATTAGCCATCCCGTTTATCACCGCTGGCAAACTGAGCCAAAGTACTGTCTGTTGTCGTGTCAGGAGAGTTAGAAAAGCACTTTTCTCCGAGGCGGCAGGCATGAAGGAGAGAAGGGAGATGAAAGAGGACCAGATGAGAGAGAGACAAGGCAGAGCTCGTTCTTTTATATGAATCACATTGGCAAATACGTCGTAATATGTCATTATATAAATAATATAATATTGTAAAAATATAATATTTTTTAAGTTTTGTTTTTTCATTTGAATGGAAATATTCTGAATGTCTGCTGCATCACTTTAGAAATCACACATTTGGTGTTCAGTCTCTGAGAGGATCAAATCCAGTGGATGAGGAGCGTAACAATATTAATAAACCCAAAATAGAAGAAACATAGAAAACTGTAGTGTGTGTATATTAAGTATACACACAGTATTATTGATATAACTGTACTTAGGAGGAAAGTAAGGACAGTGCTTATGTTATATGACACTATGTTAAAGTACAACAACTCCTGGAAAAAAAAAAGCTAGAGCCTTAATATACTGGAATATAATACCTACCTGTGACCTAAAACAATAAACCACATTATCATTGCACTGATAACAGGTAGAACATGAACATGAGCTCCATCTTTTCTTAGTATATGTAACCCAACACCACTGGCAAAACACTGACTTAGACTGGGGGAAATAAGCATCAGTAAATATTTACAATGTAGCTCTTCATGATTTCTTTATCTGTGTAATTTTATTGAGTTATTACCAATGTCTGCTCTAAATTTCATGTGACTAGCTGCATGGGAAATATGTTTAATGGAAACAAAATGTCGACTTGTTGAATAGTTACATGACATCCTTCCTTGTGCTGACACACACACACACTCAGTTTTTATTATGCAGAGCTCTTGGAGCCCTGACTTGCATACCATCATTCTGCTAAACACTGCACACAGCAACAAGAGGCAGAAATGAGCAAACATACAGGCCTCTTCATCAGCTATTAACTCACATACATGTTTATGCCTGTTATTCTATTAGATGAGTGTGTATGTGTTTGTATGCCTGCCTATCCATGTGTGTGTGTTTTATGGGTATTCATGCATGTACTGAAAGTACATGTGGGATGTTGGGACTTCATACTATACCCTGTGGTGCCAGAGCATCCATTCTAGCTGTCCTCTTTGTACTAGCTAAATCTAATTGAATCTAATTGGGACAATTAAAGTGAAATTGGACCAGAAGAATTTATTGAACCAGTTATCTGTAGTAATTAGGCAGTAATTGGTCTATTGTTATCTTTACAAGTCTCCTGGAAAGGCTGACAAAGACCCAGCACACAGACCTCTAAGTGAGATTGGCACATATTGCATAAGAGACCATCTTCCTGTTGGTCTCTCTCACATACACACACACACACACACACACACACACACACACACACACACACACACACATTATATTATTGCCTACATGTGACTACTATTAGACAGACATCTGCATGTTTTCTTGTATGTACGTGTGTGTGTGTGTGTGTGTGTGTGTGTGTGTGTGCGCTTTGTCCTACAGTTGTACCTATTGATGTCCGGTGTGCTGAAAAGTCGTCAAAATCAATGAGAGTCGACTCGCTCATGGAGGACATCTTCCAATATTCTTTTTTTCACCTACACTCTTTCATCTTCTTCCAGTTGTCATCCCTCTTGTCCTTTCATCCCTTACCCCATGTGGCACATTTAGACGTCCTTATTGCAGTGGATGGACTATGATAAAAACATCTCAGCAGAGCAGGACAGTCTTGAGAGTGTGCTGAGTCCTGGATTACCTGCAAGTGTGACTTGACGATGTATTTGTTTAACTATGTAGCATAATGAATAGTTTTTGAATATGAAGTTGTCTCAAAGACATCACTTAATGACTTCTATGGTAATTTCAGCTGATTTAAATAATGGAGATGAGGAATATGTATAGCTTGAAGGCTCAGAGAAAGATCACGATGGGAAAATAAAGGTGCCACATTAGTATGCTGTCTTAAACTGTAGAAATTCAAATCAAATGCAAAATATTTCATTAAAATAGCTAATGAGCTGAAAACAATAGTGAATGTCTTTCTGGGGAAATGTATTACCTCCATTGCATTCCCAAAATAGTGCCGAGGAGTGCACAGGCAGGAACGCTCCTTCAAACAAGAGAAGACAAAGTAATGACAGCAGTGTTCCTTTATGGAGGGATAGTGCCTGTGAGGATGGAATGAAAGACGACTTCCATCGATGAGAGTGCTTCTAGTAAAGAAACTTTTAAAGAGACAGTCCTCTCTAAAATGAAAGATGAAACAAATGCCGATGCCTTATTTCATGTCTGTTTGTTTATTCAGCAGCTACCTTACTGCTCTTATGAAAGATTACAATAACTCTTGCAGTGGACATATGGATGTGTGAGCATTTATTAAAAATTCCACAGCCATCCTTTATTGTGTCACCCCACTGTTTATATCTTTAAACCTGTCAACACATGTAGAGGCAGGGGGTCTTTTTCAAACTCTATGAATCCACATGAGGCCACTTCTGTAGCACACAATCACAGCTGGAGGACAGATTGATCCCCACCAACTTCACTGTTTCTCTTTTTGTTACCAAGTCCTTCGTCCCTGTGCCACCACCTTTTCTTTTTTTATTATGGCTAATGGTACATCGCCTACCACCCCCTTTTTGCCTTTTTCTTTTCGGTCCTTTTGCTCGCCTTCTTTGCCTGTATGTCTTCCCGGCATTGTCTGTGTTGAGACAAGAACACCTCCAACCTCTTTTTCTTTCCTTCTTTTGACTCCTGTTTTCTTCCCTGAGGACTCTGTGGAAGGAGCAGCCTGAGGTAGCTCCCCCATCAGGGTGCTCCCTTACCTCCTTTCTCCCCTCTCCCTCCTCTTCCTCCTCCTTCCTCCCTCCATTTTCCTCACTATTCCATCTTATCCTCATGGGATTCCCAGGCCTTAATTATTCATTGTAATTTGTAGATTAATTCTGCATGGCTACCTCCCTCATCTCTCTCTCTCTCTCGCTCTCTCTCTCACACACACACACACTCACACGCACACACACAAACACTCATTCCTTCACCTCTCTGTCTCTTTATTTCTCTTCGCTCCACCTCAGGCACCCCTCTGCTACCTACCTTGTCCTCTTCATCTTGCCTTTGTGTCTCTGTAATGTTCTTTCTTTTTCTTCTCTCTTCTTCTTTCCTGCCATCATATTTCCCCCTTTAATCTTTCTTTTCCCCTTCTGCAGTCTCTTATTCACTCTTTCTTAGTTTCTTTCCTTCCTCTTTCTGCTTCTCTCAGCCCTTCTAGAGCTATACCACCCTCTGTTTTTTCTGTCTTTCTCTGCCTATACCTACTCCCTCTTCCTCCCTTGTTCTCTCCCCTCTCCCTCCCAGTGACAGGTTCCATTATCATGTTTCTCACGGCTCGCCTGCTCTCCTTCTGATGGATGACCTCACGCGAATATTAATTTACTGTAGCATTAACAATATCACATCTTATTCTACACTTACACTCCTCCCCCCCGCTTCAGTCTCTTTCTCCCTCTCTCTCTACCTGCTCTACCCTCCAAACACCCTTCAGCTAGTTCTCTCTCTGCTCTGCACTTTTGGCTAAAGTTAGCTCTCCTCATTCAAAGTAAATTCCTTCACATTACTGCAAAGGCATTCAAAAAATCTTTACCAATGAGCCATTCTTTAACGTATTGCAGCTTATCATCTTTCCATTTGGAATGCCAATGTAATCTCCACACAAACACAAACCTATACTGTACATGCACTGCAGGAATACAATATTAAGTTGAGTGGCATTTACCGAGGCCTGTGAAAACGCTCTTTCTGAAGCCAAATGTTGAGGAAATCTACATAATTCATGCAGTGCATTGTGACATGCGATGCATAATGAAAACATTGAGTGAAAGACGCTTGCACGTTATATAGATCGGCAGTGTGAATAGGAAAGTTGTTGACGTGAGAGGAGATGGAGGAAGAAGAGGAGGAAAGATGTGGAAAAGATGAGCCACTCGTTGCTCATAGGCTCTTTATCTGCTGCTTTTTCTCACGCTAACTCCTCTTCTTCTGTTCCACCACCTTCCTCTCTTTCTTACTCTACTTTTCCCTCTCACATTACACCCATTTCTCACTCCTGTCCTCTCCCTGTGTTCTCCAAATCCCACTTTTTATCCCATCATCCCTCACCCGGTCTTGAGAGGCTCATCTTGACGGTATTTATCATCCCCCGTCAAAGTTCATTTGATCAGGAGGACTCCGCTCAGGACTTGGCTGCCAGACCTATGCAAACTCACAGAAGCTGATAAATACAGTATATTTTTTCAGATTAGACCTGTTCTCTGGTCAAAGTTATGTGGAGCTATGCTGGGAATTTGCCGAGGTCTCCAATCTTAAAGGAATGTAGGTGAGCCATCTGTGCTGTGGTCTACATGCTTCTGCCAGGTCTACTTGTAACAAAAGATTTTGGTTAATGTCGCACAGTTATGCAGAAATTACGAGCAATCATAAATAATCTTTCAGGAACTAGCGTTTGACTAATGACTTCTGTCGCTTCAATGCAAGTCCATTCAAAATGAAAAGAGCTGTACACCATGTGATAATCACTGGATAAGAACTGTGTGATGTATTTTGTAAGAACAAGAGAACAACAGGTGCTCCTCCTGCATGGAATCTGAGTTTGATGCTCTGCCTCAAACATTAAAAAAAGAGACTTCAATTTGTTTTTTTTCCACAAAGATATTAAGAAAAGATGTCAGTGGCAGTAATGAAAGAGTCACCTTGATTATTTTTGGATGATTTTATTTCTAGCTAATGGACTGCCAAATGATGCTGATGCATTTCAGTGTTGCTTAGCCTCCATCACAGCGTACTGTACATGACGTCAAAGGTAAAAAAAAAAAAGGACACATCATGCAATAAACAATAATTTATTCTATTTACATCCAAAATATAACATGTCTCCCATGTGTACAAATTGTCTGTGGTCTGAATAATAATACACAAACAGTGGCAGATGTATGTAAGGCTTCATGTATTATCATCTAAATACCTAATGTGCAATGTAAATTATTTTAGTTTGGATTAATCTTCCCCACAGGGATTTACAATCACACAAAGCAAAATACCAAAACAGATGGATCACACACATAAACACACGCACACACACACACACACACACACGCACACACACACTTCCGGCAAATGAGGAATAATTTCTTTGTATTATATTTTTCTTTTCCCATTTCTCATTTTTCTCATTTATGTATGACAGTAACCATAACTATGGAAGATTACAAAGGATCCAGGACATAACAGAGGAAACATACAGTTTCATGGACAAAAATAGTCACAAATGGATTGTTAGTGAAGAAATAGGACCGAGTGTTATGTGTTTACTTTTTTGCGTGTGCACAACACACACAGAAACAGAGAGACGGAAAAAGCCTGACAGATGAGAAGACATCATGAGAGAATAACAAAAGCTCTCTGTATAAATACTGCAGTGGAAGGTTGACCTGCAGTATAGTGTGTGGTCTATAGGAGTCAAACAGTAAAAGATGCATGAAAAGGAGCTGCCACATTGGAAATAGAGCATGTTATTGAATATCAGACTTTTCACTGGGTTTGCGTGAGCTAATGTGCACAAGAGACAAAACCGTCCATTAGGCATAGGCAGAGTGGATTGTACAGAGAAGCAATATTAGACCTCAGTCAGCTTACAAGGTTGAGTCAACAACTGACATAAGTCCAGCACTCAGCAGTTTGTCTAAAATTAAACCTTTTAACTCAAAGGGGCACAGCAAAATGTATCCGTGCATCTTCACACAGTTTGCTATAGGGACCACTCACAGGGCTAGGTGATAAACTGGTGTAGCTACTGATATTTTGATATGATATGATATTTTATCTTCTCTGTACTGTTTCCTCTACTTTCCCTGGCCTGTTGTACATAATTCAGTTCAATTAAGAGCTAATGAAGAGGAAAACTCATGACCTTGCTTGCTACCAGAACAATAAGTTCACACAGTTAATTGAAGAGAGTTGTACCATTGCCTCCTGTAGAGCAGTTCTCCAACAGAGAAGGTTAAAGAGAACTAAATGGTGCACACAGCTAGCACTCTACAATGACTTCCTTTTCGAAAAGGTTGCTCTCATTATTTATCAGCAGCCCTGAGGAAATGTCTTATTACAAGTTATGTGAAGTGTATCAGACCTTACTTTGACAGTATGTACTTCATGCAGCCTACTGTACAATTCCAAGGACAGTGTCTACAAAAGCAGGATATTGAGTAGCTGCAGAATCAACTTTGTCCTCCATGTGAGAAAAGTTTCTGCATCCATGAACGACTATTCTCCTGCTGACTTAAATGTCACTTTGACCAAGTGTCTGCTAGTCTAAGCAGCCTTAATGTACTGGAGGTAGCACACTGTATTGTAATCTATGACCCAAGTTCAGACAAAGATCAAAGTTGTAGCGAAGTCAAACCTGGGCCTGTGCCTGGGCAAAGAGATGATTTGTACAAGAACCATAATTAAAGGTAAAAGATATGTTTCTGTAAAAATGAATTAACCACCTGCTTTCATGGCCTCATTTAAACTGTGTTCAGTAAACTGTTATCAGTATACTTGATTATTTCTTTTCTTCATCTTGTCAGTCCACTGAAGGGAATTCATCATTTTACTCTTGTAGTGTGTTTAATTCTTGTGTGTACTGACTTCAGTGTCATGCTTAAGTGAAAGCAGGTGCAATAGGGACAGATGAGTGAGAGCAATTTCAGAGACACATTGAAGCCACTGAGGTTGTCAGCTGAGATTCTCTGCCTCTGTTCCTTCAGACAATTGGCTGAGACAGCAGACAGATACACTTCCAGACTGACACACCTGCTGTCGGACACACTCACACACACACTCTTGCTTCATTGTTTGCTTACTCTTACATGAAGGAACAGTTTAAAAAAGTACAAGTTCATTGTGTGTGTGTGGCAACATCAGGCATGTGTCTCATGACATATGTAAAATATCTCCACTTGACACACACACACATACACGTAGGCACGCAGGCACATGCACGCGTGCACACACACAGACACACACACTCTCACACACACACACACACACACACAGTGTGAGATTAAGAGTTAACAGTTTTGGCCTCCAGCAAAAACCTTTTACCTCCCTTGCCTCCCAGAGCACTCACTGGATAGAGACTCTACTCCACTCCTGCTCACTCTGTCTGACAGATTCGGACTGAAGAGAGCAACTTAAAGCAACACTTACACACTCTGCTGGGTAAAACACACTTCAATGGAAGGAAAAGACTTTAGGCCCACTGGGAACCGGTTTCATTTCATTTGTCTCCAAAGTAAAGGATGTGATGATGCATGTTCCTGACAGCACAGGGAACATAGCCTGTCTTGGGGTAGCAGGTAAATGTTGTTTAAACAGATAAAGTTTGTAGTAAGTCAAGCTAGTCTGCATCACTTTAGAATCCTGAAAATCCATAAATTCCTGCCATGAGATGAGAGACATGACAGATTACATGTTGGTCTTCGTCCTGTCATAGCGTGCTGTCTTTCATGATGTATATAATGTCATAAGGAAGGAAGTGCTAGCAACTGGGAACAAGGATGTAATCGAACAATCATGTTCAAGCCAATCGAACAATCATGTTCAAGCCAGAAGAAGAAAGTTCAACCCTGCGCCATCAACACAATTCCTCTTTTGCGTCGCCATTTTTACAGTTGTGCTCAGAAGAGTACTGTGTGCTCCTGATGGTCAATGTTTGGAGCATTGATTGTGCAAAATGAAACATTTTTTGAGTCTTTTGTCATATTCCAGAAGATCAAGAAACTGATATTTATAAGAAATCTGCTCCTTTAAACAAATCTCTGACTTTTTCAGTTCAATTCTGTAAAATATGAAAACACTAGTACTCATTTCTACTTTAATAAAATATGTTTTGTGACATGTTACATCAATGCTGCAACAGGTTTAGAAAGCAGGTAACCTTTCTTTGCAGGGCCTCAGATGTTGACAAAGAAAAATGCCCCTGCTGAGAATAGCACAAGGTGACGACAGGTTGCTACAAAACAGCACTTAGCTGCTACGAGTACTACAGTGACTGTTGTATGGATATATGTGATGGACAAAATCAGCAGACATACACTGTACATGTACACACATGGTGAGCAGCACTTCCTTTGGCTGAAAAGATCACCCAGGATTGACCCTGCCATAATGGCCACTCCAGGCCATAACTTCACTAAACCCCAGGGAGAGCAAACAGGCTGATAAAAACACAAGAGCAATAGAAAACCTAAGTGAGCGTGGGTAGGAAGAGAGAACATAATACTGATATATTTTCTAAATCGATTGATGACTGAGTAAATGTCCAATTAATCTGCTTTATGATAGCAGGATGAGCTCTGAAGGACGAAATATGTATGAGGGTCCTTCAGACAGCTCAGTGTTCAAAAATTCTTTTCATCCTATGCCTTAAGAAAGTGTGTCAGATTAGTTTCTGTGTGTGTTTCTATGCATCTGTGTGTGTTCCCCCTGCTCAGACCTCAAGGATGCTCTTGCTTGTGGATGCAGTCTCAAAGGGGAGTGGGCTTCATTCCTGCATGCACATGTAAACATTACATAAACATGTATGGGCATATCAAACATGTGGATGTCCATCTTCTTCTTCTTCCGCTTAACTTCCTCAAACAATCATTTCATGCATTGGCAGATAAGGACAGTGGTTCCTGTGATACACACCACACATAACATAGCTGCTTCCACATACAGACAAACATACACAGGTGAGCAGGAGCACAGTCCCAGGCCGAGTGATCAATCGAGCCTGATTTCATCTAAAGCCAATAATGGGAGAGGATCCAGAGGCAGTGTGGGCAAGGTAATCATTGTGTTTAGTTACACTACACCACTATCTCCCCTGGGCTCACTGCTGCGCACACACTTTGTGTTTGTGTGTGTGTGTGTGTGTTTGGAGTAATCCCGTTTTTAATGGAGTAATATGGCTGTTGATAGCGTGCACTGTGTGTGGGCTCCATATACACTCTGTGTTTGTCTGTGTGTCTTTGTACAGAATTGCATTTCTGGTTCAACTTCTCCTCTTGGCCATGCACCCCCAACAGCAGCATTTATTATGTTCTGTGTCAATGTGACTGCTCACAGAAAGTTTCAGTTTCTATATGAACAGGGATGTTTGTAATGTGTGTAGTTTCATGCAACATTGTGTGTGTTTTTGTGTCTCGGTGGTAAGGAAAGGTCTAAGTGTTGTTTATGCTACAACCTCTCTTTAAAGTATATCAAATTTGCTAAGCATTGATGCAAGACTGATACTTTGATACTTTTCTCTGTCTTCTTGTGCATCATTGTCATTTTACTGCTCGTCCCGTACGTGTGTCTACTGCACCATAAATTCACAAATATGCCTATCTGGTGCATAGAAAGGATTTCTGTGTGTGCAGAGAAGACAATTCATCAAATAACTAATGCCATCTTAGGTGAGAAGCAGCTATGGGACACCTTAATATGCCACAAATACAGAATTGTTGTGTAACTTGAAATCATGTTCTACCCTCTATATTCTCATTATATACTTTCAATAAGATCCACATGGCACCAGCCGGGAATGCACACAACTGAAAATATGCACACATTTCAGTGAAGATACAGCTTGCTCTGTTTGTTCCTGCTCAGCTGTATGTGCTTTGACTGCATGTGCTTTTGTGTGTTTTTCAGGTGTGGATGTACATGCATTCTTACTTTTGTGTTTGTGAATGGGATGTAAAGGATGTCTTATAGAGGAGAGCTACTTAATGCTGTGTTTACTAAGAGAGCATGGCTGGCCTTGGCAGACTCAGGAACAGTGCTGCTGAAAAGCGTGATTGTTCAATAAGTGGATAAAACAAGTAAAGCTTTTAAGTAGACGTGATGCACAAATTGTAATTATGTTTTCATCTTTTTTTCTTCTAAAGCGACTCTCAAGATGTAGTAGCAGTGTTTTTTTTCCTGCGTATTACATATTAAATGCACTTCCATTCATATTTGCACCACTGGCTTATTTATCAGTTAATTTGACCACAGCAGATTTTGAAACATCAAAACTTATCATACCTGATCAAATTTAGTTTCCTTCCCCATGTTTCAGCTGAATTAAGTCCATCATTGTGTTATTGTACAACATGGCGAGAGTTCCGATCAGTGAGCCAGAAAGGCTCTGAATCTCTGATCCTCTTATCTTCCCTCCATATTTATAAATCCAAGATCTATCTCTGTTTTTTTATTCCCTAAGTTCTGCTCTGTAAACTTGCACATGCTCCAGTATTTCCTTTGAGCATGCATGCATGCGTGTGTGTGTGTGTGTGTGTGTGTGCGTGTGTGTTTGTCTTGTGTGTCTCCAAATTGGAAAAGCCATGATGTCTGGCATTACGCTTTAATTTCCATGGAAATAGGTTGCAGGAGAGCGCCCAGAATGAGATGGGAATTTCAGAGGGCCCAGCACACACCAGTTGGAATTTACCAAGTGGCTTTTTGGTAAATAACACACACACACACACATACACACACACTGTGTCAAGCCACTATTTCCTGTGTAATGCAGGATGGAATGATGAGAATCAGTACACTGTATGAGAAACATGTTGTGAAATGATTAAAAAAAACATTGAAAATAATAATAATATTGAAAATAATGTGAGGCCTTTTACAGAGAACGTCGAGGAACTATGTTATCTTAGATCCAAAAGAGATTACAGGTCCCAAAAAATGATGCCGCTGGAATGGTCGTGACAAAATGCAGTCTCCTAAACTGTGCCTAATTTAAACTGGCTCAATAAGAGCCTTTTCCAATATCTTCCCCCCACCTGGGGCCTCCGCTGCCACACCAAAATTACTCTCAGACACTGCCTAGAAGGCATGCAAAGCACCCTCCTGCAGACACTCACATAATTGCAGAGGCAAACATAGAGACATCTGCGCCTATAGAGTGAAAGAAAAAAAGTTTTGATATTACCAAAAGACACATTCTGCTATGGGGAGAATTGAGGTAAAAGGGGGGAAGGGTGTGGCTCAATTAGTCAGGTGCCTGGGATCATTCAAAATTCAGTATGTGGGTTTTAATAAAGACATGATTGGGGCGTGGGTGCAAGGTGGAGGACAGAGAGGAAAGGTTGAGGAGAGGGAAGAGTATGAAAAAAAAAAAAAACAAGTGGACATGCCCTCAAAAAGCCTGGCATAAACAAAAGTAGAGACACGGGACTTAAATATTCATAACCCGGCACCAGATAGGCCTGGTGCTTTCATGTACACAAGGAAACAAGAGAAGAAGGCAGGGAGGGAGGGATGAAAGAAAGATGAGAGAGGAGGTGATAAAGGCCGTAAATGAGGAATTGAGAGGGGAATAAAAGTTTGCCGTTAAGTTAGAATATAGGGTGGTTTCAAGCTCAATTACAGAACACATGAAAGCCTTTCATGTCCTCGTTCCTCTTCTTTCTCTTTGTCCTTCAGTTTTTTCATCCCTCCATCCCTTGTCATCTTCAACAGCCGCTTCTTTCTCTGTCTGCCTTAAACTCTTGCCCTCTGTCTTTCCCTTGACTTCTTCTTCTTCTTCTTCTTCATTTCATGTGTTCTCTCTGTTTTCTTACTTCTCCTCTGCAGGGCATTTCTGTGACTAGGAGTCTTTAAGTGAGCAACAGTCTGGTTGATTTCAATATATTTTGAAAGTGTGGGTAGAGCCAAACCTAGATGACAATATCTTTGAATATCAATTCCAATAATGAGATGCCCTTTAGATGCCCTTTATTTGACTCGCAGACACCTCGGTGCAGGTAGCTTGCAAAGGAAAGTGAAATCCAATACTTTTCTTCATATAAGAGTTATAGCTCCCAACTTTTCTTGTGGTGTAACATCATTGAAAACCGTGAACTGGCCTCAGGGGGGAAGAAAAGAGGAATGAAAAAGGGGGAAATGGATGTCAAGGTTTGAACTGAACAGAAGAATAGGTTGGAGGCTGAACAAGAAAGGAAAAATAAACGTCCCTGGTTGAAATAAACTTTCTTTCCAGGATGTCCATATAGGAAGCTATGAAAATCATGTATGTATGAGGTTAGACGCCCAAATCTGGTCCAGTAGCTGTCATTTAACCCACAATACTGTCTCCATTAATTAACTGTCATTTTCAGATGTTAACAAATGCCCCACTTCATTGTGACAGCTGACAATAAAAATGATTTGTTTCCATCCATCTCCTCTCACACAAAACCACCATCCACACCTACTGCATCAAGGTAATAACCATGCAATATCATTACCAAAGATTAATAGAGCTTTTAATATAGTCATTAAACTCCAGTCTGAAAAATAGATGACAGTTGTCAGCCGAGATAGTATTCTACTCCATTTCAGGATGCTTCGAAGCTCCTTGGGCTGCTAGAGTTATAGGTACCGTTGGTGCTATCAACAGCTAACAACAGCCTTTGGCATTTACACTTCACTGGTTTCCAAACTATGAATGCTGAACTCATGCAATGTTCCAATTACAGCATTTCAAAATGTAGCTTTTAAAAATTTTAAATACAGCCAGGATGCCCACCTGAGGGGACTGATTTAAAGTACACTGTTGGCCATAAAGTTGGATTGATTTGTTTTCAGACACATTACTACACATCAGATTAATTCTGGTTTAATTCTCACTGTGATATGTTTGTTAGAGACTGATGAATAAAGTTTTGAGAAGATACACTTAATCTATCAAGAATAGATCACATTGTCACAATCATTTCAAGAGAAGAGGTAAAAACATTTATTACAACTTTATGGCCAACAGTGCATATCACGTCTGTCTTATTAGACAGTGGACAGCTGACAGGTTCCCAGATGGATTTCAACCAGGGTTCATGGTCAGCACCTTAAACCTGCAGACAACTAGATACACTCATTGACATTACAAATGTTCTGGAATATACATTCACCAATGGATCGAATATGTAAATGTAAAATATAAAGCACATATTCTGTCAGATTCTCTAAATGTACAATTTGCTGGACTGTCACTTATGCTTCATGCACAACTTTGCACATTTGTTAAATGTTAGAGAAAAATGTCAGTCATGACAGATCAGAGGCTTGTCGTAAAGCAGTTTGGCTCTTTTTAGAGAAAGTAAAGTTTGACTATGGTTTTGTAACTAACTATTGTTTACACCTCATTTACTTCAACTGTATCATTACTGGTCCTTATTCACCCATGATCACAGAAAATGAAGGCAGTCATCCAATTTCATCCAGAAAAGACGGGTTAGGCTTTCCTCAGCCTCGTACCAAAATGAATTACACAACACATTTAAGCTATATTGTCAAGACAAATTAATTTTATGCATGAATATCATAGTTGCTTTCCTCCATGTTGGTAATTTTATCCAATTTCATCAAACAAAGAGCTGGCTGAAGGTAGTGAACAGTTCCAGTTCAAAATACATAACAAATCTCTAATAAAAGCATTTATCTCTTGTTGCTCTTTTAATTAACAAAGATCAATGTGCAGAACACTTGTTAGAAATTGTCTCATCTTAGCCAGCACCATCACTTTAGGTAAAATGACAGAAATCATCTTGGATTATATAAGATGTAGCTAATTAATGTTCATTCTGTAAAAGCTAAAATTAAGCTTTGACTGTTGTCTGGTAAATATTCGGTCTGAAGGTGGTGATTGCATTCAGCCAAAGAATGTTTTTGAGAGAAAAGACACATACCTACGTACATACGTAACATTTATGTGTCAAGATTCTTTTCCATAGAAACGATCTCAATGCACCACATCAATCACAGAAAAAAATATCTTAAATATATCTCTTACATTTTGTAGATTTAATATTAATATAATTTAATATAATAATTTCAGCAGATGAACTGCATATGTAGTTGTTTTAGGATACACCTGTTTTTTAGTGTGTCATAAACATTTCTATTTAATACTGCTCATCTTATTCGCAGGTTGTAGCTACAGGTTGTGAACACTAATTAAGGAACTAACTAAGGAAATTACAGATTTACTTATCTATAACTTTAATTACTTGCAAATGTTGATAGCTGAACCTTATTAGATTTGATAAGAGATTCAGTAAGTGGAAACAATACCAGATTCTGATTAAATAAATTACTTTCAAAGTCTGCTGCCACTCTTGGAAGTTTAGTTTATTGCTGCATATATTGGCAGTTACAGCCCAGCTGCTGAACTGAGCACCATGATCAAAACAATCATAAATAACTCCTGCACAACCATGTTAGACTCACTAAGAGAAAACTGCACTTCAGAGAGACACAAAGTATTTTTTGACCTTTACATAAGAGAGAAAGTTGACTAGGAACATATTCTTATCTATAGCAACAGCCTGGGGGAGAAGTATGTGGTCAGACAATTACTATTTAAATCATTTTACAGTTCTATGAACATTGAGTCAAATGCTTGAAGGCTCTTTGCCTGATTCACTTCTGACCTTAACTAAAAACAGCAGAACCAGATAAAACTTCTATTTTATAATGTTTGTCAGGACATAAAAATATTGTTTCCACAGCTATGGCTTCTCCTTATGTGAACTAAAGAGCTGCTTTAGTACGAAATCCCCTCAGCAGTACTTCTGAACCTTATAGCATATCCAGACCTTTTGACAAGGAAATTTCAGATTTGAATTTGCCCTGTGTGATAAAATTGCACACCACTTTTAGATTAAACAGAGAAAGATATTTCAAACACAGTGCTGTAAAGACTTGGAGAAAAGCCAAGTATGAAAAGGCAGAAAGCTCAGACTGGGAAAAAGAGAAGTCAGTTGGAGAAATCAACATCTATACTGTCAGATCTGTAGAGCTGCAAGATGCACATAAGATGATGAAGGTGATTCCATACATTACAGGTAGACCAAAGGGAAAGCAAACTGGACTCACTAAGTCGACAAGCTATTAGCCCAACAGTAAAGGTGTACAACTCATTAGCCTGAAGTAAATAGTAAATAATGTCTAGCAAGGCTATTATTTATTATTTAGTGACTAAACCCTGAAATTCTGTTAAAGCCCTTCCTCCAAGTTTATTGAAATAATATAACGGAGGAGTAAGTGAGAAACAACTGCAGGAGGGGTGGCTTCATGGCTCCATAGTGCATGACAAAAAGGCTCAGGGGACACTGACTGACCAGCCATGCAGTATCATGGTAAATAAAACCTAAATAACTTTTAATGCTCTGAATATAATAGTTATCAGTGGTTCCAACCTCAACGTTATCTTTAAAGATTGTGTCTTGGCTTTTCTGCCTGTATTGACAGAAACAAAGGAGTATAGTGTAACGCAAGTGAGACTAACTGTGAACAATCTGAAAGGGAATGTTTGATTTTGAAGGATGCTTTTAGCACCTTTATCAAATTTTTAAGGACCCACCCCGAGTACATGGTGTGCCACTCCACCAGGTGAGCTGTCGGGACTAACCCATACAAGCAGTTTTTATACAATCGTGTATTGTTTGGACAATTTATATATTATATTAACAGCATAAAAAGAATCAATGTCATTATGTGCTCAGTGAAAAAAAGAAAAATAAATACTTGAAACAAGGTGCTCCAAATAGAGCATTTAGGGAGCAGATAAAAGCTTCAGATGATTTTTTTCTTGGTCATAGAGGCTGGACGTAACAATGCAGGTTAAACTCTACAGTAACTTAGACAGTAGTGCCTGCTGGTGAATGTTCAGCTGATATCAGAAGATAACTACATTTCATCTGACTAGCTGAACTTTGGTATTCTGTATATGCACAAATGTTACATACTTAACAGAAAAAGAAGGTGTGAAAATGGGAGCAAATGTGTACACACGCAGAAAGTTATACAGTTACTGTCCTCTGTGTAAATGACACCTGTTTTATATATATAGGATGTCATCTTGTTGCTATGCTTCACAGGAACAAAATGCTAAAGCACTGGATTACAGTCATTTACAGTACATATCATGTCTCATGTACTCTGTGTGAACGATAATGCCTCAGACCCTTTTTCTCAGAAATTTAATGTGTCATTGTTCACGTACATTAGAAGGGATTGCATGTCCTTCGGTTGATGACAAAGCACACAAAAATGTATTCTATCTCCCTGTTATCACAAAATGATCACGGGTCTTATCTTGGTTCCTCTGTCCCTGTGTGTGTGTTCTCTTCCTTTTAATATCTAATCTCTTTGCAACTGCCACCACTAATAAGTTTGATTTAATTGGGTTTGAGCTTGCATTCATGTGTCACAGTCAGGGCACATTCCTGGGACAACTTGTCTGGGACACGGTAAATATCTTATTATATTTCTTAGTATATTACACTTTATTGCAGTATATTACAATTTTAAAATAAGTGATAGAGTTATTAATCCAGGTAGCATCACATTACTTTACTACACAGTGAGTTTGATGATTGTTTGAATTAACTTATTTAAGGGCATGGGGCACCTCACTGTTTGGACAGGATTCCAGGACTTAGTCAGGGCTAATGTAAAGACCATCAACAACTATGCTGACCACATGCTATGGTTGTGTTAAAGGACAATGTCTTGTTTTCTATGTCTGCATTCTTACAGAGGATGTGATGTGTGGGTGTGGAAGTTTTGGAGTAGTTCATATGCACCTTTGATGTTGATGTATTGAGCAGTGGAAAATAATGTAATAGTTATGTGACTAACTACAGTACATTTGAATTAAATGAAATTAAATAATACATTGTTGGCCAGTAACAAAGATATCACAGTTGTTGTATTGTATAAGACAACATTTTTCTGTCTTCCAGTCAGGGAAGTCATGTGTCTGCAGGGGTGTTGTGGATGAAAGTGTCAAGTGATCTGTTTTATCCTCAACAGAGCCTCCATCACGCGCTTTAAGGTGTTCCTTTCGGCTGAAATTAAACCCATTCTCCCCCCATAACAGAGATTACAGAGAAATAGCTGACACAATGTAACTGATGACCTCTGTCTACCTGTCTGTCATCCCGTCTCTCTCCTCTCCTCTCCCTCCTCCTGTCACAACTCTGATTGGATGAAAACCACTGACATCATGAACCACTTTTGTATTGCCCGAGGCTACAGCTCAATAATGATGTCCATCAACCTTGTACACAATCAATAAATCTATCAATCAACCAACCAAACAGCCAATCACTCTTAAATTGCTCAGGACACTTCTCATTCAAATGATTGACAAACAGTTCTCTTCACAACCACTGACAGACAAGCCGCTCAGGATTCAGAGTTTCATGCAGAGCACCCTGCAGAGGCTCGACTTAACAGGACAGCCTCTGACAGCAGGGGGTGGTGGAGTTTCCACGAAATAGGGAGTATGCAGGATTGTGGATTGGTTGCTGGATTTGGCTTTGGCTCATTACAACATGTGTGCAAGGACATGGTGATGTGGGGTGTCTGGGAATTGTTGCTTTTGGCATTTTTTTTCTTCATCATCTCACATCCATTCTACTCTTTCTTTCATTTTCTTCATTTCATCCCAGCAACAAATGAGGAAAAAATGTACACTTTTGATTATGATTGATTGTTGTGTTATGACTACAAGACATAGAAATATATTCACAATGCTAAATATTAATTGAGTTAAGATACTGGTTCTGAAGCAGTAGTACCCCTCAGGAGGACTTTAGGTAGGTCACAAGATGACTTACAGAAAGTGAAAACACGTATTTCAAATATGCACATTTATGCTGATGATCATACATCACACAGAAATATTGGAAATGTGCTGCCTTCAGGCTCTTTTGAATAATTGAATAATGATAAACTTTCCTGAGGAGGGAAAATAAAATGACTTTGCGTTTATGTGTCCTTGCTGTAAGAGGTCAGGCGCTGGTCTTACTTCATCTGTGGTCACCTGTTGAGGAGGATGAACGTGAATAAGATAGGAAACAGTGTATGAGAGTGTTCTTTTCACTTTTAAAAATAGCCTGAGGGTTTGTTTTTGCAAAGGAAGAAAATATTTCTGACATCTCTCATGAAAAGTTTTTTGCTCATAACCTCATCCAAAAGCACACTAACAACAAGAAATCCTGCTGGGGGTTATATGATTCTAGATTTAGAATACCAACACCTCAATTCTTTTTTTGCTAGTCTCTACAGTCTTGAATACAGTGCACGGGCATCGAACATGCCTGCAGGCACACATTCGTACACACACCTAACCTCTTTACGTAGACATTGTGACTTGTGGTTTAATGATGACTTGAGGCTGTTTAGTTACATCGTCTGATCTCTTCTGGCAAGCTGATTAGTGTTTCACTGTACCTACAGCTGAATTAATTCAATGATGGTCTGAATTATTTCATTGTTTTATTTCATGACAAAGATTTATGCAGAAGATATTCTCACCTCCAAACAGGGAGCTCATCCATTTTACATGCAACACAAGGAGAGACATGGACAAAACAGAGGCTTGAGATGCTGCAAGGCTAAAACCAAAATGTATTTAATAAATAGGGGAAACAGGTGGAATACATTATCACACACACTCATCTCATTTGCAACTAAAATGTTTTTTCAGTTGAACTGACTTCTTGGATTTGACTCCAACATTTCTCAAAAGGGGAGCATTTTTAATTAATTACACATTTTAGTAATACCTGTACAACTAAAATTCAATATTTAATGCAAGGGCTGACTGTGTCTGCACTCTTTCCAAGTCTTAGTTTTGTACAGAACAAACACAGTAGTGGTCTTCTGGGGAATTAAGTGTGTGCATATGTGCCTTTGCATAAATGTTTACTGTGTTTCTTGAATTTGGTTCTTGCTGTACATCTTCTTGTTCACACCTTGTGTGTTCTTAGTTATGTTTGTTTGCATTTCAAGATTCTAGAGGTATAAAGGTACTTGTCCTCAAATATTCAGCACAAAACATTTTCTTCAGCTTACAACATCCTCAGTTCAGCACACGCCTATGACCAAGAAATTATGGTAAACTGACTGTACTTATATAGCGTCTTTCTAGTCTTCTGACCACTCAAAGCTCTTTAACACTACATATTTCATTCACCCATTCACACATTCATACACCGCTGGCATTAGCTGCCATGCAAGGTGCCAACTGCTCATCAGTTCAGCTAACCATTTATACACATTCACACACCGATGGTGAGCCGAGGTCTTGTCCAAGGATACTTGGACATGCAGACCAGAGGAGCCGGGGATCAAACCACCGATCATCTGATTAGTGGATGGCCTACTCTACCTTTTGAACCACAGTGCTCTTATATTATTTATTACTTCATCAATATCTTCTATATCTGGTTAATATAGGTCGGTCCAGACCTGACCGGATCTACTGTCAGTTTGAATTAAATTCTGATCAGCTAGATTTGCTCCTGAACTCTTATACATTCATCTCTGCAGCAAAGAAGACTTTGTCTTTCAATATCTCTGTCTCCTTGCACTAGTTTTGAAAAGTCCTCATAAATCAGCAAACCTGTGTAAGGTGTGTATTTATGTGTGTGTGGTTTGTGAAGATTCCTCAGGGGATAAATTGACAAAATGATGTCTGCATTAATGCTGTGTACTGCCTTTAAAACTGCATGGGGCCCTTGGCTTCACAAGGGCTTATCAATAGCAATTTCCTTGAACACAGAAAGAGAGGAAGGACTCAAACCTTTTTGGTACAGAACATGTACACTTACACACACACACACACACACACACACACACACACACCAACAACAACAACAACAACAACTATTAGCATTGATCAAGACACTCTCTCTGTTGTTCCTGGCAAACACGATGACAGAAGAAACTGATGATTCCTCCACACACACACACACACACGCGCGCTCACATGCATACACACAGACAATGACAGACTCCCGGTCTCCATGGAGCTCGACTGGAAATAATTCATGATTGGCTCCTATTGTTAAAGGCTATGTCAAGCACCAGCCTGTGAGCTGCAAGGTGATGAATAGCAAAATAAACAGATATTTACCCCCTGACAGCTCCTTTTCAATTAAAGGGAAACACTCATGATTTTCAACATTATCAGCACCAATAATTGTTTGGTTAACGCTCCATTAGCATGGATGTTGGTGTGCTGCTGGAACACAAATTCATTGTTGTCACACTGGAAAAACTTATTTGCCTCATAAATACTGCAGACTGAAGCAATTCAATTCGTTTGACAAAACAATCAGAACTTAAGATCCACTTACTAGCTTTTTTCAGGACTTTCAACAACATCTCATGGTCATGGTCGCTCAGTTGTCATGGAGATGGATCTGTTGTCACACAAGCGAAGGAGTTGTTATGATTTCATCTGTAGCACTTTCAGGACATCTTATCTCTTGTAGGTTTAAAAGTAAACTTCTTTCTTGACCTTGGGATGTTCTGACCTTTCAACTATATCACACAGTGTTCATCAAAGTGATTCATCATAACAGCTAGTGAACATGTCAATATATAGTTTATTTCAAACATGTGCGAGTAACCCAACAAAGTAAACTGAAAAAAATACAAATCCAATAACAATAGTCAAACCAAAAATAATAATGTGAACCCAACATGTCCAAAAAGGAGTAGGATGAAGCATATGCTTATTTAAACCTACCCCTTCTTCAACTTTACAAGCTGCAACTGCAAATGAAAGCTCCAGAAACAGCTAGTAAGTATTAATCTCCACTCAAGTACAACATTGAGTTTGGATTATTTTGTCAAAGTTCAGTTGTAGTTCATGATCAATTGATTTAAACACCACATCACCAGTGGTGAGCCTTTTGCATTTGCAGCAGCTCTGTAACCACTGAGTATCCTTAACAAGTTAGAACTCTTTTTGTCAAGAAGTGTAACTAATAATGCCTACATTCTATTAAAGCAGTGTTACTCATTGCATGGCTCGCCAAGCTTTAATCATCGGCTTGACAAACTAATCATCAACTCACAGGGCTAATAATTATATGATACTGCAGCTAATACACGTAATACTCAATACTGAAAACAACCTGCTCGCCGAAGGACAAGATGGCAGTATAGGCTCCAAACACAGGACGAGGCTGAACTCACTGCTTAGTTGTCATTCATTTCACAGCCAGGGAGTCTGACTGAAAATTACTATACAGTACACTGAATTATAAACAAAGTATATATTTGGGCTGTTTGGGCTACTGAATTAACACTAGAACTGCCAAGGGGCATCAGCCATGCAACGTATAGCGCAGTGTGCGCAATAGGATGCGCCTGCTGCTGATTTTTCGTAGGAATGGTAACTATCTTATATATTGTATCTTCTCTTGGATGTGCTGCTGCCACCACTTTATCACTGTTGTCTCATTTGGCAAACGGCCAACAGCCGGTAGAAAACAAAAATGTCCCTGTCAGGGAATCAGACCTCAACCTTTTGCATGATAGGCAGAGATACTGTCCACTGTACTAACAAGGAATGCTGCATTGTTGCTTTTTGGCATGCAGCCGAACTAGTGCCGTTGTGACAGTGGTTCCAGGGACTATACAGGGAAGCGTGCCATTTCTTGATAGGCACTGTAACTTGTGGCGTAACAACCATCCACAGAATTCTCCTCCTCGGTCGGGCATTTTGTAATCTGTTTGCATTTAGAAAGTTCATGGGCAACGTCTGTTCAGTATATAGGTGCTTCCGGTTGCGCATGTGCTCACTCAATTGTGCGCACAGGTTTCTGTAGTGTAGTGGTCCTCATGTTCGCCTAACATGCAAATGCTCCCTGGTTTGAAACCGGGTGTAAACAGTGCTTGTTATGTATGTTGTGTTTACACAGAGTAATGTAGTCAAATCATCAGTGGCCTCGGGCAACGCTGCCAAGGTTGCCAAGAACTCAGTTGTGATTTAACTTGCAGTACATTGCCTATTTCTTCCTTGCAAATTTTTCTTGCTGCTTGCTGCATTTTTGCTGTGGGTGTTGTTTTTTTCTCTCTCACTTTTCGACTAAACGCTAGATTCGCCATCAAGGACTGTTTCTAGCAAACCTCCCACCCAGTCTCTCAGAAATAAAAATGCACAATTAGCCCAGCAATTGAGGGCCAGGAAGCACGTGTCTGGACACGGTCGCACCCCTGACGATGGCATGTGCAGGTTTCCGTAGCGTAGTGGTTATCACATTCGCCTCGCACAAGAAAGGTCCCTGGTTTGAAACCAGGTGGAAACCATCTTGGCTCTTTCCTGTCTGTGAGGAGTTAAATTGAGCTGTGGTAAGTCAACTGTCAGCAATGTATAGCGCAGTGTGGGCAACAACCCAGCAACTGCGACTGAATCCAGTTTAAAGGAGAGGACACTTTCACCAATCTGGCAACACTGCTCACTTGAGCAGTGTAGCATTATGACATTGGTTATTGAAGGGTCCCATGCTAGCTCATATATAGTGAATGAACAATAAAAACTTAATTCTCATCAAACAAAGCTGCACATTAGATGAAAGAAACAAGACACTGTGTGAGAGACGAAAATCAAAATGAAGAAGCTGCAGAAGGGACTAGCAGTTACACTGCAGGTGGTCACACTGAAAAATAGAAAGGTACATATACAAAAATTAGAAAGGTACATATACAAGATGAGAATAGGAAATTTCGAGAAAAATGGTCAAATTATTTTTCTATTGTCCTTGATAGATTCAACCCTTTGTGTTTAATATGCAATCAAACCTGCTCCAATTTGAGGAAAGCAACTTGGAGTGCTGTCTCAAAATCACACATCCAAAATTGACTGACTGAATCAACTTTGTCCTGCTATGAAAAAATAGCGTCCAGTGTTAGAGTTCTGCTAGAGGCCATTTTCACAAAACACATTTTGACCTGTCACAGCAGGAAAAGCACAGGTGTAAATAATGAAATTAAATGGTAGCTCATTGTCACACTGGCACAACTTACGGAGAAGTGAATAGACCAAAGCATCATTAGCAACACCTGTGTTTTGCTACTATGACAACTTAAAATTTCACCGTGATCATTGAAACAGTCAGTTGGTTATAATGTGCTTCATAGCAGCAGTGATTGTACAAGGAACCCAAAGGTTCGTCATCCAAGGGCAGATGTATCCTTCGACAGGCACTGATCTGCATTCTGATACAGCAATCTTGGAAAAAGCTGCAAAACCTGATATATATTTAGACTGTTTTTCTCTCATTGACCTTCATCAAATAACTTCAATAATTTCTTCATCTAAGCCGTCAACCTGTCTCTTAGACCCCATCCCAACCAGGCTAGTCAAGGATGTCTTATCTCCAGTCAGCCCTTCTTTATTGGATATGATTAATCTGTCTTTATTATCAGGATATGTACCACAGTCCTTTAAAGTAGCCGTAATTAAACCTCTTCTTAAAAAGCCCACCCTTGATCCAGAGGTTTTAGCCAATTACAGACCAATATCAAACCTTCCATTTCTCTCTAAGATACTCGAGAAAGCTGTAGCTAATCAGCTGTGTGACTTTCTCCATAAGAACAGTTTATTTGAGGATTTTCAGTCAGGATTTAGAGTGCATCATAGCACAGAGACCACACTAGACAAAGTCACAAATGACCTCCTAATGGCATCAGACAAAGGACTCATCTCTATACTTGTCCTGTTAGATCTTAGTGCCGCATTTGACACCATTGACCATCAAATTCTTTTACATAGACTGGAGCATCAAGTTGGTATCAAAGGAACTGCCCTAAGCTGGTTTAAGTCATATTTCTTAGATCGATCTCAATTTGTTCATGTCAATGATGAATCCTCCATGCACACTAAAGTTTGTCACAGCGTTCCACAAGGTTCTGTACTAGGACCACTTCTATTCAGGTTACATATGCTTCCTCTAGGGAACATTATTAGGAATCACTCACATTAATTTTCATTGTTATGCTGGTGACACCCAATTATATTTGTCGATCAAGCCTGATGAAACCAATCGGTTAACTAAACTCCAAGCATGCCTTAAGGATATAAAAAGTTGGATGACCTACAATTTTCTGATGCTGAATTCAGACAAAACTGAAGTTCTTGTAATTGGACCTAAACACCTCAGAAACTCTCTTCCCGGAGACTTGGTTACCTTAGATGGGATCACTCTGGCTTCCAGC
This sequence comes from Protonibea diacanthus, assembly GCA_028641955.1. Lineage (NCBI taxonomy): Eukaryota > Metazoa > Chordata > Actinopteri > Sciaenidae > Protonibea > Protonibea diacanthus. The sequence goes on from CM053993.1 coordinate 1,073,354, forward strand.
TCCACCGTAAAGAATCTTGGAGTTGTTTTTGATCAGGATTTGTCCTTTAATGTCCACATAAAACAAATTTCGAGGACTGCATTCTTCCACTTACGCAACATTGGCAAAATCAGACACATCGTGTCTCAAGCGGATGCAGAAAAACTAGTCCATGCATTTGTTACTTCTAGGCTGGACTATTGTAACTCTTTGTTATCAGGCTGCTCAAATAAGTCTCTTAGGTCTTTGCAGCTAATTCAGAACGCTGCTGCACGTGTTCTGACAGGAACCAAGATCAGAGATCACATCTCTCCCATTTTGGCTTCCTTGCATTGGCTACCTGTTAAGTCTAGAATAGAATTTGAAATTCTTCTCCTTACATACAAAGCTCTTCATGACCAGGCACCATCGTATCTAAAAGAACTCATAATACCTTACTACCCCTCTAGAACACTGCGCTCTCAGAATGCTGGTTCTCTTGTGGTTCCTATAGTTTCCAAAAGTAAATTGAGAGCCAGAGCTTTCAGCTATCAAGCTCCTCTTCTGTGGAACAAACTACCATTCTGGGTTCAGGAAGCAGACACAGTCAACACCTTCAAGAGTAGACTTAAGACTTTCCTTTTTGAAAGCGCTTATAGTTAGGGCTGGCTCAGGTCATCCCTTAGTTATGCTGCCATAGGACTAGACTGCCGGGGGACTCCCCCCCACCGCCCGTCTGTCTCTTTCTGGGTTATGCCTAGCCAGGCACGGTAATGGTTGAAGATGCAGTTACATCTCCATTTATCCATCCATCCATCTTCTTCCGCTTCATCCGAAGGCAGGTCGCGGGGGCAGCAGCCTCAGCAGGGAGGCCCAGACTTCCCTCCCCCCAGCTACTTCATCCAGCTCTTCCAGGGGAACCCCCAAGGCGTTCCCAGGCCAGCCGAGAGACATAGTCCCTCCAGCGTGTTCTGGGTCTTCCCCGGGGCCTCCTCCCGGAGGGACGTGCCCGGAACACCTCACCAGGGAGGCGTCCAGGAGGCATCCTCACTAGATGCCCGAGCCACCTCAACTGGCTCCTCTCGATGCGGAGGAGCAGCGGTTCTACTCTGAGCTCCCCGTGGATGCGAGCTTCTCACCCTATCTCTAAGGGAGAGCCCAGCCACGCCGTGGAGGAAGCTCATTTCGGCCGCTTGTATTCGCGATCTCGTTCTTTCGGTCACTACCCAAAGCTCGTGACCATAGGTGAGGGTAGAAACGTAGATTGACTGGTAAATTGTGAGATCTCCTTCTTCACCACGACGGACCGGCGCAGAGTCCGCATCACTGCAGAAGCTGCACCGATCCGCCGGTCAATCTCCCACTCCATCCTTCCCTCACTCATGAACAAGACCCGAGATACTTGAACTCCTCCACTTGAGGCAGAATCTCGTCCATAAAAGTTATGAACAGAATCGGTGACAAAGGGCAGCCCTGGCGGAGTCCAACTCTCACTCTCAGCTCTGGCACCGGGAGTACAGGGACCAGACGGCCCGTATTAGTGGGTCCGGATCCCCATACTCCCGGAGCACCCCCCACAGGGCTCCCCGAGGGACACGGTCAAACGCCTTCTCCAGGTCCACAAAGCACATGTAGACTGGTTGGGCGAACTCCCATGCACCCTCCAGGACTGTGCTGAGGGTATAGAGCTGGTCCACAGTTCCACGACCAAGACGAAAACCACACTGCTCCTCCTCAATCCGAGGTTCGACAATCTTGCGGACCCTCCTCTCCAGGACCCCCGCAAAGACCTTCCTAGGGAGGCTGAGGAGTGTGATCCCCCTATAGTTGGAGCACACCCTCCGGTCCCCCTTTTTGAAGAGGGGAACCACCACCCCGGTCTGCCAGTCCAGAGGTCAACCAAGACAGCCCCACAACATCCAGAGCCTTAAGGAACTCCGGACGGACCTCATCCATCCCCGGGGCCTTGCCACCGAGGAGCTTTTTGACTACCTCAGCGATCTCAGCCCCAGAGATAGGCGAGCCCACCACGGAGTCCCCAGACTCTGCTTCCTCACTGGAAGACGTGCTGGTGGGATTGAGGAGGTCTTCGAAGTATTCTCTCCACCGACCCAGGACGTCCCCAGCTGAGGTCAGCAGCACCCCGCCCCCACAGAGCACAGTGTTGACAGTGCACTGTTTCCCCCGCCTGAGCCGCTGGATGGTGGTCCAGAACTTCCTCGAAGCCGTTTGAAAGTCCTTCTCCATGGCCTCACCGAACTCCTCCCACGCCCGTGTTTTTGCCTCTGCAACCGCAGAAGCCGCGTTCCGCTTGGCACGTCGGTACCTGTCAGCTGTCAGGAGTCCCACAGGCCAAAAAGGTTCTGTAGGCCTCCTTCTTCAGCTTGACGGCATCCCTTACCGCCGGTGTCCACCAACGGGTTCGGGGGTTACCGCCACGATAGGCACCGACTACCTTGCGGCCACAGCTCCGGTCAGCTGCCTCGACAATGGAGGCACGGAACAAGGTCCACTCGGACTCAATGGTAAATGGTAAATGGACTGTACTTATATAGCGCCTTTCTAGTCTTCCGACCACTCAAAGCGCTTTTACAGGACATATCTCATTCACCCATTCACATACATTCATACACTGATGGCATTGGCTGCCATGCAAGGCATTGGCTGCTCATCAGTTCGAGGAACTAACCATTCACACACATTCACACACCGATGGCGCAGCCTTCGGGAGCAATTTGGGGGACTGGAGGGGATCGAACCGGGGATCGAACCACCGATCTTCTGATTAGTGGACGATCCGCTCTACCTCCAAGCCACAGCCGCCCCCGCCAAGCCAATGTCCCCCATCTCCCCCGGGACGTGAGTGAAGCTCTCCCGGAGGTGCGAGTTGAAGCTCTTTCTGACAGGAGATTCAGCCAGACGTTCCCAGCAAACCCGCACAGAACGTTTGGGCCTGCCAGGTCTGACCACCATCCTCCCCCACCATCGGAGCCAACTCACCACCAGGTGGTGATCAGTTGACAGCTCCGCCCCTCTCTTCACCCGAGTGTCCAAAACATGTGGCCGCAAGTCCGACAACACGACTACAAAGTCGATCATCGAACTGCGGCCAAGGGCGTCCTGGTGCCAAGTGCACATATGGACACCCTTATGTTTGAACATGGTGTTTGTTATGGACAATCCATGACGAGCACAGAAGTCCAATAACAGAACACCACTTGGGTTCAGATCAGGGGGGCTGTTCCTCCCAATCACGCCCCTCCAGTTCTCACTGTCACTGCCCACGTGAGCATTGAAGTCCCCCAGGAGGAAGAGGGAGTCCCCAGGGGGAGCAGCACCCCCTCCAAGGACTCCAAAAAAGGTGGGTACTCCGAGCTGCCATTCGGCGCGTAGGCACAGATGACAGTCAGGACCCGTCCCCCCACCCGAAGGCGGAGGGAACCTACCCTCTCGTCTACCGGGGTAAACCCCAATGTACAGGCACCAAGCCCGGGGGAAACAAGCATTCCCACCCCCGCTCTGCGCCTCTCACCGGGGAAACTCCAGAGTGGTAGAGCATCCAACCCCTCTTGAGGAAACTGGTTCCGGAGCCCACACTGTGCGTCGAGGCGAGCCCAACTATATCTAGCCGGTACCTCTCGACCTCACGCACCAGATCAGGCTCCTTCCCCACCAGAGAGGTGACGTTCCACGTCCCCAGAGCCAGCTTCTGCAACCGGGGGTCGGACCGCCAGGGTCCCCGCCTCCGACTGCTGCCAACTCTCTCAGCACCAGCCCCCTGTGACCCCTCCCATGGGTGGTGGGCCCATGGGAAGGGGGGCCGACGAGCCCCTCCCAAGGCCTGGCTCCAGGGGGGGGCCCCGGTGACCCACGTCTGGGCAAGGGAGACCTGGCTCCATTGGTGATCATCTTCATCAGGGGGGATTGAGCTGCGCTTTGTCTGGTCCCTCACCTAGGACCTGATTGCCATGGGTGACCCTACCAGGAGCATGAAGCCCCCGACAACATAGCTCCTGGGATCACTGGAACACGCAAACCCCTCCACCGCAATAAGGTGGCAGCTCCAGGAGGGGCAGTTACATCTCCCTTTACTGTTTACTTTAACCCTCTCTCCTGTACAGATTGTAAAGCTCTCTGAGGCAAAATGTGTTTTGTGACTTTGGGCTATATAAATAAAATTTGATTTGATTTGATTTGATTTGATGTATGGGTCACAGCGGGAATGACAAATCAATCAGTAAATCAATATGACTTTAATTGTGTAGCACTTCTCATGCAAACAAAATAATTGTAAAACAAATGCTTCACACAATAACACCCCCTCCCCAATCTATAGCAATCTATAACTTATGATTAGTTCTATCCATCATGTTCCTGTTGTGATCTTTTCACCTACCATGGCAAAGTGACTGGAAGCAGGGGAAAACTGTATTTTGTCACCCAATGCAGGTCACGGTGCATTAATGGAAAAAAGTGGAAATAGAGTACTTGAATTTAACAATAATTAACTGCTTAATTAGTAAAAACTGCAATACCTGTGCTGATCAGCATGATATATTACATGAGCCAAAGCAGCAGTGTTGGTGCAAGCTGTTTTTAATGGATTTTTGAAAACAACATGAGCACACCACTAGGAGGTGGAGCAAACCTGCACTAGAGCAGCAAATTGAGGACTTTTCATCAGCAATAATGACAATAGAAAATAAGTTAAATTACAGCAGCTGTTCTTCTTTAGATCATTTAAATAAACACAGACAGTCGGTTTTCAGGACAGTGAAGCGCTTGATGAGGGCAGATAGGTGAGTGTAGGGTGTGGGGTCCACTTCAAATACTATGATGGTGTTGGTCACATGTAAAACCTGGCTAATGGTATTCAGCTGAATGATCAGCCACAACAGGACCTCTGCTGCTTTGTGTGTGTGTTTTTTTCAACCTGTCACCCCGGCTTACTCATGAATAATTCATGATATTCCCTAGAAAATCACATGTTTAGAATCACAGAATAATACACCAGGCCTGGGGGTGATGAAGAATGAAGATAAAGAAAATGGAAGTGAGAACCTGATCATCCACCTGAGTTTGTGTCTGCTTTTCGATATGTTTATGTTACTGCCTTTGGTAACACTGTATTTGGATAGTCTTCCCACAGATAGTTCATTGTTCTGTAACATTTCAACTGTTTCACTCTGTCTGTAAATGTTTGACATTATTACACGTTATACTCCCCTGCCACTTCATTAGGTGCACTTGTACAGTCTGTTGTGATCCACATCAATCAAACTTTATTAGGACAGAATTAATCGCAGAGCTGTTGTATCGGATGACATTAGATTGTACAAGTGTACCTAGTTAAGTGGCCGGTGAGTGTATAGAGTAAGTGTAACGAGGACATGTGACACCAACTAGTTTACAGTATTGTGCCTAATGCCTTGATTCCATCTGATTCTGTGACATTGCATGCTCAGCATTGTTTTAATCCATTCTCATACAGACAGACCAGAAGCAGAGCTTTCTGCCCACCAGACTGTTAACTTGCTCAGATTTCATTTTTCCTTCATTTATGTGCTTCTACGATGGGTTAGGAGGCTTTGTAGTTAAAATGTTTCTCTGTTTTTATGATCAGGAGTGTGCACGGGATGATTTATTTTGAAAATTGACCACATTCTCTATGTCCTGTCTGTGTCTGACTTCTGGCAGCTCCATCTGATTATTCTTACGTATTCTCAGCAGAGCAGATCAGAGAGACGTTTCTGAAACATGCTGCGGTGGAAGGTGTTGGACACAAACACTGACTAGAAAGAACATGGCCAGCTCCAACCAAGTGTTAACCATAGTGGTACAATATCAGAAAACAGTTTGATTTGTGAAACATTGGAATTGTTAATAATAATAAGCTGTTGAAATGTTCCAAGTACTGAACTATACACTATCTGTAATCAGATTAAGTGTTACCCTGCCTTTATCTCCTTCCATAGTTCTTGGGACATCAGCTCTCTAAAATGAAATAAAGAATTCCCACTGTATGAACGAAAGACAGAAAATAAACAGGGAGTTATACATGAGTGGTGATGGATTCAACACAGGTGTCTTGATTGTGAGACATGAGCAGGTAGAATGTATCCCGTTCACAGAGTTGATAGTTTGATCCCCCTCCTCCTGTCCACGCATTATGTGCCACTGAGCAAGACGCTGAATCCCAAATTGCTCCCAGTGGTCAGGTCAGCACCTTGCATGGAAGCTTGCTGGCATTTGTGGATGTATATGTGTGTGTATGTGTGTATATGTGTGTGTGTGTGTGTGTGTGTGTATGTGTGTGTGTGTGTGTGTGTGTGTGTGTGTGTGTGTGTGTGTAAACAAAAGGCAAATTGTAAAGTGCTTTGGCTTAAAGTGTAGTTTAAGAGGACAATATACAGTTATCTGTAAATTTGTGGTCTGAGGAGTGATGTGAAAAGGTTCTCTTTAATGAAAAAGGATATTGAGATTTGAAGGGTTAGATACAGGAACAAGAGGAATGTGTCTTTGTCGTTCTTTCTTGACACTTTTTCTGTAAAATTTACTTGAGGATTAAAATCAACTGAAGTATTAATGGACATTGCTTTTTTCCTCACTGTTGGCAGTGGTTGGTTATGTTGGTTGCAGTAAATCCACAACAGCCTTTGAAATGTTGTCATTAAGTCATTTAAGTCTTTGCTGATATTGGGTTTGACTTGTGCGTGGTTATACTTTGGTTGGTTTTTCTCATTTACTGAACTAACTCCCAAATTCCATCGAGTGCTGCAGTGATACGCGGCCGTTCTAGTCAATGTTTCAAACCCCACCGGCTCTGTGGCTGTACTATTTTTGATGGACGCCATGAGCAGCCCACGTCATTGTCTCATTGTAAAACCGTGACAGAAATAAAATAATACTCACTAAAACCATGAAGAGAGCGTAGATCAGTTCTTTGTTAGAAAGGGCTTACTGATGGCAAAGTGAAGCACTGAAAATATTCTTTAGTGTACATTTTAACTGATATTGATTTTTGGTCAGCTAGAATACTTGTTGCATCCACAGCAGTACACTGCTTTGCTTCCTCTCAGTACTCTTGAGAAAGCTGTCAGTCAAAACATGATCTGCCATGCCTACCAAGTTTTGAGAAATGGTCTGAAAAGCAAACTAGCAGTTTGAAGCTAGTTTTCTAAAAGTTCTGAATGTTTATCTTCACTACTAGGGGTGGCTGTGGCTCAGAGGTAGAGCGGGTCGTCCACTAATCAGATGATCGGTGGTTTGATCCCCGGCTCCTCCAGTCTGCATGTCCAAGTGTCCTTGGGCAAGATACTGAACCCCAAATTGCTCCCGAAGGCTGTGCCATCAGTGTGTGAATGCGTATGAATGGTTAGCTCCTTGAACTAATGAGTACTTGGCACCTTGTATGGCAGCCAATGCCATCAGTGTATGAATGTGTGTGAATGGATGAATGAGATATGTAATGTAAAAGCACTTTAGTGGTCAGAAGACTAGAAAGGCGCAATATAAGTACAGTCCATTTACTATGATTATTGTGGATTCTTAATAATAGTCCAATTTAAAATCATCAAGCATTTTTACTATTCTCTTGTAAACTATGGAATACTATAACTTACAGTCAAACCTCTGATTTAACTTTGACCTGTTTCCACAGTCGTGCTCATGCTTTTCTGTTCATGTGATGTTTCTCAAGCTGGATTGCAAAAATGTGTCACCTAGTGATCACTTCAAGAACCGTCTCTCAGTCAGATGCATTACCGAGCATCCAAACACGTTTCTTACCACCTCCCACAACACATTCATGCTTGACTTTAATGGCAAAAGTGACAACTCGACTTATTTGAAATTGCGGTGAAAGTAAATTCTGCGACAGCTGTGTATTCATAGTACATTTCAACAACACCAATGCATCCAACTCTCGCTCTCTCTCTTGCTATTTGAGCCCTCATCGTGCCACTGAGTGCTTTCTCTCTGGCCTGCTTCCACATTGCCATCAGCGGAGAGAGGCTGCTTGCATGCGAGCACAGATGTGCTCAGCATTTGAGGGAGAGCTTTTGGGTACATCTTTTCATGAAACACTTTTTCATGACACTTTTTTGTCTTTTTTTATGACGGTGACATTCATGGAGGTAACAGCTGGCACGCACCACACGGTCACAGAGCGAATCCCAGGAGAGATTTAAAGGGAGATTAAAGTTAGTTGGCATCAGTTGATTGTGCCGTGTATTGTCCTCACTGTCCCCTTTGTTAATGAGGAGATGTGTAAAATATTTTGAGCTTGCTGTATAATTTAGCCTAAAAGCGAGTCTTTACAACCTGCTTGTTAAATGAAAGTGATGTAATTTAAAATGCTTTGTTTGTTTTTTGCTTTGAATCAATACCTTTCCAAAATATATTTAAGAAATGTGAGAAATATGAATGTATTTAGGCTGCTGGTATTGAGCTGTGTTATCACAAGCTTATTTGAATTTAATGAAGCTTCTGTTGCTTGTCACCCTCCTGTCTGTTGAGAAACTGGATGAACTAAACAGGATAGTGCAGCACATCTGTTCAGAAGAAGCTGCTAATGTAGAGCAAACAAACGTCTGACAAATTGATCTTCGCTACAATTATATGATAATTTTAGTTTTCTGTTGCTTTGTTTCTCTGCTTCTGGGTTTTTAAATCCATTCTGTGTTTCACAGATTGAGAATTTATCTGTTGTGGTGGGTGGGGAGCTCCGATGTGCAGTTGACAGTCTGCTGAAAACAGCATTGTATTTACATCAGACCTGTAAAGGAAGGAGAGTCTTTCCTCCCAAATCTCTTTTTAATTTACATGAAACCTTTCTGACATTTAAATCACTCATTCTTGGATATTCCAAGATTTAAAAAAGAAAAGACAAGAAATCTACAATTCAAAGATGGCGACGGTGAATATATTTAGATGAGCTCATCAGCAGTTTCATGATTGCTGAAGCTTTTTTAAGGTTATCAAAGGCATTAGGATCAGAATCAGAAAAAGGATCAGAAAACTTTGTTACTACTACTTAGTAACTCTTTACATTCTAAGTCTATGGAATGATTGTTGGTATGTTAAAGATATTCTGTGTCACTTCATGTAGTACAGATATTTTAAAATAATCTACATTTTGTGTAAGAGAATCTATAATCTAAATAATGATTTGTGTCATTGGTTGTAAAATACACTTTCAGGGTATAAGTAAAATATTCACAAGCTGGTTGATGATAAATTAGCTCACAATAAAAGAGAAAATCTTGTTGACTTGGAGTTGCCTATAGAAGTGGATGCTCTGAGCTGAAACACACACATGGTTATCTTTACGTTTGTTTGCAGCTTAGTTTAAGGTGTCTGCTTTGTTTACTCTCCTGGCTCCTTGGGTGTCAATTTATGTCTCATCATCATCTTTCTCTCCTTTCTGAAGCTCTTGATCATGCTGATGAAGCATTTCACAGTGCTAGATGAAAGTATCTAAACTTTTCTCAACTGAGTATACATATCCTCTTTGGGAAATGACTAATTTAAGGGTTGTAGATCATTTTTGAAAATATATGAGTATTAAAATAACTATAAAACTGAGTATGTGCACTGTCAGTAGCATTTATTGCCTAAAACAAGTTAAAGTTAAAGTTGCTTAATAGTCAGTCTAATATGAACATAAAGTCACTTTAAGGCCTGTTTCCTATAACTGCACCTGCTGAGGGGCAACTTCATTAGTGTTACAAACCTGAGAACAAATATGGCACCAAATTAGTCACAACAAATGTCTATATTTCTTCTTGCCCCCCTTGTGACCCTTCTGCTGTAGATTTATGTATCATTGACAGCCCTTCTCTCCTCACTGTGACAACAGACTGACAAGGCATCAATCTCTGCTCCCCAGCTGAACACCACGGCACAGAACACCCACAGCGATGCCAGACGATCGATATTCAGAATAAATTCTACCTTTCACTTCCTTCTGGAACCATGGGAGAGAGATACAGATACACACACACTCACACTCATATGTGCACACAATTACACACGCAATTACACACACACACACGGCAGTGGTAGGGAGGGTAACGCAGTGGACATGTCAGCGTGCTGCAGGCAGGTGGGCAGTGAGCAAAACCCCCTGTAGTGAAACCTTAAAGTGTCATTAGCTTCCTCTGTTGCAGACACCACCTGCCTGGCTGCCATTCAGACATGTTACATTCATACAGTGTGTCCTTGAATGAAAAAGAAAGAAAACAACATTTAAGAATGTGTGTTAGACCACACCAAACTTTACTTTTTTCCGATATCTGTGTTGTTGAATGAAGACCAGGCATCACTAGCTTGCAGGCTTTTTACTCCTGCTGTTCAATGCTATTCAATGGAAAAATCAAACATGTGCAAACGCATGTGCTCACAAAAACTTCTATTGCCCCTTTTTTTTTTCAATTTATGTGACACACTACTTCTCCAGTCTGAAAACATCTACAGCTCATCCCTCTGCATGCAGGGTATCTCTTATTGAAACACACTCTCTTTCACCCCTCCACTGTCACTATCCAACTTTTGAAGCACCCATTGATAAAAGCTATCCACGCCAAGCTATTTCTCCCCCTCACGTGGTCATGCAGGAGATGAATTTCTGCAGAGAAAGATTGCTGCATCGTAACAGATGGGAAGCTTATTCCAGCGAAGTGACACACTCTTCAACTTTTCTACTTTTTCATTCAGCACCAACTCAAATGTTTTTATCGTGCAGTATGTGGGGGGCAAGGTTACAGTACATGCAATGTAAAACAATTTAAAGTTAAAGACTGACATGTCATTGTTATATTATTTTTATTAAATCATATTATCTGGTGGTGTGTGAAAGTGTGAACACGTCAAGTTATTTTTTTATTTTTACAGCTTTTATTTGTTTTTAAATTCTTAATCTGCAACCAAATATTATAGAGGAGTACAGTATCTCCCAAAACTCATATCCATACCTCAAAACTGTACCTGCCTGGAGTAAATGTACAAAGTCATATTCCACCATTACTGGCAACCACTTGAAACAAAACAGTGACATGGCATGTCTCTCTCTCTCTCTCTCTCTCTCTCTCTCTCTGTCTCTTTCTTTCACTCTCTCTCTCCCTTTGATCCTAACAAACCACATCTGGAACGATTCCCTTGACAGGAAGCACGGAAGCCAAAGTGACTCCATCATACACTGGTCTCAGAAGAATTTGCTGAGCAAATGTCACTCTGGGCTATACGTACACATGGACATGAACTCCGCCTTTTATCTTTTGTCATTTTTATTTTTAATTATTTTCATTTTACATTTAAAAAAGAAAAAACAACAACCTACGAAACAAAACAGCTCCACCAACATATATGTTTGTTCTCACAGAAGTTATCCAACCAAAGAGCAATCAACAACACTACTACAACACTATACAGCCATGCTAGCATGCTTATGTTAGTATCAAGTGTAAACCTACTGTGACGTCACCCGTTGGTTTGTGGACATCCGTTCTGAAGTCTCTGGAGCTTGTGGGTGACGTTCTGCATGTTGTGCTGCGCTTGGGTTTGACTATGTTTTCAAACAGGAAAAATGGTGCCTTGTCTAGTCTTCAACATTCTCTTGTTCCAGCTAAACAGTTACTAAAAAAAAGAGCCTCCCCTGCTGGCCATTAGAAGGAGTTAAGACATGTCTGTTTTTGGTATTTGATCGTAAAGCAAAGTATTGAACAGCACTGACCTGAGCACTTGTTGGTTCTCGTGGTTATCTCGTTCTTGCTTGAAGGAAAAAAACTCAAAAACTCTCCATTCTGGCTTGTTGACCAGCCAGTAAAAACTCTGGAGGTAGTTTGTGACTTTATGATGCCTGTGGAACTTTTCAGAGCGAGAGAGAAAGAGGATGAGCATCGCAGAGGAAGAGGCAGAGTGGGTGTGTTTGTGCACATCTCTCAGCATGGGCAGTAGGAAAATGAAGTGGTATTATATATGAACACAAGGCTGTAATATAAGCTGCAGTACACACGCTTTATTTCTGTTGCATCAGCCAGCGTAGGCTGTCCTCTCTCACTCTATGTTTATGCAACTGGTTATCAGATATGAGCCAGCCTTCTTATCATATTGTATGTCTCCGGGCTGTGAGTGGGTTTGTTCAAACTTTCCCCAAATAAACGATTGAAACGGAACCGAAACTTTTAGTCCTCAAGACTCGTTGCCCGCCGCATGAACCCCAAATGCTCAAATCCCATTTCTGCAGTGTGGAGAAACGGAAAAAAATGGGGGGAAGGAGATGAGCACAGGGGAAGAGGGGGATAAAAAGATGTTAGGGGAGGGGGTGGCATGCTCAGTTGTCTTAGTAGATAAGAAATAAGCTCATATAGCTTGAAATCTCCCTGGATGTGCTTTCAACAAGGTGCATAAGAAGATATAAATATATTAATGGGAGCAGCCTCCACATTTATTAAAGAGGGAATCCACTATATTTCCGCCTTGTGGAAGATGGCACCCTGAGGGGTAATGAATGACACAGTGATTCATCTGTTTTTTGTGTGTGTTTGTGTGCGTGTGTGTGTGTGTGTGTTCACTGTGACATGCGGACATCTGTGAGCTGTCGTGGAGTTTGTGTGTCAGTCAGAGGAGGGCCAGATGTTTTGTCGCATTCATGCTATCTCTCTGATCTTAACAGTAGTTCTCTGTTGTTGTCATGTCACCGTCCCTGTGCGTCTCTTTAATTAATACCCAGCATTCTCTGGTAAACAAAGTCAAAGTCAAATGCATTAGTCCTGCTTTACTGAGAACCATCTCTTACTTTTTTGTCTCTTCATGATGTTCTTTCAGTTTCTCACCTCCCCCTCTTCACACAGGTATTCATTTGTCTTTTGCAGCCTGCCTATAGGCTCCTATATTATTCATGAACGCCATATTGTTTTTGGCTGACGCAGAATACATGTTTTCCCTCCTATACTACTTATAAACCACACACATCCTCCTCTCCAAAGCCTCATGTACAATTCAACATGGCTAAACTTCAGGATTACTGTAGGTTACAGCATTCATAATTTATGTTCATTCCACTTTAATCTCATCATAGATGATGGATCATCATAGTTGGTGTAGGCTCAGAGGAAAGGGGGGATGGTGTGACAGGTTGTGAAACGGATTATTTTAGTCAGGTGGCGTCTATGTATTCACTGCTGCTTTCTTTTAAAGGTGTTTGTCCACTGACCTCTGACTCAAATACACAGAACACAGAGCTGAGACTTTATTTCTTCTTCTTGGTTTAAATTGGGGCTAAAAAAAATGCAAAAGTCTTAACAATTAAAATTAGAGCTGCTAATCGATTAGCTGTGCCAACTATTTTGATAACTGATTAATCTATTTCTTTTCTTCCATTATATGACTGATTGATTGTTTGAGAAAATTATCGATAATTAGAATAATTATAATTATGTCACTGTTAGTTGCTGCCCTAAATTGCCTTTTCTGGTTGTATAAAGTGATCTCTGTTAGTGTGTTACATTTTTGGATTTCTGGGTAAATTAATCCAATGAAATCCCCCAAATTGGATATAATGAGATAATAAAACTCCCTGAGATATGAATATTGAATATTTTTACCTGGCTCGTGTTGAATTTAAATCCTAATTTGCAAAGTAATTGATGACTACTGGTTAAAAAATACAACTGTGTCTTCCAGAGTTATTTCAGTAAATCCCCCAAAATGACATTTTTACATTCAAACCCCTCAAGCTGCCACAGTATGCCTCTTGTCCTTTGGAAGCAATAGAAAAAATACGGTGACGTATTTATTGAGCCAGCATGTCTGCAGAGGGATGAGGTCAGGATGGATGGATGGTTCACAGAGTTTGATGCAGATGGCCACTGTTTCTTCCTGTTTTGTTTTCTACAAGCAGTTAATGCTTTTTTTAAACGATGACCACAGCCTTCCCTAACTTTAACCAAATCATCATGGTGCCTAAATGTATTTAAATGTAAACTATAGTGGTGTGAGAACAAAAAATGTTTTTATTTTTGTAACCTTGATTTGTAAGGGATTTGTACATCATCCTGTCAAAAGAGGCGTCAGAACAGAAAATGCTTGTGTCTTGTGTAAAGCGGCATTACAAATGATGGATTTGTCGTTTAATTAGGAGGTCTTATTAAATATTTCCCCCTGAAATTCAGAGTGATGATATGTAAGAATGTTACTATAGCACTCCAGTAAAATCACGCCTGTGTTTACAGTAAGTACATAACTGTGTATGGGTCACTGAAGACATTTCATCTTTAATAAACACACATACACACATTATGTCAAAGAGGTACTGTAGGCCGCACTGCCATCATGAAATCTGCACTACACCTTTATTTGTGTGGGCTTACAGTCTCTTCTCAAACAGCCAGAAGCAGTGAATATGTTGTCATGGACACATGACAAACTAACAAGAACACACTTTGTTCTTGAGACTTGGTGTAAAAATAAATAATTGGAAAGGGAGCAGGGACAGTGTGTTACCTCCTGTACATTATGTAAACCAACAAGGCCTTCCTCACAGTATACATTTGTTTTGTTATATCTCTTGTCTTATTGTGATTGACAGTATGGATTCTTGCTCTCCCTGCACAATGACCTTCTCTGTCTTCTCCGACTTTTCTTCTGAGTGACGGGAGGATGAACGTCCTGCTTGTCTTTGAGAAGTCAAAGTCGACTTTCTCTTGGTTCCCTCAGCTATTTTCTCTCTGCTGTCTTTCTGCCAATCTCATGCCCTCTTTCTGGCTCTTGCCATCATCCACCCTGATATTATAAGTCACAGACTTCTCTGCCAAGTAATCTACCTCATCAAATGTGATGATATGCAAATGACTTGATTATAACATGACAGCAATCAGCAGGGCCCTTTTTAGCCATCATATTGGATCTAAAAATGGCTGCCAACCTAGAAATGACACTATAGTCAGACATTAGCGAAATGAGGTGACTCATTCACTCAAGTGTGATTATGCCTCAATAGTCTGCATACACTTGTAAGATGTGTGTAATCCATATAATTCATGTCCTGTAAAAACCTTGTATTTCTTGATGGTTGCGTCAACATGTGGAAAAAAGACTTTACCATAGAGGCATGTTTATGGGCGTTAAATAACACTGGAAAACATGCAGAAGTGAGGTGTTCTGTAAGCCGTCAAACATGTAATTAAAACACCATTTATGCAAAGTTCATGCCTGAATCATTTTCTATTAATCACCAAGAATGTCTCACTAATACACTCTTTGTGAGAAGGGTCAATGTCAGTTCCAAGGGTCAAGTTAATTACCCCATCTGATTTTCATCCATCTTTAACCTTTCACTTGACCTCAAGGACCTCTTATGCACCCCGAGTTTGGCTATGTGTGTGTTTCAACTTGTATACCCATTTTTGTGTGTTTCTGTGTGGGTGTGTGTACGCGCTAAAGACCTGTCTGCGCACCAGACACTGAAGCAGTTTCATTAGGACTGCTGGTTCCCAGGAGGGGGGCATGTGAATAATTACCAATTAGACTGTTGTCAAGAGCCAGTAGAGGTGCAGCGCTGTGGCAGCCATGGAAGGTTAGGGTGGGTGTGTGCATGCCTATGTATTTGTTTGACATGAGTATGAGTGTGTGTGTGTATGTGTGTGTGAGGTTTTGTGATTGCACTCCCTGTGCACTGAAGCGTACAGTCGTGGCTGTTAAATACAGAACATTGTTTAATCTAATGCTTCAGTCACTTGCTGGGTTCTTGTCAGCTAATTATAAGTAGCCACATGAATTACACATTTTTTCACATTATATTTCTGTCTGTTTCTCTCGTCTTTATGAGAGAGCTGACATGGGTGAAATTGTTGACATCTCATTGAATAGCTATGAGTGTGTGTAGATGAGACGCTATATATGAGTGACCTTGTGTTCGTTTAGTTTAAAAGCCTATTTGTCTGCTACCTGTCATGATAAACAGCAGCTCAATAAATACCCGACTCTTTGAGAGTTGTTTTATTTCTTTCTGCAAACACTCTGCTAAGTGTCAGTCTGCTGTATTTTTGCCTCAGTTGAAGGTTTGCACACTTAAAATTGAGTTTTTGCTCTTAGTTCTTAGAACAGCTTTATTTGCTTTATTGTTTATTGTATGCTTTATTTAGTTTACTCTTCATATACTCTCTCCCTTTTATTTCCCACAGTTTCTTGTTGGCCTATTTGCCTCTTGTTTTATTCTCTGTCCCTGTATTTGCAGTTTTATTGGTTGTCTTATTTAATGTGTCTCCTGTAGTTTAATTTTTATTGAAAAGGGCATTAAAATGCTGTTAAAACACATTTTACTGTCAGTGCTGTTACTTTTTGAAGGTTTAAATTGTGTTGCAGTGTGAATCAGATAAACCATAATCATAAAACCAATCTTGCAGTAGCTCACACTAGAGATGAACAAAAAAAGATATTCTGCACTTTTTTCCTGATATCTTAAAGGCCTTAGTATCAAGCACTGCATGTGCTGATCTGCTGTGTACTTTTTGTGTGAATGATTTATTAAAAAAAAGAAATGGCAGACAAACATGTTGATGAAAGAGGACGATGTATTCTTCCGCAGGCTTCTTTATTCTCTCAGGATTCACCTGCGTGAGAAAAGGGAGATAAAGGAGGGTGAACGTGCATGTTTCCCTGTTTTTCATTCTGCTTGGCTCGTTCCTTGACAGGGTGAGATGGGACACAATGATTGGAAGGTGGTTGGGTGATGGGTTGCTTTTTTTTTTTCCTTCCCCCTCTTCTCTTTCTCCTCCTCTCACCTTATCCTTTGTACCTTTTTCTTGATCTCTCCACCCCCTTTTGTCTTCCTCTTCATTTTTTTAAACCTAACTAGCTCCACTGTTTCCTGCGTCTTATTCTTCTGTTTCTCTTCTACATCTTTCATTCCTTGCCCTGAGAGACGCAGAGAAAGATAGAGAAGAAAAAGAAAGTGTCAGACAATGTTCTGTGGCTTGGACTATCATAACATGTTATATTTCTCAATCTTCTCTATTTTTAATTTTCTCTCTCTGGGTTTCTCTTTCTCTCCTTTGCCTTTGTCTGCCTCCAGTCCAGAAAACAATAGCCTTTAGTTTCACAAGTCAGTCTTCCTGTTTTATTGATTTGTCTCATTTTTTTCTGCTCCTGTTGTCTCTCCTACACATCTTTATGTACCTCCTACCTTTACATCCCACACCAGGAAATACAAAAGTGAGGAGTCTTGCACCCACCCATGTCTCTGCTCTGCTGTTTCTTAGTATATCATCATGTCTTGCTATTCGCTCAAAGCTACAGGCAACAAACCAGATCCTGCCTGAGGTTCAAACATGACCCTGAGAGGAGCGATGAATATTGTGTGAATTTTCAGCCAGTACTAGCTGTACTGGCTCTATGGGTTGCTATGTTGCTCTGCTGGCTGGTCTGTAAGACTTTCAGCCCAAAATGAAATGTCTGGACAGCTTGAACATGGTTTGCCATGAAATTTTACACAGATATTCGAGGCCCACAGATGTCGAGGCATACTTACTCATACTGACAACTTTTGGATGGTTTGCCGTGAAATTAGTTCCAGATCCATGTTGCCCAGGCGATATATCCTAATGATTTTGATAGTCCCCTAAGTTTTTCTGTAACACCACTGTGAGGTGGTGGATGTTAATGGTAAAGATGACACCTGCTGAACATCAGAATGCTAACATGCTCATTGTAGCATTTAGCTTAGTACTTTGCTGTGCCTAGGCGCACAGAGCTACTAGTATGGCCTTCTTGTGTAATATTAGAAGTGATGTGTTACCTTAGTTTTGATCCTTAATATTGAGAAAAAAAATATTAATTTTGCTGACACTTTTATCCAAACTGAAAAAGATAGTGAATCACTTTTACTACATTACATTACTACATTTACAACAATAAGAGAGGGAGAAAAAGAGGAGTTTTTTGTTTAATTGACATTAATTAAAGCCCTTTTTATAACAGAAATACTAATTTATAGTTATAAATAGTAATAAACAATTTTAATTAATTAGTAAATGAAGCCAGATTTATAAATGTTAAACATTGTTTAAACACTCGTAGTTTTCCAAGACTTTCAGTTCAATCCAATTTTATTTATAGTTTATTTAAGTTATCTCATGACACTTGAGACCAAGTGAAAAGAAGAAGTACTGTGCAATGTAATTTACAGAGACCTGAATTCCCACCATGAGCAAACGATTGGTGACAGTGGTAAGCAAAAAAAAAAAAATAATAATGACAACTACAATTATAATTATACTTCAAATATGACTAATTGTAGTTCAGATTCTGTAAAAAAAAAAAAAAAAAAAAAAAAAAATCATCATTTAGTCATCATCAGTCACACCTTGAGTGTACAACAAATATGTTGTTTTAATTCAATGGAAACTCTTAAAGTTACACTTAACACTTACAAAGAAGTCTTCTCATGAGAAAAAACATTCTGTGTGTCAATCTTAATTATGTGTTGTCACTCGCCATCTGTAAGTTAGAAATGGAGCATTGCGTAACAAGATGTAAATGTATTATGTTTGAGAGAAAATGACGAGTGTGGTGTGAGTTTGTGAGAGAAGTAGTACAAGATTTCCCCTGTTGGCTGAGCATGTCAGTGCTGTCAGGAAATGAACTCATCTTCCAGCCTCACGCCACCAGTTGCTGCTCTTCTCTCCTCTTCCAACTCCGTCCTCATGTATCTCCACTCAATCTCTACTCACCGGGTATGTCCATCAAACACACATACACACACACACAGAAGAAACTCATACACTCCCATAAAAACTTAACCACCCACACAAACAAACACACGACATGATACTCAACTCACACTTAATCCTTTTTTTTTATCTCACAAATCAAACATAGAAACCTGCATTGGTTTGTGTGGCGGAGATGAGAAATAGTTCTTGAATTCTCATCAGGAGATTTACGAAGTAGTTCAAGGGATTTCAGATTAACATTTCCCAGATTAGAGTGGTGCGGTGGGTTACTGTGACTTAAGTGCAAACCCCATCATGACTTGCTACCAGGGCAAACTGAATAGGCCAGTGACCCAGTCCTGCTGATATCTCTAACTTTCTCTCTTTTTCTCTTCATCTACTGAATTTTCTATCTCAGTGAAAATAATTTTATCTTAAAATAGGCAATGACTTGGATCATTGGCAAATTTAAGGCAGGCCAAATTTAACAACACCCATCTGTCAATCAAAGCAGCCATGCTGTTAATGCTGCATGACTTTAAGCCTTAATATAATCTGAACAGGTGAGTTGTATAAAAACTCACCCTCAGTACAGTTGTCATGAATGGAGAAAGGCTGTAAACATGTTTATTTCTGCTGTGAATACATTTCAACATGGGGACTTATGGAGGATGAAATGTTCTGTAACCAGCCTCAAGCAGCCGCTTGAGGTGTTCCAGTTTTTAGCACATCCACATTGGCTTCATTTCCCAGACACAGAGGTTGCTGCTTGGCTCTATAGCACCAACTTAGTAATGTTCAAGTGTCTAACATGTTCATCTACCATGTCCCTAATTCATTTACACTGACTGGAGGACACTGATGTTGGATATTTTTGTATTTTTCTTCAGATTTTACATTGTTCAATTAAAAAAAAAAAAAGTGTGGTTCAGTGTGTTATATACTGAATATTGATCCAAATTACATTTAGTTTAAAACACACAAATGATTCAGTATTTCCTTTATTCATAAACTTCATGTTAGTAAGTGTATATAGTAAGTATAGAGTATTGAGTAAATATATGCTGAACTTGGTGTCTGTTATTAGTAAGATCATCTCCTCAAAACTTTATGTCTTCCTTTAAATGTCAAATGGACCTGTGGCAGATGTCCAAGCACCAGATGTCAGTACGTTCCATCCTGTTGTTTTATGTCGTGTGTGTGTTTTTGCCTGTGTGAGTAATTGCAATAAGTGAGAGTATGTCACTGTTTAGACCAGAACCAGGAAAAAAAACAAAGGTGACTGAACCCAATGACCATCCCAAAGCCCTCTTTCATTTAACAATCCCTATACTGGATTTAGGGTCTGCCACTATCAATTAATGTTCCTCACATCAGTCACAGCTGGAGAGGAGCAAAGGGGTTGGCAGAGGGAACAAGGGGTGTTGGGGGGCAGATAGATCATGTGGTTGAGAATGACGGAGAAAAACAGAGGTGGAGGGTGAGGGAGAGGAAATGACGGTGATATATACGTACACATGAACACACTCCGGGCTGACTGCTACAGTACTGTGGACTGGAGGATGGTTGTGGTAGGGAGCGGGTTGTATAATTTGATTTGGATTTAGTGTTGCTTGGAAGAATGACACAAATTCTACAGGGATTAATCCGGCTTTAATTCAATCTGGCCGCCTCAGCCTGAAATAGCCCCGCTCCGGTCCTGCTGTTCCTCTGTTCCTCACAGCTGCACCTGGCATGGGGTCCAGAGGCCGTGTGTGTGTGTGTGTGTGTGTGTGTGTGTTTGTAAAATGTGATTGTGTAAGAGTGTGTATAATTGTATATGGATTTGTCTGTAAGTACTGTGTGTGCATGAAGAATAGTGTTAATGTGTGTGTTACAGCTATCAGAAGAGTGAAAAACAGACATTCCAGCTGCCTGTGTTCACATGATGTGTGCACTTAGTCCCCATGTAGTCAAAATCAACGTTTAAGTGTTTTTTATCACATGTCTATATGTCACTTATCTGCCAATATCTGACCCAAAAATGACCAAAAAACATTATCAAAGTATTTTTGGATTAAGTAAT
The DNA here is from genome assembly GCA_028641955.1 of Protonibea diacanthus. Classification (NCBI taxonomy): domain Eukaryota; kingdom Metazoa; phylum Chordata; class Actinopteri; family Sciaenidae; genus Protonibea; species Protonibea diacanthus. The sequence goes on from CM053993.1 coordinate 1,094,087, forward strand.
GGTGTTTTAGATTTTAGAGTTTGTAGAGAGTCATTTCCTTGAACATGCTAAAAAATGTTGAAGACTCATCCTGCAATTTTTTTTTTTTTTACTAATTTTGGATTTAATCTGGATCCAATAAATGTTCCTCAGGTACTCCACCTCAACTCAACCCATTAGTGGGCTAATGGAAGGATCAGCAGCCTCTCAGTGAAAGCAACCAGACTGAAGCAGACAGCGAATACAGTACTGAGGTCATTTACAGTTTACTGATAACTTGTCAGGCCAAAAACATTTGGTATGTACACCATTCACTCAGTAAGCCATGGAGCTAGGTTAGGTGAACTGACTCAATCTAGCCAAAGCAACTAAAAAAAAAAAAAAAAAAAAAAACCTTTGTACTGAATTCTGTGTTGTCCAACTGGTGTCTGTCACTCCTGGATGCTGTGCTCAGTCCCAGTCCAAGAGGAGTCAGTTGGACAACAATTGCTGTAAGGTGGTAGCACACGTTAAAATGCTGGAACAATAAGCACCCAGCTTACTGTTTCATGGAATCAAGATGATTGTAGTTGGACAGGTCAAATGATCATGATATTCATGCGACACACGTCATTGTTTGCGTTATCTCTTACTTTTCTGGCCTAGTTTCCTGTTGTCTCCTCATTGGACACAATTTCTTTCAACAGGCCGTACTACAGGTGTAGGTTGTTGCTACAATAAAGCATGTCAGAGTGTCTGAGGCTACAACAGGAAACATGTAATACTCTCTTTTTAAATCTCTCACACAAACACACACATACTGCTCTCTCCCTGCATCTGCCTTATCAGCTTTGTTTGGCTCTCTGCCTACAAGCAATCTACAGTTCACTACAGTTTCCTCCTAAATGGGTGGCTGCCTGGTGATTTGGATCCCACATCTGATGTTAAAACGTTCCTAATCACAACTTCTCTGGTCTCTTTACATCTGCACCTGCACTCAGAAGGCCTATGAAAATAACAGAGTTTATGCTGATATCAAAGCTGGAACATTCTCACTTCAAACCATATAATGTTCAAATGAGGATAAACTGGGTGAAAATAATGTTGCAGTGGTTCTGAGACTCATTAAACAAAACATTAAAAGCTTAAAGCCCACTGTGTTTTAGCAGCGCTGGGCAGACACGAAACACTGAAAGATGTTACTGTTTGTACAGCAGCCCAATCATAAAGGTTTTAGGTTGATGAATCAGTGTTTCAACATCTTTCCCTTCTTTGGGATTACATTAATGAATGTAAAAAGAGTAAATTTAGGTTGATCCTGAAGAAATCAAGTGAAATTATGTGCAGATACACTGATTCATGAAGATCAGTGTGCATCGTTTTACCTACCTGCAACAAAACCTCACCAGAATAGTGCTTTATTACCCTGAAATCATGTGTACGATCTCAACAGTAGTGGGACTAAAAAGAAAGTCTTGTCCTGGTACTATGGAGAAAGCAAGCAAGCAAATGTAATGCCAATCAGCCTAATACATAATTGAATATCTTGAGGGGAAAATTCTGGCTATAATAAAGTGTGCTGCCAGAATGAAGTTTATAGCCCATATAGAATGTATGCAAGAAATTTGTCTCTGTGTGTCCCATGGTCAGCCAAGCAGAAGTGGCCTTTGAACAACACACCAGATGACTCCTAGATAATAAATCAGCAACAGATGTTTCCAGTAAGATGACAGATGACAAGAGGAGCTATGATATATAGTCTGGACACTCTGCCACTCTTTTTCTTCTCTATCTTTCTCTGCGTCTCTCAGGGCAAGGAATGAAAGATGTAGAAGAGAAACAGAAGAATAAGACGCAGGAAACAGTGGAGCTAGTTAGGTTTAAAAAAATGAAGAGGAAGACAAAAGGGGGTGGAGAGATCAAGAAAAAGGTACAAAGGATAAGGTGAGAGGAGGAGAAAGAGAAGAGGGGGAAGGAAAAAAAAAAAGCAACCCATCACCCAACCACCTTCCAATCATTGTGTCCCATCTCACCCTGCCACTGACTCAGTTAGAGATGGATGGATAGAAACAGAAACAGAGGGAAAGGAATAGATGGATAGAACAAAAGATGTGACTGGAAATGGATATGAGCAATGCAGAGGAAGAAAAGTGTTACGACATGGCTCGTTTTGGAGAGCAGTAACATATGATGAGGATAGGAAACGAGGTGGAAAGCGACAACTGTACAGGTTCAGGTTAACGTAACCAATACACAAAATGACATTTGAACGAATTACAACAACCAAAAGCGAGGCACACTGATCACAGATTCACAGCCGCCCTGAACTGCGGACACACAAACTATTTAAAATGCAGCTGAGGTTGATTGAGGACTCCCGATTGGTCGAGCCACAGCCACAGCAAACACAGATGCCAGCAGAATCACTCCAGGAAACTAATACATGCTAAACGGCAGCCAGCGGTGGCCATAACAGCCCCCCCCCCCCATTAAATTACAAGCCCTTGCAGCTTGACGTTAAGATTACATACATAACACCTAGCTACGATCTACAGCCTAGACAAAGCATCAGCTAATATATTTTCAGACCCCTTTTTATGTCGGATGTCAAGGTTGAAGTCTTGTACCAACAGTGCCCACCGCATGAGTCGCTGGTTGTGATTAAACAGAAAAACAAGGGGATAATGATCAGTGAACACATTTACATTTACATTTAGTCATTTAGCAGACGCTTTTATCCAAAGCGACTTACAGAGAAGGGAACAATCAAGGTACAGTGTGATAAGGAAACGTTAGTGCATCAGTAAGTGCTGTGACAATTCTTAAAGGGGGTAGCTTTCTCATGTTCAGTTGTAGGTAGTGCTAGGAGAGGTGGTGTTCTCTGAAGAGCTGGAGGTCTTCAGGAGTTTTTTTAAAGGTAGAGAGGGACGCCCCCGATTTGGTAGGAACTGGTACGCCCCCGATTTGGTAGTGCGTTCCACCAACGGGGAACTACAGACGAGAAAAGTTTGGATTGCCTTGAGTGAACAGGTGGCAGAGCCAGGCGTCGCTCATTGGAGGAGTGCAGTGGTCGTGAGGTAACATACAGTAGTAGCAACTCAAAAGTTCCCCTCCAAGCTGAAAGCCAGCCGAATGGCAGCCGTCTTCCAGCCAACTGCCTGCCAAGTTCCAGCGGCTGGAATGACCCCCTCCTTCTCCTGGGCATGTCTATTTTTTACTGTAACTCCACCTATTTGTTTAATTACAGGGTATGACCAAAAGATGGCGCTTCTCTCACAGAATCTTTTTACAGTTGTTCTACCTGGAGATGACGTAGCTTACACACCTCATTAGCATTCTCATTGCTCAACCTTTTGTTTGCACTCAAGGGGTTTTTTGGTCTCCCAGTGTCACACAGATCACAGAGTGGAAAATGCAGCTGGTTTGACTACCATATACTATACAGTATAGAGTACGCGAGCGTGAGAGAAGGGAAACATTAGTAATTATGTAAGGATAGCCTAGAATAGCCTAGATGTTGCTGCTTTAGTAAACAGTGACATGTTAGATATAGACACCACTAATACTCTCTCTCCTTTATGACTATTGAATAATAACATAGCCTAATAAATCTGTCGGCTGCTTTCCAGTCCAGTACAATCATCGGTCTCTACGGGCGTAGGCTACATTATGTGTCATGAATTTTGGAAAAGAAGGGCCGTTTTGAGAATCGAGTGTGTTTCATAGGCTTCAGAAAGCATCACACAGATATGGCCCTTAAAAAAGTTACAAAAAAAAAAAAAAAAAAAAAAAAAAAACACATGGTCCATCAGACGTTACGGGGCTGCCACGTCAGGCCTGCCGATATGAGTTGAGTTTTTTTTTTGTTGTTTGTTTTTTTTAATTAATCAGTTTATTTGAAAGGGGGCGGGGGTGTTGTAGATGATGTTGTGCGCGACATAGAGTTGCAGATACAAGGATGCAGCGGTGCCTCAGTGTTATCTTATCACAACTTATTTTTTCCATCAAACGATCCGCGGATCACGTAGTGCCGGTCTGTGGGGAGCGATATGAACGGATCATGATGATCCGTTGCACCACTAGCCACATCCATGATTGTGCTCTGTCTCAGCTGATCGGCTCACCCGCTCACCCCGGTGTATCTGTTCTGATGTGTCTCTATACAGTCTACGGTGAGAGCAGAACATTAAAATTGCTCCTCCCTGTGGACAAATGAGGCATTGCAGCTGGTTTTCACCCAGGCTGCTTAGGGGCGTTTCCAGTCGGGCCTTCACTGACTACGTCATCGCGGGGATCACATTCCAGTCAAGGACCAGCCAAGGACCCGTAAACACGGGAACTTTTGAGTTGCTACATCTGTATGCCTGTGCATGGGCGTTCAGGTAGGTAGGTGCACTACTGGAGACAACTTTGTATCTGAGTGTTAGCGCTTTGAATTTAATCTGAGTTGCAACAGGTAGCCAGTGAAGCTCGATGAGCAGCAGGGTGACATGTGACCTTTTGGGTTGTTTGTAGACCAGGCACACACCCTTGTTCTGGATCATCTGAAGAGGTTTCACTGTGCAGGCTGGGAGGCCCGTCATGAGGGCATTACAGTAGTCTAGTCTTGAAATGACCACAGCTTGTGTCAGGAGTTGAGTGTTGTGTTAAGTAAGGTCTGGTTTTTCTGTTGTAAAGGGCAAAGTGGCATGACCAGGCAACTGAGGCAACATGATTGGAAAAGGTTAGTTGGTCATCAATCATAACCCCTAAGTTTCTCACTATCAGGTAAGATTCAAACCAGGAAAGAGCCAAGCCAGAGATGCCCATGTTAGAGAGAGTAGAGAGGAGGATGCAATGGTTACCTGTGTCAAAGGCAGCTGATAACTCAAGGAGAATGAGGACAGAGGAATGTGCTGCTGCTCTTGCTTCTTTTAAGGTTTCTGTCACAGACAACAGAGCAGTTTTGGTCGAATGACCACTCTTGAAACCAGATTGATTCAGGTCAAGAAGATTGTTCTGTAGGAGGAATTCTGAGAGTTGCTTAGCGACCGCTCGTTCAATAGTATTAGATAAAACAGGAAGAAGTGAGACAGGACGATAGTTCTCGAACAGCCTTCAGGACACTTGGACTTGGACAGGACATGCAGACTGGAGGGGATCGAACCGGGGATCAAACCACTGATCTTCTGATTAGTGGACAGCCCGCTCTACCTCCGAGCCACAGCCACCCCCTTTCAGGTCCAACAAACATGTAGTAGGATGGCTACATGTCAACAGTTTGGATACTTCACTCTCAGAGAGGGGTGTAAAGCCAGAAAAGGAAGTGCAAGCAACTGTGCTAGGTTGTGAAAGTGCAGCAGCTGATTCAGTGCTGCCCAGCTGGGCTGGAGAGATATGTAGTAGGACTGCTATATGTCTACAAAGTGTTAGGAGTTGGGTTGGGAGTGAACTAGTCAGAGAATTGGCTGCTGATAGCTGCCACTTTGTCTGTAAAGAATGATGCAAAGATATCAGCAGTAAGGCTGGTAGGAGGGGGCGGAGGGTTGAGTAGTGATTTGAAGGTGGAGAAAAGTTTCTGGGTGTCAGTAACACTGTTGACTTTGTCGTTGTAAAAAGCTGTCTGTGCAGCAGTGACGCTGGTTGAAAAAGAGGATAAAAGTGTCTGGTTGCCTTTGAGGTCATCGGCTAGTTTGGATTTGAGCCATTTTCTTTCGGCAGCTCTGAGTTTGGTGCATTGTTATCGAAGGGTATCATCCAACCATGGGTGAGATTGGTTTGGTCGAGCAGGCCTCGTAGATAAAGGACACAGCTTGTTCAGACATGAGTTCAGAGTAGAGCAGAGTGACTCAGTGGCATCATTAACCTTCAGAGAGGAGAATGTGCTGGATGGTGGTAGAGCAGAGGTAACAATAGAGGAGAAGTGGGTTGGAGATGAAGTTACGGAGGTTGCGGTGAAACATAACCATTGATGGAGGAGCAGAGGGTTGTTCTGACAGACATTAAAATGGATAAAAAAAGTGATCTCATAGGTGGAGAGGCATTACCATCAGTGCATCTATGGCACAGCTTTGTGAGTAGGAGGACTGTGGACCAGCTGGAGGTCAAAGGAATGACATAAAGTTATCAGTCTGGACTGTCTAAGTGGATGTTCATGTCGCCCAGGACAAGCCACGAACAGTCATGATCAGGTATGGATGACAGCAGGGTATCTAGCTCGTCTGTAAAGCCACCCAGTTGGCCTGGTGGACGGTAAATGACAACAACGTAGGCCTTAACAGGGGCCGTTACTGTAATGGCATGGTATTCGAAACAGTTATCATTGGTGGAATGTAACAGCAGAGTGAATTTCCATTTGTTGGAAATTAGCAGGCCAGTCCCTCCTCCTCGACCAGTAGGACGGGGGGTGTGGGAGAGGGTGTAATTAGTGGAGAGTGCAGCTGGGGTGGCTGTATTCTCTGGTTTGATCCAAGTCTCAGAGAGAGCAAGGAGCACTCCAGAGAAAAGTGGTTGGTGTAAGCCGTAATAAAATCAGTTTTGTTAACTGCGGATTGGCAGTTCCATAAGCCCATGGAAAAGGAGGCAACAGTGTGTGAGGACTGTTTTAGAGGCCAGAGGTTAGTTAGATTTCTGCATCTTTTGACAAAGTGTTTTCTGTGTGGACTGGAGACAACAACAGGTATGGAGTGGCACATACTGGTTCCCTTTGCTTGGTGAACTTGCACAGGTAAAGTTGCTCGTCTTGACCTCCGCACATCTCCATAGGCTGATTGCGACTAGCGTAGACCGCCCTCTGCCGTTGCCATGAATGGTTTTTCAATTGAGGTGCAAATTCAGACTTCTGATCACCCATAGATGACCGAAACTCGCAGCTCTTATTGTTCACTTGCCCTCAGTTGTTTACAACGCAGAGTTGAATTCTGAATGATTTCAAAATTCAGAAGGATTCAGATTTAGGCCGCCCCGGAAATATTCAGAGATATTCAGACTGCCCCAGAAGTGTAATGCTTACACTTTGCTGAATACTCTGAATGCCCCAGTCAGTATAGTGTAATGTTTACACTTTCACTTTCCCAACGCACCAAGGACCTTGTCCAAATTAGATGGTGAGATGCTCTGATATTTAAGGAGAAAGGAGCAGTGTTCGTCTGAATCCCGCCCTCTGCTGTTGCCTGAACACTACAACAGGTAGAGAAGTAGACCCAACATAAACCTCAAAGTGCTGTAGTGCTAACAACAGAGCCAGGGTTTCCTTCTGGAAACTGGATGGTGGAACAATTTGCCTGGTGTCGGTTGAACTTGTGGGAAAACTAAGCAATAGGATGATCAATACCATCCTCCCCTCTCAAATCAAATCAAATTTTATTTGTATAGCCCAAAGTCACAAAACACATTTCGCCTGAGGGCTTTACAATGAAGGTGTTGACTGTGTCTGTCTCCTGAACCCAAAATGGTAGTTTGTTCCACAGAAGAGGAGCTTGATAGTTGAAAGCTCTGGCTCCCAATCTACTTTTGGAAACTATAGGAACCACAAGGAACCCAGCATTCTGAGAGCGCAGTGTTCTAGAGGGGTAGTAAGGTACTATGAGTTCTCTTTAACAGGACCGCACCAGCACACACTGCACTGGCATCTACCTCGAGCTTAAAGGGTGTGGAAAAGTAAGGAATAGTCACGGGAGCGTGACTTAACAAACACTTTACACTATTGAATGCAACCTATATATATTATAATATTTGTCCACACATAGTCTACCTTAGTGCTGAGTAGGTTTGTTAGCAGAAAGATGATACTGGAAAAAATGTGGCAGGAACTCGCAGCGTTTTACGGGTGGTTGGAATGGGGAAATCCCTAATGGCAACAGTCCTTGCCTCAACGGGGCTCATCTGTCTCTGTCCAACCAGCTGACCAAGATAAGTTATGGTGGCTTTTCCAAATTCGCATTTGGCCAAATTTAGGGTCAATGTAACGCGGGCCTTTGTAACGGTCAAAAACCTGCTCCAATACATGTATGTGATCCTCCCACATATCTGCATAAATGACTAAATCATCAAGGTAAATGTTGCAATTTGGCAATCCAGACAATACAGTGTTAACTAGTCTCTGGAATGTAGCAGGAGCGTTACACATCCCAAAAGCCATCACGTTGTACTGGCAGAAATGATTGGGGGTGACAAATGTGGCACAGTCTGTTAAAGGTACCTGCCAATAACCTTTTAGCAAGTCCAACTTGCTAATGGATTTTGCGGTGCCTAGGTTATCGATACAATCCTCTATACAAGGGAGAGGGTATGAATCTCGAACAGTAACTGCATTTACCTTGCGAAAATCTGTGATAAACCTGGGGAACACAGCGAACTCCATGGACTGGAACTACCAGAAACCAAGTCATTTTGCAGGAGATAGTCTACCTCCTGTATCATCAACGACGTTTAGTCTGATTGGCATGTAAGCATGTTGTTTTATGGGGTGTGCATCTTTTACCTCTATATCATGTTTCAAGACAGAAGTGTGAGTTGGAACATCAAATAGACAATAGTACTGGCCAATCAGGACCTCCAGATCACGTTGTTGTTCAGCGGTTAATTCCTGCAAATAGCATGACAGGTTTGCAAGTGTCTTTGAATTTGGGAGGCGAACCGGCAGATGTGTAGGGACGGGCATCTGTGGGTCAACTCCATGGGGAGTGCCCACGGACTCTGTCACAATGAGAGCAGCAGCTTTAACATCTGACGGTTTGGCTTTGGCTACTAAGGACGAGGTGACAGCAGAGGTAACATTGTCTTCGCAGGACTGGTAGCGTTTCAACAGATTTGTGGAAACAAATTGCTTGAGAAGAACGTGATGACTGGTCTCTGCATTTTAATGTCATGCAATTTGCAATGACATAGACGACCTGGTGACAGTAATAACATTCCCTTTCCTCTTTCAGCCCACGTGGATTACGGGGTCTGTGAGGAGAGGAGGGACATGAGACTGGAGAAAAAGCAGATTTATGGGTTAACACAGGGATCGGGAACCTTTTTGACTGAGAGAGCCATGACAACAGTTTTAGAGTATAATAAGTCTCTGAATTTATTCTTTTTAATAACATTGTTATACTGAAGCTAAACAATAATAAATAAAATACTTCTTAACATTAATGTGACTTCTGGTGCTGCATGGTCCCGATCATGCACCGATCACCACAGCAACCGCTGTATTTCAGATGTAGACCCGCATGGGCACTCACGAACTGCTGAGTGAACTCTCCGGTCGTTAGCTCATCGGCAGTTTCTTCTCCGAGCTGTTCTGTATCGTTAAAATTGAACAAAGTAACACAAAACGCAACTGCTTACTCTCCTACTGATTTTAATTGGGACATTTTGCATCGAACATAAAGCCATTAAATGTGTGGTACAAGTTTGGAAGGCTGGGCGCAGAGGAGACCACCGGGCTCTCTCTGAGGGGAGGTGGAGAGAGGGAGATGCCCGGCCAAGGCTCCGTCCAGCATGGACTAAAACACAGCATGATCAGTTCAGAAACTATTTGGAATGAGTTAAAAGGAATTTTTAAAACAGACAAAGAAGTTTTAAAGACTGCATATTACTAGCAGATCTATTTTCTGACCCAGAGTGCGGCCGTAACTGGTTCTGAATGAGGCTTTATAGCAGGCATCTTCCTGGTACTGCGTACCGCCACTGGATGTTTTTGTGGTACGCAGTACTGGACCGTACCGGCTTACTTTCTCCCCTTTCTACCCCTGGGTTAACATACTGCCAGCAGCAGACAGTGCACCCACTTTCTGGTCATTCAGATACACAACAATACACTCAGACAAACACAGGATGAGCTCTCTCAACGCATTGAAATCTTTAACTTTACACATGGCACATCAGTTATCAAATAGAGTTCCCTTCTCACGGGCAAATTCAACATAGGTCTTAGCAGGAGTTTTCTTGTGACCTCGAAACTTCTGTCGGTATGCTTCAGGCAAAAGTTCATATGCTTGTAAGATAGCCATCTTGACAGTTTCATAATCTAAGCTATCTTCAACAGGGAGTGTGGTTATGGCATCCTGAGCTCTACCATGCATTTTACACTGAAGTAGAAGCGTCCAATTTAAAGGTGGCCATTGTAAAGCGGCCGCTATCCTCTCAAACACATTGAAATAGGAGTCAGCTTCATTATCCTGAAATACAGGTACCAAAGCTACATGCTTACTAATGTCAAATACTAGGTTAGGTGAACTGGTGGAAGCGGTGAAAGGTGGTGACATTCCTGAGCCCCTAGGAGCACTCTGCCCCGTGTCAGAAGCCTCAAGCTCAAGTTATCTCAGTCTCACTGCCCTCTCAGTCTCAGCCTGAAGTTCAGCTTTCCTTATCTCTAACTGAAGCCAGAGCTAGTATTGCGTCTCCCACTCACGAGCTTCCAGTTGCAGCCAAGCTAGACGGACTTTAAGCCGGGCCTCGGTATTGCCAGTACTGCTCTGTGGGGCAGGATCATACCTAGGCAGAGTAAACCCAGACTTGCCCAGAGTCTGAGGGAGTTTCAGTACTTGGGCCACTCTCTGCTTCTGCTGAGGAACTGGGAAGAGACACAGACTCCACCTGCTCAGTCAGAATAATCACACCCTGTTCCACCAATCCACTCATCAGTCCTTCTCTAACTTCTTTTTTAAGCATGGACCTGACAACGGGAATATTGTAGTGAGCAGCTATCGCCACTAAATCATCCTTCCTACAGCTATGTACTTGTTCGAGCATAGGATGTACTACAAATTTATTCAAGTTAAACTTTTCTGCCATGGTGCTCAGTAGCCAGCAGCACTCACTCAAGCAGACAGTTGAATCCATTAATGAGCTCACTTAACTTTCCTAGTAGTCACAGGAGCTCAGCAAACTCTCACCAATTAATTAAACACTGACAGACCTGATTCAGTGTCAATTTACAATTACCAATGCACAATTTTCATTTCAGATCCCGGACAAGCCCCCATTTATGTTACGACAAGTAACTTGTCCTGTATCATTGACCATCCATTACTCATGCTGTTCACAAATCGTTTCCATGGTGTGCTTGTCCACTTGTTATAACATGACCAACTGTTGGCACCGTGGGGACGCGTCGCTTCGCCAGAAGCCCTTCCTGGGTGTGCCTGCTTGCCCCTGTTGGTAAGTACGAGATTGTCTGCTGTCCAGCGGCTCTGTCACTCAGCCCCCAGCTGATTATTCCGTTGTGTTTTGGTGTAGCTGGGTGATTGACCCGCAGCCTGAGCCCTTTAACCTCTGTCTCTCCGAGGCTCCACTGTAGCTTTGAGGGGTATGTTGTGCCCTTCTTTTAGAGGCTGTGGTAATTTGCTGCCCTACATTTAGTGACTTTTCCTGGGACCCATGCTGCTGTTTTGGCTCAGTGAAATCTTCGGAGATTTTAGCTTTCTGTGGTGACGTCAGCTGTTTAATTCAGCTCTTCGAGCCTTTGGTTTGGCCCACTGGGCCCGTCAGTGCACGACTGCGGTCTGACTTAAAAGATACGTCGCTGTTTTCATTCATTGTGTTTTATGTCTTGCTTAATTGTGTTATTTAGTGTTTCTATGTATTTTGGTTTATTTCATTTAATAGTTCTTCACACCAGTCCTGTGTAGCACCTTTCGCAAGGTTTTTAACTTGTCTTCTGTGTCTGGTTAGGTGCTGTGGCCCAGAGGCAGCAATCCAGTTCCTGGTGGTGGTCCACTTCACAATTTCCTTTCCTGTTTGGAGTGTGAGTGCAGTGTCACAGGTGTTTTAGACAGATTTCTATTTTTGGTTTGTTCCTTGCCATGGTAAGCCCAGCCCTTTCCTTAGCTTTGTTTCTGCCTGGTGCTAAGTTTTAGGTGATTATCATTGTTATTATTATTGCGAGTACTTGGTGTGTGAACTTTTGATTTTGTTTCCTATTTGCTCATTTTTTGTGTTTAATAAAGTCTTTTCTTGATCTGTAAACAGTCTCTTGCCCTGTGATATTATCAGACCTGTGACCTTTTACATTAATAGCCAAGAACCAATTATTTCCTGTGGGTATAAATACCCCAGGTGGCGTTGTCCCCTCTTGCTCTTGCCACATTCATCAGCAAACGAGCATCAGTAACGAGCTTTATTTGCACAGAGAGCAGACAAAATAGCAGGTGAAGAAACAGGTACTGAATCAGGGGGTAAGGGGCAATGTCCAGAGTAGAGGGATCCAGATACACTGCAGCCCGGAACCAGCAAAGACCAGGGAACAGGCAGACAGACACCAGAGACGCAGAGGCAGAAGACGTGGTCAGGACAGGCAGGGTCGGCAACAGAGAAGCAATCCGGGGAAGAACGCTGGAAAGTCTTGCATGGCACAAAGAACAATCTGGCAAGGAGTGAGTGAGGACCTGGAGCATATATACTGGGCTGATTGCAGATGGAAAGCAGCTGTGAGCACAGGTGAGTGGAGTTAGCTGATGAGGTGGGAGTGGCTGGCATGAGTGGAGGTGGGTCAATGGAAAAGTACTGTGGCCCAGAGTAACAGAACTGTGACACAATCTGATAGTTTTACCAGTTTGTTAGTCACACTAACTAGCCTAGTTATATCAATAGCTTCTCTCTCCTCTCCTCTCTTATCCTGCTCTCTCTTCTACACCTCTCTCCTCTCCTCCTCCTCTCTCCTCTCCTGCTCCCTCCTGTCCGGTGTGCCACATGTTTAGCTACTCTTCATGCTCCTTTAGCAATAACTGCACTTTATTTGTTGCTTTGGAGGCAAGGCTCAGTGATTTAGACTCTCGGTTCGAATAAGGAAAAACTTGCCCACAAAAAACCCTTTAACAGGGAAAAAATGTGGAAGAAACCTCAGGAAGAGCCACAGAGGAGGGATCCCTCTCCCAGGACGGACAGACGTGCAATAGAAGTCAGGTGTACAGAACAAATCAACACAAACATATTGTACAATTACAATGAATGATAAAATGACAATGAATTACAATGAATAATAGAATGATTACAGTAGCAGTGGAACCTGTGATAGAGATAGAGAGACACAGATGCACAGCAGCAGTAAATCATTAACTAACTATAAAGTGTAATGGAGATATGGTAACAATAATGACAGTAATAATATATGTAGTGGACGTCATGCAGGACCACAGCGGCAGCCACGATCCATGAGAACCTGCTGGACAAGAGAGCACAGAAACTCCAGGGAAGAAGTTTAGTTAGTAACATGCATTAACATGCATGCAAGAATAACTGGTGATTAACAATCTTTTGGAAGATTTTTGTAGTAGTGCAGGTATTCAGTGCATTCTTTAGGCCAGGTGAGCCCGTACAAACACCTCATTAGCATTCTCATTAGCGTTCTCATTGTTTGCACTTAATGGGCTTTTTGGTCTCAGTGTCACACAGATCACAGAGCCCAAAATGCAGCTGGTTTGACTACCGTGTACTATACAGTAGCCTTGTGATTTAAGTGTGTTCATGAACAGGAGGATGACTAATTTACTGCATTTTTATAAATGAAAGAAGTCCCCGGAAGACTGACCCACAGGCCAGCCCCCCTCCCCCTCCACTCCTCAGCCTGCCACCTTCAACACCTGACCCCCACAAACCTACTCCTCCCCCCTTCACCAGTTCACCACCCCCTCTCAACCCCCACTGACGCTACGTTTACATTTAGCCGGGTATGTTGAGAAACAAATATTTCCCTCCCTCCATTTTCCAAAATAACATCGTGCACATAGCATCGTTTTCAAAAAAGTTTTCGTTTACGTCAAGCCGCATAAATCGAGTGCCATCATAACTACGCCAAGCCAAAAGCGTTGGCTGTCTTGCGCAGTCCACCCCCGTTGGACAGGTAATGTGCAGGCAACTTTTTTTATGACACCGACAGGAGACCGGATGATGGTCATCTCGCCCTCGATGTAAGGATGCATCAAGTCGGAGAGTACCAACAGTGATGAGCGCGACATCCTAAAATTTTCATGCCACTCCTCCGGGACAACCACTTCATTTTCAAAATTAATTACACATGAAAAGTGTTTGCACCAGAAGAAATGCGACTGCTACTCTGAATGCTTCCATGATCATCGTCATAGCAAAAGGTAAACATTGGTCGCACTTTTGGCGCATCAGCTGCCTAAAACTCTGTTTATCTCAATTTACACACAGAACCATAGTTTTCCAGAATCTCCACTCTAGCTGGAGTTTTTAGAAAGATTCGTTTTCAGAGGCGAATTCACTGTTTGCGTGTAAAAGATAGGTACAAACGAAGGGAAATGTCTCCATTTTTAAAAATACCCGTGTACGTGTAAACAGGGCCTGAGACTCTCACCACTCAGCACCCCCACACCCCAAAAAGGTCTGAAACCAAATAAACAAAACACTAAGGAGTCCCCGAAAGGCTGACCCTGAGAGACAGCGCACTGGCTTCTGTCACTCAAGGACAATTTGTTCTTTTTTTGGTTTCATTTGCCTGCCTTTGCTGAGGAAAAAATGGTTCTTGCTTCATGAAGTTTCATTTGAAAATACAGTAAATGAAAAAAAAAAAACAACACTAGGTATGTTATTAATAAATCATCAAATTATTAATATCATAAAGGAGGGAGAGTATTTATGGTGTTTATATCTAACGTGTCACTAAATCAACAGCATCTAGGCTGTCCTGTCTTTACAGAATTACTGATGCGATGCGTCTCTTCTGCTCACACACTCTCTCTCTCCTCGCTCATCTGCATGTAGTGAAAGCCACAGCTGGACACACCGGTCTATAACAGCTGTTCATATGTAGCCATCAATTTAACTGCTACGGCGGTCCGAGGAATAAATACTCAGAAATCGAGTGTGTTGCATAGGCTTCAGAAAGCATCAAACAAAACACGTTCCATCAGATGTTACGGGGCTGCCGTGTCAGAGCTGCCGATACGAGCAGAGTTTTTTTTTTTTTTTTTTTTATGTTGATGCATGTTGATGATGTTGTTGTGCGCAACATGGAGCTGTAGCGGCTGCAGCAGTGCCTCTGTGTTATCTTATCATAACTTTTTTTCCCCATCAAACGATCCGCGGATCACTTGGTGCCGGTCTGTGGGGAGCGATATGAACGGATCATGATGATCCCTTGCACCACTAGCCACATCCATGACTGCTCTATCTCAGCTGATCGGCTCACCCGCTCACCCCACCGTCCCAGCGTAACTGTTCAGATGTGTCTCTATACAGTCTACAGTGACAGTAGAACATTAAAATCACTGCTCCTCCCCGTGGACAAATGAGGCTTGCAGCTGGTTTTCACGCAGGTTGCTTAGGGCCGTTTCCAGTCGGGGCCTCACTGACTATAATAATTTTAATTTTATCATTAAAGAAGCTCATGAAGTCATTACTAGTTAGACCTGAAGGAATAGATGGCTCAGTAGAGCTGTGGTTCTCTGTTAGCCTGGCTACAGTGCTGAAGAGAAACCTGGGGTTGTTCTTATTTTCCTCTATTAATGAAGAGTAATAGGCTGCTCTGGCATTACGGAGAGCCTTCCTGTAAGTTTTAAGATTATCTTGCCGGACTAAACGAGATTCTTCCAGTTTAGTGGCACGTGGTTTGCGTTCAGATTTACATGCCTCTTGCTTTAAGTTACAAGTCTGCTGGCTATACCATGGTGCTAACCTCCTCTGTTTAATTATCTTCTTTTTCAGAGGTGCAGTAGAGTCGAGAGTTGTTCGTAATGAGCCTGTAGTACTGTCAACAAGATGATCTATTTGTGAGGGGCTAAAGGAAGCAGACAGTCCTCTGCTACATTGAGACATGGCATTGAATTCAATACTGAAGGAATCACTTCCTTAAATTTGGCTACAGCACTATCAGATAAACATCTGCTGTGGGAGTTTCGGCAAAAAGGCTTATAGTCCAGTAATATGAACTCAAAGGTTATTAAAACTGGTCAGATAGAATAGGATTCTGTGGAAAGACTATTCGATGATCAATTTCAATGCCATATGAGAGAACAAGATCAAGAGTGTGGTTCAGACAATGAGTCGTTTTTTTTTACACTCTGACAAAGTTCATTGAATCTAATAAAGAGATAAACGCAGTAATGTGCATCATAGCTTCCCAAAGCCAAATTTGAAGTATTCAAATCATTTATTTTGTCTGACAACAGTTTAACATAAAATACTAAAAAGGAGCAAATACATTTTTTGGCAATTCACTTTAAAAATTACTTTATAATCATAAAAGTTTTCAATTGACAAATTAATAATATAATAAATTCATCGCAAAGAACTTATGTATGAATCTCAGCCTTGGTGATTCATTTTCGATTCATGTTTTAGAGTCAGTCTTGAAATGCTTTTTACTTTTACTGTGCCGTGGTGTTGCTGAAGTGAGCCGTGTACAAATCAACACTTTGCTCATGTTCAGTTTATCAGGCCAGTGTAGTTGATCTGCTGGACTACTTTGACATTACCAGCCATAGTTCAATGATTTGTTCAAGCCACATTTCTCCATGCAGCCGTGGATTCAGACATGAACGACTGATTTATATGCCTGCTTCTTTTTACAATTTCCTACATACTGATCTATTCAAATCAAAATTTCTTTAAAACGTTTATATGTTTCCAGAGATCTCTTAAGTTTTGTCCCGCATCTTAAAAATCAAATGTGAAGGCACAAAAGAAAATATCTTTTTTCAACATATTGACACTCAATCCATAACACAGGCTCTTCACATTATTTCTTTTAGATTAGACTTTTCTTCAAGCTCCATCAGGTCAGTTTAAATTTGTGCAATAGTTTGCTTTATGACAGAATTCCCTTTGCCTCAGTTGTACTGTGTAATGACCACTAATTAGCAAATGTTAGCAAGCTAATGTGATACAAAAATGACATGAACATTGTGTCACTAAACTATCAATCTGAGCTAATGTCAAAATTATAATGTTAGCATTTAGCATGTAGCTGTAGCCACAAGCTGCTGAAATCTCGTTTTGTCTCTCAGGAACTCCAGCAAGAACAGTGATGATCAAAAGCTTTCCACAGAACTTCATTCTAACAGAAATCTTCTTAAATGTTTGATATTTCTGAGAGTTAATGCAGAGCACAGTTCCTCATTGTAATAAACCACACAGCAGTTTCAGAGCAATTAGCCACATTTTACATTTCTCCATGGTGAACGTAATACAATAGAATGGAATAGAATAGAATAGAATAGAATTCTATTCTATTCAAATTGACAACTTATCTCCCAAGCGCTTTGTTACTGAGAAGAAAGAGATAGCATAGTTGTTGTAGTCCAGTGGCAAGATACATAGAGAATATCTCTGAACTGCGGTTGGAAAAACTTCTGCATTTGTCCTCTCCGCTCTTAACCGGGATGTCCGTGCTAGCCATGGTAGCTTCGTTAGCCTCCTGTTCACCCTCATCAGTGAGACCGTGCCCCCTTGCCAGGTGGTTGCTAAGGTTTGTCGTACTTCCTGAGTATTTTATTGCCGCTCTACAAAGTTTGAAAATCGCGTGGCCTTTGTCTAGCTTCCCATCCTTCTTTAAGAATCCAAATGATTTCCATAACTTCGATTTCAGGTGCGATAGCTTGTAAATCTCATCCACGTTGTCCGACATGTTGGTTGCTGCATTGACGCCATGGACGTGTTATGATTGACACACATCCCGCCACGACGTCACAAGTAAAAGGTCACTGGAGTCTCGTGAGAGTTCACACACCGCAATAAATGTCTATGGACTTAAATGTGAACCATTGGAGCTGGTAACCGATTCGCGGCTGTATATCCGGGCCATCGAACCGTTCACAGTACATTTGAACCGTTCGGGGCTCCATGGACCGGTGCACTCAGATCGCATAGGTCACAGACCGATAACCGATCCAAAACGGATTATCTTTACACCCCTAATAAAAATATAAAAAATATACAATACAGCTGTAGCACTTCCCTGAGGGCAACAGGTCAAATAGGTCAAAGCCAGGGTGGGAGCTTTCTTTAGAAATGGTTTTGGCTCTGCTGCGGATGATCTTCTGAGCTGACTTTGCAACTCTCTGGAGCCTCTCTCTGGATTTTAGGTTGTACTTCCTGAGGACTCTCAGGAAGCATAGCCGCTGCTGAGCCTTCTTTATTGACTGCTGTGATGTTCTCTGTCCAGGAGATGTTGGCGCAGATGAGGACGCAGAGAAACCTGAAGGTGTGGGCCCTCTCCCTACACTCACCATTAATGTAAAGGGGGGCTGGGTCAGTGCTGTGCTTCCTGAAGTCAACGATCTCTTTGGTTTTCTTGGTGTTCAGAGCGAGGTTATTCTCTGAACACCAGGCTGAAAACTTCAGGACCTCCTCTCTGTAGGCTGCCTCATCACCCTTTGAGATGAGTCCGACCACTGTGGTGTTGTCAGCAAACTTGATGATGAGATTGTTGTTGTGGGTCGAACTGCAGTCGTGGGTAGGCAGTACAGCAGGGGGCTCAGCACACAGCCCTGTGGGGAGCTGATGCTCAGCGTGCAGGTGGAGGAGAGGTGGGGGCCAAGTCTCAGTCTGGGGTCGGTTGGTGAGAAAGTCTTTTATCCAGGCACAGGTGAGAGGAGGGAGGCCGAGTGTCACCAGTTTTGTGATGAGTCTGTCCGGGATTATTGTGTTAAAGGCTCCATGCTCCATGTGGTTCAGCGCAGAGTGGAGAGCTATGGCAATGGCATCCTCTGTGGAAGTGTTTGCATGATATGCAATCTGGTGAGGGTTGAAGTCTTGGGGGAGATAGTCCTTGATGTGCTGAAGAACTAGTCTCTCGAAGCATTTCGTGATTACCGGAGTGAGGGCCCGCGGATGGTAATCGTTCAGGCTGGTGATGGGAGACTTCTTCTGCACTGGGATTATTGTTGTTGATTTTAAGCAGAGCGGAATGACTGCCTGGGCCAAGGAGAGGTTAAAGATCATGCTAAAGGTGGGGGCGAGTTGGTAGGCGCAGTTGGGGTTCACTGCAAGGAGCACCTTGTGTGACATTGTGCTACTGTACAGTGAGTGGAGTGATGCGAGAGCCAGGGGTGTGTGTGTGCTGTTGCTGGACACGTGGGACTCTGTGCGCGGCCTGTGGTCTGCCTTAGCTCTTTTTATTCCTCTTTTCAAGTCAGCTTGAGCAGCTCTGTACAGAGCTCTGTCACCTGACCTGAAGGACCTGTGGACCTGGCTGGTCATCCAGGATTTCTGTTCAGGAAAGCCTGGATATTTTTGTCCACAGTTACATTCCTGATGCAGAACTGAATATAGTCCAGTAACAAACAAGTCCCAGTCTGTCTGTATGAAGCAGTCCTGTAGTTTGACGAGTGCATTGTCAGGCCAGGTTGTAACAGTGGGCCTGGCACTGCGTCTGAGGGGGGTGTAGGCTGGGGAAAGCAGGAGAGAAAGATGGTCTGACTGGCCGCGGTGGGGGAAGGGTATGGCTCTGTATATGTGCTTGATGTTGCTATAAACATGATCAAGCAGTACGTTTACATGCAGCAAGAAATTCGAATTTCTGATCGTATCAGACTTAATTCAGACATTTTAAAGTGCTTGTAAACACCTTAGTCCAATCTAGTTCAGACCTATTTCGGACCACATCGGACATCTCAAAATTGGATAAGAACACCTAGATAATTCGTTCATAGCCGGATATTTAATGTCATGTATACTCAGCAATCGGATCTGAAGTGGATTTTGCATTCTGCACATGCGCGACATTTTCCGCTGGGGCTTTCACCCGGACGCCAAAAGATCCGTTGTTCTATTTATATGCATTATTAGGACGAAAATAATGCACGAAATGTACGTAGCTGTAGCATCGTCCATCTCCCCATACACCATCTTTGTTTGAATGCCGTCAGATAGTTTGTTGCTGCTGATAAGTAGAGGTCAACCTTAAGTGGCTCTTTGTTGAGAGGGCTACAGCGACACCTAGCGTAACGGAGTCAGCCATGCTCCGGCCGTTTATCCGATTCTCTGAACGGCATGTATACTCAGACAAGTGATCCGATCTCATGCATGTCATTATCTGATATGATCAGAAATTCGAATTTCTTGCTGCATGTAAACGTACTGAAGAGTGTTCTCCCCCCTTGTAGAGCACTTAACATGCTGGTAGAACTTCAGGAGTACAGTCTTCAAGTTGGCCTTGTTAAAGTCCCCTGCAATTATGTGAACACGGTTGGGGAGGGCCCACTGCTGTTCGTTTACGGTGTTCAGCAGGAGAGAGACTGCTGTGTTAACACTGGCAGCGGGTAGAATATACACAGCCGTAATGATCACAACAGTTAGCTCTCTCGGTGATGAGTAAAATGTTATTATAACAAATAGTCATAACGGACAAAATATGTAAATTGGACCCAAAGTAACAGATAAATCATACATGAATAAAATATCATTTATTGAGTTATTGTAGAGTATTCATGTTGGAAGACACAGTAGATCCAGACTCAGACACACCCAGATTCACACTTCTCCTCCACCTGCAGAATTCCCTGCTGCTGCCCTCTGTTCTCATATCCACTCACACACAGGCAGGCAGACCCAGCCTCACCTCACTGAGGTTCTGTCCTCTGGCCTGCAGCCTGCTGGACTGTTACAACTCATTACAACACACACACACATATATATACACACACAAATACACACGGACAAGCTCTGGCCTTGTTTTGAGGAGTTTTGTAAAGTATTTTAACCCCATGTGTCTTGGTCCTTGCATATCTGCAGGCAACACTCATCCAAAATCTTTGTGAGCTTGTGTGTGTGTGTGTGTGTGCACATTAAGCCTTAATACCATCAGTGTTTAAATGCCCTTTTGTTGTGTGAAGTTGTATGTCAGTGCAGAGTGTTAGTTCTGCATGGTTAGCTAGGTGACTTGGCACTTACACTGCTGCTGATAGCAGCGCCCTCTGGTAAAGAGTCTGTGCGTGTGTGTTTATGTGTGAACGCATACAGTATGTGCGTGCTAATCATGTCCCATGGTAGCAAGAGAAAGACAGCTTGTAGAGGAGACCGAGGACACCCATTAGCTTTATAGCCCAGGGATCGTATGATGATAAGTGTGTGTGTGTCTTCATGTAAAAGTGAGGACTAATTTTTCCATGTGCTTTTGAGCACATATGTGTTATGTGTGTGAGCCTCAAACAGCCAATCTAACACTCAGTTAACACTAACATCCTTTAAACAAATTTGATTCTGGAAACAAAATTTCAAGAATTAGATCAACATGATCAGCAAACATTTTATGATAACGTGTCTTGCTGGCTTGCCCAGACTTTAAGAAAAATTCAGATTAAGTGTAGTTAGGATAAATAAAATCCTGATTGTGTGACAGCATGGTCTATTTCTTGCTTAAAGTGTATTCAGCCTCGTTTTGGTGAATAGTTTTGTGGAAATTTGATGTTTCAGAACAGCTGCCATGTTTTTCCAAACTGAAAATCTAATCAGAGCCCAGCAATTATTTGTTACATTTTTTTTCTACATGTGTGAACGTCCCAGTGTTTGCAAAATGGCTTATTTTCAATTTGTTCCCTAACCAGATGCTGAATTAGCCATTTATATTCATAATACAACAGACAGCATGTAAAATGAGAGCAAGTGAAAGAAGAAAACATGAAGGCTAGTAAACAAAGAGCTGAAGCAAACCAGCATGTAAAGAAGAAAGTGTCATTTTCATCACTGATGTACTTTTCTGCCAGTTATTAAAGTCTGCTAGTTCCACCATTCTCTCTCTGTCCAGCAGAAGTCCTTAGACTTTCACACTGTTCTGCAGTCATCCTGTGACATGCCAAATAGATTGCTCATGTCATACCTCTGTCAGCTCTCTCATATGTTTTCAGTCTGTCTATCACAGTGTCATTATTGTCATTATTACAGTGTCAAATTTACTTATGTGCCCAAACGGGAATGGCATCAGTCTTTATTTCATTCCTGCCTGCCAGACCAAAACCAGGGAAACAAATATTTGTGTTTTCTGGGCTGGGAGCTGAGTTTACACCATCCATTTAGAGTTCATGTGTGGACTGTAGGATATACCAGTGTCTGGCCTTGTAAATATGTGTGTGTGTGTGTGTGTGTGTGTGTGTGTGTGTGTGTGTGTGTGTGTGTGTGCGTGTGTGTGTGTGTGTGCATGTACCCTGTGGGATGTGCTATCATGTAGATGTTTGGGTGTTTGGCTCCAGGAGGAGCCGGGCTCTTTCTATAATGGCTATTGACAGCTTTAATTGTAGCTGTGCTGACAAACTACAATCCATCCTCCTCTTCATTTACTCCACTTAGCTTACGCTCCCCTGCTCCCATAGTGTGTTTGTGTGTCTATTTGTGTGCGTGTGTGTGTTAGTGGAGGAAGGCAGTGTCTCAGTCCAGCTGTTGCTTGTCTTATATGGTTAGAGGTCACGGAAGCAGTTGTGTGTGTTGTGTGTGTATATAGGGAGTAAGGTGTGTGTCTGCTCGTTCTACGTGTTTGTTACAGATGTTTTGACAGACTGTAAAAGAAGAAAGGAACATAATAAAATAGTTTTGAGTGAAGGGAAAAAAAGTATTTTAAAATTCTTTTTGAACCTGCAGTGAATGTCAAAAAAGAGCTGATCTAATCCCACTTGCCCGTGTCAACCTGCCTATCTGCTTCATTTCTCTTTGTCTCTCAGTTTCTGTGTCTGTCTGTCTGTCTGAGGTTTACAGACAGGTCATGCAGTCATGGCCCATCTTTCTCCGAGTGTATTTATATATACTTACAGGTGTTTGGATAAGATAGGAAGGAAAAGAGGGAGACGAAAATAAAAGATGCAAAATAGTTTGAGGAGCTGAGAACTCTTTTCAAATCTGGGTCTCAGGAGTGTGTGTTGAAAAAGCATCGACGCAGCCTCAATACTGTCAGGGTTCATATAGAGTTCAGCTGTATCCATGCTGATTTTCACTAATCTCCTGCTCCTCTTCCTCAGCCAGAAGACATTAGCAGCTTTAACAACAATGTTTTCATCTTTATTGTTGTAAAGCTGGTTCCATCCAATTATTTTCAGGATTTTGTTTATATTAAGACAAGCTGAATGAAAATGTAACTGTAACCCAGGTTAAAATTCTGCATTAAAAACAGTAAACTATTAGTTCATCACATGTTGAAAACAGGGATGTTTGATAAAGACAAGTGAAATTCATATTAAAAAGCCAATTCATGAAGTATGTTAATGTTTAAAACGATGATTTAAAATTGATATTTGTTTAAAAAAAAAAGCAACTAAACTGCGAAGAAAAGATGATAAATAAATAGGAAGTTTATTTTGAAGGAGATGGATTGGAGACGTGCTGTCAACCAATCTGGAAGAAGCTCTGTCTGTTGACCTGCTCGGAGCGGAGTTCATGTCCTCTTGAGTTGCTGGGAGAAAGAGAGCAACCCTCGTGTCGAGTATGAAATCTACCCCGTCAAGCTAATGAAATAAAAGTTGGTAAGACTGATTAAAAACTCGTTGAGATAATCCCGTGTGGAGCCGTGGACCTGTGAGAGTGCCGTCGGAGAAACTTGACGTCTCCCTCACGAAGGAAAACGCATCGGCGAGCATCGGTTATCATGCTAAGCGCTAGTCGCTAACGCTTAACCCACATGTAACTCACAGGCAACCGCTAGCATTAAGGCTAATGGCGAAGCGCTAGCTGAGATGCTAACTAGTAGGCTACTATGGCAGATGCCATTCAGTAATGCTAAAGCATTGGCTTGTTATTTTAAAGCTACAAACTTAATCCAGTGCTGTGTAATATGTTGGTTTGCACAATTGTTACACACATAACTGTGAAATGTGTTGATTTAGCACTTTATTTGTTTATTTTAAGCACATTAAGACAGTTTTTGAATTACATGTGAATGTTATGTTTTCCCTTATATTTTGCACTTAGAAGAAATGGTTCATTTGTGATCTAAACATATCACATGGCAGAAGGTACGCTAAATGTAACTTACTGGTGTCTGTTCATTTTGTATTGTAATTTCTATGAGAATGAAAAATTTTGATATTATATTGAAGAGATTTTTCAATAACTATCTCTGATATTTTGAGGATGTTTAAGTTGTTACTGATATTGTAATGTCATTACAATTCAATGAATGGATTTAACATGATTTCCTATATTCTGTAATTCATGATTGAAAGCTATAAAGCTAAAGGAATGTTCTGACCTTAACTCACTGTAGGTCAGGTTTTCTTGTTGGACCTCTTTGAACCTTTGATCTACTTGGATGTTGGAGCTTGGATCGAGACATTGATGGCGAGCTACAGCCCAGAGGAGAACTAGCGATATGGCGCCTACAGAGGATTGAGAGCCCGAAATTCAGCACTACATTAAACAGACACACGCCACCAACCGTGCAGTAGGACAGACCAGACATGGGACCAAGTCACACATGTGCAAGTCTCAAGTATTTCTTGCTTGGGCAAGTCAAGTCCAAGTCAAGTCACCTTTGGCGTATTGTTGTAATTTTAGCTGCAGAATCTGATCTTAATAAAGTGAAAGGCAATATATAAGTAAGTGTAAGTAAATATCATTGGCAAATGTGCCCAACCTGTTAAAAAATATTTGTATTGTAAATACTCATGTTCAGTAAAATACATCATGGAATCAAACAAAACAGGGATAATGTAATTATTAGTTATTTATTGATGGCAAAAGTGATCTGTAGATCGAAAGCCAACTGTGTTTCACATGTTTTCAACATTGTTTCAGCATTGAGTTGAAACCAGTAACAGCTAAAACAAACTTGTATTAAACTTTGTTACACTCTCTCACTCACTCTCTCCCACACACACTTTCTCTCTCTCTCACACACACATACACACACTCTGTTTATCCACAAGTAGCTCCCCTTTTACAAAGTAACAAATAACAGCTAAAACAATTAATTAATATTAAACTTTGTTACATTTCTCTTCTCTCTCTCTCTCTCCCACACACACACACACACACACACGACATGACGGATGAAATTTGAGGTGGTGGTCTGGCTGTCCGAAATTTTTATGTTGCAAATCTTGCACTGCGCTGTTCGCCGTTTACTTTCTTGGCAATAGTCTTTGAAGCTGAAAGTAATTACCCTCGGCGTTGACATGCTGATATGACGTGATATCTTGAACTGCGCACACCGTGGGGTGTGGTGTATAAGGTAGCTCAGGCAGAGTGGGCGGGGCTTATTGACAGGGCAGCGACAATGTTATTCTCAGCCCGCATCCCGCACTGTAATCATCAACATTATTTAAAATAAAAAAACACATTTCATATTCACACTGAAAACATGATGTGAATAACACTCATGTCATTCAAGTCATCGTGTCTCAAGTCAAGTCAAGCCCAGAGTCTTAAACTTCCAAGTCCGAGTCAAGTCTCAAGTATTTCATTTTTTGTCAAGTCAAGTCACAAGTCATAAAAACGGCGATTCGAGTCGACTCGAGTCCAAGTAACAAAGTCTCAAGTACCCATGTCTGGGACAGACTCTCTCCACTTTCTCAGTGGACTGAACAGAACTAAAACTGAACCCAATTAGAAGTGACTGAAAACAGGGGAAATTGGAAATTGTGAACTTTAAATAACCTTAAATCACAGCTGTGAGTTTTCTTTATACATTTTTTTATTTTTTTACTTACCTGGGTAAGAATTGTAATATTGTGTTCAGTTAATGTGTTTCATCTATCCTTCCCACATTGTAATAAATAGGGAAGCGCTCTCGTTTCTTCGTTTCGAATACTGAGTTGTCTCATTCCTGTGTTATCGTTTGATCAACCCTAGGCTTCATAGTCGAACTTAGAACTTCTGATGTCACTGGCTGTTGTACTCTACTACTTCTCTTCTTGCTTAGTTATTTAATTATGGTTCTCTTTTCTTCTCGAAAAGGGTTACATAATTGTAAAAACTTTGTTTCACACTCTTTTGAAGGAATTCTGTTCTGTAAAATTTATCAAGAAATTCTGAGGATGAAATCAAATTTGTCTGATAATAATGACGCACCTGTCGGAATGGTAATGATAAGCAGTTAAAGTGCATTTTAAAACAGCTCCAGCGTGGTTTTGGATGTCCTTGAAATGTTTTTGAAAAGTCCACCAGAACCTCAAAGAAGTGTCACACACACTGTCACTGCTTTTAAAAGCCAGCTTGGTGTTTCTGCTGAAGTTGCTGCAGTCACAGTTCTATGTTTCTGTTTTCTGACAGCACAAAATATAAAAGACATTAAGAGACACAAAAGTACAATAAGTTTGAAAAATACTAAATTCTATATATTGAAGAAGCCTTCTCACTATAACTTTAAGTTTTAGCAAAAATTGATGAGATAATTACTGTATCCTTCCTCCCTGTTTTCCATGCTAAACTTTCCCAGAATGCCCACTTCCCTCTGTCCTCTTCACCGCTCCTCCTCTCTCTTTCAGTGCCTAAAGTCCTATGTACCTTGCATCACCAGCTGCAACAGTTTTTATGCTTCTGTCCTCCCTCTGTTCGCCCACCTTCATCTACCTCTCTGTCCTTCCATCCATCCATCTATTCTGCTCCTTTGGGGCTTCAAGGCTCGCCGTCCTCTCTCCTCTTCCATCGCCGATCCTGTGTGAAGGAGAATCATATGGAGCCTTTGAACAGGATTTTACACTCTTCTGGGTGCTATATGTTATCTCTTTCCTGTGTGTGTGTGTGTGTGTGTGTGAGACCACGGAATACATTCCCCCTGGAGCTCACTAAAATTCAGCCATAAGGTAGCGGTGCACCATTGCTGACGAGCGACAGAGAAAAAGAAGGGACCCTTGGGAGAACTTATGATAAAACACCTTCCTCTTCTTAACATGTCCACTCATTTTCATTCAAATTCCTCCCCTTCGCCTCACCTCCTCTCTTCACTGATGCTTTGTTGCCATCTGAAAGGAAATGAAACGCTGTAACATGAAAAGGAATTTCTCATCTTGAGTTGGACTATATCTCTCTCAACACGAGTCTGTTTACTGCTTTTTTTTCTACTCCCACCATCCTATTCTGTCTCCTTCACACACATTATCTAATACTTTCTTTTTCCCTCTCATGTTAGGGACAGTATGAAAATTAGTTGTGGGTCAACAAAAGGGTTTTAGGTTTTCACTGAGCAGGCTGGGATCTTTTATTTTTTTGGACCCCAGATTTTTTTTTATTTGAACTCCAGAGTGTAAAAACAGTCATGAGTCATCCTGGCTCAGACGTCGCCCGGGTCAACTAGATCTGCGTCAGTTGCTAGGGAACCAGGGCAAACTGATGAGAAATGGGCTACTAGAACAAGACATCAAAGGATGAGGGCAGAAAATACGGAGTTGCTGGAATGCTACTATACAAGCAATCCCAGAGAGAGGGGATACATGCAGCGAATGTGGGACCATTGGATACTTCGAAACCCACAATCAAGGCTAACAAAGAAACAGCTATTAGCCCAGTGTTCCAACATCCGTAACCAAAATCTACTATCACAACTAGAGATTAATGAAATACAACAACGATGCTACGGCCGACAGGTCAGCGGGGGGATGTCATCATCACCCCCACAACCAGAGATTGGGTACCAAGCCCCAACAGCTACCAACAGCCTCAATACAAGAGCTGCTGACCTGAGAAGGAAGATCGTGACCCAACTGGAATCCTAGAGCCCCCGAAGAATACCGAATCTGAGTTGCCAAGTACCTTCAGAAGATCTACTAGTGGATGTGAATGCTGCTCTAAAAACAATCTCCACAAGAAACATCACTGAGACCAACAAGCTGATACACAGTACAGCAACAGTAATTGTGGAAATGCTCGGGGCATAACAAACAGTACCCACCATGGAAGAGACGATTAGAGGCCAAGATAAAGGCAGCACGGAGAGAAGTTAGCCAGCTAGCTGAACTGCAGAAAGGGAACATGGTGGAAAAAGGGGCACCCAGGAAGTACAACTCACTCTCCATACCGGAGGCACTTGAAACTGCCAAACAGCGACTAACAGCTCTGGCCTAAAGAGATACACCAAGGAGGGAGAGGCTAGGAGAATAAACAAGCTGTTTTCCACTGAACCAGCCAAGGTGTACTCTAAGTGGCAGGGAAACAACAACCGGTCAGACCCACCAAGAGCTGAGGTGGAAAAATACAGGAAAGACATATGGGAAAGAGAGGCATCACACAACACTGATGCCCAATGGTTAGTGGACCTAAGAGCTGACCACAGCAACCTCCCAGAACAAGATCCAGTAACCATCTCAATGGCAGACATCCAAGAAAGATGAAGAGCTGGACAGCACCAGGCCCCGATATGATCCATACGTACTGGCTGAAGAAGCTAACTGCACTCCATGAACGCCTAGCAGCATAGATGAACCAGCTGCTGAGAGATTGAACCCACCCAGAGTGGCTAACCCAAGGCAGGACAGTCTTAATCATGAAGGACCCCCAGAGGGGACCCATCCCATCCAACTACTGGCCAATTACCTGTCTCTGCACAACATGGAAGGCCCTGTCAGGCATCATTGCGGCAAAAATGAGTAAGCATGTGGCTCAATACATGAGCAAGGCACAGAAAGGAATTGGCAGTAACACCAGAGGAGCCAAGCACCAGCTACTGGTTGATAGAACAGTTGCCCGAGACTGTAAGAAGAGACAGACCAACCTGTCTTTATTTAAATTTAAAATTCTTCTCCTTACATACAAAGCTCTTCATGGCCAGGCACCATCATATCTAAAAGAACTCATAGTACCTTACTACCCCTCTAGACCACTGCGCTCTCAGAACGCTGGGTCTCTTGTGGTTCCTATAGTTTCCAAAAGTAGATTGGGAGCCAGAGCTTTCAGCTATCAAGCTCCTCTTCTGTGGAACAAACTACCGTTCTGGGTTCGGGAGGCAGACACAGTCAACACTTTCAAGAGTAGACTTAAGACTTTCCTTTTTGAAAGCGCTTATAGTTAGGGCTGACTCAGGTCATCCCTTAGTTATGCTGCCATAGGACTAGACTGCCGGGGGACTCCCCCCCACCCCCCCGCCTGTCTCTTTCTGGGTTATGCCTAGCCAGGCACGGTAATGGTTGAAGATGCAGTCACATCTCCCTTTACTGAAAACCCTCTCTCTCTCTCTCTCTCTCTCTCTCTCTCTCCATCTCTCTCCATCTCTCTCTCTCCCCATCACCATTACCGTCAACGCATGTTACTAACTAAACTTCTTCCCTGGAGTTTCTGTGCTTTCTCGTCCAGCAGGTTCTCGTGGATCGTGGCTGCTGCTGTGGTCTGCTGCTGACGTCCACTATATATAGCATCACTGTCATAATTGCTACCACATCTCTCCTATAGTTTATAGTCTGTTAATGTTTCACTGCTGCTGTGCATCTGTGTCCCTCTAACTCTATCACAAGTTCCACTGCTACTGTAATCATACTATCATTTATTGTATTTCATTGTAATTGTACAATATGTTTGTGTTGATTTGTTCTGTACACGTGAGATCCATTGCACGTCTGTCCGTCCTGGGAGAGGGATCCCTCCTCTGTGGCTCTTCCTGAGGTTTCTTCCACCTTTTTTCCCTGTTAAAAGGGTTTTTTGGTGGGCAAGTTTTTCCTCACTCGAGCCGAGGGTCTAAGGACAGAGGGTGTCACTCCCTGTACAGATTGTAAAGCCCTCTGAGGCAAACTGTGTTTTGTGACTTTGGGCTATATAAATAAAATTTGATTTGATTTGATTTGATCTGTGCACTGCCTGGATTGACTACAAGAAAGCCTACGACTCAATGCCGCACACATGGATACTGGAATGTCTGGAACTGTATAAGATCAACAGGAACCTAAGAACCTTCATCCAGAACTCAATGGAAATGTGGATGACAACCCTAGAGGCCAACTCAAAACCCATTGCCCAAGTCAACATCAAGTGCGGTATATACCAAGGAGATGCGCTATCACCACTGCTGTTCTGTATAGGACTGAACCCCCTCAGTCAGATCATCACAAAGAGCGGCTACGAGTACCGATTCCGTAGTGGGGCCACAATCAGCCACCTGCTCTACATGGATGACATCAAGCTGTACGCCAGGAATGAACGAGAAATAGACTCACTGATCCACACCACCAGGATCTACAGCGATGACATAGGGATGTCATTCGGATTGGACAAGTGTGGCCGGATGGTCTCAAAAAGAGGCAAGATGATCCGGACTGAGGGGATTGCCCTACTAGAGGGCAACATAGGTGATATCCAAGACAGCTACAAGTACCTTGGCATCCCACAGGCTAATGGAAACCACGAAGAGGCCACAAGAAAGTCAACCACAGCGAAATACCTCCAGAGAGTAAGGCAGGTCCTGAAAAGTCAGCTGAATGGTAAGAACAAGGTCTGAGCCATCAACATGTACGCACTACCAGTCATAAGATACCCCGCTGGTATCATAAACTGGCCAAAGGAGGAGATAGAAGCCACAGATATCAAGACCAGAAAGCTCCTCACCATGCATGGAGGGTTCCACCCCAAGTCCAGCACCCCGAGACTATACACTAAGTGGAAAGAGGGAGGCCGAGGGCTAGTGAGCATCAAGACCACGGTCCAGGATGAAACATCGAAAATTCGAGAATACATCAGAAAGATGGCCCCGAAGGGATGAACTGCTAAGTGAATGTCTCAGGCAGCAGAACCCTGATGATGAGAGTGCAGAGGAGGAGGAACAGACGACCTGGAGAGACAAACCCCTACATGGCATGTACCACCGTCAGATAGAGGAAGTGGCTGATATCAAGAAATCCTACCAGTGGCTGGATAATGCAGGACTGACAGACAGCACAGAGGCACTAATCATGGCAGCGCAAGAACAGGCCATAAGCACAAGAGCCATAGAGGCCAGGATCTACCAGAGTAGATCAGATCCAAGATGCAGACTGTGCAAAGAACCCCTGAGACAGTCCAGCACATAGTAGCAGGGTGTAAGATGCTAGCTAGATCAGTGTACATGGAGAGGCACAACCAAGTGGCTGGGATAGTTTACAGGAACATCTGCAACCAGTATGGAATTGAAGTACCCAAATCCCAATGGGCCATACCACAGAAGGTGGCTGAGAACAACAGGGCCAAGGTTCTGTGGGACTTCAGCTTCCAGACTGACAAACAGATCCTGGCTAACCAACTGGACGTAGTGGTGGTGGACAAAGAGCAGAAGAGGGTGGTTGTCGCGGCAAACACCCCCTTCTCATCAGCTGGTGTGCGAGCATGTGAATTACTTACCTGTGTATCAGCGGAAGGGGAGACTCACTTCCTGGTTGTGGGAGAGGACTGAACCAGCAAAAAACACTGCTGCAGCGTGAAATATAAAAACTTGTGCATTCCTGCCAAGCATTCTGTCAAGCTGTGCTGAAGTATTACCAAAATCAAGATCTGAACAGCTGGTAAGGTCGTGGTTGCTGTGAATGAATGAATGAATTGTTGCGCTGACGAGGCACTGAGACGCGGGGAAAATGTTTGTTTGTAGCGTCTTAAGTTTGTGAATATTCACGCGGTGCTTTGTGAAAATGTTGGCTGGTAAGGTTTATTGTAAGGGAAGACATAGGTTAAAAGCATGCATCTTTATACTTGTTAAAAAACGAACAAAGTATTTAATTTCTAAAACGTAATTTCATAGTGGTTATGGTTTGAAAATATATATATTTAAAATTGTGATAAAACTTGCTGGTTATTTGGCTAGCTGTTTACTAATTCATGTATTGGGTTTAGTAAAATTCATTATGCATCCTGTTGTTAAAAATGTATTTCATATTTTGATGCACGTATTGAGCAGTTTGAAATTATATTGAATTATTGAAACAGTTCAATTAAAATCTGTCCTAACTTAATTTCATACATGTATTTAATGTTAAGCTTTTGATGATTATTTGTCTTGTGTAAGAAACTGTGCAAATTGGTAAATGGTTGGTTTTGTTTGTCTTTTTAAGGTTTTTCACCTGCTAACTACTCCTGTTGTAAAAATCTGGGCCACAAAAGTTGAAGGAAAAATAAATGGAAAAAGATGGAACAAAGGCCTGGTTATTGAGTGGATTCCAGCTTTAACGTTCAGCATTGGTACTACCCTTCAAGTGTGGGATTAGCACAGCAAGGAAGAAAAACACTTGACAGTGGTGGTGATAGATGTGGCGATCCCAGCTGACGCCAACATCAGGAAGAAGGAACATGAGAAACTTGAGAAGTATCAAGGGTTGAAAGAGCAGCTGGAACGGATGTGGAAGGTCAAGGGTAGCATGGTCCCCGTGGTAGTGGGGGCAACAAATCCCAGGAACAACAACTGAAGCCTCAGTCCAGAAGAGTGCAGTTCTAGGAACATCGAAGATACTGCGCAGAACCCTCAGACTCCCAGGCCTCTGGTGGAGGACCCGAGCTTGAGGATGACACAGATACCACCCCCTGCCGGGGTGAGAAGGAGATTTTTGATTTTATATATATATATATATGTGTGTGTGTGTATATTCATTCTTGATATTCTTGATAAATAAAGTGTATCTTCTAGAAATGTAAATGTAATCTAAAATGTTCATAGTTACCACAGTAATTTCCATACAGTTCCTTACATAGCATACAGCAGATGAGTGAATACATGCAACAAATCCCTAATCCTTAACACATAGTCTTGCTAAATTAAGTCATTTAAATGTTGTGTCACTTTAATCATTTGTTTTTATGTAGAGGTATAAAATGAAACAAGTAGTTTAGAAGGTTTTTTTTTTTTTTGTTTTTTTTTAAAGCCTGTCAACACACGATAAGCAGTCTGAGCTGCACTTGCTGCTGGGCTAGGCACAGAGTCAATGCTGAGAGCTCAGCTCAGTGCTAATAAAACGTCAAAATAAACACATTTCTTAATTTGCCTGTTAATATTAGACTCTGTCACTGGTGTGGCCTTCTTGGTCAGTTGAAATCTTGTAACAAACGAGCTCAGCAGAAAACAGCACTAAAGGTCAAATCTTGTGCACAGTGGCAAGATGTTAAATGTGAGCAGTGAACAGCACCTAAACTATCACTGAGGTGCAGTTTGATGTCATTGTTTTCATTTACATTTGGTCCAGATGTGCCACAGTTGAAAACAAGCTTTGTTTGTTTGGCAGTTGGCCACCACAAATTTCAGGGACTTAACACTACTCCAGACTGTGTGTTGATGATTGTTGTTGTCAGACATCCATAGAAGAGTTGCATAAGTCATCTTTTATGACAGCTTTGCCTCTAGGCCGAGATTGGTGGAAACTTTCTCCCTATTGAATGTGCAAGTGGCTGCAGAGCTGTTGTCTCCTCTTTGACAAACACAATCTCATGAGGGCATAATTCAACTGTACTGAAACATGACCTAGTTAAATCAGACAGTGTTTGTTTGGGAATAAAAGAAGTCAATGAAGATCCTCACAAAGATGCGGAGTGTCTGGAAGCAGAGGTCTTGGGACTTTTGTAAAAGCAGCTTTATTCGGCGCTGTGTGTGGATGGCTGTCTCAGCCTGACCGTGCTCCTCTCCTCGAACTCGCAGCCATCGAGCACAACAATACAAGTCTCAGCAGGCGGCAGCGAT